>JAIOKQ010000424.1:3321917-3986301 GCA_020654165.1 Oryctes rhinoceros
AAGAACATGATTTTTTTTAAAGAAAAAAGAATATCTCCCTTTCGTACATCATCATCAAAAATCATAAAGTCTCTAAGTATTTCAACTTTCTATTTTCTGCTTCTACGTTCTAGATTCCCGTAATACCGACCGACGTTGTTGGTGCCATAATGGGTTTTAATATTGACAGCACTTGTTGAGCCTCGCATGCTTGATCCTATTAAAATAACAACAAATATTTTACTATGTTTACACGGCCGATATAGAGATGTATTCGCTTATTCTTACACATATGTATGTAATGTATGTACGTATTATACGAAAATGCTCTGCGACTATATGCGTACTGTTCAAAAAAACTACACAACTATCGACTCTAGGAAAGCCAAAATAAAACGGATCTGTGTGTATACATGTGTACGTGTGTGTGAAACGGTCGCGTAAACTTAGCAAACTTTTACATAGTTGACACACCAAGAACATAAAACAAACATATACATAGAATAAGTAGTGAAACAAAGATATAGGATGCTTGATGATGAAAAGCTTTCATATGTTAATGGATATGACATGGATCTGGCAATATGGTTCTCGGTGTATGGATTTGCGAACGATGAGACAGAGTGAGATGTTCTTGTTTGTTGCTTGTTGTTTTAGTGGATAAGACGTGAAGATTTGAGAAGGGAAGCTCTGGGGGGCTCCTTTCTACTAGGCTATTGCATGTATACGGATTAAGTACAACTCTCCTCACTGCAAACTTTGTTATTGTTTCTTAAAATAACTTTCAAACCCAAACAGAACTTACGTTTAGGATATATATGTAGTTTCCGAGTTACCGCGCACAGAGAAACCTTCACTTAATTATTAGGTTTTTGGGAGTTGATTATAAATTACAGTATCTCGTTGATTTGTATTTGATTCTTGGGAAGAAAATATGTTTGTAGTTCCATGTTATGTTGATAACTAGATTGAATTTCATTTTTCAATGTTAAAATTGTTTGGGATTGGCAATATGGAAGTCTCTATATCATCTCTAGTAAATTTTTGTGTATGAACGTTTCTAAGACAGACATGACTGTATTACTTTTACTGCTCTTTCTTTGATGAATTATTATCCTATATGTTTCTACAAAAGGGCGAAACACTGAAACAGGTTAGAACTAGCAAGTATTTAAGTCTGTCAAATAGAGAAGTGCCAAATTTTTGACCGTCGAATATTACTTAGTAGTATCCATTTTCAAATGTATGAATACGTCATTAAGGTTATCTGTTCCTATAAACGCATGATTTGGCGGAATTACATAGTGAGTCCTTGCGTAAAATGATCGAAGGTCACAGGATTGCCATACAATCGTCAGATTGGTCAATTCTAATAAATATTTTTAAAATCTTCCTTCTATAAAAATATCTTTGCTGATACTGTATAAAAATAGAAACTTCGAACAAATTTCTTCCACTACAAAATTTCAATCGACGGCTACGATCGAGGAAACAGAACGAATTATAAAAATAATCTTGTATTCGTAAAAATATAACTTTTATTCGTTTCTAAAATTACGGATTTTTGGGTTCTTATATATATAATAATACAATAGTGATATTGGGATAACGTTCGTAGAGAATTTACATTTAAAAGAATATTTCCTAGAGAGCGTATTATTTTATCAATTATCTCGTATATGTACATAATGTATTATTTCTTTTGTTTTGCGTTCTTTTTATACTGGAGGTTTAATTTCGCCTTGGAAGGCGACGGCGAAGGCGGGGTAGGTGGCAACGAATTCTCAACATCGCCTCCATTCTCTAAGGAGGGTCCTAGACATAGGGGTTGACCGAAAGGTCTGTTTCCCGAACCATCTTGCGAATTGCGTTCTGAAATTTCATTATTCTTATTAGAGTTCATTTCGTAAAAGCGCTTTCTTCTTTTGCGAATGTTTGCGATCAAAAGCAGTAAGGCTCAATATCACCTGTTTTATTATAAATACAGGGTGAGTTGGAGTGAACGGTCCAAAAGCCACTGTACACGCAATAATGTAAAAAAAGTTTTGATCTGATTTTCAATTGATTTCAAGTTATAGGGTCGTTACAAATAAACAAATTTTAATGCATTAAAATTATTTAATCATAGTGTTCTTTAACAAATGTTTAAAATACTGCCATTGACTTCTAAACATTTTATGCTTCGTTTCCGAAGAACGTCTGTTGCTCTCTTGATTGGGACATATCCCTCTTTAATAGTGGCTGCAGTATTTGTAATACGTCGAATTAGTGCATTACGAGTATCGATTTTTATCTTGTAAACTTAATTTTTGAATCAGCTACATAAACAGTAGGTAGCCGATAAAAAAAATAAATATATAACGTACCTGACTTTTTATGTTACATTGGCAGTCAATGCAAGTATATATTTATTTTATTTAATACGTGTTAATTCGAAAAGATTTGGACTATTTATAAACACGTTAGCTAAAATTTTTGAATTACGTTTTAACTTGAAAACAAACGAAAATCGAATGACATAAAAGTTGTTTACGCTTTTGGAATTTGGCTCGTATCTCTTTGACTCGCTCTGTAACAAGCGGGGTAAAACAAAGAAGCGAAAAAAACATTTCAATCTCGTTTCATTCACTGATTTCCTCTGGAGAGATTTGTTGCAATATTGCGAATGCTTATTCAAAGAATACACCTTGTTTGAGGCTTTGGTAGGTTAATACGGGATATTGCACATAAATATTGTATCAAGCTTACGTAGGAGGTTTGTAAATAGACCACTTGTTTTCTGACATTAGAAACAGAAGTATGAACATTACAAAATCGCTTCGATGTTTTGAAGAATATAAAGGCGAAACTTCTTATTCTTAAACATTAAATGAAAAGAACAATGAATTTTTTTTCTGAAACAAATCACTATAAAAGCTGCTTTGTTACGCTTTTTGATTTCTAAATAATGCAAGAATTCATATCATATTTACATATCAGATTTTGTTAAGAAAATGCCGTTGAACTCGAAATGAGATAGCGCTAAAGTTTTGTCATAGTTAAGTCAGTAAAGGCAAGTATTATGCTAGTTAGTTTAATTGTATAACAAAACATGTGATACTGATTTGACTCGCATTTTGTCTCAATCCCAAAGCTATAAAACAAAAAATCTTTTCAAAAGTTTTGTTAATGACAATCGAAATATAACTCAGCGCTTCAAATTAGTTAACCAAAACCAAAAGCCATTTATACCCGTTCGCTCCATCTCTCGATTTGCATTTGTTTGAATGTCTACTGCGAAATGCATAAAAAACGGAGCGAATAGTACTAACAGTAGTAAAATATTGGTATGTCGGTAGGTGAAAACGGTGTACAAGGGAGCGATCGAGTATAAAAGAAACTTACACGGGAACAAGAACAAGAAAACTAAAATTAAATCCACATCAAGTATGTATGAATTCGGTTTAGCAATTAGCAGTTTACAACGGCGTCGGAAAAAGGGAATTTACAACTTAACAGCGTTATTTTCGCGGGGAAATAAAAAATTTGGGTATCCTGGGTTTTCTATCACAAACAATATCTTAGTTGTTCCGAAGGACAAAGAGATAAACTAATTCAAGAGTTTTTTGTTATTTGAAATTTTCAAACTTTTAACTTTCAATTAGGATCACTTAAAATTGAAGCAAAGAATAATTGTTTTGATTTAAATACTTTGTATAGAATCAGAGCAATATGTAGTACAGCATTCAGGAACTTCTCCTCCATAAGCCAGTTCTATTTCTTTATATTACCCTATACTCCTTAAAAAGAAATGCTATCAAGTGGCTCACGTACCTGGGAATGTAGTCCAAGTTACAAGAGGTCGTAAATATACGAAACGTTACAGTTTTAGTTTTAGTGGTTATGTTAGTATAGTACTGGAGCCACAAGTTTTATCAAACTAGAATCAGGAATTATTCTCTGGTTATATTGACGATATTTACGAAACATTTTCTGTATACTTTAATAGAAGAATTACGAATAGAAAGAAAAAGGGTAGATAAAATTATTACTTATTTGCAGCGACTAGACTAACTCGCGTTTGTCGACTCTCAGAGAAACCAGTAGGCTACACGAACCCCTTTTTATGAGACGAATAGATACGAATCTATCTAGTCGCTGCAAAAAGTATAATCACACCTGCCTTGGTCATTTCTATTTATGAAACAACAATTTTATAATATATACTATCTCCACATTAATTATTTTTCAGAGATTTTTCAATTTTCAAAGATTTTCATTAGTAAAAATTTAATTTGGGTTGCATCAATTATATTATATTTCCAGTTTCAAAATAATTGGAAACGTATGCTTCAGCGCGCTGAATGTAAATTGCAATGATTAATGCGTCAATCGCATATCTGGCTCAGCGAGCAAAATATATCATTTGTAATGGTAAGTAAATAATTTCTTCTGCATTTTGTATATTGTGCGTTAACAATTTGTTTTTCAGTGTACATTGAAGAAAAAATGGTTGAATCAATGCAAATTGTATTCAACGGACTATAAGTTTCAGTCACTTATTGGCAATGTTTACGGAACATCTCAAAAATGCCAAATAATCTAGTTTAATTGAACAATGTTTGGTTTCTAATCCATAATGTTATTGTTTCAAGGTTCAAGTGTTAAACGCCTAGCGAATATTAAGAGAGAGTTAGGTAGTAATTGAGATATTTATTTAATTTTTTATTTTAATCAGTCGATTGAAAGAAATATGCGCATTTAGATTATATTAAAGAATGTTAAACTACTACTTCAGTCGGACCAATCAATTTTAAAGATTCCTTTAAGACTGACATTATTTCTTGAAGTAAAAAGCCATTTTACTGGAAACAACATGATTATTTTCACATTTTTGCAATGTTCGGTAAAGACACTGCTTCTTACTACGTATAACCAACAAGTACGTACTGGCAATAGAATTTTACAAATTCGAGATCTCTGGGATTGAAAAGTAAATTGCTTTTATCGAAAGATTCTTCATTGCATATTCTTTACTTCAGGGACAACAAGAATATTGTTTACGAGAAAAAAATCAGGAGCGCCCAGTATGTTCCCAATAAAGTCGACAACGTTGCGCTGGATTAAAACTTTCCCGCTGGTTAGGAAAAGCGTCTGATATTCCTATGTCATAAAAAGTGAATATAGCGCTTGCAGAACGTGGTTAGCGTTTCGAAAACAAAAGTTGTGCTTTCGTAGGAGAGGGGGGAGCGTATTAGCTTTTCCTATCGGGGGAGACAGAAAGTTCATGGAGCAGGAGATTGGATATACATATACTTTGCGGTATCGGGGTCGAAATTATGCATTTAGTACTTGCAAAAGCGATTTTGAGTTGTCGAGTTTCTAAAACCCGCGTCTCCACGTATCGAATATAGTCTGAGAAGTTGTTGAGATTTTAGGCTCTCCTCTCGTTCTGAACTTCAACATTTTGAATTATGCATGACGTTTTAAATAAACGCAGAGAGGCTACGTTTACGACATGTCAATTTCTTAAGGCGATAAAGGAACGATAATAAACATTCACAAAGCATTTGCTAACGAAGTTTTGCTGTTCCCAATTAATTTTGCTTCGTAAATTGTTTTCATCTGGGGTGAAGATAGCTTAGGAATTAAGAGGAAAATTTATAAAATTATTAATTATTGTGGATAGTAGATGAATATTCAATATTTACGTATAGCCGCTTTCAAGTTTAAATTCGTTTTTTGGTCGATTACTTTTGGTGACTGTTACTTTTGACGGTGTTATTTAATTGTAAAATGTTCGTGAAAAATATTGTAAATATTTTTCGCGAACATTCTCTCTGTCTTCGTGAAATACGGTGATGGCCATAAACTCAAATTTTCTTAATTAAACTTGATTCAATTTTGAGAAATTTCAATGGCTGGAGAATTAAGAACAGGTATGAACTATCAGCGCTTATAAAGTTAAATAACAAAGAATCTGTATTTGGAAGGTAACATACATACATACTTTTCATTACTAGGTATATGAGTATTGTGGTACGGCTGTCATGGCTATCATATTACAGTGAAAAGAGGATTCACAATTACTGCAACCCCATTTATCCGTTGTGTTAAACAGTGTCTTTAGTATCGGTTTACTCCGCACGACACAAATTATTTGATTAATTCGGAACAGTTACTTGAAATTAAACTTATTCGAAATTATTTTTGATTTTCTGAAATTGAAGTTGAAAAACTTTCATAACTTAAATACAGATAATTTGCTAAATATTTTTTATAATATTCTCAATATTTTAAATTTGTAAAATAAACAAAAGAGGCGAGTAGTTGTGCAAAAAATTGTGGAATAGGGCGTAAATATCGCAAGGAAACGTCATGATTAATCTCCAATGAGGTCTAGAAAAATTAAATGATAGATAAAAATTTGTTTTAAGGTGCAAAATTCTACATTCGACAAATGGGGTGTTATGTGCAATTTCTGCGGCCATCCTGTATCGTATGATATGAACTTTGTTCTTCCTTTGTTTTGTTTTTCTCTTCTGTTCCGCACAGTTCGAATTTTCGATAGTTTTTCCGATTGGTGCGCTTGAGTGATGTTTTCTCACCAAAAATTCATTTATTCTAGAACGTGCAGGTTAATAATTTTGAAGCTCTCTTTCCGTTCAGTTTTCTTACGAGTTGGGTGTGCCCCAAAGTTCACTCTGGTGAAGAAGCTAATTCTGCCTTGAGAAAGGTCTTTCGCTTATTGTGGCGGCTATAAATTTACTCAAAGAAAGTATATAGCCTTCCTAGTTACGAAAATATAGTTTCTAACGCAATGTATTGCAAGACGTAAGTTTATACAGCTTATCGTATAGAACTTTGCCGTTTGACCAACGTGGTGCAACCTTACTGTTGCCGTACGTGAGAACTCTAATCCAGTATTAGGTATGTACATGAGCTTTTCCTTTCTCTGTGAAAATTTTCATTCTATGGCTAATTTCTCCGTTCCTAGAGTTCTCATGGTTTTTCTCTTGGTCAAAGTTCTCTTGGAGGGCAAATAATATCCTAGTACCGATTTCGAAATGCGTCTGTCGTTGTTGGAGCTTCTTGTTAGAGCCTTCTAGTAGCGGCGGCCGAGATTATACCCCGCTAGAGTGTCCAGCTACCGTGAGTGACTTTTCTACTCAATACGATGAACAGATAAGTAGATTCGCAATATTGGTCCCGACCCAAGATGTGTCAAAAATACAATCCAGGTAGATATTATCTTTTTTAAAATTGTAGTCAATTAAATATTCGATTATTTCTTTTTTAATATTTCAAGTTATACCGTTGCCTTTGTCTTCATTAGAGAAATAATTCCTTATAGAGTTTCATATCATCACAGTATAATGTTTATAAATTTAGAATATTGTTTAAATTTACAGATTACAGTAGGGATCGTGGATAGAATTAAACTTGTCTTATTATTCTTAAAATCATTTTATTTGTACAGGTTAAATCAAGATTGTTAGTGCATTTCTATTTCTTTTTTTAATTAACTTCTGATTTATTTATGTAAATAATTCACTATTATCTATAAAGGGCCCCTACTGAGTCAAATTATTATAAAGTCTCAAGTTGGGCGACAGAAATCCGTCTGTTTTATGGGGAAGAAACGAATACTATCAAGATGCTGTATCTGTATACTTTGAGTAAACCAACAAGATCTTGTCGGGTAGACAAACCGTTGTGTACTCGTATTAATATAGGCATTCTCATTAACTCAACTCTTACAAGTTGGATAAAACCGTAAAACAATTAAATCTGTTGTTAATTTACTTTTTTTTTCTTTTATTTCTTTTGTTCCAACGTTTCCCGACTGCTTCTTACTCGAGAGTAGATCCGTCATCAAGTTGGGAATTCCCGAGCGTGTTTTCTGGCGACGTATCTCGGTTCCCACGGCCAAGGTCTATGTAGCACATTACGCAAGACAGGACCGGTATAGGTGGCTCCTGCTGCGGGAGCCAGGATTTATTCCCTGTGATCTACGATTGTCGCAGATTGAGCAGCGCGGTCACGAACGATTCCTTTTGTTTATTCTACTTTATAAAACAGACTTCAGAATGGTGGGAATTGGGGGATCTGTAAGGGATAAGATATTTTAATTCTCCTTTCCCTCCCCTCCCCCTCTTTTGGTCGGAAGGTGTAACAGGGAGAAATTAAAGATTGTGAATTCCATTTGGAGCATTATTAAATTTAGTGCTTAATGGTTGGACTTGTGTGACGTATTTGCTGTGGTTGATTGGAATCGATTCCTAATAGATTCTTAAATTGCTTATATTCTTCGCGAAAAAGTACATTAGGTGATAGGAAAATGAAAATAAGTGGAATGTATAAACTGTAGAAAGAAACAGAAATGAGACGATTAAGATCTATGACTTTAATCTAAGCGCACATCTTGGTGAAGGTTATAATTACAGCCGATGATTGTGCCTTATTTATTTTGTACTTTTATTTGTCACATCTCTGAATCACACATTTACGAGAACGAATTAAAACGAATTTAACCCTGAAAACTGAATATCTCGTAGTTTCTACATGTAATCATGTCGCTCCATGTAGTATAAATCAAAGGTATCGTATAGTATCAAAAGTATATCAAAACTAGGTTCAGTAACTCGACAAACTCGAACGAATTTGGCGGAAAAGTGCAAACGGTAGGTACATTAAGTATAGTGTCGCATTCCCAAAGGTATCGCGGTTTGCCAGACTGCAAAAGCTGGTCTCAGTGGCTCGATAGGATAGGCGGGGAATGGCGATGAGAAAGCGCGGTAAACGTACACACACAATTAGTAGTAAAAAATAAGAAATAACAAGAAGAATAGAGAAAAAGCGGTACGCTGAGCAAAGAAAGATAGAGAGAGAGAGCAATAGGGTCGCGTACTTTCGGGCAGAGAGATGGAGCGGTGTCCAGGCGATCCTTGGCGCGACCTGGATCCAAATCCAGTCAAACTTTTCATACCGGCAAACAGTCTTCTCCTCATCGAACTGTCCGACGTGCTTGGTCCCTGAGCGTGTCTACGATCTGAATTCAACACACGGCAATATATGATTTGGGAGAGTCTGTTTTTGTTGTGCGTTTTTTTTCTTTTCTCTTCTTTTGGTTTAATACTATTATTTTGACCGAGTTTAATTTTTATAATTGTTGAAATTTTATAAATCAGCGAAAGTTTGGCAGTTTTCAGTTCACACTGCTAATAATAGAGTAATGTATATATAATATCGAGAACTGGATTAGACATTGACTGTTGATTGGATAAATTACTACGTATTCTTAAAGCATTGTCCAACAAACTACAATAAGGCACGGCCCTAATCTTTAATTTAATTTTGTTGAATATTTGTCAATATTTCTGGGCTAGCATTTTATGTAATACCTACGTTATGTATTGCTTTAGAAAATACAAGTAGACACGGAAACTGTAGGTACCAAAAAAGATTACGATTACACGTTCACTTTATAGAATACCTTTACCGAAACTATTGTTTATGAGTACTTAAACTTATTTATATAGTTTCAAATTTTATTTACTATAGAAGAGCTCATTTTATGGAAATGTTTATAAAAAAATGGAAGTATTTATTAAATTTCCGAAAATATACAATATTATATTAAACAAAAAAAATATCTTTTACGTACTCGGAATTATCTTTCACGTACGAGGTGGATACTGTATCCGTCTTGTATGCGAGAGGAAGATAATACTTGTTTAAGCAATTTAGAGCAAAATATGGTGTGAATTACAGATTTTATTTCGGATGAGCACCTTTAGAGAAACAAAATTTATAGCATTTCATTGCAGCACTCACAATAATGAACTTACACTACATATTCAATTTATTAAAGGAAATGCATTTCAAGCATAGTGACGTATTTATAAGAAAAATGAAGATTGCTTTCTTCCAAATGTCTGAGAAATATAAGGGCGGGCCCATTAAAAAAATATAAATAAATGATAATAATGAATCAGTTTTTGGTAGGTTCGATTAGCTTAAAGGTATTAGGTGACAGTTTTATTTACATTGTAAACTATGTTTAACGCCGAATAATGTTGACGTGACTACAGATAAGCAACTAAAAAGGTCATTTTATAGGACATGTAAAAAAACAAAATTATATCTCTCTTTTCATATGATACAATTAACATGACAACTATTTCACTGCTGAATTATTGTAATGTATACTAGGTACTATTGCTAAATTAATCATGAACTTATTAATTTTATATGACTTCTCTAGAGTTACCAACTTTCAACTGTAATGGATTACTTAAAAAAAAAAAATGCGATCGCCTGAACTGAAAACTACTTTCCCTGCGATTCCTAGAACCATTGATCAAAAATTAAACCTTACGAACTTTAGCCTCGAACTTTTCAGCCGACGACTTAGTTGTGAACAAATTAACTTCACTTCGAGTTTCAGAAAACGGAAAAGTTTCATGTAATGGGAAGTAGCGCTTGAAATCGACTCACTCACCAAATAGTTCAAATTTTCATTTACTACACTCTGCCTTGATAGACTAAATTTTCTTTTCCTTCTTATTCGTAAAAATGCAGTGATTTGGATTACCGAAAGGAGTATTTTTTCTTCAGATATTTCAACGTTTACGTTTTAAATGGAATCGGGACTTTAAGTATCTTAGTACGATAAGTGAATGTAGCTTAATTAATGTTTCTCTGTGTTAATAAAGAAAAACAAAACAAAAACACAAAACAAAACGGATGATGGAGGAAACACTCGTGGTGATTGATGACAATTAGTGCGTAAGCTTTTTCCAAAAAGATACAGCAACTATATCACAAAATACAAGTACTTACCAATTAGTTCTTACATCAACCACTTCTACGTTATGAGATATACGGAGTTGTTTTGTCAAAAAGTGAATAGATATAAAGATAACTTTTCACGAACTACGGCCCCCAGATATAAAGAAAAGGATAGCGTGAAGAAATATGATTTAGGGGAGTATGATCGAGTCTTGATTATGGGATAAAATTATAGAAAACATGCAAATAAAAATATATTACTTGTAATGAGAATCGATATTATTAAAAAACCAAAAATATTATTATAAGCGAAAACGCTTGAAAGAATGATTTGAGAAATAAAATATTTCATACAAGGGATTGCGTCTATGGAACGGTTAACATTGTTTCATATTCATTTTCAAAGAATGCTATATATACAACTAAACAGTTTGTTGCTGCGGATTACGTAAAAGTTTCGAACATTATCACGAATTCCGGCAACGTAGAAAATTATTATTTCATATAAAATAATATTTTAAAGTAATAACGTAGGCCAGAGTTAGTTAAAACTAAACGTGTTCCGGGTTTGTACCGTGTCATAGTATGGGTGCAAAGCTCGTCGTTTGTCCACAGTCATATGGGGCTTCTTTATGAGAGGGAAATGTAGTAGACTACAGTTCGTCGTTCAAGGTGTGAACCATTTCAGGGGCGAAAATCAACTGAAATTGATTTTCAACAGTCGATTTTCATTTTTAGCATGGTTCACATGCTGAGCTACCGTAATCAGCGCTTCCTGCTCAGTTAGTTTAGCTTCTGGCATGGTTTACACGTTGAGTTACTGTGTTAACTGTGTTAACTTATAGGAAGCAAATATTATGTCAAAGTTTGTTTTCTTTCTGATTAGATAGAATACTGCCATTTGTAAAACAAAAGAGGTAGGACTGAAAGTTTGTTGTTTTAACAAGACCAGCATTTCGATAATCCAAATTATATAGTAAGCGAATTTTCACAACACTTCTCGGTGTGCATCGGGACTCTGCAGCTGCTACTGTTGATGATATAGGTTCGTCTGACATACCGGTTATACAAGTCAGGGTCTTCTCCGAGTCTGATGTTTTATCTGTATTAAAAATTTTAAAGATAAAGCAACATGAGGAAATGATCAAGTACCAAGTTTCTTACCTCGTAAAATCGCGGTCAACAATTTTTAACTTAATTTTATCTACATTTACATTTACCGAGTTATGGAAATTGGCTGGTTTATTTGGTATTTAAAAGTGGCGATACATCAAATTATCGTCCAATTTCAATATTGTCCAGTACAGCAAACATTTTTGAATCTGCACTGTATACAACATTGTATTCTCAGCTCGGCGCCTTTATAGTTACAGAACAGGATGGGTTTGTGGATAAGAAATCGACCGTTACCAACTTGTGTACTTTTGCTCAGTGTGCTATAGAAGTTGTTGATGATTATGTCCAGGTCGCCGTTATTTACTCAGACAAAGCTCTTAAATAGACTGAGGGAGTTTTGGTTCTAGTGGAACGTTTTTTCAGATTGTTTCTATCGTACATTCAACAGCGACAATTCTTTGTGCTATACAATGATTTCGAATCTGATATATGTTATATCAGCTCTGGTATCCCACAAGGAACAAATCTCGAACCATTATTATTTTTAATACTTATTAACTACTTTGTGAAATATGTGAAATGTAACGCCCTAATATTTGCTGATGATGTTAAACTATTTACATCTGTATCTTTCGATAAACTTCAGTCTGACTTGACGATCGGTGATGAGTGGCGTGTCTCCAGCATGTTAGAATTAAACATATCCACACTGTGGTGGCCTCACATAAGGAAAAAACTATCACTTCTATTTGATTATGCAGTTGATTCTGACATTATTGCTAGATGAATCGGTGTGCATGTACTTTGACCATTATTTCACATTCAGCGAACACACAAGCAGTGTCGTATCTGAACCTAATAAAGCAATGGGTTTTATACATATAGCGTAACACAAGGTCTGCTACTAATATATGTACGTTATTATTCGTTCAATCGATCTAAAGGTCTAAAACACAATACGCCGCGTCTGTATGGAATCTGTTTTATGATACGTATAAAAATTCAATTTAGAAAGTTCAAAGGCGGTTTCTAAAACATCTTTTGCATAAAAAGTGTGGTGGTTACCCTCACATATGTGATCTTGCTTGCGGATCTATCTTTTGTCTAGCTTGATAAATATTGGTTTAACTTTTCTATATAAATTGCTGAATAACCAAGTAAACGCTAGTGCACTTTTATCAAGATGTGCCACGTCAATTATCGCGTAGTACCTTTGAATCCGGCAAGAACTAACTTACTGTAGTGTCCTTCAATTTCATTTATATTTTTTAATGGTACACTTAAATAGCTTGTTAGTGTAAACTCCGAATTGTTTTTAAGAGAATTCAAACGTGCTTCATTTTATGTGATATGTTCATTACATTTGATGAGATAAATGTCGTTACGTTTATTGTGATAGCCACTTGCCTTGTTATTTACTTATGTATTTGTATTGTTTATGTATATTCCAAATAGTTTTTTCTAATGCATTGTAATGCATAATTGGTTTAACCGTTGGGTAATATAAACATTATTATTATTATTATTATAATACATGCCTTTACATCCTTCAACAGATTATGCCAATTGCAGGGGGTATTAGCCGGTTATGAGCTATTATAATGCCCGTGTCCTAAGATGTTTACTTTTAGCATTTGTCAACTTGAAACAAACAAAGAAAACCAGGCTCGTTACTCGGAGAGTAACGAGCTTGGGGTTGGAACCCGGTATCACGAGACCGCTAAAACAGTGCGCTAGGCACTACGTAATCAGTCCCTATTTATTATTTACAATTTTTTTTTTGTATTTATATTAATTTTTGGCTCTATGTCGTTCAAATTGTATAATCATGTTAATGTGAATTCGCGTTATTCGATATAATTTAATATTTAATCTATATTAACACATAAACTCTTATTTTCACATTTTTCTTGCTTGTTTTGGTTTACTTGTTCTTAATTGTAATTGTCTCATTTTTCAGCTATTTGTTAACATTTGACGTCAATTTCTTTTATTAATATATATTTGACTACTTCTGTTATTCCAAATTCGCATAACCTGAGATAACTTCGTGCTACGAAGAGTCTTACAAAACTTCAATATGCGATATATAAAGTTAGTAGCCATTGTAGTAATTCACTTAGCTGGCCATCAGTCCGATACGTTCCAGTACCGTAACGCAGGTTCTATTGCACTTGGTTCTTATAATGCCCGAACTATACCAGTCAGTTCCCAGCTTTGAGGCCCGTAAACTAGAACCATTACATTGTTTATATGAGATAAAGCAAAGTGATATATACCCAGGAATATTCTTGTTTGAGTTGTTATTTTGTAATAAACTTTATAGAAAGAAAAGCTTAATGTTATTCCTTGTATTCTTTGAAATAATCTTTTTCTGATTTGAATAAGCAGAAAGTTAATACGAACAGACAAGCGTTGGTTTAGTTAGCTTTTTAGTGTCTTCGTTGCTTTAGTTAGTTTTTTAGTGCCCTGCCACTCTCCTGTATTTTTATCATTTATTTCTTGCATTGTTCATGAAAATAACAATATATGTATTCCTACCGTTATACTTGTTTGTTTCGAAATCACGGCGATGCATATCGCCTGATTGAAACGTGTTCATTGTTTTCCATTTGATTTAATGGAACAAATGAGAATAATAGTTTGGTTTAAATGTAAAAGTTATTTCTTATAGGAAGTTCCTTCACAACTTGGTGCTGTGGAATATGCAGGCTGTTACATTTTTAAGGCTCGGTATCCGTATGTACAGGATTATTCATTAATCACTTGCTTGCAGAAGAATGCTCTACGGTCGGATGTTGTTTTATACGGGATTGAAAAGGAGGAAAGGCTCATCATAATGTCTAGGAAGTGCTGATTTGATTGATCTTGACGTTTGATTCAATCACAAACCCGAATTAGTTGCCTTCTGGAAAGAAGACGGTTGTGAACGCATTCATTGTATTTTCCGCCCGGTCTAACATTCTTTTGGGGATATTGCGCAGGTATTCAACGATGCTAGAAATGGATGTCATTACGAAGTTGAGAATTTCGAATGTACTAAAATGGGTAATGCAAACATCCCAAACATTTTGGTTTGGAGTACTTCAGCTGGTTGAGATAACGTGGAGCAACAATTGAATAATTGAACAATCGAAGTCAAAGCGCTTAAATGGGATTAAGTGGGAAGTGTAGACCAACAATTTGGTATGTCTTTCTGTGCAAAAGACCTTCTTTTGCACAGAAAGGCTATTGATAAGTTTCTGTCTCGCAGATATGTCTGGTAGACCTAATTAATGTGGAATCTTCGCTCCATTTTCTAATTTTCATGTGGCAGCGATCTTTGGAGGAGTCTACGCATAAGATCCTCATCCCCGTATAATTTACAGATTGCGGTGTCATCAGGAAACATAGAGAGGTTTAAACAAGGAACAGCCCCGGGCTCAATAATGACCATTACGGAATGCCGGATAAGAGGGGTCATTTAGATGAAACCTTTGAACTGGAACAAACTATCTGGGAAAGTTCGTACCCACAGGTACGAAGCCGCCAAGGCAACCAAGTTTTAGCCAAACTTTGTAAAGAAAGCCACTATGCAGTATAAAATTAAAAGCCCAAAAGACATACAAATATACTTCATTTATGATTTCTGTTCGCGTTCTTGATATGTTCTGTCTATGAAGTCCGTCCAGCATGAGATCCAGGGCAGATATTTCGTTGCGCAATCGGATTAGAATGATTACTTCGTCGATATTGAACAAAAATAATAAAAGACTGGAGCGGTAATCCTGAGAAAGGGCAAAATCTTTCTCAGGTTTGGGTATGGTCACAACCCAACGTGGAACACGTGGTGGAACGTGGAATGTGGAACGTGGAACGTGGAACGTGGAATGTGGAATGTAGAATGTAGAATGTAGAATGTAGAATGTAAAATGTATGTAATAAATGTAAGAAGAAATGTAGTAGAGACTAATACTAACAATATTATATATTATACATAACCTTACACGAATCGGTTATTAATGTTATTATTTAAAGCAGATAAGTTAGGGACTTTGTATATTTTTCCAAACAAGAGCAACTTTTCTGATATTCATAAATAAACATATAATGTTATGTAACTAAAACGTTAGATAATCTAAAAGCCCTTGACAATGTAATTGTGATGTAATAAATCATTGCCTTAATTCAGTAGCAATTTATAACTCGTAATAATAAAAGTAAACGATCTTCTGATTTGCTTGTTATCTCTAATTATGATGTCAACCTACATTTGTGAAGTAATGTCATAAAAGCGCACTGGAAAATTGAGTTATGCTAGTAGATTATAATTCCTTCCATATTTATTATCAAAACATACGACGATTACGGAACAAGGCCCATATGATCTCTACATCTTGTATTTCATCTAATTACGATATTCTACGTTTAACTGCGTATAAATAGTCAAGGTTATTTCTCTCCTTACTATAACGTTATACAATGTGGTAAGAATGTAATTGTTACTCGAAAATTCAAAGGAGGCGGAGTTTTAAGTGATTTCTCGTAGGATATTGTTTTTGACGTACATTCATGACGTATCATTAGACTTAGTTGCCTATACAGATTCGTTATTACTTCTATTACTATAAAGCTATACAATGTCGCAGCCTTCTGAAACTGTAAAATTGCGGCCTATTGTGTATATTGTAGGAGATAAAATCGTATTTATTACCAAAATCTTTTTATTTCGGTTCGAAATTTTGAATTAACATGTTAATTCTAATTAGACATATGAATTATTACTAGAGATGACAAAGGCAGGTGGAATTATTCCTTTTTTGTAGCGACTAGATAGACTCGTATCTATTCGCCTCATGAGTGTTCCAGAGAGTCGACAAAGTAACAATTTTATCCGCCTTTATCCTCTCTAATTATTACAAAGAGACGTCAGATTTGTTTAACATTTACGGTACCTCACTGCATTATTATATTTCATCATACGTCAATCGTATATGAGCTCCGTATATCGGGAATAATAATTAGAGAAGACAAAAGTGAGTGAAATCGTACTTGTTTTGCTGCGACTAGACAGACTCGTGTTTTGTCGACTCTCAGGGAAACCAATAAGCAACACGAATCCTTTCTTATGAGACGAATAGACACGAGTCTTTCTAGTCGCTGCAAAAAAAAGTATGATTTCACTCGCTTTTGTCCTGTCTACAAATAATACAGCGAGGTAATAAATAAATGGCGCCATGTAATGACTTATCATACTTTTTACTGATTTCTTTTTTATTGTTTTAGTGGAAAACGAAATTTTTTCTACAGCTTACTACGAAGCCTGATTATATTCTCAGAGCGGATTATATTTTACATTTTTTAGAATTCAATCCAAAATTTAAATTCATGTGGTGAAATTAGAGTTTTTTAACGATTTTCGTTTATAATGAATATTCGACATTAGTTATAATGCTACGGCTTTCCAGAATTACTTAGATTTACGCAACCAAGTCTAAACATGCATGTGATTGTCTGAGTCTTGATCGTATCCATCGAAGATTTCTAAAATATCTCTCATATAAGGCTGATGGAACTTATCCTGAGAGGGCTACTCCGCAGGATGCATTGCTTGAAAAACATGGCATGGTAGCTTTTAGTACGGGAAGGGATAGTGTTTGTGAGAAATTTCTGTAGAAATTGTTGTGGAATGACATTGACCGTCTCTGCCTTCTTCAGCGGATAGACTTTCTGGTGCCACGGCTAAATTCAAGAGTCGATACTTATTTCGTCCTTCCTTTCGCAAGGACGAACAGTATGCGACGAGCACCTTCTTACACTCTTTGCAAGACAGCTACAAGATGTGACGGGATTGGATAGGAAGAGGGAAGGTGGGAGCGAGAGGATCAAGAGCAACCTTTTTTCTTTTTCTTTTGTATCAGTAGATCTTTTTTAGTTTTACTTGTTTATATTGTTAATAATTTTGTGTATATTGTATTTCAAGTGTTGTATCCTATTATTGGGCCTAGGCCTGTTGGGTATTAAACGAGTATTATTATTATTATCATTATTATTAGCACAAAACTGTTACAAATTGTTGCAATTAATAAACATCTACACACATTTCATAATTAAAGGTATTCTATTACGTTTACGTTGATTATTTAGAATGTCTTAATTTTCTACTATTTTCATAACAGATGAAATTCTACAATTCCAGAAGATTGAAACACCTTATATGTCCTTCTTAATACTGCAATTAGTGAGAAGTGAAGTCCAGATTTCAAATAATGTATCAACAGTTCCGGATTTAAGCGAACATAAGATACGTAAGATACCGCGGATAGTTTCATGTATGTGGGTATTCGAGGAGCAAATTGACATTATTGAGAATAAAAAAGATTTCGAAATTCTATTTTAAATATTCAGCAAAAATACAATGCTCTCTTTCCTCAGCATTTAATTAAGATTTGGTGCTCTGTTACGATATAAGGCTCTGTTATCCTCTTCAATTATTTTTGTAATAAGAGCAATATTTTTGGCGATGAAAGGTTTGATACCTCGGCAAACTCTAGCCAGATAGGGTGCTCTTTCATGAAAAATTGTATCTAAATCTGTTTTGCATGATGACCTGTTATGATTGAAAATGGTCTGTAGTTTATTCCGTTTCTTCACTCATATTAACACACACATAAAAACTTCGATAATGCAAATAAAGCAACTGATAGATCGAGAGCTATCCAGTTCCTTCCTTCATTCTCATTTCCAAGTGTCACATCTAACTATAGTATGTATTTCAAAAGCTTAAGGATCAATTGACGGCTGGTGATGACGGGATCCTCTCTCTTCTGGTTAGGAGCTGTGCGTGTGTATTTGTTGAACCATTGCATTGAACCACAAGCTTTGCCTTTATTCTAGAAAAAACTCTAAGTTTCCTGTAGACATTGGAAGATGGCACGAATATTTTTAAGATTACTAGAAATAGATATCAATGTTAAGTTTATATAATATATGGGCAAATACTTCAGAGACCATCAAACAAATTTTCTGCTGAAGATACCGATTAAACTTAGTCGGTCATCAAATTTGACAATAAATCACTTTACTTGAAAGTGTTAAATGTGTTCCATAACCTTGCCGAAGTGTTAATGGCTTCTGGCTCACTAACGGTCTCTATATGAGTACGAGTGCCTTTTTGTCAGATTGATACTATTACAAAATAGCAAAATTTGGAGTATCCAGAAGATGGATCGCCAAAATTAATATGAGACTCTTTTGAAAGGAAGTTAGTTCCTCGGGGATAAATGTTGATTGAGACACTTATTGCGTATAATCTAACTAAATGTTTTTTTTTTAAACTAAACTAAACTAAATTTCCGACTAGAGTTAAATCAATATTAAACTGTTTTTAATGCATAATCAATAGATATGACAAAGGCTGGCGAAATTATTACTTTTTTGTAGCGACTAGATAAACTCGTGTTTTGTCGACTCTCGAGGAAACGAGTAGGCAACAAGAACCCTTTCTTTTGAGACGATTAGATACGAGTTTGTCTAATCATTGCAAGAAGTAATGATTTCACCTGCCTTGGTCATTTCTACTAATGAATTTAGAGTCTTATTTTTATCTAATAAGTACACATTACAAAAAGTATGTATTACAAATTGTTTATATTGAAATCTATATTTTGTGTAGTGTTTACCTATACTTAAAAATGTCGACATGCGACCAAACACTTTGGTGTGGATGTAGGAATCAGAAAGGTTGCTATTTAATTTTGTTCATAAAATGAATAATTTTTTATACAACGAAAATTTCGATTCTTCGAATGAGAATAAGCTACAAATAATTATGAAAGCACACATACAATTTATATTGAATCATGTTTAGCTCCTTTAATTTGAAAACTCTGAAAATATAAACAGGTCTGATTGCAATATGTTGATTTTTCACCAACATCCAACTTTACTTCGAAGATTCAATTATTCTGGATTAATTGCTCCACTGCAAAGTGAGATCGCTGCTCCAAAGCTATCTGAGAGTAAAGATCGGGCTATGTTTGTTACAAGATATACAAATACTACTCAAACATTGTCGCCTCAGTGTCGAACCTTTTTTTCTTCTTAATATCCCACTTTGAACTATTTTCTGGTTTCTTCTTCCTATCATCTTTTGCTCTTTGGCATACGCCGGTGACAGATAGTAAAGATATACTGCGCAGTTATCGATATGCAGAAAGGGTTGGACTTATACTTGTAGATTGGTGTAATAATAATAATTGGTGCTTTTAACATTGACAAGGGCATTATTTTAACGCCAATATTCACCTTCGACACCGTCAACGGCGTTTTTACTGGTCACAGTTTTTCCGTAAAGAATTTAGGCGTCAGTTTTGACCACCAGCTGAGTTTTGCTAAATATACGGGTACGTACTTTTAAATTACTGATATAAGATTGTCAACGTGTGTCTTAAACAGAAGTGTCAGTCAGTGAAGTGAAGTCAGAAGAGCTTATATGATTGTAAAAAATGCGTTTTTAATCGTTTTTGTGTTAACTGTGTTAGTCAGCATTAAAAACACTGCTAGTTTTCCAGTTTAACAGATTTCGTAGGACTAATGATAATAGAAATAGCAATAGTGGCTAACTAATGGATCAACATGCATATCTCTGTATGTTACCATTGTGTTTCTGTAAATGTTTATACCATTATGGTTTTCTATTTTTGTAGCTTGGCACTAAGTCTGACAAAATACTGTCGAATATCATTATAAATCCTCTTGTGTTTTTCAAATGGCAGTTTTCTGTTTTATTTGGTTAAATATTGTGTACATTTTGTTTTGAATCTTTTAAATACTTTGATGCCGACGAAAATAAAGAGCTTCAATGGAAAGTCACCCACTATTGACCATTACCTACATTTATCCATTTCGTGTTGGAGAGAATTTGCAAAGATATGTATTTGTGTTATCTGTAGATAATTACGTATTTTAACATACAAATTAATATCTTCACTAATAAAAATTGGTTTTTGAATATTGTACTTTTGACAAAGGTAACTTGTTAGATGCTACTCAAAAATTTGACGTCTAATACTTTTTTTTTGTAATTTTTCTGCGCAAAAAGAATCTCCAAAATTTAACGCTAACTGTTCCATAGGACTGATTAGTTCGCGCGGTCAGGGACAAACCTGAACTGGTAGAGCAAGGAGCGGGATTAACAACGCACAGACTGGAACCTTGAGCTCTGGAAGGTTGCACTGGGGGCGGACCTCGTCTGTTCAGACTCTGTCCGGAACTTCCAGAACTGCCCGGAAACGAACCGGAAGTGCTCCTGTCCACTGTTATACCGGGCGGTGCGATGTCTAAGTTAGTACGTGATTTGCTGTTCGATATTTCGCCAGCTTGCTTAAGTACTTGATATATGAGGTCCACTTCGGTCGACTCTGCATTGGTTGGTAAATGGAAAACGTTTCGGGTCTCAATGAAATACGATCATTACGGAAATGTACCCAACTACATGTCGTACTCAAACGGTAATATGTATGAAAGTTATGATATATGGTTTTGAGACATTGGGCGATTCAAAAACAATGATTTTTAGAGGAAATTTGACAAATGGATTGATTAGATACATTTTGATGTTTCTATTTTCAAATCTTAATTGAACATAACGAAAACAAGTCTTTCACTTTTCAAACTAATCTTCGAACTGAGCAAAATAAGTTGTTTCTTAGTAATTTTTTTTCTTTCTTTTGTACGTTTGCCGTTATAAAAAACGAGAATGGAAATATTTTTTTGTTGCAAACATTACTGAATCGCATCCACAGATTCTCGGTAAGAAAGTGGCTGTAATCGACCATCTGTCATGAATTAAAAATGGAATCTGAATCTGTAATAAAATATAGGGACTCCTATTTATAATTTCAGAGTTATCTCCCACATCACCTATAAGGAGGGAGAGACCCCTCTCTCTTTAACACTAGTATATTTCCTCTGCCGAATGATTTAGTATTGATTCTGGGCATTTTTTCATGAAGTGTTTATTTTTTGAGATATTTGCTAGCGCAGAGGAATCCGCAGGATAAAGTTTTAATGATGTTTACTTTCATTCCATTTCGAATACAAGCAGTATAGCATGTCTTCCAGAAATTCAACAATACTTTCCAATAATTTCAACTTTTACTTGGAGTGCATAAATTTTTAAATATATAGCTTCCTCAAGTTGAATGATTCTTTCTATAAAACTATTCAATGAAAAGATTAACACACTATTATTATGTTCCATTTCATTAAAAGCAAGACGAATACTTACATTTATTATTAAAAGAAATACGATTTGCTTGAATTTAGAAATATAAACTGACACAAAAGATATAAAATTGCGTTACTTTAATTAAAACAGCGTTTAATGCGTTTGAGGACGCCGCGTTATTTATTAAACACTACTAGATTGACTACGGGGATTTATATTTTCGTAATGATCGATCCCAATAGTTACCAATTTTACTCTCTATTCTACCTACAGTATCGATTGAATGTATATTTCTAGGTACAAAAAATCTATTACCAAAAAGTTAGAGCTCAATAGTTTCACAGCGTAAGCTTCAGATGGATCGATGATGAAAGCATTTTGAAAAGAGTGAAAAGGTTAGCCACACTATCTTGTTTTTCTTTTTCTCGAATAGAAATAGATATAAACATTAAAACAAACGAAGCTAGATCATTCACGATTCTCATAATCGATTATTATAAAACGAACCTATTGGCAAGTCTGCGGGATTTGGTAAACGGTCGTTTTTCACTGACAATTGCCGATTCATAGTTGGCATCCTTGAATACGACTCGTCAAAACCTAAACCTTAATAACAACACAATACGATTAAAATCTTTCTCTCTTACTGGATGGCTTTTTTTCATATAGCGTAACGGAAAACAAATAAAATGGTAATGATCATTAAAGACAGAACATAAAAATACTTACTTTCTTCTTCGGCGGAAGCATCTGGAATACGGGTTTCTATCTCGGAAGTAGATTTCTGACGACGTAATAGACGCGCTTTCGTCTCGCATTTTGGGGCTTTTTCCTGACAGTCGACATGAACATTCATTTTGCATATTCTGCATTTTAATCCCTGTCTGGTATGGCCTGGAACGATAAAATTGGAAATGAGATATTAATTGAAATTGTTATGAAATACGAATCGCGTAGAATATGGAGGCTTTATTTAAATTTATGCCAAAATAAATATACCTAATTGCATAACTGCTTTTATTCGTATTTTCTCTGTGTGGATAAATTGGATTTTGTTACATACATGTATGTAATTTGAATCACAAATGTGGTAAATTGGTCATAAGTTTTGATGTTTTAAACGTTCTTTTATGTCACATACCAGCAGTAGCATGTAAATATATATTTTTTGTTTTTCATGCAGTGAATGCGAGTTGTTCAAAAATGCATGCTTCAAATAAAAAAATATAGGTAACTAAAAAAAGTACCCCGAATATTCAAAAACTGAAACTTTGTGGGTTTGCGGACTGATATAGGGTAACGGATATTTTTAGGTATTTTTAAGCTTTTTTTTAGGGTAACGGATATTTTTACATAGGTACGCAATTGCTCGTTATTGGAGAGTAGAGTCCTGGAAACGCAATACCACTTTTCACAATTTACGATATTTTTGATTGTTTCTCTCTGTCATTACTTCTTTTTAGGAACCCCTCCCATTTTTCAAAAATCTAAACTGGAAAAATATCCATGTCACTACAAAATCGTATAAACGAATCAAACTTGCTCTATTTTTATTTATGTATTGAGAAAGAAAAAGATAACTTGATACGATATGTAAAATGTTCGTCATGATTAACTATTTCTAGTTATATGTACATTTGTGTGATGACCACAATGATGATAATGTTTCTTTATGATAAAATGCATTATTAAGTAGAAAAAATTTAAGAAAAAAACACCGGCAAGCAATTTATTGTTATCATAAAGCGTCCTAATGTATTCTTCCATCATCTCTTATGATTTTATTTGTGATTTTTTCCGTGAAAAATCTTGTTAGAATTGTGTTTTGTCGATCGATCCTCACATTGGGAATTTCCCTTATTATTGGCGATAGAGTTTGTTCAAATTTCTAAATTTTGGGTTTGTTATGAATCTGAAGAGAAAATGAACTTGCAATACCTTTATGTGGATTTCTAGCACCTTTATTTGGCCTAGCAGAGAAAAATCAAAAACACATCTGTCGATTTTTTATCTAAAGCTGTAGTCGACTTTTTATGTGACGTTTTAATTTTTTTTGGAAACTATCAGCTTTCTGATTTCTTGTAGGGGCTACAACGGATTTTCTGACATTATCAAAAAGTTTTATTTTCTGATTTCAACCATGTACAAACGTACTAACAAAAGTTTTTGATATTTTGCTTTAATTGACGAAAAATACGTCTCTCAGCAATAACAATCTAAACTTAAGACGGAAATTTTCGTTGGCCATGTAACAAGTCAACTATTTCTAATTCAACGATTTTAAATTTTTGTAAATATGTAACTTATTTAAGAAGATTACTACTTATGTGCAAAGAATTAGGTATTTTGATCCATTTCAGTACACCTAAGTACTATGAGACGATTTTCCAAAATATACATCCAAGCATTTAATCCAATTCGATGTTGTGGATTGCTTGTCCTATTTTGACTGGGATTCCGCATTTTTCAATAATGGTCCGTTCTTGTGTTAAGGATTCTAGATAAATCTTGGTTCATTTGACAGTTAATTTTGTTTAAGTATCCACGTCGCTTTCTAATATTCTCACTAATTCGTCGTAATATTTCACGCGTCTTAAATTATCACCAGGCTGTGGCTAACATGAATGGATGTCTAGTTTAAACTTTTCCGACGTAAAGTTCTCCATATTCGAGTCTGGGGAAAATTTAATACTCATATCACTGCGCGCGTAGATGTTGACATAAGATTTGCATATACTTTGCAAAGGCACATGTTTTTTTCGTTTCGTAAAATTTCGTGAAATATGTCCACGCTGTGTGACATCCATACGAATTAACAACCATCAAATGTTGTTATAGTTCCTTGGAAGAACCGAAACGTCATATAATATATGACATGTGTTTTTAGTCTCTTTCTGCAAGAGCATGTAGGTAGAGGTAAAAGAAGAAAAAAACTCTTTTGGTTCCCTCTACACTCTATTCTCAATGACAAATCGCTGTGATGTGTCGACGATGGAAAATTTATTGTTTATTGTTATGTTTTAACTATTTATTATTTATTGTTATGTTTTAACGGAATTAAATATTAGAAATCTTCGAAATTATACTAACAGTCTCATTTTTTTTTTGTCATACCGTTCAACAAGCTTTGTTAACGAAATTTGCCGCCTATGAAGAAGCTCAATTCGTGACTGCAGTTTCCACCTCTTCGTCATCGCTGACCATCAAGGAACTCTTTTAAGTAGTGATACAAGTGAAAATCACTGGGTGCAAGGTTCCCGTTCCAAACCTGAGTAGATCTTTTGTTGTGCCTCATGGCATAAACGCCACCAACAAAATCCCTTTCCTGTCCAAAAACACAGTTGCGTCCTGAATCTGTCCGTTTAGCGTTCACTTTGATCCCATCCGAAAATTTATTTCCTTCCTGATTGTATGGAGTCAAAGACGATCAGGCACAGTACAATCTTTTTGTTTTATAATCGTAAGAAAACAGTTTTGGGACCTACTGACAAAATAATTTTCGATATTTCAGTTTCTCCAAAACAATGGTGTACAAAATTGACCTTGAAACCTGTCGAAAATTAATCTGTAGCTTTGAAATTGTGAATTGTCAGTTCCTTGGAATTTTGATATTCACATCATGAACCAAATCTTCTGAAATCTGAATTTCCGGTTCTGTAAAGTTTCTTGCACCCAAGAATCAAGAATTACTTCTACAGCTTGGCACAGAGATAGACAATATGCTTGAATGCACACTGTGACAATCGCGCCACAATTTCACTCTCATTCTAAAACGGATCTCATTAAAAAAATATCCCACGTATAAACACATCGTTCTAATTAGACATTATTTAGACTCGAAGCACGTTTTATTAGAGCGTTATTATTTGATTAACTTGCAAATACATTATATGCTATAGTGTATTTCTTACTTAGTTTTATGAAGTTGTAAAGCATTAAATACACATTTTATTAATAAAGTTACTACACAATAACAAATTGATTAGTATTCTTAATCAGTGGATATCTTCTTTGTAACATATCGAATTTTTCACTGTAGATTTAATCCATACGAATTCTGCGTAACATCTACATTCTTTTGCACATAAAACCTTAAACCTTAAAAAAAGAGGGATGGGGTAGCTTTCCTAAAAGGATATACTTTGTTATTCCAAAACATTTAATATAAATAGGTCTTCGCATATGTCAATAAAAAAGCTGTTCGAAAGTTTAGCTTGTATAAGCAAGAGTGTTAAAGGAAGAGACTTCATAGACTTCTTCCAGACTTACTTTGTTTTCCATTACTTTTGATATGATCTTACTGATTATGGAATGTAACAAACAAAAGTGAGTAGGGACGTGATCTATTTCATATGCCTAGCATGTGGTTACTATGCACACTATAATGAATTTTATTGTATTTTTTTTTAACCTTTTACTGCAGAAATAGCATTTACTGCCGATATTTTTCTGTTGTTTAACATAAATAATATTCTCCAATTCAGCCCGTAAAAAGTAAACTTACAGAAATATATCTAGCTTCTTATTTCAAAGTATATCTGGGGTCTTTACATAAAAATAACAATTATGTTGTAAGTACAAAATGTAAAGGAAAAGTTGCATAAATTAGGTTAAAATTACTTAATACTGGTTCTACAAAAGAGCAGGTTTGCGAATAAAACAAATATGCACGATCCGAAGGAAATGCTAACAGATATAATGAAAGAGGTCAAACACTTTTAAAGGAGCTAAACAAACTAAGGAGTCGAGATGGATCAAGTAGTAAAAGAAAGCGCAGAGAATAGCATATCCAACAAAAGAATGAGAAAACCGAAAAACCAGGAATAAGGAACCGGGAATAATTCAATAAGAAATGGAAGAAGAGGAATATTTTGATGTTCACAGGGTACGGTGAAATGAAACAAGAAATAAAGAGAAGAAAATACTATGGAAAAAGTCCAAGGCCAGAGAGAAAAGGCGAACATAAAAATAGAAAGGCCAAGCTAAAGTTATGGGAAGAGTTTGGGGAGGAGACGGAGAGAAATCTTTCAGATGCCAAACTGATATAATGCATTCGAAGAAGCTCAAGAAAAGAAAAACCATCTAAAAAATAAAAAATGGGAAGCTATCATAGAGGACACTATTACACTTGAACTTCGATTTGAATTTTTCAACTTAATATCTCTGAATTGGAGAATTACTTAGACACAAGTTACCTAATGACAAATCAATTAAAAAGCTTAAGTAATTTAATGCCACCGTGAAACTAAATGATGATGTAGCGTGACCCAGAGACGCACCTGTAGTTGAGATTCCGTGCTTTTCTATGACATTTTAGTCTAGATACAACCTTATATTGTTTACTGAGTATTTTGAAGAAGACAAACAGAACGATTATTAATTGACAAAATTTCACTTTGATATATATAGAAACTTGTAGAAATATTTTACATTAATTTAGTCTGAAAAGATAAGAATGTAGAATACGAAAGCAGTTTATGTCTGTTTTTTTCATTCCTGTATCCTTCTATCGCCCATGCTTCAAAAATTATAGGCCATAAAAATACATTTTTTTTTAGAAATCGATGTGGTACCGATGATAGTTAGCCACTTGGACGTTTACTGTAATATTGAAATATATATTATATAAAACGAAACTGGAAGATAGAAGAGGCGCAGGAACAATACGACGAAGAGGAAGAACCGGAACAAACAGAAACCGGACAAAAAATAGCGATAACTATAATAGAGGAAGCAGTGAAATAGAAGCATAAGTATGTATATGAGTCAGTGATCATGCTTGCGCTCATATGTACATAGACACGAGTCATGGATTCTTGCCAGTAGACAAAAACAAAACCTAACGGCGTGTGCAATGAAAATATCGTGTAGGACTGAGGAAACCGAATAAAATAAAAAGTGAAACTAAAAGAAATGAATTAGATGTGACGAATGTGGTGCAAAAAAGTTCAACACCAAAACCTAAGATGATTTGGGCACATTGTTAGAATGATACATATTTTTTTCGATAACCTCTCTCATTGGATGACTTGAGTAATGTGGTATCTCAAAAACTATTTTACTCTGCAACTTTAGGGTTGTCATTTTTGAATCCCTCTTTTCGTTCAGATATGATACCAGTTGGGTGTTTACAAAGTTATCGCTGTATGGAAAAATTTATTTTGTGCCTTGCTTAAACTTTGCAGCTTTAATCCGTTCAGGGAAGTTTGGTCTATCTGCCGCAAAGTTTTGTGGCAGTAGAGTCCGAGGCTACGCCCCGCTAGGAAAATTAGTTATTGAACGACCTCTACTAATACCGCCAATTAGATAAGTAGTACTGCACAATTTCTACAAATTCAGGAAATTACTCCATTCATTACTGACGTTCTATCTTTTTTTTAAGACAATAACTTTTAATTATCTTGTTTTGTTTATAAATTTGTACTAATAGGTCTCATTAGATTCCTTTATTGTATTTTAACAATACGTGGAGATTTTTAAAATTTTTCACTTCTTAACTGAATTCTTTCATTGAGATCGTTATCCAACTGCAATATATAAAATATAATATATTTTTTTTGGTAATTGTTAGCGATAGGCATCTATGTTTATAAATATTTGCGAACCTGCAAGATCTTGTAGGGTGAACGAATTATACGTATTCAAAAAAACAACGAATAGATAAAATACTCATATGGTAAATATTACTCTTATTCTTACTGATTGTGAGTCGTACTACTTTTTTCCATAGGTTGAGTTGCCGTCTAACCTGGTTGGCCTGAGCATCTTTCTGGCTATGTACTTCGGTATTCATGATCAACCACGACTCTTATAAATTTTGGTAGGTATTTTCAATTCTACCTGTATATATCTGACTGAGCATACCGGCCACGAATTTTAAACAACCTGCATCAGAAGAACGCAACTTTTTCCCTGTCTATAAACTGGAAAGTGTAGCAATGTTAAAATAATTTAGGAAACAGAAACCGAAACAAAGAGGAGAAGAGGAAGTACAGGCAAAACACGAAACGAGGAAATTACAGAAATATTAGAAAGAGGGGATCAAAATGGATACAAGCGAAAAGTGAGACTAGGAATAGAAACAAATGGAGGAGATTTATCACAACAACACCTACAGTAGAAATAATGGTTGCGGATGAATTAAAAAATGAAAAGGAACAATCAAGATTACAAGAAGTAGTAGATATACGCTACTGCATATAGCATTGATAAAAAAATACCGTTATTAGACAAAAATTTTTATTTGCCATAGTTCTTCAATTATTAATAACTTCTTGAATTTTAATGGAAAATATATACGTATAGCTGCTAATCATATAGAAGTTTACCATCACACTATACACTTGACATGAAGTGTATTCGCGTGTCCATTATACATACATACACCGAACTAAACATTTAAAAACTTGAATGGCACTTCTTTCAAGCATTATTTCTATTAGATAAACAATTTTTTTCAGTTAACATTTCTTCTAGTTTATTCTACTAATTGTCGTTTTAAATCATCAAAAATAAAGTGTAAACTGAAATTTTATAAAATCCTGAACTGTTCTTTCTATAATCAATTTCCGTAACTTCCCTTTCTGTTTCATATAATCCCATTTTCGGTAGTGACAGTAGTGGGAATAGTAATAACAATAATAGTAAGTTAAGATTTACGACTATATCCAGCACCTGTAACGAGCCATCTGACAAACAAGTATAAATTAAGAGATATCTTCCTTACTACGACATCCGCCTAATACACTGTTAAAGCTTTCCGACAGTATAATAAAATTAATCTTCCCCGTGACCTCTTTATTAGAAAGGGAAGACAACGTCGTAAAACGAGTTAGTCGACTCTTATATTCTCCATTGAATTATGAAAGGGTTCTAGAAATGGTTGTGCAACGAGAGAATACAGTAGCAGAAGAAAGGAGGTTAGATGGTAGCTTACCTCGGAGTACTTGAGAGCATACGTCGCATGGCGTAATCTTCTTGTAAGTGTACTCTTGGAAGTTGTGTGCATCCGGATCGCCTTTCAGTAGCTCTCGGGTTGCGGCCGAACCATTTTTCCTATAGAAAGGAGAAAGAAAGGCAATGGTAATTAGCAATTCCCATTTTCTAGGTTTAAGGCTTTTTATACGGCTAATTTGGTTGGTTCACTTTTATCCATCGGTTGAGGTAGTTTTTAATTAGGACAAAAAGGAGTTGTTGGAGGTGTTTCAAAGGGTAATTGTGAGCTGGGCTAACTCAACGATTGTCACGCTTAATACTTTACCGTAACTGGTATGTGTGGTGGAGCGGTGGTAGTAGTTCAAGAGGAATAGCGATGTGCGAAACAAAATACTACAAGAGGAACTAAAACGCTATGTTAAATTCTCTGGAAACTAGAAACAAACAATGGTTGCATATACCTGAGTGTTACGTTTTATGAATTACCGACAAAATTATTACCCAACATCGTTCTCATGTCTGGAAGAAATTCTTTTAATAAATCACAGGATGTGATTTGATAAAAAAAAATCACTATTTTTTATGTGTTTTAAGACTAAATTTGCTTTTTGAAACATATTCTTAAACGTTGTAGAACAATATTGGTTATGGTAATTCCAAGAGACTTTAATTTGGCTTTAAATAACCAAAGGAAACGTAAAAATAGATTTAAACTGAAAAATATTTTGGAATTCTACCCTGAATCAAATATTATTACCTATTTGATGTTGAACTCCACCATAAGTACATAAAAATATCGGTTAAGGTTAACTGTTATTTCGGTTTCATTGATATTGTAACATATTCTTTACGTGTCTTTCAAAAAGCTATTATCTCTACAGAAGCTGCTTCTTACATCTAGAAAAACAATATCAGTTAGGAGCGAATGTACTTTTCATTCCCGAGGTTAACTGAGAGCTACAGAAAGGAGATTCAAAAGAAGTCATTAAAATACGAGGATTTTCAGCAAAAATTCTGCTGGAAGAATATCGTACGACAAAGGCATATTCAGAAAAATGGCACCCTGAATAAAAAGAGTAGCAATTTTTAGCTAAAAGATCTCAAAATACTATCAGAACACTTAGATGTCACTTTTGAAGAAAGGAATATAAATCAAAGCACACGCGGCTGTTGTTCTAGATCCCAAAACATAATATATATATACATATTTCGAATACTTATCCACTTGTGTTCTAGTTGTTACACGTAGCAAATGTTACATAAAATAAAAAGATTTAGTATGAATTGGATAATAATAACGTGAATGTAGTGAAATTAAAGAATGTATATATTCTTTAATTTAATTAAAGAATATATATATATATAATAACCGCCATAAGAATCGATAACGATCCTTAAAGCCTTAATTTAATCGCAAAAATATAAAAAGTCGAGGCCAATACGAACTCCCTAATTCCGTTTTTAATAACGTAATGGTTTCCCTCTTAAGTAGCAAACCAATTCAATTAAATTTCACTTAATAACATTAGATTTTGACTTGGGTATTATTACGTAATACCTCAAATAGCAATTTTTTAATTATCGTCAAGTGATATCATCGATCTACAACGCTAGATGGAGTTTTACATCATAATTATCTCTAAAATGCTTAATTAGCATGAAAGTAAAAGAAATTTAATCCTGCATGCTAATTTTTCGATATGTTCTATAATTTATGTTTGTAGGAGATCAACGTTTCGATTTTGCATGAAATGTCCCTAACCATTGCGAACCAATGCAAAAGCCTGCTTTGCATTTGAATCGCTAAATAAGCCATTTAGATGCCATTTCATTTAGTGCATCAGGAAAATTGTTAACCAATTCGTTGTTATACTGGATAGATATTTATGGAGTGGAAAAAGAAGAGCTAAGGACGTGAAAAATTATGCAGACTCAAAGGGAGACTGGAATTCGATTATCCAATCGAACACTCTGAATACAAAATTAAGTGCGTATCGATAAGGTGGGCGCTCTTTAGCGGAGAAGTTCGTGGGTCTGTCAAAATAGGAATATAATTTTCTGCTTTGTTTAGCCAAATAGTGATGTTAGATTCAGACTCTTTCAGAGTAATACGAAGAAAAAGGTCGAGTAATCTAACTATAAGGGTTTTTTTCCCTTTAAACGAAAGATGGGCATATTGATTATAGCTTTAATGTTTTATGTACTTTACGTAGTTTGTTTCTTGATAATATAATATAAAATCAGTTGTCTTTGAAACAGTAGACCTAAAAAACACTCGTTCCACGGCAGGAATATTTCTTTAATCAATACTATAGAAGTTTAGTACGTTAATTCATAAGTTGTTGCTTGTAGAAATTAGATCATATATCTAAAAAAAAGCAGCGTCTATGGTACACAGGGTTATGTGGCACTACATGTTATATAACAATAATTCATAATTCAGGTCCTTAAGATTGAAAATATTTTTGTATATGGGTGTGCAATGTTATTTATTTTTAAGCCTCTCATAAAAGATTGGGAAAAGCCAGTATGTTAAATTTGAGTTTGCAGGCTTTAACACTATTTCACTTATCGTCTGAGTACGTCACCAAAATCCTTAATTTATTATATTATGCCATTAAACACATATATATATATAACAACACAACAAAAAATCAATCTGCCAGTTTTAATAAATAAGGTAATTAATAGTTTTTTAAAAGACCATTAGCAATTATAAAACGTCTTGAGATAAAGAAAAACTTAATTTGTAGTTACAGTTGCTATTATCCCATTTCTGCAATCTTTTATGGACACTTAAAATTTATTATTACGATATTAAACTCATGCAGTAGAATAGGACGTTAACTCCGTTCTGGTTTTTATGGGAAATGAAAAAAAAATGCTTTCAATTCATAAAATCAAAGCTGAACATAGTACAGCAGCGTACAACCAGACTAAGCTACAGGAATTAGCTACATGTTACATAAAAATACGATAAGAAGCTACATGTATAACTATGTCGATATGACAGCTGAACTTTTTACCTCATTTGCATGATTGTAGATACTGCGTGGTACATTTGGTTTTTTCTAGATTAATAAAAATACATCCATCAATAGCTAAATGTCAAACTTCAAACGATTATTAATAGTAATAATAATAACGATCAATCAAAGTAAGTTCTCAAGTCGCAAGAAAAATTAGACTTACGAAAAAATAATTTCTTACTACGGGAAAAGTAAACTTTTTCAAAAGTAACTACGTAAGGATACGATATCAGAAATTTTTACAAGAAATTATTTTTAGGCAAAATCTTCAGAACAATTGCAAATAACATTACATTTAAGTAAATATTGTGTTAAGATACGTATTTCGTTTCTACCAAATGTAATATTACTAACATAAATTTATTACTGTTTACATCGTTCCAAATAGAAACCTTAAGAAAACCAATGCGAACAGTTCTCAATGCTAACATTTACCGAATAACTATTGTACATTATTCGCATGCATCTGGTAAGAGAATTATAATTTTTCCTAAAACAACGTTATGTTCCGTTAAGTCTTTTAGTCCAGCTTTCAAGTTAAGTGTGTAATTGGGTACCCATTTAGAAACAAGTAATAGCGCAATGCGTGGTAAACATACTTAATGATATTTCGATAGAAGAAGTACGAGTGCTACACTTTATTATTGTACATCGACGATGTAACTGTCTTATTCAGGAATATAGCCAGGCTGGTGTCATAATAGAAAGTGTTGAATCGTATTTATGGCTAGTGTAAGGGCGAACATCGAATAGTTAACCTGTGGTCCTTCTACATACAAGGAGAAGAATCAGAGATGAATTTAATCTTCTTCATATTTCTTTACCCAGGTTAAATGTCTGGTGAACATAACATTATCCTGAAATACTCTTCTGACTTTATTTATGAGGCTAAGATACCTATATGTACTTGTTGTAGCACTTGTAGAAGGGCTAGAGGCTATTTTTGAAGAGTGTGTATAGACTGTAGGTGGTAATGGTACGTGGTAGAGTTACGTATAACATCATCGCTTAGCGGAAAAATGTCCGATAGATTGCAACAAGTGCGAAACTTAAATAATTATAAATGGAATTAACAATTTGTTAATCACTCAGGCCTCGATTATTTTATTAGAGCTGACTCTGGAAATTGTCATCAAATACTGTAAGAGAAGGAGGCTAATACTTACAGATACTGACATCTTTTAGTACTTTCGAAAAAGGGCCATTCAGAAAATTCCAGAGTATGAGGCTCGTGATATGTGCTACTACATAGCTTTCGACAAAGACTATGAGCAACAACTTTTTTATCCTTGTACCGAGAGTAATTCAACATCCATGTCGTTAAATAAGAAACTGTCACACGACTGCTCAGGCTATTTGTTCGACGGTGAGTTTTTTTGACAGGCTGTTTACACATAGTTCCACCAAAACCACGTTGTGCAATGGGTTCAACAGGAATTACTTCAGTTTGTGGATGTTGACAAGGAGCTTGTTACATTCCATAAGCTTTGTCCAAATTGTCAAAAATTATAATTTTTACCTTTATATGTAGCATAAAGACAAAGCAAATTATTTTCGGAAAAAATAAACTACGGAGGCCAGAGTGTCTCCAGATTATTATTTCTTCAGAACCTACGGCCAAACGTATGCAGTTGTGCAATTGTTGTTGTTGCTCTGAGTATATTTAAACTGTTTATCTTCTGCCACCAATTTCTGAATTTAAGCAACACAATGTCCACTCCAAGAATCAAACAAGAGAACACTGTTAGTTCTAATATTTGTAATTTATGGGTCTAAATAATTATCGCGCAACTCAAGGTCCAAATGTATTTTCCTTATTGCTTTGATATCAAAAATAATCGGAAAATTAAGCATCCATCGGCAGAAATGGCTGGCAAAATTGTATAACTATGTGTTGTAGAGTGCAACGCCTTCCATAGTTTTCCGATCTTGTACTAAGAGTTAGTACGGCCGGAGTGTATTTCTAAATTATATCTACTTTTATCAGAGTTGTATATGTTACTTGTGTCGAAATTAGCGGTATGTAGTTTGATTTCCTTAATAGAATTATTTCTTACCAACCGGAGCTTTTCCACGTCAGTACGTGAAGAACAAGTAATAAATTTTGTTATTTTGCGAGACATAATGTTATGTAATTTTTTGAAGCACCATATCCACAAATGTCCAGTATTAAATGTTTCGTATCGAATTCCTTGTTTACCTTCTGAAATTTATGGGGATGTTGTACTTTGAAATCAAATGATTCTGCCAGTGTTTCCTTGTTGTAGTAAATATTAGTAAGCATATTCTAATATATCCATCAGAGTATGGACAATATTTCATTAAAAGTGAGATTTGCTAAAACGAATCGTTCATTAAATGATTTGCGTATGGAATTCATTTGAAATATTTTCCTACTTTGTTCATCAAATGTAAAGAAGAGCCAAACACGATAGGAAAAAATTAATAGTTTACGCATTAAACTTAAAAGCAAAGATGGTGAAACTTCCAAACTTTAATTTTTATTTCTGTTTTCTTGTTCTGGAATTACACGAAATACGTACATTAACTCGAATAAAACATCGATCCCACAATCAATCAAAAAACACAAACAGTAAAACTAACGAAACAAAAGAATAAACAGAACGTCAATGTCATCAACCTTTCACTACGCAGAAAGATAACAATATAGATAAGTCAAGATATACGAGAAAAAAAGAAACAAAGGAACAAAAAGAAAAACTTCTGTGTAGAAAAATGTCCGAATAGCGGAATGTATACTTACTTCTCTTCAGGTGGTGGAGTTTTCAAACTTTTAAGAGCTTTCAGCCATTTGGTTTTCATGCTGGCGGTCGAAGAGGATGAGTTTTTCCGTTCGCGACCGGTTTCACCCGTATCCATTTTATTAGCGAATAATTCTTTCTGGAAAGATAATAAGCAGAAAGCGAAAATGAATAGGGGGAAAATAATTACTTTGCGCGAGAGGTTTTTACGTTTATCAATTGTTATACTAGTTTGAAGTTAGTTAGCTCTGTTTGAAATTTTCGTTTTAAGAATTGTAGTTTTCAAAGTTATTTCTGTGGATAAATGTAACAACTACAAAAATAGCTCATTTATTATTAACAGTAATTATGAATAACTTTAATGGCAAATGTTTTCCTATTATCGCCTAGGTAATCATTAATCATGATTGCTCTGATTGGTGATGGGATATGTAAGTGCGATCTATTGGTTATTTACTTTATGAGAAGCAATGAAATGACGCATGCTTCAAGAAATTAGCAGAGACTAGACAGACCCGTGTTTTGTCGACTCGTAGGGAAACCAGTGGCAATACGAATGCATTCTTATGGGAGGAATAAGCACGAGTCTGCCTAGTCCCTCATAATTACGTGAGACGCAACTCGTTTCTACAGATCTAATAACAATAAATTAATATAGCAATAGAGGTTAATATATAACCGAAATGGACATTAAGATTATGGAAATATATAAGCAAATGTAAAGTATTTTCGTACAAGGTTGATCCTTCCTCGTTTTTGGCCTGATAGTAATACGAACGCGGTATCTAGCCGCGTTTGTATTATTACTTATATTTATTTGTATAATTATTTGTAAATAATACCTATTTGTCTAATGGAAAACCATCGCACTTATGTCCTGGTAACATAAGTAACTACATTTTCTTTCTAAAAAAAGTATTACAGGGTTAAACGCCTACACCCTTTGGGTGCTGGGTGCAGAATCATATTTGGTCATGAATGTTGCTAATAGATGTATGTGGAAGGCAACATTTCAATTTTGTGCAATAATATTTGTATTAAATACTTATTAAAGCAAAACTACAAGAAAACTGGAAGTAATAATAATAGGTAAACTGCAGGGAGCACTCTATAACTTAACCAACCGTACTTCGGTGGTAGAAACGTATATGAATTAGTCGAGTGGATGCAAATTGGGTACTAAGTTATAATTCTGTCGGTAATTAGGCAACTAGGCACAAATATAACTCAAAAATATATTTGCAAAACGTATTTGTAAGCTAGACACTATACTTAATTAAAACTATGGTACCGTTAACAACGAGAGAGGTCTGTTAATGGTAACGTGACCGCGGTTTGTCAACCGTGACGATATTTTGTATAAATAAGTTCGTTTTCGGCTTAGCTAGTTAGTTCAGTATTACTGCTGAAGTAATACCGAACTAACTAGCTAAGCTAAGAACTAGCTGCAGTATTGCTGCTGAAACGTGTGTACAACTTCAGTGAAGTGTTTATAGTAAGAAAATAGTGAAGTGTTCCACTGTTATAGTGCCACAGTATTCGAGTACGTGGTTTAAATATATATACAAGTAATGAAATGTCAGAGATAGGAAGAGAGAAACTCGAGGTTGTACCACCAGCTGGAGTATCCGACACAGAAATTTCCACGCCATGGTAAATGGAAGGAGAATGCTACATAGCTAGGCCCAGTTCTGTTCAGTCAGTCTACATCATGGACATTTCAAAATCCGACGAACAATGAGTGCTGAACGCCATTTACGTAAATGTCGTGGCGACCTTGGCAATATCGCGAACTGCCAAGACTAGGCACATTTGACTGAAACCTCTAACTTCTTCGACGCCCAGGGACTCGCGATCAATCCTAGGAAGAAACAGGTGATTGCATTTCTAGAAACATCATAGTCTGCTTTCCAAGATCAAAGTCAGAAAACGGAGATCGACGGTATTTTGATTTATTTCATAATTGAAAAGAACTGTTCGCATTTATAAGTACTGCCAAACGTACAAATCAATCTTCTTGCGAATTTTCTAAGCTCCGAAAAATGATCTTCGAGGTATTTTTTGTAGAAGCTCGATCAACTCCACTTGCAAGTGCATTGGAGCATTTTGTACATTAATTTTTGTTGGAGTAGCAAATAAATTGAAATTGTCTTCCATGTTTTTAAAATCGCTAAATCAATTCGAAAATTGCTCCGACAGTAACTTGAGCTTTTCAGCATATTGAGCATAATCAGCATTTTCATACGAAGAGAGCGTGGTGAAATGGTAACTGTTACCAGACAGTATCTGTGCCTTTCACAAGCGGATTTTGTTCTGAAACGCTTTCAAACGGCTGTACAAATCATTTACTTACTGTCCTTGTTTTTGAAGTTTCGAATTCAAATCATTCATATTCATCATTCAATAGCCTGTAAGGTCGACCAGAAATGCTGTCACTTATCCACTTTGGGTCACTCAATACAGATAGTGATTTATCTTTTATTTGCATAGAATCTGCTATTTGATTTCTAAGCTCGTAAAACCGTTTCAGCATTTTCCCTTTGCTTAGCTATCTGACTTCAAAATAATATGTTATATTCGGCTGATATTTCATCCAAAAACGCCTTGAACTGGCGATGGTTAAGCCCTCGGGATCGAATAAAATTGATGGTTTTTACTACCACGTTCATTAAATTCTGGAGTTGAATTGACTTAGAACGCAAGTTCACAAAGCACACAAAGCCACAAAGTAAATTGACGGCACTAGCAGTTTGCTACGATATCGCTTGTCAAAGTTAGCACCTCGGTAGCTTAAATAGAACTAAGCCAAAATTCGGGCCGTCCACCCGTCTAGTGTAGAACAATTGAGAAGCAATAATCTTTTATTGTGCCGCCAGTGAGATTACTCTTTGATGATCACCGCCACTCAACTCGCTCGCTCACTTGATTCCGCAGGAGCAAGCGACAAACTCCATATCATCGATCTTCCTCATTTGGAGTGAGTATGAGTAAGTAATGAAATATTTTTTTAATTGGGTTTTTTCAAAATGTCTTGCGGGTCGGATCAAATCTTACAGCGGGCTAACATATGCTGTAGAAGGTATGGACGCGTTGTTGACTTAATATGTGTGATTATCGACTTTTGTGCACTGACACAAAATTATCCTGAGCTGAAAATATTAGGATCTTGAATCCTTGAAATCTTGAAGGAATTAAATTTCGGGCAGATTTTCACACCTTCAGCATTTGGTTTATGATTAGCGATGTTTATAATAGAATTTTTGAAAAATTTGAATTTGTTTGAATTTAAAAAACATTACAAAATTTATCTATTGAAATTTAATTGCATTTAATGTGCCCGACAAATCTGATGCAATTTATATATACATACATAAATTTTCATTGTTACTTTTTCAAAAATGCTACTTTTGCGTATATGTACGGTCAAATAAGTTATTTAGTCTATGTATTTGATGCTATGTGTATTGGTCGCTGCAGAATTTAGATTTAGGCAATTTGATCATTATTTTACTTCCATTGTTGGTTTATTCTAGATTTAATGGGAGAACAACTCCGTTATTTTAGTTGTAATTGAGTTGAATCTTATCAATTTCGTCTTTGTTAAAACTTTATATTTGTATATAAACATTTCTTTTCCCTCTTAAATGTTTTATAAGATGATAATTTATTGGAATAAAACATTATTATTAATAGTTACTTTACTACGCACACTGCAATCAAATGAATAAAATTTTAAATAGTAAATAAAATAAGGTACTAGGTAAATAATAATATTGCAGTGCTAGGACAAAATAAAAAATATTAAAATATACTTCATATATCGCATCTGTATTTTATAAATATTTGAACTCCTATTCATATGATTTTTTCCTATTCTTCTAATCTGTTCCTGTACTATGTCAATCATCGTACGTTGAAGTACTATCTCTTGCAGATTTTTTCACCTCCGTCCTAAATATCGCAAAACCTGGAAATTATTGTTATGGATGCAGGATTGAAATTTTCAGGAGTAAAAGGATTTTTTTCTATAAGGTAAAAATGCAGCTCGTTCGAGGAACATTGAAATATAATATGAAAACTGTAGTTTGCAAAAAATTCCTAAAAAGTAATATCAAATATCAAAAAGCTTGTTATATATAGCAATCAGATCAAAAGAGCGCAGAAGAAAAGCTGTAAACACAAAAGGAATTTCAAATTTGTTGGAAGCTTTCCCTGTAATTACATTTCCTTTTTACGTTCTAAATTTGAATTTCCTTTTTACGAATAATAACCTTGCTTTAAATCAAACAACATCCTCAGATTAAAAAATGCAGATTATAAACCATGAGCCGTTTTTAATTAAGGTAATATTCTTATAATGAAACAGACATTTTTCGTGTATTCGACTTATAGGAAACTTCTTTCAGGAAATAAAAAAATAAAATCATAAATAAAACGTTTTATTTTAACAAAAACATCTGAAATCATCAAATAACGGCAGATTTGGAGTTATAGATTTTTTTTGTAGAATTCAATTTTCATGCATTCAATTAAACAACGAAAAAAAGGAAAGAATTTTTCAAGCAAGTTATATTCAACTCTAAAATTCTGAAGTGGTTTTGAATGGAACACCACTTGACCTCACTTATCTTCACCTCATCCTTATGAGAAATTAGATCGACGAGAAAAAATTTGACACCAAGCATTTTCAGTTTACGTTCTAATAGATCAAGTGAGTTTGAAATACTAAAAAAATCACATTCCTTTAAATGCATATCTCCACTCAACAGTATATCTTCATATGTTACAAGCAAATTAATTTGTGATCTTCTCTTTCATGCACTAAACAACAGTTTTAGTTATACGGGAGTATTTCAAACGAATTGTGTCCGCATATGCATTAAATACAATCGGTACCTCGGTTCTAAATAATATTTTGAAATTATAAATTTCCCAACTTGAATCAATTTTTCTTGTAAAAAATAACAGAAATAATGGAGATAAAAAGAATTGTTGAGAAAAGGTTTGTTCTTAGATATACGAACACAATATTGTAACCTGTAACTATAATTTATTGTAAAAGGTGGTAATATAATAACATTGTATAAATAAGAAAATGGATTAGCTAATAATTGAAAATTTGAATAGCGAGAACTACAGGTATTGGTGTTTATGCGTGCTGGAAGTAAAAGAACTATGGAAATCAATCGAACCTGAATTTAGTATGGATATGTCAACATGGTAAAGTCAGGGCGAGGAAACGGATCACAAAATGATATGATATTTATTAATGAACCATGATAGTTTAAATGATATAATGGAAAGTAAAACAGTAAAAAACATTTGGATAAAGCTGAAGCAAGTATATCCAAAATACGACGAATGGCGCTTACTGCTATTACAAGAATTTGTTACAGCCAAAAATAAGAACGACGAAAGTATTAATGAATATCTAGTACGAAGAAACAAAGTAAAAAATATCGGATTTGATTTCAGTGAAAGGGTTCACACAGGATTTGTTGTACTAGAGCTACCAAGTGAGTATTAGTATCTGTTGAGGAATTTGAGAGTTGAAAATGATGACTTGATGTTGAGTAAACTTAAATCGAAATTACTGGAAGAAAGAAAACAATAGAGAAACATCGAAGGAAAAATTAAAGTAAGACGAAGGCAAAGCAATTAAAGGTAATAAGTTCTTTAAACGGAAGCCATAACGAAGTACAGTCGAAAAGAAATCGAACCTGGAGATGAAATCGTATGAAAATTGGAGATGTTATCGATGCATTTGGTCATATTGCAAGAAATTGCAAAGAGGAAAATAAACAAAAGGAGGAATTGATTAAACAAAAATAGCATTCCAGGCTATGATAGTATATTTAACTAACTGCTAATTAATTTGCTTATGAGGGGCCACGTCCAAATGTTTTCACGGAGAAAATTTGGGAAGAATTTGGTAAGAGGGTGTGGGGTGGCGGTGCTATTAAATTTTTATTATGTATATTGATATTGTGCATGTCTGCACGAAGCCAGATTTTGTATACAAAATAAGAAGGTGTTTGCGTTAGAATTATCTTATGAAATGATTTTAGTGAAACGGATTGTTAATGTCCAATCATATCTAACTAACGAAAGTCTAACAATTTGTGCGAGACTATCAAACTACTTTATCAAAAGAATCCAGACATGGGGTGCAAATATGAGCTCCATAATTGAATAAAAATAATAGTTTGACATAGCTTGGCCTTAGTTTTTATTTTAAAAGCAGAGTGATAAGGATATAGGATTTTCAGTTGCTCCGATAGTTTTGGAGATGTGTGTTCTATAAATAAATGTTTTCGTCAATTAAGTATCTTATTCCAGATACGATGGGTATTATTTTGTGATTTAATTTTTGTTTAATATGTCTTTGAACGGAAATTAACCTCCTTAGGTCAGTTAAACAGAACTGCAACAGATTTCTCTGGATTTGCAGCTTGTTCTGTTTGGAGAACTTATAAATATCAACTAGGATGCGATTCAATGACACTACAAGTTAGAAATTGTGTAGCTAAATCGTATAGATTGAATGCAAAAGTGGACCTGATAATGATCCTTCTGCAATGTCCCTCGTAAGTTGTAACTGTGAAGAATTACCAGAAGTAAGAAGAAGAATTCAAAAAGTGCGTTAGGTAAGTAAACATAAGTATAACAATAGACTCATTGAAGCCAATATGTTGAAAAATTGAAGAGGATATCTGTATTAATAGTATCAAAAGAATTGCTGAAATCCAATAAAATCTTTAGCTCTGGGAATATTATCAGTGACTTTCAGTAACGCAGTGCAAATATAATTATGCCTGAATCCAGACTAGCACATAGGTGAGATATTCTAACTGTTAAGGTGTTGGTTAATTTGTTTACTTAAAATTTTTTCAAGGACTTTACATAGAATAAGCATGCGCAGATCAGTGAGCGACACAACTTTTTATCTTGTAGGTAAAAATTGACCATAGAAGTATCCAACAAAGTTCCAAATGTTTGGAAATACGTTTGGCAAATTAAAGTATTGATAATATGTGTGATAAATGGCAGCACGTGAAGAACCAGCAGTCCTATTACATTGCTAATATCACCATATGCAACAGCACTGCATTTAACGTCGTATATAAACTCGCTAAGTTGCCTTCATCCACAGAATGAAAACGAAATGCGGGTCCAGTATTCATAGATGTGGAACTTCATTGTGTTAGAATAATCATCAGAGGTTATCTATTTTCTCAGCATTCATTAGAATTTGTAGGAATAGTAGTACTTTTTTTATTTGACTGCTGCAGCTTTTTATCTTCGGACCATATCCGCGCTATTATTACCCGAAGCGGAAAGATAATTAAAGTACGCATATCGTTCATAACGAATGGTAGACGTTGTAACATTGAGTAAAGACATAATCTCGGTAGTTTATAATCTTTGGTTGTTGAAATGACGTAGTAAATCGTGATTTGAAACGTTACAATGTTAGTTGTAACGTTACAACGTTACAACTGGCGATTCCACCAAGTTGTTTATATTTGAAAAAGATTGCTCTATCTAATAGAGTTGTGGGTCACGCTCGTAGCTTCCCTAATTACCTGTATCATACCAACAGATGTGAAAACTTGCATATAATGTTGTATAATGCAACGATTTACCATTTTAGCATGTCGATCTCCTCGTATCTGATCTGAATTTGCAAGTAAGGAGCTATGTTAATAACTATAGCAGAGTTAAAATGTGGTGGACGGCAAACGCAGCCAAATATGACTTTCTTTAAAGGGGAAGTATAGGTAATCCAGACATGTTCTTGTTTGCTTTGCAGATAAGTTTATTTTATTATCTATAATAATTGTCTTGTTGATAGTATTTTGTGATAGCCAAGTTTCATTCCAGCAAAGAATGTTTACACAATTACTCGGCAATAATAATTTAATTTAATTTGCAGATGCGCCACTGTAAAGTAGTTACATAAGATAAATAAATAAATAAATATATATATATATATATATATATATATATATATATATATATATATATATATCCATCCGCACAACCAAGAAAGATATCAGTAGACCATCATAGGTCGTTAGTAGTCATTAGAAGTATCCGCCATTGTGGAACACAGACTCGGTGCAATTGATTACCATGAATATCTGTATCTCTCTTTTCAATGCTTTCTGCACCAAGAAAATCACCAGTTTATCCACGATCCATGGTGGGGAGCAGAATAGGGGTTCATTTATAACATTTTCTATTTATATTACAATATTAGCGACGTGAGAAATAAGAAACTGTTTAATTGTATTTGTAGATTTTTCGGCCTTATTACTTGAAGAGCATTTTATACGAAGAAAAGGATTTTCGAATAAAGTAAGTATACAATTAGCTAGGAATGCAAGTTAGATGTTATAGAGTAATTCGGGGTTAACCACATGAACGATCAAATTATGTTATATATAACTATCCTTCTTTAGCTTGTACACGAGTTACGCGAGTCCCGTTCCTACGTATTTATTTCATGAAATTGCAGTTCAAAAGCCAATGCAACATATTAAATATCTTAATGTGCCGGCCACATGGTATTGGAAATGATGCCAAATACCTTTCATTTTCGTTATACTTTATGTTGTCTTTAAGCAGAATTGAGTTACTAAAGAATTTGTTTTAGGAAATAATATATAGGCATTAATGTGATCACGAGATCCCTCATCCTTCTTTATTTTTCTTGCACATCAACTCTAGCCTAACTGAAATCTAATGATCCAAAGGCAGTATTATAGAACAACATACACGGAAAGCAATATAATAATCTTGAAACTTCATTTATTTTTTTTTTTTTTATAAATTTAATTGGGAAATCGTTATACACTAACACTTTTTTTTACTTGTTTTGCTTCTTTCCGTTTTTAAGGTTATTAGAAAAGTTATTACAAAATACTGTTACTAAAGCTGTCAAAAAGGCCGTCTTTTTAAGAAATCGGGTACTCGCCCAGCGTATTACCTGGTTTCGGAGTACACGGGGATCTGGTTTTTGGAATGGGACAGCAGGATATTCAACTATCCGGTTCTAAAACCGTTTTCGGGTACACGAATTCATTTCAACCTATTGCACGAAGCATAAGAAACGTAAGTAATTTCGCAATGTTAACGATGGAATTCTTTATTCCTCTTTGAAGCCGCGGAATATTTAAACTGTATTTTCACAACAATTACATAATATAAAACTCGTTTATAAATTCACTCGAAGTTTTACAGGACAGGAAGGGTGAGCAATTTTATGCGCTCAGTATTCTTGATATAAAGTCAAGCTTGAGTACTGGGGCCTAAGTAAGTGTTTGCAATTTTTCTGAAATCTTAGTATTCGATAGAAAGTACATACTAAATATTCTTTACTTTCGTCTTAATATCAATATAGGCCTATTTCCATCTTTCTCAACAATTACAAAGTACATTAATTTGTCATAATATATTGTTATATATATGTTGTTGTTATTATATATTATTATTATATATATGTTGTTGTTATTATATATTATTATTATATATATGTTGTTATATGTTGTTATTGTATATATATATATATGTATATATATACAATATATATACAGTATATATATATATATATATATATATATATATACTGTATATAATCTAACATCCTTCAACAATATACCAAACATAGATAGAACATTAGATTTTATTTTAATTATCTTATAGATCTTATTTTGTTTGATTTAGACATTACGGTTGAAGCAATGGAAGCAATTGGAATGGCCCAATACATTAGGGCAACAAGTATACTAAACTATTTTTGCAAATTTAATTATAGCAGAGTCAGCTTTTTGGATCAGAATTTGTTACTTCAGAGTAACATCCTTGAAGTAACAAATGCAGCTATTGTTTGCGAGTACTGATGTGAATAATGCTGGAAGGATATTTTATGATACTTTTAACAGTATTTTGAAGAGATGTGTGCCTCCATATAAAGTTCAGTTGTCTAAATATCCCGTTGGTTTCATGCCGAATTTAGAAATTTAATAAAAATTGGGGAATACAGAAAACGTAAACCAAATCTTTTTAATCCTAAAAAATTCAAAAATTGTCGCTCAAAATTAAAATGAAACGTTATTTCTCACAAGAATGTAAATACTTAAAAACACAACATAAGTCAACATAAAAACACACATTCAAATCTATTTTTGTTTACAAATTGATTTTCTATAAACATCTAAGAAGTAACGGATTGAATTGAATTCGCACGGAAGCTTCGCTGATGACGTCATAGCAATTTCTCCCCTACCATTTTACCTCACACCGGGAAAATTATTGGTGGCCACGTTTTTTGCGCCAAATATAAAAGAAAGATTTATTTATTGCTTCGATGCGTCAAAATAAATACAACGATGACTCTTTTCGGATGAAATAAAAGGAATTTAAAGCATTCCTGCATATAGGGTATATGTCTTATGACCACATACTTTTTTTATTATTTGGATTGAAACTTACCAAATGCATTCGGAGATTTACCCAGCCCATCTTTGTAGTCGAAGAAGCAAAACGAATGATTTTAAGGGTAAAATTTATTGTCGCGATACGATTTTGTTCAAAATATTTTTTTTTTCAAATTTAGAACGATTCACATGTATATCACAGTCGGTTAGCGATAATAGTAGGCGCGATATTACGTTTTCTTTTTAATCACTATTAAATCGACTAAACTATTTGTTCGTTCTAACCTCTGAGGGACTGTCCTACGCTCCTCTGACGAAACCCAGGCTCCCTGCGCGCGGGCTATGTAGGATACCGAACGTACCTACCTACTTCGGGTGCTAGGTCAACATCTGTGTCGATAAACCGGGATTGCGCAAATATCGACCGCGCAACGTGAGATGTATACGCCGCGAATCGTCAGCCGCGACCTGCGAATCTACGAAATTCTGTGGCTGACAGGGCGCATGCCGTCGATGCAGACTTTCGCGGTAAAACTTGAAACAATTTAGGTCGGTTATGTTATGGAATGTTGCGGGAAGTTTTTTTTTTAGAATTTGTGAAGAAAAAATTGCTGTATCGTTTCTACGTAACTACATAAGTTATTAGAACAATTAAGAAATTGGTTACGATTAGCCCTCAAAACGTAAACCTAAACCTAAAATGCCATTTCTTACACAGCACATCGATCAGTCATATGTTTAGAGGAGAATAATATTTCCCCGGACTTATCGCTTAATGATTTCTTCCTGTTCCTTATTGTTAAAAACAATCTTACGAACAGCTTTCGACGCCGGAAGAGGCCGTTGAAGCATTTAAAAGGCATGTTTCTGAGATAACCATTTTAGATGCAAATAGAAGTTTCGACAACTGATATCTTCAAATGTAAAAGTGCTTAAAACGTCATGGTGAATATTTTGAGAAACAATAATTTGTTTTTTTTTTTCGATAAAGTATCTGGTTTTTTCTTTTTTTCGGAAATGTTTAGAGTTGCTCTCGTATAATTTATATTTGGACAGAAATATTAACACACCGGGATTGACAGCTTAACTTTTATAACTATGAAAAGCTATTCCAAAACCAATGCCTAAGAAATGATATTTAAGCGACGGTTAAACTAAAATTTGCATTTGCTAAAATTTACAAAATAGCATCGTAGACTTATATACATGCTACATGTTGCTTGCATACAAGAGAGTTATGTAATATTTCGGGTATTCTATTTGAAAAAAAATCAAATTTTGAAATTTTGAAAAATCAAATTTGAAAATAATTTAGTTAATAGATCTTTATCGATATCATTTTCCAAAAATTCGCAAATATATTTACTTTCAGAGATACATTTGATAGTATACCACCGGGAATGACTCCATACAGGGTTGGGACAAAGTCCGAAGACGATTATTTCGCTTTAGATGGTGCCCTTTTTGATTTTCCTTAAACATGCATGTTGGGACATGTATTTGAAATGCTTATTCTTCCGTCTTTGCTGCAGTACGAAATTTGCAAGGATTTGCTTGAAATGTGATGCTGACAGCTTTAAAAGCAAGATCTTATTGACCAATTACTTCTAATAAAGATCTAATTCAATGAATAGGTATCTCAAACAAAGCCATATATTTTAGTCAAGACAATATTGTAATGGCTGAAGTGTAACAAAAATTGTTTGTCGTTATATTTGAAAAAATCTAACGCGATTTGAATTTTCTTCCATGGTTATTTTTAGTAAAATTAATAGAAATGAATCAATTAAAATATTTTAAAAATGTTCGGCAGGAGAAATCTAATTACATTTGCATTCAATTAACTTTGAAGTTATTGTATCGTTTCATTTAATTCCACAGACCAACAAGGTTTTTACCCTAAGTCAGTAACTGATAAAATTGAACAGCATATATAAAGTAAAAATGATTCGAAAAGCAGCAACATTGGCTTAGTCCTAGTTACAGAGAAAATGCAGGTCGAAACCTTTTCGCGGCAGACATGAAAATTTTGCTGATTTTTATAGTATGGCCGGTAATCTGGTCTACTGCAATAATGTTTATAAACTTTCTGAAGCTTTTGGAATACATCATGATCCCTGTTCTTGGAGATTATTCATAGACTCATCAAAGACCAACCTAAGAGCAGTTTTGTTGCATAATGGAAACCATTATCCTTCTATTCCGATAGGTCATGCTGTTTCTATGAAAGAAACTTAAGAAAATCTGAAAATTTTATTAGAAAACATAAAGTACAAAGACTATTCCTGGAATATTTGTGCAGATTTTAAAGTAATTGCAATTATTTTGGGTATGCAATCCGGTTACACCAAGTACTATTGCTTTTTATGTCTTTGGGACAGTCGTGTCAGGGAAAACATTACCATAAGCAAGAGTGGCCACTACGACAACAGCTTATACCAGGAAAAGACAATGTACAAATCAGCCTCTAGTAGAAAAAGAAAAGATCATAATACCATTTCTCCACGTGAAACTTGGGCTCATGAAAAATTTTGTAAAGGCACTGGATTTCGAAGGTGAAGGTTTTAAATACCTTCGTGAAAAGTTTCCAAAATTAACGAGAAATAGTAAATGATGAAATCTTTGCAACAAGTACAAGTTTTCACGAATTTCTTGGGAAACAAAAAAGCTGACAACTATAAAACTTTAGGATGGATATGTTACAAGCATTTTACGTTGCTGGCTGTAATATGTCCCTTAAAGTGCACATTCTACATTCTCACTTGGATTTTTGTCCGGAAAATATGGGCGACGTTGGCGATGAACACGGCGAGCGCTTCCACCAAGACATCATGGGACTGGGAAAACGGTATCAAGGGAAATGGCATCCTATTATGTTAGCAGATTACTGTTGGATGTTAAGAAGAGATGTTGTAGATATTGTTTATAAGAGACGGAGCATTGTTACTTCACATTTCTAATTACAATAATTTGAAATATACATTAAATTATGATCTAATCTAAAGCCTTTTCATTCAAATATAAAAAAAATTGAGCTAACTTGAGGTTCTACCTTTTATCAAAATAAATGTTTATATGTTTTCTATTGAAATTAGTATCAATTATTTTATGGCAAAATCAAAAGTTGGCCAGAGTTCCTATAGATTGCGTACATACGCTGGGATTAATACTGCTTCACATCTACATTCAGGAACAGGCTATTCTGAGTGCTTTTCTTTTTCCAAAAAGAGATCTGTTCTTTGTACTTGTGCGTTATAAAGAACATCGAAACATGGCGCGATAGATGGATACGAGGCGCAACCATAACTTTTTCAGTGTCTGTCAGTTGATACATGAATGCATTCACATTATAAAATAATTCGGACACAAAAACCACGTTACTTTGCCATGTGTCTCAAGCCATATAGGGATTGAAGGTAATGCAAAGGCAGACAAGCTGAATAGAGAAGCAGCGAATTTACTCTTCATCGGTCTTAATCTCTTTTGTGGGCGACAAAAAAGTTTCATCAAAATGATGAAAATAAGTAATTAAAGCATAGGAGGATTCGTACTGGGAAAATGTTTCAGAACAAAACAGAACGAACATTCCTATCACGCTTGCCTAGGACACCAAAAATATTGCTATCATTCAGCAAACGGAACCTTAGAATACTGGCGGAAATTCTGACAGATCACGCAAACTTAAATTATCACCAAATTAATTATTAAAGTCGCAGTGACAAAAGGTATTTGTGCCATTGCTCAATGTTGCATTCCTATTGCATTATTCTGAGAAGAGTTTTTAGAATTTCATATAAATTTCAGCAAATATAGTAATGAGAAGTTAAATGGTATTTCAGATGCGCGTGTACTAAAACATTATTTTAGTTTTATTATATAACTTTTTTATGTTGAAAAATAAACCATTTCGATGTTACAGCGTCGTCTTCAGATTCTCTGATCCAGAAAATACCTAACAAACAATCTAGATCTACAAACATAATGATTGTGATATAATAGTTATATTTTTTCAGTCAAATTGAACTATTCTTTTCGTTATTTTGTTTTGCTTTTTCCTACACAACAACAAAAGCAAAACAATACGCAATCGTACATACGAGGTGTTTTTGTCAATAAATCGCCACATATATTCATTCTATTGCATATTATCTGCAGCCGAATTACAACGCAGGGGTTAATCACGTACCAAATCAACGATGAGAATGGATGACGACACATTATTGGCGAAGAATTGTAATTGCAAATCCGTGTTTGCCTCAATTTCCGAGTGGAAATCGCGATTGCAAGAGTCAAATTGATGGACGTCCGACAGACGTTTAATTGAATCTAAATTTATAATCATCTTCCTATCTCCCGACGTTAGATTGTAAGGGGAATGCTTGCGAAGGAGAACAGTTCCATTATTATTTTTTGAATTTGCATTAATCTGAATTGCAATTATTTTTTTCACAGTGAACTTGTTACTCTTTGTGTTCGGTTCTGTTTTCATTTCTGCTTAAGTTTGAATGATGACGTACACTAATCTTCAAATAAATTTGAAGTACTAAAGGATATTCAATTTAAATAAAACTAAAATATTACGCTTATGCGATACTACTATTAGCACATGTTTATGACATACAATACCTGTTCGTCGAAAACCCTCCTTTTGCTCGAAAAACAGCTTGTACGGCACGGGACATCAGTTCCACTAGTTTTTCCCGTTTGGTATATTATTTCACTCAACTTGTGTACTGTTTCACAAATGATTTGTCGAGTAGGTCACACTTTCCGAACCCTTGTGTTAAGTTCATCTTATAACTAGAGATGACAAAGGCAGGTGGGATTAATTTTTTTTTTCAGCGTCTAGATAGACTCGTGTCTATTCGCCTCATGAGAATGGATCCATAAAACATGAGTCTGTCTAGTTTTTGTAAAAAAATAATAATTTCGTCCGCCTTTGTCTTCTCTACTCATAACAGTTCGATAGGATTGAGATCGAGACGGTGGCCAGATCATTATTTCCTTCTTCCCTATTTAAATATTTTTTGCAGATGAGTACTGAATGTTTGGGGTCGTTATATTTCATAAGTAAAAAATGTTGGACCATTAAATTTATTCCCGACGGAATTGCATTTTCTTGTAATATTTCTAAATAACCTTTTTTTCAAAAGATACCTTCGATTCGTTTCAAATCTCCTGTATTGGTGTTGAAAAAGCAACCCCAGGAAATCACGGAACTTTTTCTTACTTCACAGTTGGTATTATATGCATTTACGTAACATTTTTCTATCTTTTATTCTGTAATATAAACACGTCTTCCTTGTCTAAACACATCAAACTTTAATTTATTAGTCCATTAGTTTTTGCCTGTTTCCCTCCTGAAAAGTTTTCTTTCAGCAACACGACTGTGAATATTTATTCTCTTATGATCTGAACGTATTGGCTGTCAAACTGCTCGCGCGTTGATGTCCTTTATCGCGTTTCCTTTCGAAAATTTGACGGACGAATACTCATCTTTATGGTAGGCAATTATTATGTAATGCTTTTGAAGTATTTGCTTGTAATGGGTTGTAACCCTCATAAAATGTTGATTACACATATGTTATTTACATCGAAGCATAATAGTATTTTAATTACACAAGAAAATTCAGTTTCTATGGAAAGAAATAAACTAAACAAACGGATTAGTTATTGGCAATAAAACTGTTTACCCAAATTATTTTATAACGACGAAGAGAAAAGCATTAAGCACATTTCTATGTGTTCAATGGCTGGTAGAAATACTATTTGTTCCCTAAACAATTTATGAGATGATATAATCCACGTTGCCTACATACGTCATGTTACAAAACGAGGAACATTGATTTTTTAAATAAGTTAATTAATTTTTCCCGTCGTATGTCCCGTAGGTATTTTTAGGCAGTTTAAATTAAAATGGAAAAGCAAATGATGACAACCATGAAATTTAATTTAGCATCGCAGGTATTACATTTAAAGGAGAAAAATTAACCTGTAGTTGTGACGGTTAGCTTAAACACAACAACTAAACACTTTACATGCGTACATACATACTTAAAATGCGTGATACCACAATTATAATATTTCCATTACATTTTCTTATTCTGAAAATAAAGTATTTACAATGGTCAATCCACCCGGCGAGTATTGATTTTAAAGCGTAATTTTATCCTATCCCTTGAATGTTAATATTTATTATTGGACTTTACAACTTTACAACTAATATCACAACAGCGACGAAAGATGGAGATGAAGTACGCTCGAAATCGCGCTGATGACGTCGGATAGGCAGAAACATGTCCGCATACTAGTGTACTTTTTTCTCTCCTTTTGTTGCGTTCTCCGTGAATTATTTCATCAACACCATGAGACAGCTAAGCTATCTTAGCATTATATATTTTTGGTTATTGTTTCTAGGCATTTTCTGATGTGTTCTATTTATATACATCATGGCAAGCCTCTCTGAATTCTCTCTGGTTTCTCAAAGCAGTACCGGTGCCTTCATCTCGTTGTTAAGCAGTCAGAGAACTGCTCGAAGGAAGGTTTAAGAAACAGTACTTGGTTTATATTGCTGCTTCTTGGACGGCAGGCGGGCGTTTCTATGGCACCAGAGGGTGCCAAGAAATGTCGAGTTTGTCGCTTTGGAAGTTGTGGTATTAACTGTGAGATAACAGCGACAAAGGTGGAGGCGAAGGTACGCTCGAAGTCTCGCTGATAACAGGTAGGCAGAAACATGTCCGTGTATTAGTGTACCTTTTCTCTCCTCTTGTTGCTTTCGTCGTGAATTATTCCATCAATGCCATCGGAAAGCTAAGCTATCTTAGCATTATGTATATATTTGGGTATTGTTTCTAAGCATTTTCTGATGTGTTCTAGAAGAAGAGTTACTTAGCCATCATTTCAAGATCACCGTTGAAGGAAGATAACTTACAAACAAAAGGCTCACGAAAGACAGAGGGGAACTTGAGATTATGAAAGCAGTCGGAAACATGGAGCAAGAGATCAAGAAAGACGTAGGTACACGGATCATAGTTGCTTGAACGTGTTTATACATGGCGTTAAAGACGGCGACGTTCGATGTTTTGAAATTGGGGACACTGCGATTCTCAATGAGTATCTTTGATTTATTTTTATAAATCGCATCTGTACCTCTCTAAATATTGAGGTTACCAGGTTAGATAACAACAAATGACGAGTGCACGCTGAACACAGGTAATTAGTAGTAAATAAATACTAATTAAAAAATCACGGTAACGTTTAAGCAATGTAGCACGACTAACATTGATTTTCAACTTGCCTCAACGTTGACTCGGTCGGGTCTCGGTCTCGAAAATCGAAACGAAACTGAGGGTAGTCACGGTAGACACGGTAACTTTCAAATTATATAGTACTAGCTGAATAACTGTATACAGATAACTGCCGTACGTGCGTATTTTCCTATTTTCCTATATAGAAAGTACTCAAACATCATATCACGTAATTGTTACGCAAAATAAAAAATTTTTCAGAAAAGAGTTATTGAATCTATTAGACGCATGCGTGCGTACGAATACATCTCAAATGATTCACATAACATAAATAAAGCTGCTTGGGATGTTATCAGATTGGAGACAGGTAATAATGTAAAATAATAATATAATTAATAAGCCTTACTAAGAATTTCAATCGGCTTGGATGAAATACCAGTTAACATATCATAATACAGTACCTAGCCGAGCTGCTGGCATATATTATCAATTAATGTTTTGCTGTTAAAAATTTAAAATTTCGAAAGTTAAAAATTTCGAAAATAATTCAGTTTCATAAGTCCGGGAAAAAGAGATATACCGACTAACTACCGTTCTATATTGCTTAGTAAATCCACAAGATTTTTGAAACTGTTTGCAAGACGAGAATTGTTAATTATTCTGAACAAGTTTTCCACAAATATTGATTTTCACGATTTTGACTTTGTAGCTTCCGCAAATTGCGATTTGTCAATGGTTCTTGACTTGTTTGATCATTTATTCTTATTATCAAAACTAAATCAGTTTTGTTTTCAGGGCATTGTGTCCCGTCTTTCTGATTCATGTTTAAGTGTTAAAAAAAGTTTTTCTAATATGACCTTAGTCAAAACTAGTATACCACAAGGTTCCACTTTCGGACCGTTCATTGCTTTTATTAACGATCTGTGTTTCTGTACGCACTATAAGATTAACATTGTACTCAGGTAACGCTAGCTTATCGATTGCTAATAAATCCTTAGATTCCTTCATGAAAGACCCGAAATTGGTTTTGAACGTACTAATTGAATATCATAACATAATTGAAAATTCAGTGTCTCGACCACAATCATATGGGGCTCCTTGAGGAGAAGGACAGGTGATAGGTTACAATTAGCACGATAGCTCAACGTGCAAACCACACCCGAAGCGAAACTAACTATGTGAGAGAGCCGAAAATCAATTGCGGGAATACGAGGGGAGCAACACCCTTATACAGATGACGGGATTTACATAATTATGGTGTATGTAACGCAAGTGAGAATGTTTTGCAACTTTTTTTAGCATATGTATACATTTCGCCGACTTCGGCGATTTACTTTCGCCGAGTCCGACTTTCTATTTTTTTTTTTTCAACGAAGAGCTTTAATAGTATATAAGCCACTTCTTTAAAATATTCTTAACAATTTAATTAAATTTTTGCAAATATGTTTCAATAAAGTACTATGTATGTAGCTATGTTTCTTAGCGACAGGATTATAAATATATTTTATTCGTGTTCTTTTACAGCAAACTTAGACGATGACGTATCTTTTTAATCATTATTACTGTAACTAGTATTATTTTATCAGTATTTTTACTATGCGGAGAAAATATTTTCTTTGAATTAGGGGTAAATTAAATATAATCCAAACAAAATTTTACGTCAGCTTTTACGAACTATAAATAACCGGTAAATATCCCAACCATCAACGATGATGATCATCATCGACGACGTGTTGATAACACTTTTATAACGAGCGCTAACGGTAAGTTCAAACATTAACAAGTGGTTATAACATTTGCGTAAACTTCGTATAACGACACATTAAGCCTGGCATTATAGCTTATAGCTATCGGCGGGCTATAGCAATATTGATGAGTATTATAAACATTTACAACGGGTAGTGTAATTAATTTTCGAAAACAATGTAATATAACGTGAGAAGTACGTGCCTCGAGTTCGTGGATCTAACTTATATATCAGTTGTTTACCGGCGGTGTATAAGTACCTCATATTATTAATTTTGAAGAGTACATAATCAAGTTCTCTGAAATAGGGTTTGCTTGTATTACGCTGAAAGTTTATGAACATTTTCAAGCTTAGTATGAGAAATGAGAAAGGAATGTGACAAATAATGAGGATAGCAGCCGTTCGCAAAAATAAAAGATTCTCTTTTATGGAACTCGTCCTTTAAGATAATTCTTTACACTTAAGCAGCCCACCGAGTGCCGTTTTGGCATTGCCAGTAATAATAGATAGTAATAAAAAAAATAATAATTGTCCATAACCTAGAATCAAGTTTCGTCCGAGTATAGGAAATTGTCAAGGATATTACATCATTTAAGTGATTTGTAAAATCAAGAGTTCCTTTGCACGACATGAATTTTATATGGATATTTTTCTAGATCCCTTCTAAGAGTATGCTGACAAATACTATGTGACAAATTAGGTTCTTGTGAAAGTATTGATTCTTTACATGAATGATCTATCCGTCTCCACATATTCGCTGCATAGAATAAAGCTACACATTCTGTTACTTTTGTCTTCTATGAAAATAGTCTTCAATTGTAGATGTTTGGTGATTTGTAGCACTTGAGTGTTTTAAAATTTAGAACATAATTTTTTCAATAAGTCTCAAATGTAATGCCTAATGTTGGGCGACAATCGGGTTTAGAGGGTAACATCTTCTGACTACCATCCCATTTCCGAACGATTGCACACTGTTTGGGAAGATAATGTAGTCGATTAGGCAATTGGAACACTCGAGCCGTTTAAATCACCAGACTTTCTTGTGGCATGAAATTAACAATATTCAAGTTGATGTAGCTTTTTAGCGGTAGTATGGTACGGGGCAATCTACCGACTAGTATGTATATCAGGCAGACAAATCTGCTGTAGTCCTTTACAACATTGTTGCGAAGATAATGGACTCCCTATGTAGCAAGGAGACAGTAATTGGTACTTTTCTGGATACAGCGAGAATGCTCAATATCGCACAAACTAGATCACTGATCAGAGTAGTGTTAGATGCGGGAATTGAACCAACTATTGCGGAGTGTATTCCCAAGATGCTTAGTACTAGGTTAGTCTTAAATTCGTTTCACGATAGTAGGAGTCACCATGTAGGAGTGTGTCCCTTCACCACTGTTATGGTCGCTTCTTGTAGACGATTTGGTAATGGTAGCTGATGATAGTCGTACTATTGTGAGGCGCGGAGATACCAACTTGTAGAAAACTGTGATTCTTCCATTCACAAGGAGAAGGAAGTTGAAGCGATCGAGCTCTTGAACACTTCTAGATAAGCAATTGCACTACTCTACAGAGGTAAAATCTCTGAGAATCTTATTTGGCAAGATACTATTGTAGAATCCTATTTTTGGACAAACTGATTTACGAAGAAAATGTCTTCCTGGACATGTATGGTTTGTGATAAGACCGGAGAAATGTTTCTCAAGAAAATGTGTTGGCTGTAGATGATTGTGCTGTATCCTATGTGCACCGCAGGTTACAGAAAGACTTTAATTTACCTCGTTATAGAGAATAGCTACCTTGGCGATCATTGAAACGGTAAATATCACACTTTGACTGGCTTTTACCTACACCTCGTCGGATATCTGTGGAAAGGTAAGTCAGGACAGCTGTTTATAGATACTGGCATTTTACTGTGTAAGTCCCACAGGACATGGCATGCGCTCAGATAGAAACCCTTGACAAGATATTTGGTTACATATGTAAATAATGAGAGCAAGAACTGTGGCGTAGTATGGTAAACAACATGTAAGTATCTGCAACCTCTACATCACACAGGTTTAATTAATTATGTAATAAAATAATAATTAATCCGAGATGGCTGTTTCGAGGGCATGAGTGGTCCTCCTCTTCAACCAATGTCCGAATGATGTGAGAAATTTCTAAAACTAAACATGCATGTACTATTCCTACTACCCGAAAATATAAACAAACGTCAGCTTTACTGTAGAAGGTCAAGAAGGGCAGAGTACGACAATGATCTCTTCTCACTGTTTATCGGGTTTTTGTTACTTTTTTTGTAAACCGTCTCGTATGCGTTTAATTTTCGCGGCGAAGCTACGTTCTTAACCAATTTAAGCTGAAGCTAGTTATAACGGTTTCTCTTCTATAGAATAACTTTAAAAAAGCTTAAGAAAGTCCAACATAGGTTTTACGTATGAAATTCCACGACCTTAACCGTGGCAGGCAGTTAAGGTCGCGGCGGTTAACTCGCAAGGCGCGAATAAGGTTTTGGAGGGTCAAGATATGAACGTTTGCTTAGGTTCACGTAATACACTTACGTGAACCTAATTACGATAAACTAAAATGAATGAAAAGTCGAGAACTTATAAAAGTGCATGTAGCAACTGTAATAAAGTCTATATTGGTCAAACGAAAAGAGCAAAACACACCAGATTATATTTAAGAACATGTAAGAGAATTGTTGTTACGACAGATTGGACATGTCTAGTCCAGCACAACATATAAATGAAACGGGGCACAGTATTAAATTAGAAAACTTAAAATTAATTAAGGATGCAACTTCAATGCGAGAATTAGATGCGTACGAGGCAGTTTATATAAAAAGTAATCAAAATCTGAAGAACAGGAAGAACGGATTGTTGACGCATTCTGTCCTTCCTTTCGTTTCTCTGATCATTCGACCACCGACTGAAAATGGGGACCATTCCAGTCCTCCAACCGGCCGTCTCGGATTAATTATTATATTATTGTGTAATTAATTGTAGGTGTGTGATGCGGATGTTACCGATACTTATGCGTTGTTTACTTGATCATAGTCTCTCTTTACATACTTTGCAAAAACCAAAAATACTATTTCTGTAAAACTTTCGTAAACACTAACTTAATTTAAAGTGGTAAGAATAATGATATTTTTAACAAGTTAATATGAAACCTGACCTGTTATAGAGATACAAATATTTGCATAATACGTGGACCTGAAATTTATTTTTCGCTGCGTTTGTTTTATGACGGCGTAATCTCCAATTATGCCGTCCAACCGTCCGTTGCCAGGTAACAGCACGTTTACAGATAAGCGCGTGCCCATTTATTCTACTGCTCCATTTCTCTGCGCGGGAAAAGAATCCGAGAGCGTGAATTCCTTTGGCGGGTCTCTCTAGCGATTCGAAAACTAAAAATCAAGTGCAAAAACTCGACGACGACGTCTATTTACCGCCATCAATATCTTTTCCACGCTGACGTTTGTCATGCGAACTTCCATTTTCGCTTAATCTATCAACACGTCGGGGAATCGAATGGAGCGTTACGACGTGTGTAGCTTAAAATGCCATTATTGCAAATGTGGGAAAGCTAAGTTTAAATCTAATGGAGGCATAGGGTTTCATGACTATGTGTGAATTTTCTATAGTTTCACGTCTACGAAATAAAGAAAAGTGTAAGCTTTTCATATTTTAAGAAGATGCTCTTTAGTTGAAAGCAATCAGTCAGACATTTTAAGTGGCCAGAATTGCAGAGAGGAAATGAAATTTTGAGGGGCAGTGAGTAATGTTAAACGTACAAGGATTCTAGTCAGTTGTCAACAAAACGTTGAAGCAAAATTTCGAGGTAGTTCCCGACCAGAGATCAATCTAGGCGTAAGAAAGAAAAACGTATTATGTGTCAGTGAACGTGGAATACTTTAAACTGGGATAGACAACTTTCGATGGGACGATTTCATTGTGTTTACTCATTGAAGGGACTAGAAAACAGTTTAGATATAGAAACTGTTTTCTATATAATATATATTATATAGAAAACATATATATATATATAAGAACTACCACGTAATATTGCTGGTAAAAGTTTATAAAGTTCATCAAAGCAAATCTATGGGAATAAAAAAGTGTTTATAATATAATATAAAATTGAATTATTCTATGTTCGCTGTGTAGAATATTCTGATGTAATTTTTTCTAATTTCGGCAATGATTTCGTACATTCTCGCATACCTATGATAGCATTGGTACATAAAGAAATTGGAGCTTTGAAAGCTAGATTATGAATAGCCAATTTCGATTTATCGCGGTTCGTCTCGATATAAAAAAAAATCCCCCATAGCGACTGAAACGGCAAAGAATAATCTACGCGATAACAAAAATATACGCATAATGATTGATGTACTTTGAGCTTTTACGCTGGGACCATTGACAGCCGTTGATTATCATGTTGGAAACGCACAAAAATTGTTGGAATGACAAAGATTGAGTGTGTGAAATTGGTATTCGTTGCAGTTGGGGATAAGTATATAATCATTATCTAATAATCAAATTCCAGAGCTTTACAAAAAAAAAGGTACAACATATGTCAAGCGCGTAGGAGATGTGCAGTTACATAATTGACGAAGTTTGTAAATTTCATTCGTTATTCCAGCATAGTCTTTAACTTCCTAAGACATTAACAAATACGTTAAGGGAGTTGTAATTCCACTGTGACAGCCTGTAGGAAAGCATCCGTTTAAATCAATTACAGCGTCTTCGCAAACACATCTCCCCTTTGTTAAGTTGGAAAGTTGGTACAGTTCAGTAATGTAGTGGACAGGATATTGGACTCTAATTGGGTCAAAGTTGACGAATCCAAATTATCCTTACAGCAAATAAGCGGGACGCGAACTCAATTATTTGAGGCAGCAACGTCAGCGAAAATCACAATTAGTCTGCTACCTTCAAGCTTCGATCAGAATAAGAGTGGCGTGTACTATCTGCGTTTAATAGAACTGGATTGCTCGAGATCGATTTCAATTTCAAATAAATGCCCAGAGGCGGGATTTTATGTAGTTTCCATTAAGTTAAATTAAAAATCCTCTGGGAAACTGTACGGAAAAATTTGTATTACGGTTTTCGATTAAATTTTCTGTAGAATTGTGTTCAACTTGAATCATCTTTATCTTATCCGAATTGACTATTTTACGTTCTCTTTCTTCTTAGGCATAGATTTGCTAGTTTTCTTAATTTATTGCTTCAAATCCTTAAGTGTAAAAACTTCCAACATAAGTATATGACATTTTAAGAAAGCAAGAATTTTGGTACTGGAACATTTATTTCTTGAGATTGTCATTCTCCAATCGATTTGTTTCCCACCATTTAAGGTTGCTTTATTTATGTAAAAATTGGACGAATCTACTAATTACACTGGCCAACAAATTTCAGCTCTTGATTTTGTTATAAAATAATTTATATTAATTTCAATAGAAAACATATAAACATTTATTTTAATAAAAGGTAGAAGGTCAAGTTAGCTCGATTTTTTTTTATATTTCAATGCAAAGGTTTTTTAGATTAAATCATAATTTAATGCATATTTCAAATTATTATATAATATAAATATAAAAATAATACAAATATAATTAGAAATGTGAAGTAATACTGCTCCGTCTCTTATAAACAATATCTACAGCATCTCTTCTTAACAGCCAACAGTAATCTGTTGATATAACAGGATTCCATTTCCCCTGATACCGTTTTCCCATTCCCTTGATGTCTTGGTCGAAGCGCTCACCGTGTTCATCGCTAATGTCGCCCATATTTTCCGGACAAAAATCCAAGTGAGAATGTAGAATGTGCACTTTAAGGGACATATTACAGCCAGCAGCGTGAAATGCTTGTTGTCAGCTTTTTTGTTTCCCAAGAAATCGTGACAACTTGTGCCATAGAGAGCCAAGCGGTTTTTTCCTACGCTGTTAATTTGGTTTCAAAGATTTCATCATTTACTATTTCTGCTCTATTATTGCACGAATATTCCAGACTTTGTACTTTATCTTTTCAAATAAAATTTTCAGATTTTCGTAAGTTTATTTCATAGAAACAGCACGACCTATCGGAATAGAAGGATAATGGCTTCCATTATGCAACAAAACTGCTTTCAGGCTGGTCTTTGACAAGTCTATGAGTAATCTCCAAGAACTGGAATCATGATGTATTCCAAAAGTTTCAGAAAGTTTGTAAACATTATTGTAGTAGACCAGATTACCGGCCATACTATAGAGGCATTTTGTCTGTAACCAAAGCTAAGCCAATGTTGCCGCTTTTCGAATCATTGTTACTTTATATATGTTGTTCAATTTCATCAGCTACTAACTCAGGGTCAAAACTTTGTTGGTCAGTGTTATTAATACAGAAATCTTGATCATTTTCGATTTATTTGTTGTTTTACAAGTTGTATGTTAATGTGAATACAGATAAATGCTCACCTCAATCTCTTCTTTTCAATGTCTTTTTGTAAAACGCCTTTCTGGTGAAAGACTTAAAATAACTTATGGATCTTTACAACATTTTTCTGTATACATGAATTTAGGTATCAACACAACATTTGCTTTTAGTTTCGAGCAACGTAATTGTATATAGTTATCCATATCCACGATTACCTGTTAAACCTGTATTACTTAATACGCATTTGTCAGGTTAATTGTAAGCCAACTAGAGGTGTGCAACATTTCCTTACATTATAATTCTCACGGGAATGACGATTAGTTCGACTGGTGCAGTGAGGCTTTGGAAGGCTTTGGAGCTTTCGCAAAAACAAAACGTTATGCTTAAAAAAACTTTAATTAATTCAATTTTTTGTACATTAACTGCTGAGTTGAAAACATGGATAACCAAAATAACACTGAATGGCCTTAATTCTGTTTCTTAAGTGATCTTAAGGTTTAGCATTCTAATAATTCTTGTGAACTTTCTCAGTTTTAAAATTAGGAATAAAAGTTTAATTTTATCTAACATATGCGTACATATTGTCTACAATTCATTGCAATATTTTCCATGTAATAATTTGTATATTTTATTTCCGTTCGGGTTTCGTTCCTTTTCTAAGCGGTTATCATGATTTGACCATGTTCGTAAAACTTCAGAAATCTTTATGTAACATGCATTATTATTTCAATTCCCCTATTTTAGCTATGCGCCATACGGATACATTTGGTTATATATGCATCTATGCACACATCTATGTATTGCAGGGGATGATACCTAAGGTTAAAGGTAGACAACATCTAAGTGAATATAACATTAGGAAATTATTAAATTAGTCTTAGTGTTTAAAATTGTTTCATTATTATATCGTCTTTTCTGTAATTTTGGTTTTTATACAGCAAAGTGTTTTTCAAAATACATACCATAGAAGGGTGTCTAAGAAGGCATTGAACAGTTCATATAAATGATACGTCTGCAAATGTTTCACTTGAAATATGCTATCAAAACTTCTTACAAATCTGTATTATATCTGCTATAAATTCTATCGATTGAGCTAGGGGGAACCCCTCTGAGAATCCCGTAAAGAACGTTTCAATTTTAACTACTATTAACAAAAAATGCAGATACATATAATAATATTGTCGGTACAACTAACACACGAGTTCGTTATTCTAGTAGGCAATTAATAGTAAGTATTAAATTATAAGCGGATAATAAATTTTTAAACCTACGGCGTGCAACAGATGTTTTGATAATATCATCTGTGTTCAAATCAACTAAAATATCAAAATATTTTTCCAAAATTTCTTCAAAAAGACCTGAATATCATTATTTGGGGTTTTAGACATTTCTAACACACTTGTAAAACCCCCGATAGGAGACACAAGACACATTTCTAAAACCTCCGTAGTATTACGTAACGTTTGTTATATGTGTTAACGATTACAGCGCAACATTCAAAAACAACAAATACCGAGCGCGTTAGCTGAATTTACAACATATAAATTAGACGAAAGTATGTTATTCACATGTATAGCTGAGCCGTCGTGTTCCAATGTTATTCCAATATTTCCATTGCCAATGTTCAGTCAGCGCAGTCAGTTTTCTCGCTAAGAATTGTCTTGAGTTCAAGGCAGCACGTACTCAGGCATGAATATTCTATTGGTGTAATCCAATCGGAATATTATTACTAATTATTGTTAATTTGGTGTTGTTTTCTTGACAAGTTGATGGAAAACATAATTAGTATTTCGAGCTCTAAACAGCGATAATTTAGGTAGCTTAATTTCACTTATCTTATTAGGAGGAATGACGAATATTCTTCGAGTCGTTTTGATGTCATTTTTGCACATTTCATCTCCAAGAAGTTATTACTTTTTAAATGAGTGTCGACGTCTTACTCGCAAAAATGACACACTACATTTTACAATGCGAAGCAAATGTTTTACTAACAAAAGCAAATGAGCGCTTTTCTCGGCAGTAGAAGTTATTATTAAACCATTATCTTGCTTAATAATATTTCATTTTTTAATTTACACAAAATTTATAAAGTTTTTTTTATACCGATTTAAATAGTCTAAGTATAAATGAGAGTAAAAAATAAAATAGTGTAAAGCATTCAGTAGTCAAGTTTTTTAAATCCTTGTTTAAGAATTTCCTTTCTAATTTATCCTAACTGGCGCAGAAAGAAACAGTTTATTTTAGTTAAGCAAGTTGGCGGCAAAGGCAAAGTCCTAGTTTTTAAACTTTGCACATGCGGCGTACAATACAACCTTCTTTAGTTTCTATGAAGTTAACTTTTGTTATAACTTCAACAGAAAGAGAAGGAAAATATTTTACACAACGGTTCTCGATCAAGAACCACTCATTTTAATGAATTTTCTCATTCAACTCAAGCTTTTTTCAATCTATTTGCAAGCTAATGCTTGAGGGAAACATGTGAAAGCTGTTCGGTGAAAGTTAATTTCGAAGGTGATGAAATGGTTCGGAATCAATCTGTGCTGCCGTAAATTAAAGATAAGCACAGAGCAACGCTGAATTCACCTTTTTTCACGTTTCCATCGGTGAAGTTAAAAATAAAAAAAAATGTTGGAATGGTATATAGTAGGTATATGCATTAGAGAGGTTGATAATATATGTACTTACTTATATAGGTAGGAAAAATAAGTTGGCGAAGCAAGCACTACCATAAAGCAAGCGCGAATGTAGTTTCTTCACGTTTTACGATTTATATTTACCATCACGGTTGAGGACTAAGCAAGAATATTGTAATTAAATATACAAAATTAGGATTAGGAAAAATGCTTCGTTTAGATTCAAATGATAATATTTGATTGGTAGTCTGGTACGTCGTATATTAATAAAAATAAAATTATGATTTGGAAAAATAGATGACAATTCGCTTATACATTCTATTCGGGCAAGTTCTGTGCTGAAAACATTTTTGACAATTTTATACAGATTATTCATTCTTCTAGGCTTCTTTTTGAAAGCAATAGTACTAATGGATTTCTTAAAAGTAGGAATACTTTTTTTCGACAACATGATTACCGCCGCAAATGTATATGTGTACAGGTGTCTCACCGGGCACCGCATTGATCAATATACGAAAGGGAAAACTTGGTAAAGGAAAAACTTGGCAATTTACTAAAGTTGATATGTAATATTGAACTAAATTATTTTTAACAATGCGGGACTTCTGGTTAAACCGGAAATAACAGCAGAATCCAGCATAAAAAACCTGGATTTTTGTCACTAATTGCTTCAGTAGTGAAAATTGCTTGTTTGACAGAAGATTTCTTGTACATGTGTCCTCATTTGTCCAGGTAATATTGTTCAAAATTAATACGCGGGCTTGGCACCATATTAAGAACTATAGTGAGAACTATGTTTTTGCATTTTTGCCTTGGCCGATTCGAAGTCTTTCAAAATTGTGTATTATTTGTTAATCTGCGTTTGATGAAGATTTATATTTTACCGAACAGTAAAGGCATTACATGGTTTTGATATCAGTTATTGCATCACAACACATAAGAACAAATAAAAAAAAGAAAATACGATAAAATAGCTTCCTTATGATATTGATGGAATCATTCACGATAAACGCAATGTAAGGAGCGAACAAATATACAAATATACTATCCCCGGATCTGTTTCCGCCTACTCGGTGTCATTATCTTAGTTTCGACTCTATCTTGTATCGCTGTCTTGTTCTTGGCGTCATTTAGTGCTAAGAAACATATGTCCACTGTTTAGAAAGAGGGGGTACTGTTCCCAAGGTTCCCTCGAGTAGTACTTGAACTGCTTACTACGCTGTTCCCACTGAAACATCCTGTATCATATTTTGTTGTGATATGATCTCTAATTTTTTCCTAATCAGTTTTTTTTAAAGGAACGGCTAAGAAACAACAGTTAAAACTGAATGGTGTGGTGACTATCAGAAGTCATTGACGGAATCACGGGAAACATTCGACAACCTCGCAATTTTAATTATACAGTCATGACTTATTTTCCTGTAAAATCGCTATTCTATAAAACAAATAGATACATAATGAATAGTATTTAGCGGAAGTGGAGCTTTTAGCTGTTATCGTTGTTAATGCTTCGTGTTCACAAAATAGGACTACAGGGCATATTTCAGTACGTCATACCCAAAACAATCCTACCACCAACCTCGATCGGATCGCTGTAGGCAAGGATGAAAAAACTAAAATGACCGAAAATAGAGTTTTTGATTTCTAGTATCGTTAATGCTTCATCTAAATACAATTGAAAATATTGCAGTACGCCTTCCTCGAAACAACCCTACCACCACTCTCGATTGGACCACCGTCAGCGAGTATGGAAAAAGGTAAAAACTCACCGGAAGTGAAGCTTTTGGTTTGGAAATGTAACACACAGCTGAAGTTACTCGGAATTAGCATTCTTTTCTAATATTAAATGTAACATCTAAAAGTGGACTTATTCTTGAAGAAGTATAATAAGGAAGGTGCGTTAGGTTAACTTTGGGTACTTGAAGTATAAATGACGTAGTTGTATACTGTGGCAGTGCAACTGGCTCCTGAAGATGATAGCTTAGCTATCGAAACGTGTGTACAGATTCAGTGAAGTGTATGTGGAAAGGGGTAACAGCGAAGTGTTTTATTAACATACAAAGTCAAAATCTTGTGAGGTGCTGGGTGTTCTGCTTGTGTACATAAGGAAGAAGAATTTATCTAAGTTCTTCATACCTGTAAAGGGAAGATATTGATATCCGGAAAATATATTTTTATTTTGAGCGAAAAATGGAAAGCCGTTCATAAACACATTTTAGACGTAATAGATAATTGACAAGTAAAGGCTGCATAAAGGTGTGCACGTGTATGTAAACGTTTCGTTTTAATTATAACTAACATTTCCAAAAGCTTTTTGTATAAGCTAATTTTAATCACCTAGAACTTCTAATGACACAACTAAGAGGATTTGAAGGACGCATTATCAACAATAAATTGCTAAACTTAAAACCACTAGTACATAGACAAAGAAACGTTTTACATTTACCGAAATTAGGATCCCTAAATAAAAGTGTCGGTATTAATCTGGATGCTACGTACTGAAATGTATGATCAGAAACGTTTCCAAAAAATGATTGCCATCGAGTAGAAAAATTTATGTGTTGTTTACCAGGATATATTTGACCTTATTCCAGTGCAACAACAAAATTTCGAATATACGTTTTGTTAGAATTCGTCTGCAGGTGTACATACACAGTTCAATTCAACCTCAATTCCTAGATTCAATTAAAAATTCTAAATTGTTTATGGATGCAACCACAAGTACTATTTATAAGCCTAATAATAATGGAAAAAAATTGAAAAGATCGGAAGATGCCTAGAAACAGTAAAAAAAAAATAGTGCTAAAATAGCATTACAAGGTAATGCCAGCTCTCACATGGTTTTGAAGTTGTTGAAGCCTTCAAAAACCATGTTTTGGAGATACCACCTACAGAGTGGAAAAAACGCGTCGAGAATTGGTCCCAACGCGTGAAGAAGTATATGAATCTTAATGGCAAATGTTTAAAAAAACAGTAAAACGACTGTTGTGACTTCAATCTTCCATTGTATTCCTAAATGATTATTTTTTTTTGTAATTTAAAGTTATTTTGGGAAAATGGTTAAGCGATGAGTTATCGTTGAGGCGGTGTATAAATGTTATTTTATAACGAAATAATAAACACCAACATAAAGAATTATTCATTAATTTTGTATTTACTCTACATTTTTTTTTCATTTTTCATTTCATTTCATTCTCCTCGTTTCCTGTTTTTTTGCAGAAAAATTCTGCGAATAGATCTTTTTAAGGTTTAGTTTTAGTTCACGAGGCTTAATTTACTAGCATCTATACATATTTTTTAATTACTTTCAACATTCAAGCTATTTTTTAATTTAACTATCGTATTTTATAAAAATAAAATAATACAATGTAAGGAGACTCTGAATAAAATGTTTTTATGAATGATTTAATATGTGGAATCTATTTATTTTCTTTTGTTAATCAACACGAATAGAAAATTAAATAATTTCTCCGGTTTAAAGAATACAATACTTTATTTTCTTTTATATTTCTTTTGACGAAGTTTGGAATTTTTAGACAAAAACCTAGCGCGATCTCCGGTCTACAACTATATTAAAATTTTAATGATTTTATTTGAGTGTTAATGAATACATATGATGTGTTGTTGCAAACCTTCGCGGTCGTCGTTCTTTCCTTGCTGTAGCATAGTGCGTGCTGCTGCTGTATGAAGAGAGAGCTATTTTCATACAGAAGCAACACACGATGCTACTGCCCAGAAGAAGCTCCATGAAATTGAGAGCGAAACGTCGGCATTCTAATGCTATTGAGATGCGGTTTCAACCCGGAAACCCAAATTCTTACAATACATATGATATTTAAAAAAATAATCAAAACTAAATTTTATGTCTTATTTGGCCGTATAGTAAATTTTGCACCCGTACACTGACGTTGTTCAGAGAAATGAAGTTTCGAAGAACTTCGATGTCCATTGTTGATGTGGGCTCGAAGCTGCACCCGATTCAAAGTCAACTATTTCTTTCTGCAAATCTCGTTTCGTGGATAATTGGTTTGGTGTTGAAAGGTTAAAAAAAGGTTTACTTAGTAAAGTCTTGTGTTTTTCGTTAACATAGTTTCATATAGATATGGGACATTTAAGTGTATATAAATGTATTTATCCGTGAATTTTGGAAATAAGTATTGCAGTCGAAACACGTCCATTTACTTCTTTTTTGATTAAATTTCCAGTTTACTATCTGAATTAAATTAAATAATATTCTTTAGCAATATGTTTGACTATATACGATACAATAACACCATTTTGATATGAAGAAATAGAATTGAAATTTGCATTGGTGAATTTCTTTCCTCGCACTACATCAATATCGCTTCACATTGTAAAAAGATGGAACTAAATGTAATCAAATGACAAAATAAAACACTTTCTAAGTGTGTCAGTAAACCGCACATTTATCCTTTTTTTGGTAACAATAGCAATACCACTATCTGTAAACAGTAACATTTTCATTTAACTTTTTTTCGTAGTTCGATAATGTTTATTCAAATCTTTATTACAGGCAGTTGTTGGAAGTGTCCCTTTTAGAATGCGATGGGTATTAATAATCAAATTGGGAATTATGGCGATTGTTGAGCTTAATTAGCATCTATGCGGAAAACAATTTCCTTTTTTAGATTTTAAGCTTTAAATTTAACGAACGCTTTTTTAGTTCAATATCTTGAGCTAACATCAAATTACAAATCTAAGATTGCATTTTTATTGTGTAATGTTGTTGTATTGTATTAAATTTTAAGAAACTTCTAAACTACTTCTCAAGAATTCTTCAAAGATAAAATCTAACACAAAACGAGCAATCTTGAAATACATCTGTCCTACATTTTTTGTCTTTTCAAAATTTTTGCTGTCTTCTAAAGTGTATTCTGTATTTCTGGTTAACTTGCCTAATGACTTTTAGTGTGATTGGAAAAATTTTGAATAAAGGAAACGATAGAATAAATTGCTAAAGAAATATCGATTTAAATAGTCTTGCCTGATTGCTACCGGTATTTCTATGTTCTACTGACCAACAAGACATTGTAAGCCCTGTCGCTTTTCTGTGTTTTCTCGGACGAACTAAACTTTGTTTACGGTGATCTATTGCTTCCCAAAAGCTTTAACATTAGTCCCCAATTGGATCCGACGTTTAATTTATTTAAGGTAGTTTATTTATTTATATATCACCGAAAAAGAAAAAGAAGTTCACACAAAGCGAAGTTTCTTCCGAACAAGCTAGCGAAGCGTATAATTTAATTACCTGCGAATTTATGGCTCTCAGGTGTATTTGGGCGACGCGCAGGTCGAACCGTTTCATAGAGATATCCTCCTGGATTTCGTTTGCCTTATTGAAAAGGTTCGCCTCGACCGAACGCTGCTGTACCCGCAGCAGCGTGTCCAGCGCTTCCTGGATCTGCTTGATCTGGACCTCTAAGTCTGTCGCTTCTTTTCGGAGTGCGTCGAACGACGGTTTCACTTGAACGGATGCCAGACGATCTATAACGAGCTCATCTTTGAGTGGAGGAGGAATACTGTCCTGTCAAAGAAAAAGATACGATTAAAATTTATCCGCCGCGTATTTTTGAACTGAGAAGCATGAAACGGAAAAAAAAAATAAATATCAAGCGAAGAGCAGCTTCATTGCTGACTCGTTGTATACTATTCCGAGCTATGTAGTATGTCCCAATAATTTAGAATAAAATTCATTAACTCAATAGGTCGATTTTTGCTTTTAGCTGATTATTTGCTGATTGCATAGTCCCTGTTATCGGTACATACATAAACTAGCAGCTCTGGATCTAGGATCTTACATGTAATTTTGATTTTGGGTAACTGCCTTTTTATTAAAGAAAGGCTCCTGATATCAAAAAAAATTACGTAAGGTATAGAAGTACAGTGACTTTCTTATTTAAGAATAAATTCAAAAAAATCTATTGCTTCATGAATGCAAATATGTTTTTCTGTTGATTATGATTCAAATGTTATTGCAATTTTTGGGTGTAACTTTGTTTTGAAGAATGTTACATTGTACAAGCATTGTAGATCAAAATAATTGTTACTTTAGGAGTTACTCTCCTATTTTATCCATCATTATTGTCCACAGTCTGCATAGATACATAATGAAACACGCGATGTCTGCATTTTAGCAAACCTTCGAAGGCGTTCAGGATTATTAATGGTAAGTCTCAGTCTGAATGGAATATTCCACCAAAATAGCTTTACGAAACAACTTACGGTGGGTATATCTTGTCCATCTTCGGTTTGGTCCTGAGGTGGAGGCGGCTGCGGAGGTACGAATGGTCTTCGCGTAATCGGGCCTCGTCCCGTGGGTGCCGGCAGCGCTCTCGCTAAATGGGCTAAGTCGTTCGATCCGGACACTGCCTTGCATTGGCTAATTAAACCGTCATATCTCCTACATTGTTCCATCGCCTATGTAAATAGTTGCATTAGAAAGGAAAGTGTAGATTCTCTTAAGTATTCTACTATTTGTTTAGTCGGTTGGTAGATTGTTAAGAGTTTTAAACGGGTTTTTTTCTTTACCATTACTACCTTGATTTAAATCATCTATAGTACTTCTTTGTAATTTTAAATGGAAAACAATGATCCCAAGTACAAGGTGTAGGTAAGGAAAAAAACGTTTATTTCTATTGGTAATTGAGGAACTACGTTGTTTTCGTCTTAATATTCGTCCAACTGTTTGATTTATTACATTTGGTGAATTTCGTTCTATGTATTTGAATTGATAAAATTTAGGCAATTAAAAAAGAAGGGAAGACACAGGAAATTAAATCTTTCTCACCCTAGAAGACACAACTTCTGCGCCCTGTAGTACGGCGTCCGCTACCGTTGAGCAAAGGTCGTTATAAATCTCTTCTAGTTCCTAAAACAGAAATTATAAGAGGCGATAAATTCTCGACGCAGTTATCATAAATGCCTTTTTACGCTTGAATGATTTAAATGTACCTGTTCACGGAGTTTTATTTAGTTATTTTTTTTCTTTCAGATTTATATGAACGAGATGTAAATGTAGGCATTACATGTCGTTCGGAAGTACTAATTGTGTATATTCTAAAAGCTATTCTTTTCTAGAAAATTAATATTTACTAGAAAAGTCGGCTAGTAAATATTCTACTGGTCGTAAGTCGGCAAGAATATTTGATTAGGATTTTGTTTGATTTTGTTGGTACTTGTAATTTTTGGAATGTTTCGTTTAGGTGGTTATTTAATTTTATTGAAAACTAAAACATTAATTCGACTTGATTCTCTCTCGGAGAAATACTTTTTAAAAAACACATACCACTATCAATTTTTAGAGCAAGTAAATTATTACCATTTTACTGATTTGTTATTTACTTACTTAGTTTAGGTTCTTTTTTGACACTTACTGAGTATTTTGAAATTATTTTCGTCTATGATCCACAATAAATGCAGCCAGTGGAAGATTTCCATATTCTTAAGAAGAGAGTATATTATTGCTAATATTTCGAAAACCAGATATGTACTTAAAATTTTAATTCATAACTTATAAATTTGTCATTTGCGTTGCGGAAACATTTGCTATGTTTCCATTTGTTTCCAATCGAATTCCACTACAAAGTACAAGGACAAGAAGTACAAGGACTCTTTAAGAGTCCTTGTACTTCTTTTACTACTTGTAATTGTTAAATATTAATTGTAAGATTTTTGTGGGTTCTTAGCCAACATCTAGTTCGTTGTCTATAAGTTTTCTTAAAAGGCAGTGAAGTAATAAATGTGTTTATTGAGATCACGGACTTGGAATATGTTCTGTACTCGATTTGAAGCCAAATTGCAACCTATTCGTATATAATTTACTTAATAACTTTAAATTTGCTAAACTTCCAAAATTATGTATATGTTACGGTTAAAGTATAAAATTCCATATTCCATGAAATAACTAAATTGCTGTTGAATTAAAATAATAAAGTCGCTAAAAATAATAAAAAACATTTTAAATTAATTGATGTTGATAGTTTTAGTTTGCGTAATTATAGTAATTAACAATGCATACCATGTCAAATGTTATTATTTAATTTCATATAAGTCTATTCTCCTTTTTTGTTGTCAATACCAATATTTTATTTAAGATGAAAGATTGGTATGGTCTTAGTGGTATTAGTCCACATTTGTCAGTTTGTTGTTGAGGTAAAACGATGTTACAAAACACATCCGAAAATCCTTAGAAACAATAATATCGCTTTTGCCTCGCTGTTAATGCCACGACTTTCAAAACGACAAACTCGACATTCCTTGGCGCCCTGTAGTGCCAAGGAAACGCATGCCTGCCGTTCAGGAAACAGAAATATAAACCGGGTTTATGTTACTTAAAGTACTAAAAATGCCACGTCTTAGTAAAGAGATATTGTGAACAATGCTTTAACATTAATATCATTCGATATTCTAACAGAGAAATGTGCTGAATTTAAGTGTGGAATTTTGTAGAATTTTTAATTTTTTTTCTGCCGAAACAGGTTCACGGCGTTAAATATAACTTAAACAATAATATTTTTTATCGGAAACGATTAATAACAATAATATTCGCAATTAAAGTTCCATATCTGTAAAGGTTGAGAATAAGTGGAGTTCGGTTTTTTATTTTTTGTTCGTGGCGTTAAATATGACCTGCAACAATAACAATTTCGGCTAAGGCTATATAGAGTTCGATTTTGTTTTCTATTGAAACATGTTTATAGCGTTAATCCAAAACAATGTTTTTTTTTTTTTATCGGAAAATGATCAATAGCAATAATATTCACAATTAAAGCTTTTCTCTTTCAAAATATTGCTCAAACGGCATAACGATCGATAGAATATGACGTCGTTGTTACTAGTAATATTAAAGGAATAATGTACCCCTTTTATAGCTAACCTTAAAAATAACATGAACTTGAGCTTTTGCTAGTTCCGAGTTTTTCTATCATATTTAGTCAAATTACCATGGAAGGAAGTGAGATAGGAATGAAATTGAATTAAAACATTGTAGACTTGATAAAATATAAAAGAAATGAAAACGAATAGTGTCTTCTGCTAGTCGGATATAGAAGATTATATAGCAAAAAGAAGATATATAACATTATTGAGCGATGTGAAATCTGCCAAGGAATGTCAGAAGAAAATTCCAGGAGATTATTGGTTACTGCAACATTGCTATATACTTACAATAAGAAGTATTGAAAAGTTAATTGTACCGACTGAAGAAACAAGCTAGGACACAACCAAGCCCAAGGGGCCTGACATTTTCTGCTACATGATTGTTATCGATAGAATAGGTTTAACATTTCCCTATTGCAGTTTCTGTAAGGAATGTTGATATGTTTACCACCGCAGCGACCACGTTCTTGAGAATTTTATAATGTGATAATACAATACATGTTGACAGCTACGTCTCTATTTAGTTCAACAAAACCTAAAATTTGTACCAATTACAGGTAACAATCCCGTTCACGGGCCTTTGGTTTGTTCTCTTAACAGAGTTGTGGGTAGTGGATAAAAGCTTTGCTTTGATGTTGAAAAAATAGCGTTCCTGTACTCTCTGGCTTTAAAAACTGAAAAAATGAATGGCATTAAATATCCTTTCAAAGGCATGCGATTGGTGGACTAATTTAATATTGCGCAAATGCAGTTGTTTCGGCTACAGCCAGCAGAGAGCGCTGGTAACGAACTTTTCGAGACTCTTAAAGCGTTCGATGTACAAACAGAATTCAAGTAGTTCTATCTTCATATTTCGTTCAACCGCTCCATCATATTATAATCGGGGGAGTTGGATAGTTCGGTATATCAATCACGTGTCAAAGGTGCCCGCTTAATAGAGAGCAAGAGAGGCTTATTGGCGATTCATGAAGTGCTATTTGCACGCTCCTTCGCCACGTTTATAATGTCATTCTCGGCGTGCGTATACGTGGAAGCCCGTCGTTATTGCCTGCTTTTGATGGTGCTGGTCATTAGCATGGCACCGATTTCGGAGTAAATTGGGTGGCCGCTTTGCTCGTAGAGATTTTAGTTGAGCTCTAATGCCGGCGATACGGATGAATATCGAACGGCAGATGCAGCAGACGTGGTTTGCATGTTTATGAAACATGCTCGAAGTGAAATTCCAGCCCGAGCAACGATGTAAAAAGAAGAAAAAATGGAAGGAATGCTGCGGGTACAAGGTGGATTTAAAGAGATCGTTTGAGGACAATGGCTGCGTGTGAGAATTGGTTACATGTGTTTTGGCAGATGCTACATTTGGTGAAGAGAAACAATAAGTACACGTGATAATAATTAAAATTAAAAACTTATAATAACCAAGAAACGTAACTAAAAATCCAAAATGAAAATGTTCTGGTATTCTCCAATAAATATTATTTTTATAAATGGCATATTTTTAATGAATATATTTTTGAAATAATGTCACAAATTTGTAACGATAACATAAGCAACTTAACTAAATTCAAGCGTAGTGTTTCTTTATCTCTACCTAATCAAATGATCTAATTTTTGAAGCCACACATTTTGGTAGTCACTGATATGCATATGGAAAAAATGTCATGTTATTTACATATCTTTTACCAAAGGTTTACTTCGTTAAACATTCGACCTCATAGGAAAAAATTTAAGTGCAGTGAAATAAAAGACAGAGGCACAGTATTTAGAAATTTCGTGAATTTCGTGAATCGTCCTAAAAAAGATTAGGATTGTAAAATAAAATGAATCAATTTCAATAGAATTTGTTATTTAATTCAAATGCTGAATAGACTGCTTTCCAGAACAAGTTACGTTTCCAATTTGATTTATGATCCGATAATAGTGCTCCCGCTAGAATTTTGTCTAGGAATTTAATTCAATAATAGATGTAGCGGATAGGTATAATAAATCTATATTACTAATATTTCTATACGTTTAACAAGCACTATTTAATAGTAACTTAAAAATTTCATAGCTCGGTTCTCTTACTTATTTGAGCTCTTTAGATGAGGAACAACCACAATATTTTTTAGCGATTATTTTTCGTTTATATAATTCATATCGGAATATTTCAAAAACGCTCTTTTGGCAATTTAAGTTAAAATAGATAAATAAATTTGAACGAGTTTTAGGAGAATGTAATGATACAGCGACGTTCCAATATACGGCGTGTCTGGAAATTCATATTTCTGGAAAAACTGGAATTTCATATTTTCATCATCAAATCATCGGATTTTATCCCTTTCGATCATCAAGGAGATTTATGATCAATGAGATCATCGGATCTCCCTGGCCAACGTATCGGACCATTTCGTCCAATTTACCTTCCTGGAATATGCTGATTTAATAAATTTGTAATCAAGTGAGTTGAATAGGATGAACATCCGTCTTGTTGAAAATGAAATTCTTCTAAAGTCATGCCTTTTTTTTCTGTGAAGATTTCTCTGTGAAAACATTTTGGTGAAGATACGATGCCATTACTTGTAAAAGTTGACTCATTTGAAAAAAAATATTTTGTTTAAAGTATCTGTCGTTTAAAATCTTTTTTCCACCCCATAAACAAAACAGCAATTCAGTACATCGTTTTCTCAATGACAAGCGATTGTCAGTGTTCAGAGATTCTCTCACCAAGAGTGTAACAGCATCTTCACGATCATGTACTGGCTTCTTTTTCTTCAAATTTTGCATTTTTCCGGTTTCTGTAAACTTTTTCACATGTTTTCTCACTCCACTGACAGTAATTGTCACCAAAAGATGCTTTCCCAAGTCCGTAACATTTCATTAGGTAAATGCAATGTTCGGTAGTCAACATTTTTGACACAAAAACCTACAAAGAGCAAATTACTGAGATAAGTGATCAATTTAGAACAAATACTTCAAGGTTTTAACGTTTAGGATGATGACGGACCAAGATGATGACAGTTAATTATTTGCTGAATAACTGTAACGTAATAACTGTTAATTATTATGCGACTGTACAAAAAAAAGTTAGTTAAAAGAGTTAATGAAAGAGAGAACTTTTCTTAGTAATACTTTGGCGTGCTGTGAACGAAAAAGGTACTTTACCTGAAACGAAAATAGTTTTTGCTCAACTGTACAGACCTATTTGATTTATATATACATAAAAACAAACTAGATATAAGTTTTAGATCAAGCAGGGCGGAATCCCAAAATATGAAAGTCCATTTCCAAAACTTTTGGATCATTAAATTTATTGTGAACTCAATCCGGAGACATACTGTACATAGATTATACAACCATATTTATATGATTTATACTGGAATTCAGCCATTTCGAGTCACCACAAGAGACTCGAACTTCGAATTACAATTAAGGAAATTTTAGATAATCCGGATGTTTCAAGATATGATGATATTCTACAGAAAAGTTATTTTACCCTTTTACCACTACCGTCGTTGGATGGATTTGTAATATTCTCCTAACTCCCTTGCCACCTAAAAGCGGAGAAGGAGACTAGGAGATAAGAAAAGTTGCAGCTTCTGAAAACAAGTTCAGAGCCGCCAGACGGATCTTAATTTTGAGCGAGTGAATGTACTGAATGATGTATGCGTGGTTCTAACAACAACTAACACCCATGTTAGCTGTTGTGAATTATAGCGCTACAATGTATGTGTTTCATACTGTTATCATTTAAATTAATTCAATTTTTAATTAAATCGTTTTCTAGAAAGGTTGTAAAAAGCACTGGCTGCAAAAAGCTCGTAGAAAGAACTTTGCTACAACTTTCCTTTCCAACCTTAAAAGATTTCTCTTAGAGTTCTTATTTTATTCAATTGATGAGTTTTTGCAAGTTTCATTCTGCTCCAATATGGTTTTCAATTTTTAACTTGTTGTGCAAATAGCAGGAGCCTAATATTTTTTGCTTACTTTGGTTTAAATATTGTTAGTTTTTAGTTTTTCTTTTCGTTTAAAAATAAACCGATTCTCAATCGCCTAATTTCGTTGGGAGATTAAATTGCATAATTGTCTCTATCGGGACATTGCATTGAAATGTACAAGGTGTTCAGTATTGAACATCAAACATAACAAGCTTAAACACCCGAATCATATCTTTTTTCATGGTACTCACTGTAGAAGAAAGTTAAATTCAACTATTATATACGACAATTTACGTGCCCCATATAGTAAGTAAGTAAAGATATTTCCAGTTAGGTGGGTGTCCTGCATTTGGGAATTGGTGTTAGTATTGTTTGGTTACCGTGACAACACTAAACAACACTGATTCAAAATTTTGAGCGTAAGTAACTGTTCTCAGTCAAAGCCGGTTCTTGTATTTAGAAATATCGAAATGATTTCTCGTGTTATTATAGTTTAGCTACCATGATCACACTAAACGAAACATACTGATATTAACGAACTTAGGCAGTTGATTTGAGCCTGAGAATAGAAGATTTCGGTAATGTTTATAGTGTGAGTTTTAGAAAAAAGTGAAAGATATGTTGCATCTTAGTTTGTAATATATATAAGTAGTGCTCTTGCTAGAAATGTCTTCGGTTGCTAGTGAGGATCGGACCAGCTGTTCCGAATTAATCAATTAAACTTGTGTGGTGCGGAATATGTCGGTACTTTTGTGTTGTTTGCCATACTATTCCTTGCTGTTATTATTGATTTGTTCTAATCCTTATTGCAATAACTAATAACTACTCAACAGAAAATGCTACCCTACAAATATTTATCTTCCACCTCGATATATCTGTTTATATATTTGTAAAATTATTTTCAACTTTCTTTAGCATACCAAAATGTTGTACTCCGGATTGCTTACATTGCCAGTAAACTTATGCGTAAATTTTAGCTTGTTAGCCCCAGTTTAATGCAATTCGATTTATTATTATTACTTATTAATTTAATAGCAGTTCAATGGGCTTAAAGTTTTGAAACAACGGTTAAGAACAGCAACCGTGGCTATGTTTCGTTGACTGTTGTGATGGTAACGTTGAAAACTACTTTGATGCAATATCCAAATGCAGGACTCCTATTCAATTATAAATATCTCTCAATTTCAATACCACATATAAGTATTACAATACAAAAATGTTAGAGATATAATTGCAAAAAGACGGATATAAAAAAGAGTAACGTCATTGGTGGTCGAATTTGCAAAGTTCAATTTTGAATAGCCTATGTATTTCGAAAGGGTAACGAAGTATGCAATTTAATACTAAAATTTATATTATTTGCATTTCAGGTATCTTATAGTAAGCAGATATATCTAAACTTACACGGTTGAGGAGAAAATAATTCATATCTCAAAATCTAAAATATCTGAATGAGGTCTATATTATGTTGTTTTATTTCTAAACGAAGAAAGTAATAATATTGAGTTTTCATTTAAAATGACAAAGTGCCTGGTTTGCTACTTATTGACTAACCTGTATCAATAATGATAGCAAGGACTGTGGCGTAGTATTCGGTCACCGGTTGACGATGAGGACCATTCGTGTCTTCGAAACGGCTGTCCTCGCACTAATTATTATATGACTTTATAATAAATTAAACTTGTGTGGTGCGGAGGGTGCTCATACTTATGTGTTGTTGATCAACCTGTATATATATGGATTCCGTTATATTATCTGATACTTTTAAAGTCCTGCCCTTCGCACAATAGGCACAATTCTAAATTTCCAGAAAATTGGGACATCTGTATAATATAAGTAATCTTAAATTCCTTATTGGAAAAAATATCTAGTTGTAAACTAGATTTCAGGTTTTGAAATAAGGGAATATTCGGAAACAAGTTTCAGACAACATGAAATTATAGAGGTATACAAGCTGCTCAATTTTTGCTACATAGCATACAATTTCGGTTTTTAAATGGAATGCACTGTGCCGGCGTTGGAAATTTTTTTCATATGCAATTATCTGTCCTTTATTTGTAAAAAACAAATTTGTGTAGTTTTGGTTTTTCTTCAAAATATTTGGTGTATATACAGATACCCACCTAACGTGTGGGTGGAAAACAATTTCTTCTCCGAGCGATTTAGAAAAGAAGTTAAAAAAAACTATAAAAATACAAGAAGATACACAGGAAATTAACATTCGCAACATGCGATACGAAGATTGGTGTTTTAAAGAGAATTCTTCTGTCAAATTTCTGAGGCCATTCGTTTTTACTCATCAATTCTTTTCTGTTACGTGTCTAGGCTAGTGGGAACTTTCAATACTGGCATTTTTTAATTTTTTCATTATTACCGGAACTGTTTATATTCCTCCATGTTTGTACGTAACATTATTTTTAAGTGCTCCTTCGCGGCTTTTCTGCTGTTATAAATAACATATCTAATAGAAAACGTAAGTCAGCTAAAATGGATTTAATTTTACACTTAGAAGGCGTCGTTACTGTACATTAGAGCTATTGCCCGAAACCGGGTATTCAGTCTCGGATACCCAAATAGTCGAAATCTTTAGTCTTGGTTCTACCTGGTTTGGAGTATCCCGTTTCGAATAGCCTAAAATGGCTTTAGAATCAAATAGATGAATACTCGGTTTTGGTTATCCGATTCTAGAAGCGCTGGACGGATACCCGGATTTTAAAAAAGATTTCGACACACTAAATATATGTACATGTATGAACGTTCGAAAGCGGATACCCGTATTCGGTGCTAGAATCGAATATTTGAATACCCGCTTTTGAATATCTGGAAACGCTTCTAGAATAATCGGTTCGAACAATCGATATTCAATATCCGGATATTCGGTTCTGGAATCGGGTACCCGAGTAACCCGAAACCAAGTAGTGCGCTGAACGGATATCCGGTTTCTGAAAAAGACTGTTTTCGACAGTCCTCTGTTGACACACACACACAGAAAAATAATCTCTAGAATCAAGTGAGAATTCTTTAATCGTACCTATCGTATTCATATATAAGCAAATAAATAATTTCTTGAAAGAAGAACGTTATGATCTCAAAATATTAAGAAATTGGTTTCTTGTGTGAAGAAACTTTATATCCTTAAAGATAGAGAAGTAAGTTTCTTTCAGGAGTTTAATTCAGACACATGACGAACTTGGTACGAAAAAAGTTTAGATATATATGAACCATGCGTTTTGTTCAAATGATTACTAAGTTACTAACTTAATACTAGTCCCCAACACTCTAATGGCGAACATCATACGTTCTTAATTCAAGTACTAATATAAGAACAGTACTTACTTGAACTGAGGAACTCTTTCTTTCAAACTAAAAAGTAGTGTACTACTTACTAAATGACAATATTTCGGGTTTAGTCGTGTTAGCTGAAAAAAGTTATTGAGGTTTCGTCAGTCATGTTACTTGAAAATAACTGAACTGTTTTGTTATGAAAAGGCCAGCAACATGGTCGGTGAAATGTCAACCAATTATTTATAACCAGCACGATTAAAGCCTTAATATTATTGCAATTTTAATATTGCTGGTCTTGAAAGCTTACGTATTATTGTTTTCATTCATGTTTTTCGTTGTTAGTACTTTATTACTTATTTTATACATTGTTACTCATATAGAAATTATGAGCTATACTATGCATGACAGGGACAAAAGAAAATAGATACACAAAGAAAATACATGTATAAATTAACAATGTACAAACTGAGCAAAAAAAAAAACAAGCAAAATACAAGGAAAAAACTCAACATGTTAGTTTCTTTCCCAAATCTTACTATTTTAATATCATATAATTTGAATTACAAATTCAAAAAGAAGGTACATGTAGTTATCGTACAGATAATGTTAATGGTTAAGGAAAAGGAATTAAAAATTCAAATAAATCTATAACCAAAAACCTTTATTTCCAACAAATATATAATAAACAACGCACAAACCAGTACCGGAATACTCCGCACCACACAAGTTTAATTTATTATATAGTAATATATAATAATTAGTCCGACACGACCGTTTCCTTATCATCAACCGGTGACCGAATGATGAGGATCATTCGCCCTCATCATTCGGTAAACTTAAGACTAATGTAAACAATTTCTACCACATATGTATACCAGATGATTGCTTATGTTCTATCGTTGGATTTACACAATGAATACTGCTATATGAATTGAACGAATTTAACATCGGTTTCTTTAATTAAAACTTACCGATATTTAAACCACCACAATAAATAGCAAAGACAGTTGTAAAGCTCAACGTGCTTGTTATGAATGATAGCCGAACAGAGATGCACATACGGAAAATTCATATTGTTTTTCTTAACCTATAGCCAAGTTTCAACGTCCAACAACCCCTTCACATTCTATCTTTTTTGCTGTTCTCAATAAAAGAAATTATATTACTTGATTCAAGTAAATATCGCTAGAAATTAGAAAAAACGGTAAGGAACTCAATTGTTTCTTATAAGAGCATACATTTATTGGTATTTAAGGAGACAACATTTCTTGCAAGTACATTTTGTCTTGGAATTAGTAATGTTTCAAGGAAATAGTTTATTATATTTAAGTACACCTATTCAATCGAATTTAGTACATTTTTTTGAATAAAGAAAATACATTACATTTAATAAAAATATTTAAAAAAGTAGACGTACTTGGCAATAGAAAACATTTTTAAATTACAAAACATTACAAAATCACTTCATTAATTAACTCGTTTCAAATATTCAATGGTTTATTTTGTATTTCAATATTATTACCTTTCTTTAATTCTCTCAGCAAACTTTTGTTTTGTTGCTTATAACAATAATAATACGTATCATTATCTTTAATAAATCTGCAATTTGGGATTTGCCAGCTCCAAATTTATCAGCCAATTTTTTTCCTGAGGTTAAACTATTGCGTTTAGAAGACATTATATTTAATATCAATAGCACAAGAGGCAACAAGAAATGAATTCGCATTTTACATAAAATGAAAAACTAAAAATTTTGTTTATTTAAAAACACAATACATTTGTAACGTAGATGCACATATATAAAATACTTTTGGATACAGCATCTCAAAAGTAAATTGCTGTACTATAGAATAAATGCAGGATACTTGTTTTTCTAAATACAACCAGCGTAGGGCGTTTCGACGTAGGACGCGATTGCAACAAAAACAAATCTTTCTTTTAGGATTCGAAAAATGCGAAGAATCTCTTAAAACTAGAATAGAATTGCCTCTTTAGAATGGGTATCTCTGAAAATTTCTTTTGTGTTGTAAAGAAAGCACGTCTAGAAGATTTATGGGTGAATAGACAACGCAGTTCGTATATCTAAACGTAACTGTAGCATATTTATCTTTGGCAGAAAATTGCAAAAACGTTGGCCGGTATCTAATGGTGAGCTCTTAAGTGTTGTTAGAGCTCGTCGCGAAATAAGCTGTACGCGTTCGTTATATAGAGTGCCCATATGTCAATATAAGATTAATGTAACACATTCAGGGAATTCATAAGTGTCCACTAAATTCAGGTGTTCGTTAAGTAAATATCCTTTGTGTGTTTAATTATTCAAATATAAATTACAGCCGGGAAAAAAATCATTTATTTAGGGTAGACACTTGTAGTAATGAATAAATTAACGGCACGACGCGGTGTGGTGTGGTTACAGGCGTTTCGTATATCTTCCGGTTTAAACTAATAGCACGTGCACGGTGATTGTATAAATTATATGATTTTTTCACCAAAAACGGTATTCTCTCCTTGAGATGTGCCATAACATATGAAGGTTTATTTCGGGGTAAGAGCTTTCTGTTGCTTTACGTTTAAATAATGATTATCCACAACAAATTTAACCAAGCATTTAATGTTGGATTTTTCATTATGCCGAGCTTTTATACAGATTAGTTTGGGGCAAGTGTATGGTAGAGAATATTAAATAAATAATTGAATTTAAATATATGTTAAATAATAGGCAGAATTACCTGATATTTTTACCTGAGGATCTCTTGAAGTTATTAATTTTTCTAAAAAGAACTTCATCCTTACTTAATACAAATTAATTAATTTTAATATAAAGTATTCTCCTTTGATGTGCATGATAATATAAGATTAAAGCATTTCTACGCTGTATTTATCGAAAAAAAATGTTGAAAATATCGTTAATGTTTCATTACAATTTTTGATTTCCTTGTTGTTAATGTCGTACAAGTGTTCACTGTGACCGTATTTTCACACAACTTTCGTGGCTATTTATATTTATATTTGCCTTTACTAGGTACTCCTAATAATTGATTTCAAAGTATTTTTTGTGTTGAATTCAACAAAACCAAAGGGTATTAAGATTCACATGATAAATAATAGGAATGAGCTGATATGTGAAAATATGGTTACATCTAGCAGTCCTATCTACAACAACGACAACTAAAAAGCAAGGATTTTTGTTACATTTCAAATAAATTTAAACAGAAATGAACAATGAATTTGTTTTACAATGACTCAGTAAAGATTTAAAGTAAAGGTTTAAGGAGCTGCTAGTGTATAATTCGTTTTACACGTTTGATGAATGTTTTAATATGAGATTTTAATATTTGTTATCCCCACATATTGTTGTAGTCCATATCGAAGTTTTTATAGTGTCATGTTTGTAGATTATACACGCGTGAATTTTTTACACACATATTTATTTTTATTTATTTTAATTATATCTATTTTATCGTCATTTACTTAATTGTTTTCCTATTAGTCGACGTTAATGCTTGTATAAATATATAAACCGAAAATTATTGCAAGGTTTTAGGTAGAGGAAAATTATTCGGATGAAATTGAGGTTCAGCAGTTTTAGAATTTTATTTGAATTGATAAATGAATTGAATTATACATGGAAACCAACCCTATTTATCGAAGTCCCTCTTCATAAACGCGATGTTTATATATTCCGTTTTGAAATACAGCTACTTCTGAATAATTTCATTCACTCATTCTTTGAATTCTATAAATTAATACTTAAAGTTAATAATAAAATTGGCGTCATTTAAATATATTGACGTCGAAATATATGCCGAAACTATTTACTTTTGATGTAGCATAATGCAGGAACTGAACTGTAGTTGGGATTATATGCTTTCTACGCCAGCTAAAACACTGCAATGTGAAACCTTACTGAGAATTTTGACGAAGACTGTTTATTTCACTAGGAATAAGGCACGTGTAAAGACGAAGATTATTTCGCACCAATCATTGCACCGTAAAAAGGTCTTCTCCCATCGGTCAAGGCAGTGTGACTAGTATCTAAATATAGACGATAGCTGGATCAAACTCTAGCTGCCCAAGAAGTTGACATTCTGTGGTAGTGAAGTATCAAAGAATTATATAGTACTGTACCATTATAGACAACGTACAAAGGTATGTACGTTTGCTGTCCCACGTTAAATACAGACCAAATAGTGGCTCTTACAATTAGTGAAATGTATGTGCCTAAAGTGAGACTTGTCACGGGCATCAAGAAAACCGCGAACCAAGACCTTCTTATCACTAAGAGGACCACAAAACCACCGTTCATTTTATCCAGCGGAATGCTGTCAGTTTTCCGCCAATGGACCGCATTCACCGTCGTGTTTGTGAATTTCATATTTATTATTAATTGTAATATCCTTTCTACCTTCTTACCTTTTGCAAAAAAACTTAACGTTATTCTTCAAATAAATTTTTATATTTCCTGAAGCGTGATTCACTGCTCAAGAACCACAAAACCTAAGAAAGCTGCAAGCTACGAAATTATAAAAGCAGTCTCGATTGATTTATGACTTTTTCATTAACATTTCATTTAGTTTGTAATGTTTATGAATTATAAATTCTACTCATTTAAGAGTGTTGTTAGCACATTTAGTCGGCACTTTTTTTTGTAGTTGTTTGACAAGTGCACATAAACTATGCTTTTAACATAACTAGAGTATGCGTTATATGAAGATGACATGATAATTCTGTAGTCTCTACGTAGTATTGGTAATACTGCGATCATCAAATCGATCTCTTAATTGGTTTGATTCAAGGGTATTCAAAAGGAAACGTGTTTTGTTTAATTCAAAACACGTTTGGACAACAATGTTCTAAATAATTTTGCACCATCATATGCCACTATAAAGAAGTGGGTGGCATATGAGTTTAAACGTGGCAGAACCAGTGTTGTTATTTTGTACAGGTGAAATTAACAAAATCTATAACATAGTGACAAAAGATAAGTACATTAAGCTGAGTGAAAACATCTTTAAGGAACGGATTTGTAGTACTGTAACCATTGAACTGGATATGAGAAATCTGTGTGCTGGAGTTATAGTCCGTTTCACTTTATTAAAATAAATAATAATAAGAATCAGATTAAAATCTGATCCTGAGCAGGTAATTACGTTTGTGTAAACAAACAATGCGATAAGCTGGGACTTGCACAGAGGCGTATTTTGTAATGTTCCTGTAATTTCTTTTTAAATACAATAATTAATATATGTATAATTGTATTAATTAATAATGTTTTACCTACTCAATAATCAGATTAAAATAAAGTGAAACGGACTATACTAAAAGCATGTCCGAATGCAATTGCCGGTAAAATGTTTGGACCGTTTAAAAGCAAATTCGGTAGATTTCGCGAGGCGATTTATAAGAATGGATGAAATCTGAGTTCACTATTACACTCGAGATAAAATTTCAACTGAAATACTGGACTAAATCTAGCTACTGGCTTCGGATAAAGCAATGTCTGTGAAACAGCAAGTAAAGTAACAGCGTTAGTTCTCTTGGATGCAAAGCGAATTTTGCTTGATTTCTGCACGGCTGAATGATAAATAGCGGATACTACGCTAGCCTTTTGGAAAAATTGCCAGAGAAAATTCAGGAAAAGGTTTGGTTTAGCATTTATTAAAATCATTTTCTATCACGTAATGTATGTCCGCAAAAATTCATCAATTGGGGTGCAATTTGCTTTCGCATCTGCGTTATTTTTCAGATTTAGCACACTCTGACCGTTTATTCCCAAATGTCGAAGTTAAAGCCGATATTGAGGGCTATTTTGTAGATCTGGATGAAGACAGCTTTAGCAATGGGATACAGCTTTTAGAGCAGTACTGCACTGAAAGCAATGAACTTTAGAGAACTACACAGAAAAACAAAAGTATATCAAAAATTATTAGGCATAGGGCGCACTTAAGTTACGCAATTATCATTCCGCCCTCGTATATATTGCGTGTTTACTGTTTATTGTTACAAGTACAAAGTGGAAACAACAATAAAGATGAATAGCCTTTCATTTTAGAATGGCAAATCTTTACATGTAAGTGAAGACGTAAAAATTGCACCGGCCAACAAATTTCAACTTTTGATTTTGCCATAAAATAATTTATACTAATTTATTTTATTATATATTATATGTATTATATAAATTTATACTAATAGAAAACATATAAACATTTATTTTAATAAAAGATAGAAGGACAAGTTAGCTCGATTTTTTTATATTTCAATGAAGAGGCTTTTTAGATTAGATTATAATTTAATGTATATTTCAAATTATTATAATTAGAAATGTGAAGTAATACTGCTCCGATACGGAGCAGTGTTACTTCACATTTCTTATAAACAATATATAACAATATTTTCCAAGAACTGGGATCATGATGTATTCCAAAAGCTTCAGAAAGTTTATAAACATTATTGCAGTACACCAGATTACCGGCCATATTATAAAGGCATTTTCTCTGTAACCAGAGCTAACCCAATGTTGCCGCTTTTCGAATCATTTTTACTTTATATATGCTGTTCAATTTCATCAGTTACTAACTTAGGGTAAAAACCTTGTTGGTCAGTGTTATTGGAGAAACTTGCTGTAATATAGGCTTCAAGTATTGTTTGAAAATCTATATTGCCATATTATTTTAACTTGCTTTTTGGGAATGGCGATTTGTTTTAAATTACATAAACCGACATTACCGACAAACCGGCTGTTAAAGAGAAAGAAAATGAGAAATTTAAATATTATGTGTTACAGCGATAAGTGATAGAGTTGATCATGTTGAAAATTGTACAGCTATATGGAACTTTTTTGTTAGTAACTCAACCGATACTTTGGATTGCCGTTGTTGAGTGATAGCATTACCTTTACTGTTCTTGTTCAAGTAATTGCAGACATTGTGGCTTGCTTTGCGGCAGTAAGTTCCGGATTTTCCACTTTCAACGTATATTTATTACTTATTATATATCTTGTAGGAAGTATAATTTATTAAGAACTAAAGATTCATTAACATGATGTTTAAATTATTATACTTTTAGTTATTATATATTATATAGTTAGCACTTCCTTTCATTTTTAAATAAATTTCGTAGAAAGACAATAATTACTTGTTGCGGAATAGAATAAATAACAGATATCCGTCTAGAGAAGAAAAGAACAAACTTTATCAGAAAATAAATTATCTCTTTTAAGACTCCTGTGTGTTTAATTTCGTTAATTAACATTTTTGCCACTGGTTTCTGTTTCTAGCCGTGTTTTTCTTTTAATTTAGCTAAAGAAGTCTGTTTGACTTCGTTTCCTATTTATCAAAACTCTTTCATCTTTTGGGTCTTTCCTTCAAATTTATAAAATGAAATAGCATATCTTTTCTATTATCTACTAATATTTTATTTAGAACAGTGCTACGATACAACAGGGCTGTCCAGGCCGGAGACGTCGACAGACCAATACAAATTACGACATTGGCTGACGGGCTGTAAAACTAAGTAAAATAAGAAAGATGTTATTCATACAATTTTTTTGTTTTTTTACAATTCTGGCAATATCAACGTAAATATTGCATCTTGTCAACCGCAATGTGTGAAGAAATGACGACTTGTATTTAAATTTACAAAACTTATTGTAGAGCAAGTATATTACATAAACTGAACCCATTCTCAAGCCAAAATTGGTTATTGTGGGAAAACGATTGCCGAAGTGTTTAAAAAATCTAACCCTATTTTAGTTTTATCCTTCTAAAAGGAGCTGGATTGTAGGTCATCTAGCTTTAATTGATAGTCAGTCCTTACGCTTTCAATTACAATTTTCTTCAAACCCACTCCGTAAATTCGCTATCTTGTATTGTTTGCTTTGTAAGTTCAATTTCAATTCCTTCTAATGTTGTGTAATATCGGTTACAAGCGTGAGAGATTCAGGATTTTGTATTTGGTTTCTAATTTAGTCGTTTTACGTTTTATTTTATTTTTCGACAAGATAGAGATTTCCGCTCCTAATAAGGCTATTTGAATAGCAATTTCATTGGGTTCATCCATCGTAAGGATTTTCTCCACAAAGCTTCTTGATGTGATGCTGTGGATAATCCCTTCGTTCACTACCTTCTCAGAGAAGGATAACTTCAATGTTTCCTGTGTAGCTCGAGCTGTTAAGCATTTTATCGCATTGCCTTAGCGAACATCGTATTTTTACGATTGAATATGCCGGTATAATCTGTGGTGAAGCAACGATGGAACCGCATTTAAGTTTCCACTACAATTTTCCACACTTCATTCATTGATAGAAAAGTAACATAAGTAAAAAATGACTTATGTATTACGCTTATTGTACATAGCTATGGTTGACGGAGAGGAAAAGACATAGGTAACCATAAAATGTTGGGGACTGATGCATGCGCTATGTATACCATTTAAGATATAATCAAAGAGAGTATTCATCCAGTTTAAGCATATTTTGAGTGCATGAAACTCATTTAGGTATTTTTATCCAAACATGGAATATTATTCACATTCTACAACGGAATCACGCTAGTGCTTAGTGAGATAGTGTCACAAATTTCTCCGCCAGTTTAGGCTATATAAAGTGCTGGGCAATTTTAATTGCGCATCTTTTGATCGGCACCTCAGCACCAAATATTTTTTTCACTCGGCTTAAGCAAAGAAACTCCGTAAATGGCAATTGACTCAGTTCATTATTTGTACTCACTGTTTCAAAAAATACTTATTTGTTGTATCAGTTTTTTTATACCGGGTTACTATAATTTTTCTGCTTCCTTAATATGTTTCTTGCATGTTTTCTTCGTCGTGTACAGTGGTATAATGTCATTTAATGTTGTTCTTTATATACTGACAATGTTTGCATTCAAGACATTGACAAGCACAAATTAAGAGGTACTAAGAGATAATGAAACGAATGAGTCCAAATGCGCAAATATATGCCCGATACACTTATTTATGAACAAAATACATTGGTATTAACCCCGATCATAACAAAAATATCCACGTTGCCATACCAATGGATAGACATTTCATTAATGATAGCAAGGACTGAGGAGTAATATGATAAGTATCGGTACTTCCGCACCACACAAGTTTATTTATTATATAGCAATATATAATAATTAGTCGGGGACAGCCTTTTCGAGGACACGAATGGTCCTCATCATCAACGGTCTTCATCGGTCACCGGTTGATGATGAGGACCATTCGTGTCCTCGAAACGGCCATCCCGGACTAATTATTGTATATTTCTATATAATAAATTATTCGGTTGCCAGAAAAATCAACAAAATGATATCAAATATTTTGTGAATCTGAGTTAATTTCTTTTTTATTGTGGTGCGATTTTCAATTCACCCCTCTTAGAGGAAGGCTGCTGACACGCCAAAGCATACCAACCACGAATTGCCCGCACGGGTTCGTAATACTTATTGGAAGGAGATTGGGTGGTCATGTCATGATCAGAATCGATCTCTAGAAACCCGTTTCATATTTTGGCCGACGAGGTCTAGACCACGTAAGGCGACAACTTTCGGCCCCTCGATGCTGGCAACATTGATTAGCGATGGAAACGGAACCGAATGCGAGGTACAATCAGCCCGGTCAGCGTATGCAGCGGAGGTGACCGGGCCAAAGCCTTACCCAAATCATTCCTGTTGAGGTGTTTGTTACCCGGAAACCTGGGATGGACTTAAACAACGACGGCTAGCTCTACGTCTTAGGCTCCTGGTATTAGGATGGATCCAAAGAATTCTCTAATTACTCAGGATACGGTCGGTACAACCTCCTTCACTATGTATATTTGCCCGCGCCATGCTCGATACCTTTGCCAGCCAGAGATTGGGTAATGGAGCTGCACGGTTTTGTGGGTAAACGCCGTAGGTTAAACGTTTGTTCAGTAGTTTATATAGACCGGAACTATCTTGCAATGCAAGTGGTATTATATTTATATAAACTATATTAAACAGACCTATCCTAGTGTGATATACGTGTTATTAGGTGACCCTACATTATAAAATATATCTATAAAATTATATCTCACCTGCAACAATTGGGGTAGAGTGTCTTTACTGTACTCTTCCAACATTCCATTAGTTGCGTGCAACTGCTGAATGTATGTGTTGTGGCTGTTGAAGTAAGCGCTTAGGCTGTCCGTTGTCGGTGTAGTAAGATAGGACAGGTAGGCGTTCTTGTAATCTTGTCTACACTGCAAAGAAAGGCGAAAATACGCTTTTAATATATACGAATTCTAAATTACATTGGAAATAGAAGAGAAAGAGAAAGAGAATATAAGGACGTTGTGAATTAACGGTTAATTGAAAACTGAATTTATTTCCAGCATCCCATCATTTTGCACTAAATTAACATCAGGTACCAATTTAATTGGGGATTGTTTGATTTGAATAAGCAGTACGTGATGGAAGGAAATAGTTGATTAGGGAAACAATGAACGCGTATGCTGAGTAAGTGGGGAATTCTCTAGTAGAAAACAATAGTAAATTGCAGAATTTAAGTTACTGCAGTAAACAACTATAAATTAGTCTTAGAAATTCTTATGTACTAGTACTGTCAACAACAATAACGCCTATATTGATGTCTTGAATTGAATCACTCAATATTATACAAGAAATTCACAATACTTGAGATTCGTTTGAAACCAAAAAATATTCGCTGTTAAGGTCATAGAAAAAAATGAATCAGTGTGGATCGAAATGTATTTTTAATTAAATGGAGGTGTGAATTCCTATGACTGTATAATTTCGTAGAATTTATTTATTATTAATTTAATTATTCATTTAATATAATATTCATATTAAACGTTTTTTTTTTAGTTTTACTGATGATAAGGATTTATACCAAGGACACAGATTAAAGTACTTTAACGACACAATAGGACGTTTTATATTTAATAAGACGTCAGACTAACAAGTTAATTAGAGTGCATAATATTTTTAATGATATTCTATAAAAGCAAAATATCATGAACCCCTATTTCGTTGCGTGTTTTCATTTCATTAAAATAAGATGCAAGAATATAACTTAACCGATATTGATCGCTTGCGATTTTTTTCAGGAAATTTGTATGAAAGACGCGATTTTGCAATATTAGTACTTCCTTCCGAAAAAAAGAGACGAATCTAATTGTTAATGTTATCTCTAATGCAGCTCTCCATTGCAGTAATCAGAGAATCAAATTCTCGATTACTTGGTTCTTTACCTAATGTGCGGAGGTGAAGATAGTATAACGGCGATCTTATGTTACCATGCCATTGTTGAGTTAGAAAAAATATATGCCAAACAGTAATGTAATGAAAATGTACTAGCTAAAGACTAAAATTTCAACAAATCATGTTGAGAAACGAAGTTTAGTCGGGCTTTACCTTCCCTCTTGTATGTTCCTTTTATTCCCTATCCTTTAGTTGTTTGCAAAAGTGACCATATAGGCGGTTTTATGGAAAAAGAGCGTACTAGCCATTTACTGTATTAACGCGCAAACATTTTTTCAATCATCATAGCATTTGTAATTTCAGTTATGTTATATATCCCTTTCGGAAAACAAGATGGATTATTTGTAGCAGCAAATAATCCTCAAATTTTTGTAAAATAACCAAAATACTAGTCTTTGCGCTCTCTTTCGACAATAGTTCTTATGTCCTTTCATTAAAAGTCAAAGGTCGTTTGGATTTCTTTATTAGTACTAATGTCAAAAGAATAATAAAAGCAATTATAATGCACTTGAAAAGGTTAAGAGTAACAATATTTCATTTTAAAAATTTCTCTGATAACGTCTTTTCAAATACTTTGAACGTAATTCTTTTAAACTTTGTGTTCGGAGTTCAAATTCGTTCGTGAGTAGTTTAGGTTAGATAAACTGTTAACAACTACATATCTGTAATACATGTGATACTAGATCGTTATCATATACACTGAGTAAATTTGCACAATTTTGATATAGATAAAGGTGGTTGTGAGAATCAGTTGAAAATTTTCATCCTCAAAATCATATATAAAGAACATGGTTTCTGAATATTCGTTTTTTTTTTTGATGAATCCGTCTTATTTTCTTCCACATAATAGCGTGTTATCATCGATGAATCTAAAACTTGGAATATTTTCATTTTTAAACCTCTCCAAGATGAGAAGGTCGGTATGTGTATCATGTGTATTTTAAAAATTATTATTTTTTTCCTGGAGTCCTGATTGTAACAGCGGGTTCGCTTACTTTCATATCTCTTTACCCTATGTACGCTGAAGGTTTTATTATAGGGAGAATTATATATATATATATCCAAAACCACTGTTTTTGGCTGATTTGGAGTTTTTTAAGCGTGGATGTACTATTGTCAGTGACGCATTTCGTGAGGGTTAATTGCTGCTGTTCTGGCAAACATCAATACCTTGTGAGAAAGATTGATGTGGATCGGGGGCACTGGTGAAAGTCAAACACAAACGATTTTACATGAACATTTGCAATCGCAGGATTCCACACAATTTAATCAAAGTTCAAAAAATAGGTCTTGTTAGTTGGTACAAAAAACTGCTTCAAAAATTTAATCGCGGTATTTTTGCCAGTATCGTAGCAGATGACGAAAGTTGGATATATTTACACGAATCAGAAGCAAAATAACAATCCACTGTTTGGGCGTTCTAAATCGAACCAAAGCTAATAATAACTGTTCGTTCAGGAAGTGTTTTTTCTTCCGCAAAATTGGGCCTGATATTACAATTGCTTTTGAGGATCGAAAAGCAGACATCAGCATATCATCCTTCATTATGACGACGCCACTCTCACGCAACACATCGAACACTCGACTATTTAAAAGAGAATAACCTTGAATTAATGATTTATTGTCAGTATTCGCCTGATTTATCACTCAATGACGTCTTCGTTTAGTCAAAAACAAATTGCGTGGTGAGCGGTTTGTAACAGCAATAGAGTCCGTTGAAGTACTACAGATTAAAACGTTTCGACAACGGGTTTGTTTGAATGCAAAACTATTTAAAACATACAGGCGAAAATGTTGAAAAACAATAAAACTTTTTCTTTATTTTTCTGAAAATCTTTAGAGTTTCTTTCGTATCCTTCTCAATTCCAGTGCTTTTGAAATATTTGCTACGTCTTAGCATGTATGTATTCTTGCCCCTTGTTACGAAGTTCTTTTTGTCTATTATCTGTTTAGTTCCTTGATACATCAAATTATTTACCTTCCTCGGTTGGTCCATTGGTTTTTGTAAATGGAATTAAATGACCGTCAGTATGTTCATTAACAGTAATAACATTTTCTTATTGAAGTAAAACATTTCTTCGCGGCAGACGCGATTAGTGAGGAACCATATCGAGACCATGTAATACTTGCCAGACTGCGTTATTATAGCAAAATGCATTAACTATCCTTTTTGATTATAAAAAAAAACAATTTTATAAATAAAAAAGAAATATTTTAATAATAATATTGTATAAAGAAATTATATGTGATATCATCTTTCAACACGTTCCCTAGAGCAACGTGCAGTGTTGCAACATAAACGCAATAAGAAAATACATTTACTCTCATTTCCCTGAACATTGTAACAAACCCACAATCATCTCTGTTTATCGGGTGGTTGCCTAGTGAACGCATGGTTTTCTGATTGCAATTTATGAAAAGTTCGTTTGTTATAAAAATTTTGTGCTGTAGAAAAGGTAATGTAGAAATTCATCATATAGCATTTGGGTGAAATCAGAAAATGTGTTTTCTGTATTGCTGTATTTAATCTGCACCTTATAAATCTTACGGCAATCGACTTACTAAAGTCGGAATGGGATGTAATGACGCCCCAATTAAAGATTTAGCTAGCATTACTCTGTAGTAAATCTTACCGCTTTATAGTTTTAGGTATAAACTGTTCACTTATCCGCCTCACAGGAGCCAAATCCCAGTGGTGGAGATTATGGAGATAACCCGGCAATCTTGGTGGCCGGTAAATACGCGGGCATGCGTTGTGAGTGAGGCAATGGCACTAATATATCTTGACGCCTACTACTACGACGGAAATTTTTATATTTGAAAAGAAGCCAAGAGTAAACTGAATGGAAGTTCCTTCGTTTATAGCCTTTTCTATTTATATATTCCCCAGAAAAAATGAGAAAGCTTGTGACTTTTCGAATTGACTGTATGTGCTTGTATTCATCCTCGCAATGTAGTCCGTTGTTTTTGCTTGGTAGTAGGCTGGTAGTTATAGAGAGGACTGAACTTGCATCGAATTCTGATGAGTAATTGATCTTATTTCGTTTGAAATTTTATTATCAATCTATTTTATCTATTATTCTATTATTTTTATTATCTATCTACGTAATAATTAATTATGCGCATTTCTTATCTCTACAGAATTGTTTTTTTTAAATATTTGTGTTTTATTTATTTTTATGTAAATTATTCAATTGGTAATACGTATCTCAATTCTATTTTCATGTCTTTTACATAATTACGATTTCTTTTATATACCCATTTATTTAACTTATTTTAATTCTTTGTAAGTATCTACTAGCTTCAATATATATTTATATATTACAGAATTACACGTCTTTTTGAAATATGCTTTTAGAATCTGCTTAAATCCTTGAGCAACTAATCTATTTTTGATATTTTCGCAGTGTCCATCTCGGTTTTTCTTTATTTTGTAAACGCATTTGCTTCCTTTTGGTTTCTTTTCATGTTATTAATCTCGTTCTCCATTGTCATCTATTTTAGTACGTTGGTCTCTGACCATCGGATATTGATCCTTCAGTCGACTCATCTCATCTCATCCTCTTTGACAACAATGACCAATCGTTGGCTTTTTTCTGTTTGTAATTTCTTTGTAGATATATCTTTTGCTTCCAGCGAAATATTTGTCTCCCTTGGGCTAACCTCTTCATTTTCACTTGTTTTATTTGACCCTCTGTTTTCTCTGTTTCTTCCATCTTCTTTCATTTTTATCGTTGTTATCTATCTGAAATATAATTTGTTCTTGAATTATCTTATCATCTTCAATTTTCTTATCCCTAAATGGGAAAACTTGAAATACCACACATCGGGATTGTCTTTTATATGTCTTAGTTTGTAACCATTTGTTTCTTCTTGGTATCCTAAAAGTATGCGTTTCTGTGCTCCATTATCCAAATTACTTCCTCATTTTGCTAATATTCCTCTTTATCGAGCTTCTTTCCACTTCAACGCTTTAGAGGATTTTCATTATTTGTAAATTTGGAAGGAGATTTATTTCTGATATAACACAATGCTTCTGCCCAAAATATGTGAAGCAAATCGAATCTAGTTAGCATACACTGTATTAAGTTAAGCAATGTTAAATTTTGCCTTTCCATTGTATTGTGATGTATACGCATTTTATACAGTTTTCCTGTATAAAATGCCAAACTCTTCTTTTGGTTTCTTAAATTGTGTGCTAATATATTCTTCATCGTTATCACTTTGTAACTCGTTCCTGCCAATTCTTCATTTTATTTTGATGTTCATCATAAATTCATTTAAAACATCAGTCTTCGTATTAATCATTCTGACTCCATTATTGCTTATGTTTCCAATTACTGCTTATAATTAATAGGGCTATTCCCTTCTATTCTATTTCCGTCTGCCGATGCTACTTACTTTACGTTGTTTCTACGAAATTCGATAAAATTTCTGTATATGAGATCATCTAATCTAATGTGTGTTTATTTATTTCAAAGAAATATTTTGTAGTTACACATAATGCTTTAAATTCATTTATAACGGCAGCTATTTCTTTCTGTTTAGTTTCTTCTCTTTTACTTGGCCTTCTACACAATTTTGCTTTTACACCACACGAAAAACAGAACACTACTATTTGCGACTGCTCCTCACTTCTGTAATTCTTACTTTTGTTAACATGATTCCTTTTATCTTTGAAGTAGGTGTTCTTCATTATAGTACCAGTGAGTGATACCAGTGATACCAGTTTCCTAATGTGTGGTGCCCTCTATTCATAATTTGATTCATTGAAATTATTGACGCATATTTCCACATTGTATATTTGCCCATATTGTTCCGATATCTCTAATGTTATATATGTTCTACTCTCCCAGGGCGAATATAAAATAAAACTCGTTTTAGTTTCCTTTTCAAAAGTCCAATTTTCCAAAAACCGTCATAAAGCCAATCCCTATCCATGGCAATATCTTTTTATAGAACGTATAAGAGACGATTTAATTTCTATAAAGACGCAATCTCTTTTATACTCACTAAACTCCTTTAAAATGAGAAAAAGAGCTTAGGTAATAATGTGTACAAACTAAGCATAATGTCCTCCAAATTATTCCGTCTAAATTCATAAAATCGTAAAATTCGTATTATGATCGCAATCCTCGGAATAAAATTGCGTTCCTTATTTACTGGAATTTTTTTCTTCTTCTTCGATGATCATTCTCGAGCGCTCTTCATTTTTCAGACGTTGAATACCTTTTTAAATCGCCAAGGCGAACGTCTTCTGGTGAGCGGAGAAGCGAATTAGCTTAACGACGAGGAACTTTTTATTATGCTAAAACGTGTATTTAAGCGAGGAAAATTAAAATCTGATTGTTTCATTAGGGCGATGATTAGTTAATAAAATAATTATTCAACGTAATTGACGAGCATTAGTGAATCATCCGGAAGAAAACGAAGATGGAAGGAAGGGAAGAGATTGATGTGGATATACATAGGATTGTATAAAATAAGAAATGCAATGGGTGATATATTCGATCTTCAATAAAGTGTTTAATAATAGAAAATTCGAAATAATTGCAACAAACGTAAGTTAGAGTGGCACGTATCTTTTGTTCAATATTTTCATACGCTTTCACGAGCGTAATTCATAGTAGAAATTTCTTTCGAGTGTTGTCGTGTAATTAGTACTTTACTTGATGTTTCAGAAGATTTCTAAAGACTGTCTTTAGAAATCTTTTGAAGAAGCTAACAGCATGATCAGCGAAACGTCAAGTAAAATGCTAATTACACGACAACACTAGAGAGAAATTTCTTCTATAAATTATAAAAAAATGTTAGCAAAGAAATCAGAAGATAGAGGTAATCATAACCAAAAAGGGGTAGGTAAGAATGAAGTCTGAAAATTTGGCAAAGCAATTGTTCGAATCAAAAGTGAAGAAAGATACAATTACACGTTGTTCGACAGTGTAGTCCTTGATATTATATATAACCCGCCATTTACACAGAGTATTACTGAATAGACATGATAGTGTCACTGCTCTAACAATATGTATATTGACCGCGAAATTTGATTTTCGCTATTTTTATTTTGGAACAATTCGATCTTAGATCGAATATATATAATATATATGTATATTATATGTAATATATATAATAAAAAATAATACTGTTGGGTATGGTAGTCAAATTCTTTTACCTCAATCAGAAGCTATTAATACATTTTTGAAAAGAAAAATTGTACTTTTTATCAATATTCTTTTGTCATGATTACTAGATCTATATAAACCTACATACTTGCAATTCTCTTTTGCTTTTAATTTTATGTAACAACTTACCTGTTGTGTATCTTATATTTTAAAGTATGAAGTGGTTGTGTATGTAGTTGTAATACAGCAAATAAAATGTTAACTCCACTTAAAAAATTAAAATAGGATTATATACGCACATACAATCAAATAATCATGTCAAAAGAATAACAACATGTTATCGTATTTGTAACTTAAAACATTATTTTATTAACATTATAAACGAAAAATTCTGAACTGAAAAATAAAAATGAAACAAATTTCAAACAAATTTTTAACAGTATTAAATTAAATGTTCAAAATGCCACCCACTGATTTCTTGGCAGTAAGATAGTCTATTTACAAATTCATCTAAGACGTTATTAATAACATTTCGTTCTATTGCGCTAACTTCTTCTTGAATACATTGCTTCAATTCGTTTAGATCTTCTGGTTTTGTTTCGTAAACTTTTGATTTTATGTAACCCCTAAGAAAATAATCTGCGGGTGTCAGGTCAGGGGATCTTGCTGGCCATTCTATCGGCTCTCGACTGCCGATCTATCTTTCCGAAAAAACAGTGTGCAGAAAATTACAAAAAGGAAGATTATAATATGGCGGTGCGCTGTCGTGTTGATACCAAAGAGTATCATTTAAGTCTTCGTTTGGGTAAAGTATAGCCAGTGTTGGAATTAGATCATTTTGGAGAAACTCCAAGCATCTATATCCGTTTAAATTTCCCTCAAAGAAATAAGGACCTAGAATTCTATTATGTACTATTCGTGCCCAGACATTTGGTTTTTGTGGATGTTGAGTGTGTGTTTCTGCCATCCAATGAGGATTTTCCCTGCTCCAATACCTGTAGTTCTGCCGATTAACTGTCTCATTTACACAAAAATTTGCTTCATCGGAAAAAAAGATTTCGTGATGAAAACGTTCGTTACCATGGTACAAATTCATTATTGTCTCGCAGAATTGTAAACGGCGGTCAGAATCGTCATTATTAAGATCTTGAACTAGTTGGATCTTAAAGGGATGATATTTCTCCTTTTTCAACAACTGCAGTACAGCAAACTTGCTGACATCATTGGCCGCAAATTGGTCTAAATGTGGCAAATTCTGAATCTAAAACAGTTTTAAAAATCTATAGAACAAAGCAGTGCTTGTGTATCTTTCACAATTTGCAATGATTCATATACCGATAGTGAAGAATTCTGTAATTTTTCTGTTGCTTGCTCTACTCCGATGTAATTGCCACGAAAAGTTTGTAAATTATTTTTAGCCTGCTAATCTTCAAATTTTTTTCTGATTTGTTTTATAGTTGCACAGTTTTTATACTCCCAAAATATTTATTTATTTATACAAATATTTTGTATAAAAACCGCTTGTAACCATGTTCCCCGACGTGTAAGGATTAGTTGTGGTAATTCGAGGCTACGAGAACACAGTCTGTGAAATTCGCGAATGCGTTTTGGGTTTTTTTGAAGCACTGCTTTTGTACTCGTAATTAGCGCATTCACCCGTGGATAACATCTACAAATGATCTCTGCCGCAAGATGTAGGGCATGAACTTTACTTAATGTAAAAAGTTATTGTTGCTTAAGAAACTGGCCTATAGAAAAAAAAAGTTGTGGTACTATCTGTCATAAACATTAAGATTTGATCTCTGGATTTTTCTAATTTTTCTAATGTGCTTAGCGCCACTTTTGAAAATACGTGGGCAGTACATTCTTCTATTCGCCTAGAAGCTGATAAAATTGAATGTGACGTTTGATATGGTTTCATTTTGCGCATCATAACATTAAGTACAGCAATTAGATGTTTCATCTACACACAAGTACATTTCTCAGTTCAGCCTTAATTTTATTTTCTAAATGTACACGCATAGATTGTAAATAATTTTGTAACGTGTTCTTGGCCGGTAATGTAGTGTTAACCTATTTGTTCCAAAATGAAGTAAATGAATTGTTGTTTAACAATCATTATTGTACATAAATCAAATAAGAATTGTTCGTATTTTGCAGCGATGCCGGTTTTGATATTGCGGTTTGCACTTTGCCCATGCCTTTTATTAATGTGTTTGTGATCAACATGTTAAAACATTTAATTTTTACGTACTACGACGTAAAAAATCAGTCAATCCGGATAATCCTTAATGAACCTATTCGCTGTCTTTAATGCTAGCTATTTTCTCAGTTTACGTTCCTTCGACGTTATTCAAAACAGAACATAGAGTACTTTGCTGCTACTATTGTGTACACTCCAGGCGGCAGAGAACTAGATACTGACCAGTGTTTCGCATGCGATAGAATATTCATTAGCTGCGCCCATGATACGTACTCGAATTTGCCTACTCTATTTATAAGCGCTGGTCCCATACATATGTAGAATAACGTTGCCACTTGTGCTACGAACACGCTCTGTAACCTCCAGTTTCCTTAGTGGGCTCCACACACGCGCAAATCAGTTGCTTAACATACAGGTTCGGACAGTGAATTCAGATTTTAGGGAATACGTAATAATTTGATTTTTATTCTATTGATCCACTTTACAAATAAATACTTAAATGTAATATTGTCGTATGTGAAGCAAAAAATCGTCCTCAATTTATGATGACAGACAAATAGAATTTTTCGGTATAAAAAAAAAACAAAAAGTAACTAGATTACGTTTTTTACTTTCAAATATCCAATATTTTACCCAATATCGTTCAAATAATAAATAGTAAATACAAAACAAATGTATACATATATTATTAGATGCAAATTTAATTCTAAAACAAAAACATTTTTTTCTAAACTTAATTAATGGAAATTAGTGATTTACTGATTTTGATTCATTCCTGTCGGGCAACTCCCGGATCTTATACTTTCATAGCGAGCAATTGTTGCAACAGCGGCCATGTATTTGACTGGCTGACTTTACTATGGATCTCCAACGGCGTATATAATACATTTGTTTCTGTGGTTAGACTCTCGTTATTCTATCCCTTCGTGTTTATTTTGAATTCATAAGTTATAGTATTCTTACATTATTCCAAAATTCTTTTACGTTGGTGTGAAATCATTTTCAAAAAATAAAGTCGAATGTTCTACAATTAGTTTCAATTTCTTATTATTTATTTCCCGGGTCACTAATATAAATAAAAAAGCCACTTCTCTTACAGTTTTCCGTATACTAGAAAAAGTCCTTATTAAGAGTACGGTATGCAAGTGCAATTATTTCCTTTTAATTTCAGTCATGTAAGTCATATTGGTCATATTGGTTTTTGTTATGTAATCTATGTTAAATTGCATTAACAATTAATTGGTTAACGCCACTTATGGAAAAACTGCTGACCAACTCGGAACTGCCAAATGAGTGCGTCAAACATTGTCAGTGGAAAGAGACCGGCTGGTCGTCATAGTCCCCATTAAGGAAGTTTTCCGATGGATTTGAGAACCAACCTAACACCTTGCGCGTCGTGGTCTAGATCGCGCATGGCGACAACTAAGGGCTTATCGGAGCCTACGCCATCCAAGTGTGGCATCTATCAGCTCGTCAGGATCTAGGCCGTCTAGTACTGGCAACTGTTGATTAGCCACGAAAACGGAATCGACCGTGAAGTACGATCGACCCGCCGGTGATGTAAGCCCACACCACGGGGATGGCCGGACTAAAGCTTTATCCAAATCGTACTTGCTGGAATGTTTGTAACCCAGAAACCATGGGATTAAGTCAAACCATGGCAGCTAGCTCCAGGCTTTACAGTCCAGGCAAGGAGTTCTTGGCATTAGGACGAATCTGGATAATTTCCAATCAGTTATGATACGGTGGACGCAGCAAAACACTGCTTCCTCTTCTATGTATTAGTGCCTGCTATAACCAAAACTCTGTGGCCAATAAGAGATTCGGCTATGAAGCTACAAGGCTTCACTAAACGTTATAGGATGAACGTTTACCTAGTGCATAGACAATCAAAATATCCTTTGTATATTTTCAGTATTCAAACATTTGTAATACTGAAGCCTCCGTTTTGTAATGGGAAGTTCATCTAGGAAACAAACATGGCATTGGATGTTTGGTCCATTTTACATCCTATTTGATATCTGTATCTCAGAACTACCACGAGTTTAGCACGATTGTAGTGCTAAACTCCTCAAAGGCTGTTGCATAAGAGTTTCGCAAATTAAGATGTAGTCTTTAGAATTTAAATACTAATGCTGCTAAAAATTAATACGATATAAAAAAAAATCAAGTCGGGACTCGAAAAGAAACGCAATGAATAACAGTGAAATTAAACGAAAAAAAAACTTATATCCACCAAGTTTTCGCGTGCTTCTGTTGTTTGTAAAAAATTCTTTTTCATCTTCACCCCTCTGTTTTGGCATTTGTGGCATGTTTCCGAAATAATTATCTACTATTTCGGACGCGACTTCCAATTAAAACTGTGGAAAACTTATCCGACTGTAAAACTGATCATTCGGCTGGATAGATGTCCACGCGCGGAAATATCTTTTGTAATTAAATACGAAAGTCCATTAAAACTTATCTGTCCACATCGCGTCTATATTTTTTTCAATTTCTCATTAAATACTTTTCTCTCCCGCCAGTTATTGCTGTTGACATAGGAATCCGGTTGGAAAGTTTCATATCTTCGATTTTCTTTAATGTATATCTCGTGCTTTATTTGTGGTAATAGTCTGCGGATTGTGGATATTGTCGGTTTAAACAACGATATTAGATCTGGAAAGATAAATTACATTGTTTCGCGGAGAAAGGGAAATTGGTATATTAAATACCCTTTTCAAAGAGTTTTGCTGCATTATTTACCCAATATGATAATCGATTAATAATAAATAATTAGAAGAAGACCTCAAATTAAATTAGTAACTACAAATCAATGTATTTTTTGGATTGATATGTGATATATACAAACATCACCTTTTTTCGACTAAACTGTTCGGATTAGAATGAAATTGAAATTCCATGATTACGATCGGTGATCTACTTCTCAGAAGGAGCATGCGCACAACTAAGTGCCTATCGGTTTACGTAACTTATTTAATTCTTGAATGTAAATAGTATTTTGATATTGTAGAACTTGGGAGTAGAGATTTAATGGAATAATTTAGTTTAGTGAGTTTAAAGTTATCGTTTGTAGAGATTTAATGGAATAATTTAGTTTAGTGAGTTTAAAGTTATCGTTTGTAAAATTATAAAGAAATAATATTTCAAGCAATAAGGAAATATTTAACATGTGATACCACTAAGAGTACACACTAGGTTGTAATGACGACAAAGTTTTAGAAAAAAGTATATTTTACCAATATTTCGTTTTTATTTTTAAAGTTCCATCAGGGTCACAATTGAGTTAAGGTAGTAGTAAGACAGTCAACTCGTGAACATAGAGATTCGTCGACATACATGTACATTAGGAGGAATGCAAGGTTCATTAGTAGAGATGACAAAGGCAGGTGGAATTATTCCTTTTTTGCAGCGACTGGGTGGACTCGTGTCTATTCGCTTCTTGAGAATGGATTCGTGTTGTCCACTGGTGTTCTCGAGAGTCGACAAAGCACTCTGTCTAGTCTCTGCAAAAAGTATTAACTTCATCCGCTATTGTCCTCTCAACTACACAGCTACGACATTCAAAGGAAGCATCTATAAAATTAAAATTAAGTTCAATAAGCAGTCGAAAAAAGTCGCATTCAACTTGTTTTTAAATATGCGCTCTATTTCGGCGGTCACCACATGTTTGCAAATTTCCAGCAGTAAACCCGAAATAAAGTACACCATAGGGCTCAACGGCAATAAACCTTGCCAAGTTTAATAGTAAAACTATTTAATAAATATTAAAGTTGCGAGCCACCTACCTTCGCTAACTTTTCCTCCGTCTTCGAGATGATGGTATCGTAGCTCTCTCTGTGCGTGAAGACCTTCCTAGATTGTATTTTTCGGTAGAACGACTTCTCGAGAAGCGGCCTCGAAACCTGCCTGCCTAGGATCGACGCGATCTCGCTGAGCGCCTGCGAGTCTATCTCGACTTCCTGCAGCAATGTCTCCCACGTGTGAAATAGGGAACTGGGACAGGCCGGTCTGTGTACGAGATTAGATTATTTCCAGCGAAGTTTTCGGCGAATTACTCGAATGAATATTTGATTAGAGGTAATGTTTTGCGCGACAAAAAGGGTAGCGTTATTGCCACACTTTTCGTCAGCTTTTCGCTCGCGGATGCGGAAAATTCGTGATTCATGAATTTTCTATTAGAATAATTTGACGATTTTTATGAGTCAATGATTTGGTCGTAATGCAATAAGAGGATCATGAGTCATTCTATTCATTTTGTTTGTAAAACGTACACTATAAAGGTCCAAGCATGGATTAATTTACAATAAATTTAATTAAAATAGTGTAATTATTTAATTTCTGTTTTCTATAGATAATAAATTAAAGTATTATTGTTACAGATTTGAGTTGTTTGTTTGAGTTGTTGAGTTGTTGTTGAAGTAATTGGCTTAAGAATGTCGCAAATGTAACTATTCTTAAGCTACTTTCTTACAAGGATGTGCTATCCGAAACAGTCATTATCAACATGTGAAAACGTGTGGAAAATTTTTAACATTTTACTAACACAAGTGTGGGTAAATCAATTAAATTATTTTGACTGTTTTGCCCATAGTGGTCACCAAATCAGTCGGTACATATTTGGTGATCAATGAAATAAATTGAAAGAAGGTAATTGATGATCATCCACTTATAATTTGCTCTTTTCCGTGAATAGAATTTAATATTTTGAATATTAGGTAATATTCGCGACATCTGCTATAACGCACTAATTGATGTAGTTAAATGCGACAAAAATGTCGCCTCCTTTTGTTATTTTACGGGATAGTATTATTTTCGGAAATTCCTCTTTGTTCGAATAATCTTGGAATACCATATGAATAAATACCATTAGCTGATTAACATCGATAAAATCGTTTCACCAATGAAAACGTAACATAATTACTTACGTTGCAACATAAATTTTCAAGCCTTCTCACAAACGTCGTTCTAGATAGTTGTAAATCCATAATGTTGTATATAAATTTGTTTTTATCTTCAATATCGGAAAATAACGATTTTGCTGCAGTAATAAACGATTCATTTATAAACATTCTATTTCTGAATGGCATTTATAGAAGCAACTGTGACTGCTACTGGTTTGTTTACTAATTTTGAACCTTTCCTTCTTTCATTTTCGTACCTTGGAATTGTTTCGAGAATCCCCCACATATCTTCCGTGTAGCGAACAGAAATGTTGCTTGAAGTTGTCTTTTTCAAAGTAGCAATTGCGAAACATTTATAGCAAAAAAGAAATCTGTTTCTGATGATGGTACGTTTCCGATTTTCTTTTGTGCATTCATAACTAAATAACATTTATTTCAAATCCACAATGATTTTGTGTAAGTTGAAGTTCATGAAAGGATGAAATGAAACAATATTTTAATTTTTGCTTGAGTTGAAACTGATAGAGCGATTTACTGAAAATTTTTCCGCAATCGATGTATTGAATAGCGTATATGCAGATACTTAAAGATTTTTTTAAGAATTGTTATTTGCAGCTGATGAAAAATGTTTTTCAGACTCTCATATCTTTTAGTCTACTCCTAGAATTTTTCCATTATGCAAACTATACAAACTCGCTGAATGGGCGACTAATGTTGCCTGAGAAGTATTTTCTTTAGAATTTTGTATGGATATACAGGGTGTTTTTACAGGGTTTTGTGATTTTATTTTCAGAGTGATGAACATCCTGAAGTAAGGTATTTAACGTAAAAACATCAACAAAAGTTGGATAGTAAGAGAGATATTAACGTTAAAAAATATTTTTGTTATAAATATAACAACAATATTTTTGCATTTAACAAAATAGTTTTGTTGAATGCAAAGTCTCACTCGACGTATCCATGAGTTGGCCTTGCCGTCGAATTGTCGCCGCAGCTGCCTCAACGCAGTTACGATCATCTAAATCAATTATTTCATTGGTGTATACCATGGTTTCTATAACACCTAATAAGTAGAACTCAAGGCATTAAGATTAGATAACCGACGTGAACCAACGCCGTCGTGAAAAAACCATATTTGTCGATGTACGTTCAAAGGAACTTCAACCACTAGTTGCATCAACTAATTTTGCAAAAACAAGATAATCATATCCATTCAGTCGATTTGTAACAAAAAGGGGCAAATAAATTGTCCGGTAACCCATCTGGCTCGAACATTTATCGAAAAAAATGTGCTGGAAATAATTACGACGAACAGCATGTGGATTTTCGATAGCCCGGATATGAGTATTACGACAGTTACTTGTGCCGTTACATCTAAACGTTGCTTCATCAGTTGCCAATACAATGGAAGAAGAGTTTGGAATTTCAGTATGTTTTTGTAGGAACCATCGGCAAAATTGTAAACGTAAAGGATGATCTTCGGATGATAAGGTTTTGTACCTTCTGTACATGGAAACAGTACAATTGATTTTCGGGCAGCCTTCGCCACACAATTCGATTTGATACATTCACTTGGCGAGATATTTTTCAAGTACTACTAGAACGATCTTCTTCGGCATCTAAAATTCGTCGGTGTCGGACAGGTCCGCCATACCAGCCCTGTTTACAGTACACCAGTTTCTCGTGCATGGATTTACTAGATCGGTGAATTTTTGTAGAATAGGCGTTGACCTATTAGGAAACCGCTCAGTGTATAGCAACAGAATTTTAGCGTACTTCCCCATAAATTAACAAGTCAAGGCATTATTGGAATTTATTCGTAAGAATTTACATCAAACCAGCAGTTTAGTGACGATTGATGAAACAGCTTAATAGATGGGAAAAGTTGCAGAAATTAGCTTACTTAGTAAAAAATTCACTAGTAACCTATCGTTTGAATTTACATTTACTTTGTATAAGTTGTTGATTAGTCGTTTTAGTGTTAAAAGCCTTTTTAAGGTGTTAAGTGATCCATTAAAAAAAGATAAATATTTACACGTTAGTGACCTTGTTTTGCTTTATCACCTTTTGAAAATAAAACCACAAGACCGTAAACTCCCTGTATAACTAAAAAAATAATAAATTTATTTTCACGTTTTTTTTCTATTCTGATTTCACGGGAATCGGTTCCTACATATCTTATTAAATGGAATACCTATTACAATTAGTTTAATTTTTGGATGCCTCTCTTGAATTCATGCCAACCTTCTTCAATATTCCTTACAGCCATTTATCTTTATGAGATAATAACTTCGCTGTTTCTTTAGCGTTCAATATATTAAACGCCTTACATGCTACAGTGGTGATTCGAATATTATTTCATTGAGTATTTCTTGAAGTTTTCATCAATACATCGAAAAAAAAAACTGTCGCCATACTTAAATCACACTGCCTCAATTCTATTAAATAGAAGATGCCATACAACTTATTAGATGCTAGACTGATTAAACATTCTATCAACTGGCACGCTTAATGTGTGAAGCGTGTCTCACGTTAGCTTTGGTGTTAGGTATTGTAAATATGTGTATATTTACATATGTTTACACTTCATTGAGTCAAGACTGCTAACTGTTCATCTAGAATGAACCCACTGTAGCAGCCACTGTACAATAACGGTAGCACTAGTACCAGCAGTAGTAACAGAACCCCTGAAGATGTCCCGCAGGAGTACGCATGAAACGTTGAGAGAAAAAAATCACAACGAGGCGGTTGCAGCACGGAAGCAGCAGTGAATATAACTGGCAACCACTGATGTGAACGTATGTACCAGTTTATGTTGCGTACAATAGGGCGATAATTTAATAAAGCATTATCACGAATAACACTTGCGTTTCAGCAGTTAAAGATTCGGAAAAATCTACGAAATCTTTTTCCAACGAGGTGTGTTAATCTCACCATCTTCTGGTATTTTTTCAATAAATTAATATTCAGTTATATTTTGTGGATTCCAAAGAGAGGTCCACACATATTTAAACAAGTATCGATGGTTTCGATACGCAATTAATAGACGAAATACAGTTGGAAACAATAGCAAGAGACAAATTGAGTGTTCGACAATATCCATTAGCTAATGGAAGACAATTTTTAATCAATTGTTATTTGTTTTTAAAATAGTGACATTCTAGCAAGAAAGTGATAGATATAAGTACAATTTTCCTATTGTTGAGGTGGCTAAAAAGTGGCTAATCTTTTATGACGAAAGAATTAGAAAAAGAGTTATTTCACTTAGTTTGAAGATTCATTGTTAAAAGAAAGTGGATACACATTTTTAATCACTTACATATCTGCTTAACTTTACAGTACAAAATATTTTATTTAAATAATCCATAGTCTCAGTGAACGATTCATATTGAGGTAAAGGGCAACTAAGATTTGGACCTTTATCTCCCATTTACATTCTACTTCATCTTTCCTTGTTAAAATCTAAAAAAACCTCGCTCATTCCACCCTTTCTGAGCGCGTTACATCAAAAAAGTATACAATCCTATCTGCATGAAAGAAATTATGATCCACTTATTCTTTTACAACCTACTTTTGTATAAACGCACTAGCTGCAATTAAAAATGTTCCATCCCTAAATTATTGGAATATTTCCAGGTCTAGTTCCACACATGTTTTTATGGGAACAGCAATTACAATCGTATAGTTGGTATACCAATGTACAAAAATGAGTAAAACGCGTGCAATATATTTCAAGCAATCGTGATTGATGCCTCGTAGACGAGACCGTGCACCTTACAAACAATTAACCTCATTCAAACGTGGTCGAATTATTGGGCTACATGAAGGTTTCTGAGAATTTGCGCATAGACTATTGTAACATTTAGTTACATTATGGTGTTCGAAACGGATTAGAGAACAATGTAGAGCACGTAGAGTAGGTTTACGTTTGATCAATTCCCGGTATGGGGTTCCGTAACTACAGGCTTTTATTGCTATTACCTCTAACACCTAAGCATAGACGAATCTAATTTACTTTTTTTTTGTTGAATCTTTCATTTAGATGTTTACAAGTAATATAATCATTTTTGATACTAATAGAAGTTATTTTATAAACATTTTTTGGTGGTACATTTTAATTGCGGACAGTGCATGTGCAAAATTTTATAAGCATTAGGATGTATACGCTAACCTTTCTTTCCTCAGTTCGCCGTTTCTTTTACGAAAGTTCGAGACGAGCATTTGAAGTTCTTCGGCGTGCTGTTCGTACATTTGCCCCAGTTGCTGCGTGAAGTCCGACACTGAAAAAACGAGTCGTTTTTAATACAGAGTGATTTATGATGGATGAAGTACAGATGATGAAACGAAATTTTATGTAAATATAAGCATTCTTTAGGAACGTAACGTATGTAAATGCTTCTTCGAGAAGAATGTGTATATACTATTTCGGATTTGAACCTACATTATTACATATGTATGAGTGTATGTAGGTCAAACTTGCAGTAGATGACTTCGTAGTGCTTTAAAAATTTAATAAAGGTCTCGACTTGTTTTATATACTTGACATGAAATAACTCTGTTATGCCCTAAGTTATTTCTTTTGGGAATACCTTCACGTGGTAAAGTAATGTAAAATGTAAAAGATTGGATATACCTACACATATGTACTATTTATATGCATCAAACGCGGAATAACTTTTAAACAAACTATAGGATCGTTTCTGAGTTAAGAAAAACTTGGAACTAATTCTTCTCGAAAAAGTACGTTTACTGACAGTATTTGTGGAAAATAGAAATGAAACATTAGAAGCCTAGATTTTGCAATCGATTAATTTTACATAACTGTTACCTTAATCTCGCAAAGAGGCCAGTTTATTTATGATTTATTGCTTTCTGTTGCGACTATTGCAGGTATAGATGGTGTGATTCCTATAGTAGCTTTTAGCATTATTATCGGCTTACAACTAAGCTTCTGATCTGCTTGTTTTTACTTTTCTCTTCTTAAACAGTAGTATATGTGGAAATATTTGGTTCTTTATTTTGAAAAATTAGATAATTTCTTTAAAAGGCTTCCAAAACTTATGTATTCCATTGGGTCACGCCACCACCACATGTAACAAAAATATGGTTCAAAGTTTTATCAGTTTTTAAATTGAGTAATTTAAGAGCGGAACAAAACTTATAAAGGAACACCTAGCGGACCTGTTTTCAGAACGTTCCATAACGTCGCGATTAATCACAATACGTAGTATTTACTCTCAATAAAGAGAAGAGACAATGATTGTCTAGATATAATTATTTGACAAAATAGAATCTATCCTAAAATTCATATATCTGCTCTTAAGATTGATAAAATGAAAGTGACATTGCATGCATATTTCATGATATATTTTTGTTTATGAATGTCTAATTTGGATAGTGAAAATATACAAAAAATATGTTTTTTATGTAAGCAATGTTTTATTTCTATATATTACAAATAATGCATGGCACACCACTTTTGCATCGACTTATAAACGATAAAAGCCATAATATATTTTTAGTGATTGTTAACGGTTATATAGGTTCATTAGGAGCAAGTTTTAAAATCGTTTTGATATATATTCGTTGACTCAAAAAAAGTTATATAGCAACATTGCCAACATTTTAACATAATACACTGCTTATATTTGCATATTTTGATAATATGTACTAAATAAAGGCAAGTTAATGTTAAAAATTCAAAACGGGTGTCTTCTTAAAACTTACACAGGATGGATAAAAGTAAAAATATACTTTTGATTTGGATCATTATATTATACGGAACCGTTTATCTTTATTGTCGTAATTGGCTTCTAATTCTAACCATTTAAAAAATTGTATTAAGTTTTGTTTAATATATATCTTATATTTTTTCAGTAGTTAGGGGCTTTGTGGTTCAGTAGTTTGCGCATCTGGTTGGCAAATGGAAGACTTAGGTTTAAATCCTACCGGTGAGCGTTGGTTTATAAATTAAATTTAACTACATTGGATAAATGAATGTAATTGAATTTTTAGAATTAATATTCAACGGGTGATTTTTAACTATCAATATGTTGATAGCTAATTGAAAACTGTGAAATTTGACAAAGTTAACAAGTTAATATCATTTGCTCCCTCTGAGAACTGAGACTAGAATCTGATGTTGCTGCGAGTGGGAAGCGTATGGGCTGTTACTATTAAAGTTCAGCGGGCCCGGATTCGATTACTCCACCAGATAAGTAAAAAATGCGAGTTAATGTCAATGTAAAAACCAGCTAACGATTTATCTTCATTTTGAAGGATTTTTAAGATTAAGCCTGTATACACCATTAAACTTATTCCGCAAACATATTGTTATATGAGCAGCAGAGAAGAAGATATTATCGAGAAGCGTCAACTCTTCTGAATATTAAGTTGTATTGTTATATACGAACATTTGCATTAAAACTATATTTAAACCAGTATTGAATCCACATCATCTCTATATAGCATAACATTGGTACGGATTGCAGTGATACAAGCATCAAAATTAATGTCTGGAAGAATACCTTTCAGGCATTCGAGGTTGTAAAACAATTCAAGGAAAGTTTGTGCCAAGTAAGCCCGTTTCTGTATACGATCCCCTGTTGTTATTTATCCAATTTTAATTACATTGCCCTCTATATTGTCTCAATATAATGAGTTAGATCTTTACAAACGAGCGCTACTATTAACGGTGCAGTGAGTGAAGTTTTACAATCAACTACTCAGAAATGCAAATAAAAACGAGCCTCTTTCAGCAATAAAACAAATGATCAAGGCATTTTTCTCAATTAACTCATTCAAGTACAATTACTAATTACGAAATTATCTACCATTAATGGGGTTATAAATATTTGTAACTCCTCGGTGTAAGATCGAATATCATGGCATTTTATTCCAGATTGTTCTTCTGACTTCGATGGTTTCTGAGAAGCGGGAACAAAAAGGGTGACGTAAAATTTAAAGCGTTTAGCAGGAAACGCACATCTAAATTTTGACTTAAATCGAAGCAATTTTGAATTCCCGTCTTCTTTGTCTTTTAATTTCCGATCCTGACGACTTCAAAGTTCTTACTCCAGGATATTTTCTTATTGGCAAAAGTTTACTTCGATCGCCAGAGCTAGAGTATACTGAAACACAAGAAAATCGCCTTAAACGTTATCAAAAGCTACAACAGGTCGTACAACATTTTTCGGACCGATGGGATGATGAATACCTGAGTAATCTCTAAGCACGAGTTAAATGAAAATCGAAAGGAGAGAATCCGTCCACCCTGGATACAATTGCCCTTTTAAAGAAAATCAACACATCCGCGAAATGGCATCTTGGAAAAATCATCGAACTATAGCTCCATAAGTAAGAACGGTGTCATGTAAGTGGTCAGTTTGAAGGTGAAAACTAAGGTTTACCTTTTACCCAATAAAGACTAAACAATTTATTGCGTATAAGATGTGAGGGTGGTACAAGAAGTCCTTAAAAATCGAAGAGTGTTATCATCACTAGACAGCTGTAAAAGTCTTAGTTATAACTATCACACGGATTAATTTTTACTGTCGATTTAAGCAAAAAAATGTTGTTTATGTAGAAAAATGGAAAAAGTATATTTCGAGGAGTGTTTATGTTTGTGTTTGTGTTTTTAATACTTATATTTAAAAGGCTTAACACTGAAGGAAATCAAAATTGAGTTGCTGTACATCCACAAAAAATGAACATCGCTCAGAACATCCAGAGGAAGTGACTAGTCCCTAAATGATTTCAATTTTGCACGAAAAAGTGGGCATGAAAAAAATCTTGGCAAGATGGGTATTCGCAGTGGAGAATAAACGTAATCGCGTGGTCGACTCTGAGGCTTTTCCGTTGCAATCCTGTCGAGTTTCTCCGTTGATAGATGACTATGGACGAAACTTGAAAATACACCAGTGCAGTACGGAATTAAAGGAACGGGAAAACAGTAGCTTTTTAGGCCGGAAAAGGCGAAGACAGTAAAATGGCTTCGGTTACACCAAATATTTGAAAAAAAGTCAAAGAATAATTGGAAAGTATTACGCGTCATTGGATCGGTTGAGCGAAGAAACCGAGGAAAAACGTTCTCATTTGAAAAAAAATTCTCTTCCATCAATACATCATCTATGGATGCTCATCGGCGTAGTTTTGATAGCCAAAATTATGGAATTTAAGTTCGAATTAATACATCCACTGTATTCACGCGATTTGGTATCCGGTGACTTATTTTTATTTCCAAATTTCAGAAAGTGGTTCGGCGGACAACGGTTCACGTCGAACGGGAGCCCAATTACCCAAACAGAAACTTATTTTGAAGATTTTTCGAAATCCCACGTTTCGGAGAGCTCAGAAAAGCCCTCGGAGAAACGCTTCGAAAAGTGAATAGAGTTGAATAGAATATATTGAAAAATAAATAAAAATCTACCGAAAATACGTTGCTTTCCTATTTTTTTTTTTCTAAGAACTTATTGTATATTTAATGTATTATACTTTTGAATTTACTAAACATTTGCTACTGTGACACAAACGCTGTTGCTATTTTAAAGTGGGTGGAATGTTAAAGATAAATATTTGAAAATTTCAGCATTCCAGCGTATACCTAATTTATAACCGGTAGCAGTATGCCGTATTGAGTTGTATCATTATGTATAGAGTGCGGACGTTGCGTGCAGTTTGTCATAGGCGTTACGTTCGGTGGAAGGCTAAGTCTCCCGTGTGTGTAACTCGCCATTTAGGAAATGGGCAAGGAACGACGGCACTACTGGCTAATTTACAATGAGCAATTTAGAAAAATATATCACAGTTAATTCCTATTACAATAAGTAAGTACTTGACGATTAACAAAATATAGCTTTTAATTTATCTACGGTGCTGCATATATGCTTGGATAACTAACAGTCGTACCTTACGTTCTTACTCTAGATGTACCAATGTTTATTTTAAAACGAGTATAGAAACCACATTATTTATATGTATAATAACACATATCATTTATCTTTATTTATTACGATTCCTATTATAATAGGTAAAAATAGAGAATACATATTCTTTCTCTTAGTAAATAATTTATTACTGATATTACACAGTACCTCTCCGCAAACTTCACAAAAAATTATCCTTCCTTTGTGTTCGCGGTTCATATTACAGAAATCCGATGTTTTTGCGCAACCTCTTTTAACATATACGCCGCCGTGATACATTGACTGCTGCTGGTAGCAGAACGGTTGAGTACAGGACGCTATATTGGTTTCGTTATCCATTTCCGGCGTAAAGCATGGTCCTTTCTTGTATGCGGCACAGTCATAACATTGTGTTAACCGTGAGCAATAAGTGACGCCGATCAAGTTTAAAAATAAGGTCGTTAAAATGATATACAACATTAGGATAGGTTAAGAAAGTGACAATGAAATATTTAGACGTTCAATGACAATGAAAAGTTTTAGATTTCACATTTGACAGTACACAGCTAAATGAGGCAATAGTTTTTCTTTACAATACCTACTACAACTTGTATTGGAGTATATATAACGTTTAAAACGACTCCGCATACAAAGTATTCAGTACACTTGAGCAATACCGACATACATCTTGAAAGGAAATAGGACGATTTTCCCGCGCCAAGCAATAAAGTTTATTGCTCTATCTAAAAATAAAATGGGTTGTAATAAGGCTTAGCGATACACTTCAGCGCCGTGGTATATTTTACTTGTTTCTTATTCTAGACGTGAACAACGGTTATACGAAGCTTTTTTGAAATAACACCCGCGACGACTGAAAGAGCTTCGTGCTTCGTACGATCCGTTTCCCCAATGGATTTAAAACGTTTCGCCCGTGAACGTTTCAGCGCTGGTTACACCAGCTTTTATCTTTATCTTACCGTATAATCGCAGAAAATTAAATTGTTTTGGCGAGGGAAACGTGTAATATTAATAATGTTAACATCATTATAATCGCATTGTATAAAGTATATTTGCAAAGCGTATTGATATTCAGGATACAAAGTATGCTTTATTGGCAAATGCGGGGGGTGAGCATGTTAAGACACTCCACAGGCGCAGGAGTAACTCGTGGGTGATCAATGCTCCTTATAATTAATGAAAGTTGGGGATATGAAGGCATAGACAACTATTTTTTGTAGAGGACATTTGGTGAAAAGCATTTGAATTAAAAGGTTCCAGTTTTGGATGACAAAGAAATAAATGTTCGCCAGGTTTGGAAAAATAATTGATATGGTGTTTGTTTTAAAAATGTTATGATAATAAATTGATTATTTATCATTTCCTTATTTGAAATGTGGACACCCCTAAATTATTATTGTTAAAGTTCTAAGTGGCGGATGATATAGTATTAGTATTAAAGGGCAGAACCACAGGAACCGTTGGTTACTGCAACCTTAACAGTTCCATTGTAATAAAATGCCCTTCTGAATGTTAGAGAACTTGGAGGTTCTTAACAAATCTTAAAACAGCTCTAGGATCTTCGTCCTGGAACTTTGCCCCAGTGTAAGGTCCTCCCACACTTTTATTACATTACCTTTTATGTCATATGTGGGTCTCTTGTAGACCACAGAAGGGACTAGGACCTATGCAGAGCACGTTGGCTGCTCCTATAGCTAGCTTCTCTGCCTGTTCATTGCCCTTTGTCCCTTAATGGCTCGGGACTTATCGCAGGGTAACGTGGTTTGTATGTTTCAGTTTCCTTAAATTATGGACATATACATTCGTGAATCAGACCAGATTCGCATGAATAGGCTTCCATAGCCTTTCGAACTGCCTGATTGTCACTGGATATAGTTATGGTTGCGACTCGTATCCCTATCTCGAGATTCTTTAAAGACGGGTAATAACACATATGCTAGATACAAAATGTATCGAAATAATAAATATATTGTGTACCACTTTTAATTTACTTCGAAATATGTTGATATTTTAGAACAACGCATTACAGGGAAGCGTATGTCATATAATTTGTATGGTAGAAGTATATATCACGGAAGCCATTCGTTTTGATTATTGTAAAAGAAATAGGCTTTCCTTGGAGAACAAATGATCCTCGACTAGGAAGCTCCCTTGTTGGCAGTTTGTTAATTTAGACGAAATATAGATATTTGGAAAAAGCTACGCTGACGAGATAATATCTCTAAAAAGTGTACAAAGAACATGCTATGAAAACGTTGATTAGAAAAGTGGTCCATAGCAGACGCAAGAAAGGTGCGGGACCAGCGAAAATAAAAAATCTGGAGTCCCATCTCTCGCGTTCGCGGGTTAGATTTATATCAGCGATTGAAAAGCGCGAGTTGAACAACGAGCGTTCGGTAAATCGACATGGCAGCGAAAGAATCGGACTCGTGGGAACTGTGGCGAAACTCGAATTTCTCAAACCCACAACGGATATTACCGTATCTGACGAGTTTTTATTCCAAATTCGAAATTTGAATTTTAGATGAAATATACAGATTATTTAGCAAACACTTCTAGAGTCGATACGGCAACCGAGTGGCTACTGGTGTCCGTTAGTTAACAGAGATGTTCGCGACTTTAATTTATCGTCCGACAATGAGGATTTCTATTTGGTGTCTTTTTTCTGTTTTTCCGTTATTTTCATTATTACGAAAAGGAAGAGATTTGTGAATCTATCTATTTGTTCGAAACATTAATATATTCGATTATTATCCAGCCTTATATTTGTACTTGCATTGCGATATGATTAATTAATTCAATAAGTATATACGCGTGTAGGTAATAGATTTATAGTAGATCTAGAGGCTATTCGGTTATACATTGTTACGAGGTTGGAACCTGGCGGATAATCATGTCAATACTTTTGGTGGCGGTTCTTGAGCAATAGACGATGCTTGGCGTAGAAAGAAACCAAAAGTTTCGATGACAAAATTGCTCGACGACGCGCGAGGTTTGCCTAACCAGAATGATAAACTATAGCTAATTCGTTTCTCAGTATAGTATTATCGGTTTTGCACGCGGCCAGGTTGTTAGCGATAGGCTTACGGTTGCGACTGATATCTACTTGTATAACTATATAGCTGTTTCTTCCCTAACTCCTAGGATTTGGATTTTCATTTAGGAAATAGAAGTTGAAGATAAGATGTGTACATGTACAATATTGATTGAATATTAATTAATCCAGTGTATGTTTTCCATGTACAGGATGTTCCAAAGTTATGTCTCTAACGTATTTGTACGTGCCTAGAATTAAAAATGCACAACGAAAAAATTGTTGCAAACCATTTAGTAGTATCAGAAATGATTATACCACTTATAAACATGTAATGAAAGGCAATTCAACAAAAGAAAAGTAAATAAGGTTTGTCTAGTGCGTCATGTTCAGGTATTGAAAGTAATAGCTATAAAGGCGGATAGCTACGAAGCTCTATGTCTAACCTGTTTTAATGATGTTTCACGGTCGCTAGCGTTTCACCATTACTGCGCCAAAAAAAGACACAACCGAGCGCTTCAAAGGAAACCCTTCTCGGGGGTTACGTGAAACATACTGTACGCATCTGATTCATTTTACTCTTGGAATGTAATCATGCGATGCGTGTTCCATTTACGCTACTTCTAAACTAAAAAGCTACTCGAAACTATTCCCAAAATGTGAAGAATTAAAATTACTTACTTTTCTTTAACATTTTGAATTCACTATGTACTTGTATGTCAGATGAAAATAAACTACTTATTAATCGTTTGCGTAGTAATTGAACGCGAAATCGTTCAGAGAAAAGAAACAAATTTAATGATATTAAACAAAAGAAAACTAACTTTATTCGCGATATTAAAGTGATACTAGAACGAATTTCTTAACAAAGCGAAAAACTCGAACAACTTCTAATACGGCGAAATATTCAATATGAAAAATTAAGATTACAATTTTATTTGTTGACTTGCAAGAAGTTCAATTGCGTCACGAAATCTACCTTTGAACGTATTATCGGTAGAAAATTATACGCGACAGTTTTGATTCAGATACCCGAAAGCTAGCAGGATAACGGTAAGGAAAATTTGAGCGGTTCATATAGCAAATTTTTCATGACGTTTGCTCTTCATATTCTGATGTGTCGATAAAGCGATTTCGTAACATTTTTTACACAAATTGTCGTTTGGCAAAATTTATATACTGCGTCTGGAAAGTATTTATAGTCCGGATATTTTGTATTTATCGCTTTAGCAAAGTTGAAATTTTCTCCTAAGCATTTACGATCAATAACGTGCATCGATATCTATCCTGTCTGAACAATAGGTGCTGTTCGGGTTATTTTAGCGATTAGTCATGTATAGAACTGTATTTAAATTAGGTAAACACATTATTTCTGTTTTATTGTTGATATCCGCTTGGGCCTAAGTTTTATTTCTGGGTTTCCGGAATTTATGACATCTTGTCATAAACCAATTAAGCAAGCAGGTAAATTGTAAACCGAAATTAGCTGAATAGTTTGAGCATTTGCTACAACTGTCAATAGAAACTACATTGTCCGTTCTTTAATCTGGAATTTCCAAGGGCAGTTAAACTTCAGGTAATTTCGGTAACGAACAAACATGCCTACATTTCGTCCCTACTAATGATGGCAAGTAGTGGGGACACTTGTATATAAGAATTAGATTAGGTTTTCAAAATATAGTTCTCTGTGCATACAATATTCAAAGAAGTAATCTATGTCAGATAGACCTTCACAAAGAATCTATAGTTGTTAATAAACGTATGAAGCGTTAAGTACGAAAGTGTTCTCATTTCGCGAGTGTCCATCCCTTTTCATTCTCACATTATAACTGATAGTTATATGGTTCCTTGAATCTCGGAATAAGAGACGAGCTACCGATAAACGCATCGGAACCGTCACGACATCCAGTCAAAACATTGGTCCTTCGAGCCGGATACATCGCAAACATTGGTCCTTCGAGCCGGATACATCACAGCATTGGTCTTTCGAGCCGGATTCAGCGGAGCATTGGTCCTTCGAGCCGGATACATCGCAGCATTGGTTCTTCGAGCCGAATTCAGCGGAACTTCTAGGATACAGCAAGAAGACATCAAAGAAGCACAGGTTAGTGGCATTCATTCCCGTTTTCTTCTATCCTACTTATTCAGAACACATTCAATACTTAACCCATACAAAGCGTAATCATGGCAAATACTACAGAACAACTAAAGGAACTAAAAACCAAGCGCAGCTTACTCAAATCAAGCCTAACTAGATTCACAAACTTTGTTAATGAATTAGATACGCAGTCAGATTATCACATACAGCTTCAAACGCGCACAGAGAAACTATCACCATTTCTTGATCAATTTTATGAGATACAAACAAAAATTGCTGTCCTTGATGACAACGAAGATTTCGACGCCGAAATTGAACAGTTTGAAAATAAATACATGGACTCGATTTCAAAGGCAAAACGTTTGTTAAATTTACGCGAACAGGTCGTTAAACCAAAGGTTTCTATTGATGAAGACAGTGAAGACCTCAAGCTACCAAAAATATCATTACCACAGTTTGACGGTAACATAGAAAATTGGTTTTCCTTTCAAGAAACCTTCAAATCAATAATTCACAATAACAGTAAGCTCACAGATATAAGGAAACTTATTTATTTAAAATCATGTATTCACGGTCAAGCAGCAGAGGTTATTGAATCGGTAGAGACTACAGGGGAGAGCTATTCAAATGCATGGGATATGTTGGTAAAGCGATACAATAATAAACGGTTGGTAATACAGAAACACGTGGCAGCTATTCATGATTTACCCGTCATAGAAAAGCGGAATCATCTTCTATTACGGAAAATAATCAATGGAGCAACAAGACACGTTCAAGCGCTCAAAATATTAAATCAACCCGTTGACAAATGGGATGCTCTTCTAGTTTATATTGTTACAAGCAAATTAGATCGCGGTACATATGAAAGCTGGGATTCGAGCCTAGAAGCTGATGCCTTACCTACATTTGAGCAGTTGATAGATTTTTTAACTCGTAAATGTAATACGATGGAATCACTAACCAAAAAGGCTCCTCCAGTCAATTTAAAACCGCCTAAGAATGTAACAACGCATGTCTATGCACAGTCAAACCGCTGTGCGATTTGTGAAGGCGATCATGCAATTTATCATTGTTCAAAATTACTAGAATTAAAACCAGAACAAAGATCAGAAAGGGTGAAATCGCTGAAATTATGTGCAAATTGTCTCAAATCCAACCACGTATCTTCTCAATGCAATGCTAGGTCATGCAAGAGGTGTCGGGGTAAACACAACACGTTACTGCATTTCTCACGCAAGCAACCAGAACCTCAAATACCAATCCCAGGTCCAAGTAAAGAGTCCCAATCAAACGAAGCCAATGTTGTTGTGTCCAACGTCTCAGCAGCAACCACACAAGTGTTGTTGTCAACAGCAATCGTAGACGTAGAAGACAAATATGGAAATCTCGTTCGATGTCGCGCATTACTTGATCCCGGATCTCAAACCAGCTTCATAAGCGAAGCATTTGCACAGAAACTTCAACTAAGAAGGTCGTATCAACCTATATCCTTAGTTGGGGTTGATCAAGTGAAATCCGCTGCCACAGAGGTAATGCAAATACAAATCAAATCTAGATTTACTAACTTCACAAGCAATATTGGGTGTTTTATATTAAAAACAGTAACTCATCCTCTTCCAATTATGACGATAGAAAGGACATTGATACCTATACCAACAAATTTAAACTTAGCGGACCCAGAGTTTAATATATCGAAACCCATTGATTTACTAATTGGAGCAGAATTATACTTAAATTTACTATGCATAGGTCAAATAAACCTAAACAAAGGTTCTTTATGTCTCCAAAAAACCGTATTGGGATGGATCATAGCGAGGAAACTACATTCTAAACTGTCATCCCCAATCTCAAGTTGCAACCTATCTATTCAAAATGATTTAGATATGCAACTAACTAAATTTTGGGAACTAGAAGAAGTTGCTCCCAAACCTTCACTCACTTTCGAAGAGAGGGCATGTGAGCAGCACTTTCTAAATACGTATGAAAGAGATACTGCAGGTCGCTTTTCAGTGGAACTACCATTACGTGAAGGGACTCAATTAGAACTGGGTGATTCTAAAGATACCGCGCTGAAACGGTTCTATTCACTAGAAAGGAAACTGCATAGAGTACCCTCCTTAAAAAAGCAATATACTGAATTCTTGCAAGAGTATAACGATCTAAACCACATGCGCCTAGTTGAAAACAGTACCCACGAAGAAGGACAGCGTTATTTTTATTTGCCGCATCATCCAGTTATAAAAGAGGATAGCATCACGACTAAATTACGAGTAGTATTTGATGGTTCGGCAAAATCCAGCAACGGTAAATCACTCAATGATATTTTGCTAGTCAGGCCCACAATACAGCAAGACTCATTCTCGATTATTTGTCGGTTTCGCATGCATAACGTAGTGATCACAGCGGATATAGAAAAAATGTATCGACAAATCAAGGTAAGGGAAAATCATTGCACGTTACAACGAATTCTGTGGAGAAACAATACCAATGAGGATGTGAAAACGTACGAACTAACAACAATCACGTATGGAACATCTTCAGCCCCTTTCTTAGCTACACGTGTTCTGTGGCAACTGGCACTCGAAGAGAAATCCCAATTTCCCTTCGGATCATCCGTTATTCTTCGAGGTTTTTATGTAGACGATCTACTAATAAAGCAACTGAATATGCGCCATGTACTTAATCGGTCTTCATACGACTCTCTAGAGCTTCATGGATTCTTCACGGATTTCTTCATGGCTCAAACAAGGATTCACGCATACAAAATGGCAGAACTACCACAATATCGAGTGCAGGCATCGCGACCATTCGTAAACAGCGGCGTTGACTACGCAGGACCGCTAATGATACGGGAACCCAAGAGAAGAGGGTCGAAATCTGTAAAGGTATACGTTGCACTATTCATATGTTTTGCAACGAAAGCCATACATATCGAGCTCGTGTCAGATTTAACGACAGAAGCCTTTCTTAACGCCCTAAAAAGAATGATTGCTCGACGGGGTAAAATTAGCAATTTATATTCGGACAATGCTACCAACTTTGTAGGTGGCAGTAAGGAATTAAAGGCACTACATGCAAACTTTCAAACACAAACTAACGCGGAGCTGCAAAACTTTCTATCGAATGAGCACATCAATTGGCATTTTATTCCTCCACAGTCACCACACTTCGGCGGTCTTTGGGAAGCTGGAGTAAAGTCTGTCAAGCATCATCTCAGACGCACATGTGGTAATGCGCTTCTAACTTACGAAGAAATGATTACGCTGTTAGCACAAATTGAGTCCGTCCTTAATTCCCGTCCTATCTTACCAATCTCATCAGATCCAAATGATCTTACATGTTTAACTCCCGGTCACTTCCTCATCGGAATGCCACTTACCAGTTTTGTAGAGCCAAATTTGGCTCATTTACAATTAAACCGATTGTCGAGATATCAGTTAATTGAAAGCATTAAGCAACACTTTTGGTCTCGTTGGTCAAGAGAGTATTTCCATAACCTGCAAGCACGAACCAAATGGAAGGAGCATCAAAAACAAGACCTTAAAATTGGTGATCTAGTTGTCATCAAGGAAGACAACCTACCACCACTACAATGGGCAACAGGACGAATTTTGTCTTTAGTGAATGGTGATGATGGAGTTGCACGCAGCGCTTCAATTAGAACTACAAGGGGAGAAATTAAGAGAGCCACATCGCGACTGTGCCTACTGCCAGTGGACTAGTTTCGAAAGTCAACGCTTTCAAGGCGGGCGGCATGTTCGGGTTATTTTAGCGATTAGTCATGTATAGAACTGTATTTAAATTAGGTAAACACATTATTTCTGTTTTATTGTTGATATCCGCTTGGGCCTAAGTTTTATTTCTGGGTTTCCGGAATTTATGACATCTTGTCATAAACCAATTAAGCAAGCAGGTAAATTGTAAACCGAAATTAGCTGAATAGTTTGAGCATTTGCTACAACTGTCAATAGAAACTACATTGTCCGTTCTTTAATCTGGAATTTCCAAGGGCAGTTAAACTTCAGGTAATTTCGGTAACGAACAAACATGCCTACATTTCGTCCCTACTAATGATGGCAAGTAGTGGGGACACTTGTATATAAGAATTAGATTAGGTTTTCAAAATATAGTTCTCTGTGCATACAATATTCAAAGAAGTAATCTATGTCAGATAGACCTTCACAAAGAATCTATAGTTGTTAATAAACGTATGAAGCGTTAAGTACGAAAGTGTTCTCATTTCGCGAGTGTCCATCCCTTTTCATTCTCACATTATAACTGATAGTTATATGGTTCCTTGAACCTCTGAATAAGAGACGAGCTACCGATAAACGCATCGGAACCGTCACGACATCCAGTCAAAACAGGTGCTTTCATGGGACCCGCTTACAACCTGTATATATTTTAGTACAGATTTCAGAGCAAATTTAGGAGCTATGTTCGCAATGTTTCTTCTCACAAATACAAACTGGACTGGAAGAATAGAGGGTGAATTAATTTACGGTTCGCCACCGTCAAGCTATACTCATTTAGAACGTACATAGCAAAAGTCGACGTTGGAGAATTAGAATTTACGAGCAAATTCTGAGTCGATATTCCACTAGTTGTAGCATCTCCTTTGTAGATAAGTTTTCATTTACTTCCTGCATTGTAGTGTTCGTATATCACCTTAGTCAGCTTAACACAATAAATTGAATGGATTACTGTTAATTTCTTTGTTTCATATTAGTATTTATATGGCATCCAGGTATATTAAGCGTAGAGAAAAGGAGGTTATACGTCACACGGTAGCCGTGTGTGATATATATATCTAAACACAGTAATGTCAGCTAATAAAGGTAAGCCGCAGAAATTTAGGCGAAAATTAGAGAAAAACGGATTATGAGCAAATGCTTAGTATTATAAATTTACATTTATAACAGACAGCATGTTGTTGCACTTCCATATCCGATGCCGAACATAGTCCGCACTGAAAACAATTCCACTGTTCATATCTTAACTCAAATGACAAAATACAATTGGACTGTTTGCATATGTAAATAACCTTGCATGTGTTCACGTGAAAGCGCCAGATGATTGTGAATTGCAACACGGCAATTGGTAGCGAGCTAGCTGGCATTAGGAACACGGGGGATGAAATTTGATCGATACACCCATATTACATATGCGGACCTGCAAGTATCGGGTTCCTTGTGCTAAATCAACAACACTACAGGTATCTGTATATGAAACAAACGTTGTGTACTCCTGGGTTAACACAATAGGGTGGAAATATGATGCTGGCATGTTTTTTATACGTTAATGAGCGAAATTTTAGGTGTGTTGCACATAGGATACACCGAGTATTAATATATGTTTACCTTTACTGTTTATTTACTATTTGCCAAACAATTTTCCTTACATTTACTTATTCGTACTAGGATACTAAAATGTAATTGTCATAAACAACGGTGTACTCAAACTAACAGGCGTTTGACATTTAAGAGCTCTTTGACACACAAATATTACACAGCTACACAACATAAATCACAACACGTTAGATTTGTACTGAATTTGTGCGCATAATTATCCATCCGTCCATATTTGATGTGCCACGAGAACGTAAGTATTGACAGGTTTGTCGACCTGAGCAGGTTTGACCGGTTACCCAAAAAATATAAAGCTCAGCTGTGTACGTACTTTTTTGGAAAATCTTTTTTTGTAAATGTATTATGCAATTATAGATTGTAGTAGTATGTCCTAACTACCTTCTTTAAATTCACTGATAAACAGAAGTAGTCAAAATTGGAGTTTGAAAATCTGACCTACCAAATATGTTTTAAAAATAATTAAAAAGTTTAAATTTTGCCCAGAGCAGCTGCCATCCTTGAACAGAATCTTTTGCATAAATCTTTTTCTATATTCGCTTAAAGTTTTAAATTAACGTCTTTACCGAATTTCAATGAGATTACTACAAATTGTTACCTAAGTTATATTTGTCCCCCGAAACATCTCGTCATACCCTAGGAGAACACGTTCTGCATAATCTTCTGCTAAATGGCGAGAAGTGCAGGGTTTGCAGTGTGCGGTAAAGCCATTAGATCAACGACCTACATAATTCCTCGCTTCTTGAGGATGAGTCGAGGTCGTCGGGGTCACAGACCTTTCAACAAAATTTTAGCGATAATGTCGGCAACAACCACGAAACTACAGCTCATCGACTTTTTTGATATGAATATTTAAAGGCCCCGTATACAATGCAAAATACTTGGAATGCTGAAAGCTGGTTGCCAGATTATTGACGAAAGTCTACGACGAAGATAGACGTACTGTTAGGTATTCTTCGCTATACTTTACGTGTTTTACGGTATTTACGGTGCACTTTATTCTTTTTATTTTTTTTATACACATAGTTATTTAGAAAACAGTAAAAAGAAGGTAATAGGAAAGTAAAAGTTTTCTGGTCTTCGTCATATCTTCCGAAAAACTCTCATCATTCATCACATATACTTTTTTAATAATGCAGTACAGGCACATACATCAGTAAGTAAAAAATACAGCAGGCAGAAACAACTAATATTCACTTGTATGATTGAAAAGCAGTTCTTTAAGATTAGCAGTTTGTTTGATATTTAATATTTGTTGTCAGTATAGTATCAGTTACCTTGAAAGCAATTCAAATGCAGCTCAAATAATTAAATATGTTCGCAAAATAAGATTGCGCCAAAATCCTCTCACACTACCAACGAAATTCTCATTTATTCGACAATTTCTCTATTAAAGAATACTTATATTCATTGTTTTAACGTATTTTATTATACACTTATAATTGTTTACAATAATTGTTGTTGTTTGATAGATTGTTTCACTATTGACAATGTAATTGTTACACCCTCTCGTGTCTGCGTACTCACTCTTCATTCGCGTTACAGTTTCTGTTGTTACCAATCTTAAAAATAAAAATAAAACTCAACATCTACCCGCCCCAAAAAGGTAAGTAGTATAGATAACGATAGAATGAGATAGTATTTACAATATATATGTATATATAATGTTTTTAAAAGTCAACTTCAGATATTGGTAACACACATAATCTAGAGACCGCCCTCTTCAAGACGTTTGTACCGGTGGTTACTGACACCACACGAACGATTCCGTCATCACCAGGGTGGACTTCGGTGACTCGTGCTGTTTTCCAACGTAGTGGAGGTGAGTTCTCGTCCTTCAGCAAAACTAATTGTCCAGGTTTCAGATTCGTTGTTTGTTTCAACCATTTTGTCCGTGTTTGCAGCTCGGAAATATATTCTGACGACCAACGTTTCCAAAAGTGCTGTCTCATTTGTTGAATATGTTGGTATCTTCTTAGACGATTAACAGGTACGGATGTCATATCCGGATCTGGTAAGCTCGTTGCGCTTCGACCGATTAGAAAGTGTGAAGGAGTGAGGGTATCATAGTCATTAGGGGATTAGGATACATTCAATTTGGGTAAGTAGTGTTAAAAATTCCTCAAATGTTATTAATGTGTTGCCTAAAACTCTTCGTAAATGGTGTTTGCTGGATTTGACTCCTGCTTCCCATAAACCCCGAAATGAGGACTTTGAGCTGGATTAAAATGCCAATTTATATTATCATTAGCGATTGATGATGCTATAGAGACAGCATTTTTTATTAAAAATTTGCCCAGTTCACGCAATTTTGATGAAGCACCCACAAAGTTTGTTCCATTATCGGAAAATACGTCAGCAGGTTTACCCCGCCTAGCGACAAATCGTCTAAATGTCGATATAAAGGCATCAGTTGTAAGCTCAGTAACAGGCTCCAGATGAATTGACTTTGTTGATAAACATATAAAAATGCAAAGATAACATTTAAATGTATTAGTACCCCTTCCTTTGTTTTGTTTAACCAAAAAAGGCCCAGCGTAGTCAACACCAGTTGCAATAAACGGATAAGTCAAAGTTAATCTCTCCTTTGGTAAATTTCCCATAAATTGATCATAAGAACGTGGTTTACATTTGAAACATCGAATGCAATTGTGTACTATTTTCTTTGCTAAGCTTCGTCCATTAGTTGGCCAGTAGTTTGATCTTATGGAAGACAACATTAGTTGTGGACCGCCGTGCAAGAGCTTTATATGTTCGTTTTCCAGAATCAATTTTGTTAATGGATGTTTTCCAATTAGTAGTAATGGATGTCTTTTATTCATTTCAAAATCTGAATTTTTTAAGCGACCGCCAACACGGATCAAGCCATTTTCATCTAAAAATGGTGATAATTGTCTAAAGTTTAATTTTGGCACAAATCTGGAGTTGTTTTGTAGATATGCAATTTCATCGTTAAAACTTTCTAATTGTGATAATTTTACTAGTCTTATTGTTGCTTTCTTAAGTTCGTGCATATTTAAAAAACCCTTTTGTCGCCTTCCCTCTGTGATTTTGCAATTTGTTATGAATCTTAAGCAATAAGCTGTTATTCGCTTTAACTTGTCAAATGAAGAGTAACAATAAAATGGAAAATTGTCCTTTGTAGTATCGAATTGTAAAAATGTATTAGTTGACCCTTTTATTTCTAATAAATGATTATTTCTTTCAGGTTGTTCGAGTGGCCAGTCCAAGCTAGGTAGGGACAACCACGAAGGTCCGTGCCACCAATTCCCATAATCGATTTGTGTAATTGATACACCACGAGAAATCAGGTCTGCTGGGTTTTCCTTTGAACGGATGTATAACCAGTCACCGATATTTGTTGATTTTTGAATTTCAGAGACTCTGTGTGAAACAAAAATCTTTAATTTGTCAGGTTTTGTATGTAACCAGCTTAGAACTACGGTGGAGTCACACCAATAATAAACTCGATTAAACGTAACAGGCAATGCAGTTTTGATCTTATTTACTAATTTAGTAGATAGTACAGCGGCACATAATTCAAGTTTTGGAATAGTTAATTGTTTTAGTGGCGTTACCTTGGATTTTGCACATAAAAGGTTTACATTAATGCCACCAGTTTTAGTTATGCTGCGTATATATACACAGTCGCCATAAGCAGCAGTAGATGCATCAGAGAATGAATGTAATTCTAAATATTCGATGTTTGCTCCTAGTATGTATCTAGGAATATTTACAGAAGTTATCTGTAATAATTCCTTCTTCATTGTTAGCCATTTATCATTAATATGAGATGGCAACATAGCATCCCAGTCTAAATTCTCAGCCCATATATTTTGGAGCAGAATTTTAGCATTGATAACAAATGGCCCTAACAGCCCTAAAGGATCAAAGATTCTTGCAATTTGAGATAGGATAGTTCTTTGTGTATCTTCTGTGGTACTGTTCATATTATTTATTTGATAATGTAATGTGTCAGATTCTGGGTACCAAATTAAGCCAAGTGTGCGCTTAACTTCAGAATTGAAGTTCAAAATGTCATTTATTCCTGATGCACATACATTAATTTGTTTTGCAATCTCATTACTGTTAGTTACCCACTTTCTCAAATTAAAACCGGCTGAATCTAATATTTCATTTAGTTCATTGTACGTAGTCACTGCTTCATCAACTGTGTCACAACCCGTTAGAAGATCGTCTACATAGAAATCTTTCAAGATAACTTTACTTGTCGATGGAAATTTACATTTATGAATATGTGCGATTTCCTGTAAAGAACGAACAGCTAGAAATGGTGCTGATTTTGTACCATATGTAACAGTATTTAATTGGTAATGTTTAATTTCAGAATTTGGATTGTCACGCCATAAAATTCTTTGGTAATCTCTTTGATTTTCGGAAATTAGTACTTGTCGATACATTTTTTCAATATCTGCTGACAATACATATCTATGAACACGGAATCTTAGAAGGATATTGAATAAATCATCTTGTATGGTAGGACCTTTATGCTGTATATCATTGAGTGAGAAATTGTTGGTAGTTTTACATGAGCCATCAAAAACGACTCTTAATTTTGTTGTACTACTGGTTTCTTTTAATATACCGTGATGAGGTAGGTAATATGCGTTGTCTATGTTTTGCGATGGATCATTGATTTCGGACATATGATTTATACTCTTGCATAAACGTTAAATACTCCTTTCGAAAATCTAAATTATGTTCTAGTTTTTTCTCTAAACGTTTGAATCTTTTGAGTGCAATATTGTAGGACTCCCCTAAAGGTATGGCAGGTTGTTTAAAGGGAATGGCAACTACAAATTTACCATTTGTATCTCTCATTGTTGTTGTATTGTAATGTTCTTCACAAAATGTATCGCCTTGAATTTCATTAGTATCATTACAATTCTCTATTTCCCAAAAGGCCTTCAAAGTAGCTTGTATATCTAAATTACTGACAAGATTACATAATGTCCTTTTATTTTGACTATTACAAAGTAGTGGCCCTGCAATTATCCAACCTAAAACAGTCTTTTGTAATGTAGGTTGACCTTTACCTAACTTTATTTGTTGTGTACATAAAAGATCCCAAAACATATTTGCTCCGATTAAAAGATCGATTTTATCTGATTTGTTATAGTTTGGATCGCATAATTTAACGTTTCCTGGAATGTTAAGTTTAGTAACATCATAGTTAGAATAAGGAATATTATCTGTAATTGTATCAATTATTAGACATGATATTTTTCCAGAAAAGTTACTATTTAAAGATATTAAATTAACGTCTGTTTTGAATTTAATTTTTGATTGTATTTTGTTGATGCCTACAACTGATAGGTCTATAGGTATCTTGTTTAGTTTTAATTTGTTACTCAGGTCTGAACTAATGAAATTTTGTTCTGACCCACAATCTAGAAGTACTCTGCATATTTCAAACCCACCATGATTGTTAGATATTTTGACTTGTGCTGTTGGTAGTAAGACATTCGATTTTAACATAGTACTACAACTAACAATGGTACTTTCACTACTGCTTTCTGACTGTGTTTGAGTTTGACTTGGTAAATTGTTAAGATGCAGCAAAGTGTTGTGTTTGTTCCCACAATGTTTGCACTTCCCTGACTTGCATTGATAACTAATGTGATTACGTTTGAGGCAGTTTAAACATAGTTTTTTCTGTTTTACCGATTTGATTCTGTCATCGATATTTAACTGTAAAAACTCCTTGCATGTGTAAATTACATGATCAGTCTTATTACAAAAATTGCATTCTTTACCTGAACTGTTAGCTGACAGTAAAGAAATTGATTGTTTTTGAGACCCAAAAGGTCGTTTTTGCTGGAATTCTAATGATTCCAAAACATGACATCTATTTTTGAGAAATTGTTTCATCTCATCCATGTTTGAAGATTCAGAATTTAGTTTAGAAAATTCCCATTCACGTTTTGTAACAGAATCCAATTTACTTGTGATAATATATACCAATAATGTGTTCCAGTTTTCCACATCTTGACCTAGAGCCTTTAGAGCCAATAAATGTTTGGAAAATTCATCAATGAGTTTTCTAAGCTCAGATGCAGATTCATTCCTTACAATTGGTAGATTGAATATCGCCTTGATATGGTTATTTATTAAAACCTTTTTGTTGTTATATCTATCACATAGTAGTTGCCACGCTACCGCATAGTTTCCTTCTGTAATTTCTAAAGAAGTTATTAATTGAGCTGCTTGCCCAGATAAACTACCTTTTAGATACTGTAATTTTTCAATATTTGTAATATTGACATTTGCATCAATAATTGAAAGAAACATGTCTCTGAATTCAACCCAGTGATCGTAATTCCCTGAGAACTGCGGTAATTTTATTGTTGGTAATTTTATGACATCTTGGATTGTATCCTGAACCTACAACTGATTCTGAACCACCCTGTATATCAGACAATGAATTTTTATTTGTACTTGGCGTTTGTCTCTTTGTTTCTAAGTAGTGTTTTGCTGTAGCTATTGATTTGTGATAATCAACAACGAAATTGTTGCGTTCGTTGTATTCCTGATCAACGTATTCATCCTCGCACAATTGCTCAATTTCACCTTGAATTTCCTCAAATTGAGTGAACGTAAGATGCAAACTAGCTACTCTATCCTCTAATTCGATTAATTCAGTATTAGAAAATTGATAGTTATCGTGAAATTGTTGTAAATATGCTTTGAAAATAGTTAATGACGATTTCTTGCTACCCCTCTTACGGCGCAAATTCGCTAATGAATGTGACGATTGTGGTTGCGACATTGTAATGTATAATTGAAAATAATAGGAAATATAACAGGAGATGAAGGGAAAAAGGCGATCGAAGCTCACTAACCTCTCGATTTGCTCGTGATTGTAAAGATAATAGCTGATCTTGACCTCTCTTCTCGTTTCATAACCTCATTGACCACGTGGGGCGAATATGTTTCAATTCAGTTTTTCTTTTACCATCAATCGTCATCCGGCTCGAAGGACCAAAAAATGTTAATGTTTTAACGTATTTTATTATACACTTATAATTGTTTACAATAATTGTTGTTGTTTGATAGCTTGTTTCACTATTGACAATGTAATTGTTACACCCTCTCGTGTCTGCGTACTCACTCTTCATTCGCGTTACAGTTTCTGTTGTTACCAATCTTAAAAATAAAAATAAAACTCAACATTTATACTTTATTCATTCGATCTTTATCGACGGGCTATAGGTCTGCAGTACAAACCCAAAGATTTAACTTTTCTCTATTCTGTAACTAAGGAAGACAACTCTACTAATATTGCTCGCCATGCTTTCGATATTCTAACATAAATGGATTTCGGAGACATCTGCCAAGTGGCCGGAAAATAAATACTAAAACGCGTGAAATTCAAGTTTCTAGTGGTTTTGGTTCTACGGTTTTCAGCACAATTCAAATGTACTTTCTTTTTTAAGTGCACAACAGTGGTTGCTGTACTAAAATGCGCCTGCGCACAACGAACTGTACCTACTACGCATGTAGTATTTTTTTACGAGGGGACTGTATATCAGTAACATGATTGTATTAGTGACTAAGTATGTTTAACGGAAGCAATCCTTCTTTACTTTATTACATATTGGCAACGAGGATGTCAATGTAAATTTTAGTAAGCGAAAATACAAGAAGTCACTAGATACAAGTATCTAGACAAATAGTTTGTAGAACTTAAGGTTATACGTGAACAACAACATGGCACAAGTACAAGCAATAGAACACGAAGTTCCCGATTCGATAGATTTTCTCCTGAAAATGAAGAGGTGGAATTCGTATATAATTATTCGTATATTGTGGAAATGGAAGGCAATAGTAAGAGAAAACACGCGGATCAATTGCAAAATAAAGCAAAATCTGCAGTTACTGATAATGTTATGATACCTTCCAACTCTTTGACATCAGAAATAATTCCTGCTAACCAAATACTATCGCTATCATCTGAGGAAACCACTAAAGTGACAAACATACAAATGCCACAGTTATCAGTCCCTATTCTCGAAAATCGAACAAAGTCTAACTTTTTGCAGATGAAGGTGACATTCCGACACCTATTGCTGCCAGTGTGTCCGAACAGCCACCAGTTCTTGTAGTTCATCGGAATCCATCAATAAATAAGTGACCACCACCAAGACACTCTTTTGAATAAGAGGAGAATGTAGTGTAATGCGCCTGCGCACAACAGGCTATGCCTAGAGAACTGTACTGTATTCTGAGTAAATTAGTGACGTGTTTGTACTAATGAATCTATATTTAAAGGAAACAATCATTCTTTAGTTTACTACTATAATGAACTCTAGACCCATTATCATTGTTACAAACTCTAATAGAGTGTAATTTTCAAGAATATTTTATTTATTTTTATTTTTTCTCTACCTGCATGAGTAATAGTTCAGTTAATAATTATTGTTACTATTGTTTTATTACCTATATTTGTACGCATTCTTACCCACTGTATTTATTTTTATCTGTACATATTATTTAATTTACACTACAGTATATGTATAAAATTGCATTTGAAAATAAAATATATAAATGTACTCTAGCCGCAGATTTAGCTCCGCGTTATGTACTCCAATACGAAAGCGAACCGAGTACATGAATCAGACTGCGGCTGCGGATCTAACGCACGCTCGTGGATGCGCGGACGGAGCTAGGCGTCGGCTGACGAGATGTTCTCGGAGCTTGCCATCAGATAATCTATACGCTTATCGCACAATATATGCTTTCTGACATTTGTGACTGTGTGTTGTAGGGTGACTGTTAACACAGTCACCCTACCGGATCTTCTAGCTCCTAAGTAAGTATTAGTTGGATTCCTAATACAAAAACAACGTAGCAAATATTTTTATATTTGTACTTACGAGTAAAAAGTATTGGTTGTCTATACCTAAATATTCGAATAATATAGTCGTTACTTATCATTATCAAATATATTGAGTAAAAGGTATAGTTTATCCATACCTAAATATTCAAATATCCGTATAATAATCGTTATAATCCGTATAATATATATATATATATATATATTTTATATATATTTATATATATATATTTAATATATTTAATATATTTATATATATATATTATTATATATATATTTATATTAACATTTATAAAATTATATATATATATATTATTATATATATATATAATTTTATAAATGTTTCTTTTTTATGTGTTTTTCAATATACGTGTTAACTTGACTCTGACTTTATTATTTTTTTGAAACCTCCTAGTAGTTTACGGGCAATTAGTTTAATAAACCTATTGGACGAAACAACCACTTAAAACTCTATTTGACGTTGATTTCAATCAACATGTAACAAAATTGAAAGTTTTATCAAAGAATAGGAAGAATCGAGATCGAATGTGAGAGTTTTTAGTTAATAGAGTTGAGTTCAAATAAAGCGTTCTTTTTTTTTTTGCATTTGTATTTGGAACCGTGATGATTGATGATCTAAAAATAGCTACGTGCTAAATGTTGACTTAGCGGTTACCTTCTTATGCCTTTGGGCAAATAGTCTTGTCCAAGTTGTCGCTTTTTTCCAAAGCGTTTTTAGTCTATAGATTTACATACTCCCGCCGTTAGGTACCCCATATCGAACATTTTCGTCAATTTTTACATTTTACTGTCATTACAGCCCATATCATATTTTCAGCTGCCATAATTTATGGGAATTTTTACATAGGATGTCTTTGTATCTATTTTTCATTACCTTTCAATAAAATTTTTGAGAACATTACCGTTCACAGTATATTTTTTCTCGCGTTTTAACTGATGTCAATCCGAGTAACATCCTGGGGATTTACGATAACTTATCTGATCAATGATGTACTATTTTATTTTAAAACCTTAGGATTCTCAATTTATGGATCTTTTTTCCATTCGTTTTTGATACGAGTTGGGTGTGTCTACGAAGTTTTCTTTGTGTGGTAAAACTAATTTGTGCCTTAAGGAAGTTTTTACGCTAATTGTTATTATTTATTAATTTTCATTTATTAATGGTTTTATTTCGCCTAAAGAAGAAGTAAAGTTTGTCTGCTTATAAGAACGTAGTTTTTTTTTTGAAAATAAGCTTTGGAAATGAGGTAAGCGTTAGGGTTGGCGTGCTGAACTTCGCTTACCTCAACGAACTGCCTGCATTCTGTGAAGGAACTCTAGTCAAGTATGAGGTGTACTTAGTTTTCGTTGTACACATTTTCGTCTTACATAAATAAAAATAACGAAATTGACCTAGTGATTACCCAGCGGTTCAGATAAGTACTTCCTCTTCATCTGCGTCGACGCGTAGATAATTTGAGCATTGCCTTGGTTACTGAATTTTCACCTCTGTTCAATTGAAATAATTGAACTAAAACTTTACTTGTAGAATTTAAATAATTTGAAGGAATGATTTTTTGTTGTTTTCTTGAATCTTTGTATTGGCTTCGTAGTTTTCATTTTAATTACATTGTTGATAACATTGCATTTCTTAGTTATGTTAGAGTTTGGTTGTTCATATTTTACTGATTGGAATAACCTTTGAATAACATCGCTACTAGAAAGTCTATATTTGTTTTTTTTGTGTTGATATTTTAGAAGTAGCATTTTACAAGTTTATGTAAACCTATAAGATCTTGTAGGGCAGCCGACTTACTACGTATGCTTACGCGCAAATTTACATATTTCAATTTATTTATGTAGACTAGAGAATGTCTTACTTCTAATAAACTTAGTGCGAATGCTTCGTTTCATTTAGGTTAGGTAATCGATAACATTCCATCTACACTATTTCATCTACAACTAAGCTAAATACTTTCGTGTAAGCATTTTTGACTGGGCACAGTGCCTACGTGTGTTTCCCCTTTGGACGACGACTTGCGATGAGCGCACAAGTATTATTTTGGGCTGAGAATACGGTAGGTAAGTGCGACTGTTGATTTAGATAGTCACTTTCCCTCGCCTTTTTCTTTCCCCCTTTGTCAAAAGATTGTCAAAAGAACGTGTAGCAGGAGTATTAGTTTAGCTTATCAGCAAAAGGAAAATATGAACGGTAAATATTCAGAAACATAGTGTTCAAATGAGTATTGTATAAACTTAGCCAATGATTACATCGTTTCAACTTTTTTGTGAGCTCAATGTACTTATACCTAGGCAGTGTATTATTTTCACAGCCATACACTACACAACTCATACTGTTGAAAGCGCAAAATATGGATAAAGTTTTGCAAACGTACCGCTGAGTTACATGTGTATCCCATTCGCTGCTTTGTACGCTATATTATATTGCAACACACTAACCTCATCTCTATGTACAAAAGCGAAGACAATCAAACCTGTAGAAATAATTATGCAAAGTTAAAGAATCCGTAAAAAGCGGTGATAAATCCGAAACGTAACGTTAAAATATACTGTTTCAAAACATAGATAATCTAAAAAAATTCACAAATGCCACACTAGCGATTCAACAATCTCTAAATAATGCTATACTAGCACCCTTACCGAACGGTCGGAAGCTAAACTAAAAAAAGTTGTAAAAATGGCAAACTGAGATGGTACGAACTTTATTCCCTCTATTAGTTACTCTCTAAATGCATTATTAGTAGTACTGTTAAACATGTATGGATAAAAACAACTGTAACAGTTTTCAGAGTAAGTGTTATCTTCTCATTTAAAATTAGCATTCATTCTTCAGTTTCGTAATCATTTTTTGCTTTTCACTAAGTATCCTCTCAAATGTGGCTAAATCATGTAGATGTTTGCCAGAATCTATGTTCTCAAATTACTCGTATATCATAGCATTATAGTCTTCTATTATTAAAGAAAATGTACTTAAGCGCTTTGGCATGTAAGGTTTCATGATAAACTTTAGCAAATTACAATGCCATGAGTCAGCTAAGAGCATGGATTAGTGGCGGTTCGCGAGTGCTTTCGATGAGTGGGTACAAGAAAGCATTACTACTCTTCTACAAGTATTTACTTGTTTGTTAATAATGAGTTGGGAAACTAGCCCATTTTTAGTGCTACGTGAATATTGCAAATGTAACTATAACAATAAATATGTTTTATCGCACTTGCACAATGCAGTATTATATATTTGAATTGAGATTTTAGAACTAAACATACTTTTAGTACAACGACCAATTGTTAACAACAAATTCGAACGATAAAATTCTAACAAATATCGATGAGGTAAGAGTCGTAACTCACTTTTTTCCAAAATAGCATTTTGAGGGTTTTAGATAGAAATCCTGTTTTTTTACAGTAAGTAGCTGCTGAAAAATTAGCATGTCCTATGTATATGTCGTGCTGCTCACTATTGGCAAAAAAAAACCATTGTGGATCGGTTGTGCTCATAACTAAAAGTGAAATTGATATATATCTGATATGTTTTGGTCAAGTTTTGGTTCTTGTTTTTACTGTATTCCATATCTTCGTACGCTTATGTCCTTTTAAATCGAAAACATAAGCAGCCTTAAGTACAGCTAAGCTGAGAAAACGTTGCAATTTCCTGATTTACAACGCAATCACTTTAAGCTATGGGTATGTTTCTGCTTATGTTTCTTGCGCTCCAATTTGATACCTCCGTTTTAATTGGTCAGGAGTTCAAAATTTGTAAATGAAAATTTGTTTTGCACCTACGTATCCAGTAAATGCTTATGAAAAATGTACAAAAAAAGAAACTGAAAATATCTGTACAAGTCTGCAAGTTTCCTAATCTAAATATTTTCACGACATTCTCATGATGAATATGAAAATATAGAAAAAAAACCTAACAGTATGAAAACATGCAATGCTATAGAAAGAAATATTTGTTTGACTATTACTCAAATTATAGCATAATTACAGATTTTACAACAAAATATTTGTTCAATGCGTAAAAATAAACTGCACCTTTAGAGTATAAGCTTACTTGCTCTTTAATTTCATTGAAAGTTACGTGAAATTCTTCACAGTATAATAACTCACCACATTCTCACACTTTTTTGTATTCGTGCACGCATTATGTTCCATAATTCTGTATGGTTTCTCTTGTATATAAAGGTCTTTTCAAAGATACTCTTAAATTGCTCCCAGTTCTCAATATCTTCTTCTATGTATCACGCCTCTGCTGTCCCTACTAGAATACTGGGAGTTACTTCACTGTGCCAATTGTGTAGTAAATCTTTTCTATTTTTTATTTCATTTCTTTTTTCTATCGTTTCTATTTTTTATTTTTTATTTCATTTCTTACCTTTATTGCGACTTCCTTCACTCTCGAACTTCATAACACTTTTCACACTTCAGATACAACACTGGAAAAAATTATTTCTTTTTACTCAATTCCATTTCCTTATTTTTCGTTACTTTTTTCTACATCATCCTTCGTTCCCACCAATTACGCCATTAACTTCACTTCCCGTCCCATTTCATGTCACTCTAATTTTTGCATAAAACTCTTCAACATTTACATTATATTACAAAGGCAAAATTAAACTCAATTCAACTCAAAGCTCATCTAGTAATAAAATGTATTGACGTCGTCACTAAAGTTTTCATATTCAACAGATACATGAATAAGTACACTAACGTACATGTAAATTTGGTCGAGAAAAAAACCAAAAAAATATAAATCAAGTAAGATCAAAAAATAAATTTACTACCCTAAAGGATAACAATTATTAACTAAAAATTAATTCTTTATTATTTATTATTAAGGACATTTTTAAATACTTTTCTCGACAAACAATTCATCTTTTGCATTGATAACTAATTAAACAACTCGCGGCATCCTTTCGATTGCTTGTTCCATTCTCGTTGGAAAACATTCCAGAGTTACTGAAAGTAACGCCAACAATTCCGCCACTTCTATAGAGCTCATCCCACTATTACTCAATAGAGTTAAGATCGAGACTCATTGGACGGTAACCATATCATAATTTATTAATTAATTGTAGTAGACGATCGACTACTGGCATATTCGTGATGGACCCGGTCTTCCAAATCAGTGTATTTGTTGATATCGGCGAATGATATATTTTATTGTCAACGGAGCTAGATTTATTGTTTCACCGATTTGTCTGTTGTTGTCGAAACTGTTACTTCGCCCCGGGACATTTTTAACACTATTACCTTGCAGTACCGCTATCACAATAACACTGAAACAATAACTAATTGCAAAATATTCTAAAATGAGTACCTGAGAGGGCAGGAATCCTCTAAAATTTTTACCTGGTTAATTCTATCATTAAGACTTCACTAATACTAATAAGTAGAAGCCAATAATTGGGTGAAAATTAAATTGGATATTCCGAGTCAAAAAATATATAATTAAATTTCTTGTTTTTAATCTTTAGGTTGTTTAAATTGCAGGGATCAAGCAATTGCATGATGAAGACTATGATCGTTGAATGTAATAAAACTTATTAAGTTAAGGTATTGTAAAACTTTCTCCGTTGGCTAAACTTCCGAGAACTGCAGGCCAAAATTACAATTGAATGAAATTAAATGAATACCAAAATAATAAAATTGCTGTAATTTATTGCCGAAGCAGTGTTTTGGAGGAAGGAGGAAATAAAGAATTTCATCTTATGTGTACGTACTTACAGTGACCTGATATTTGACATCTTAGTTTAGAAAGTGTTTAAAGCCTTTTTCCCCTAAATTAGTGAAGCTTTAATAAACATTTATTTACATTCATAAATACTCAATACATATAATTTATAATACAAATAAAATTTCAGAATATTTCAAATTTGATTCAACAAAAAAGAACGAATGAAGTGTAGTCGAGCTTGAGAATTTTCGTTCTTGCGAACGATCAGTGTTGAAAAAGTGAAAAACAAAACGCGTAAAATATTGTCTACCGCGAAAATGAAAGTGAAATAGAAATTGTACCTAACGTTTTGCAGTTCTAAAACAAGATCAATTTATCGGCGATATATTTCCTCCAAGTGTTGTTCCACTTCTACTTTTGAGGTGAATTAATATAAAATATCTGGAAATAAAGCATCTTTAACATCGTAATAAAGAGCATGCTTGAAATAAACTCCGTCTAGTGAGGTATCCGGCATCCGTGAACTCCAAACTTTCCGTTCGCCTTCCGCCATAAGGAATGCAATAATTGAGGTGAATGTTGAACTTTTTCCATTTCCTGAATCCTCAGAGGACGATATTTTATCATTTTTAAATGCGTTGGTCATCTTCTTGGTAACCGCTTTTTTCTTTTATTGCTGTCGAAATGACACCTTGCTGTAAATAACCGAAAAAAACCAAGGAAGCCATAAAATGTCGTAATGAAATTTTACGTTTCTTGCTTTATGAAAAGATCGGTTTCCTTATGTTAGAATGCGTATGTAAGGTCATTATCTTCAATTATGTGTACCGCTATAGAATAAAGTAAATTATGACTTTTTTACAAGTTTAAATAATAAATGAAGCCAATTATGGAGTTGTGCCGTTGTGATATTAATTATGAGGGCATTGTTATGTATGTCAAAATGAAGGATTATAGGTAGTCAAAGTTTATAAAATCAAATAAATCTGTCTGTTTAGTGTTGTAAAAAGTGTCTATCATCAAATCATCGATCAGCATTGAACTGTTTAGGCGTATCTTAGCTACTCCGTGAAGAATGTATAACCCTGAACAGCATCGGCCTAATCGTGTTTCTTAGGAAAACAACTAGAAAATTGTTTCAAAAAGAGCAGTGTAGCAAGTCCTACAATGAGAAATGTAGTTTTAGGGATTGTAAAAAGTCGTACGACAAAGGTAGAGAAATTTTTGGACTATATTCTGTGATGGGTTTGAAAATGGGTAAATGAAGTACATAATAATGCAGTAAGTAAATACAAAACTGAAGCAGCTTTTCATGGCATAAATCGGGTTGCTTGGGGCAAGTTAGCGTCCTACCTGCCGTATTAAAGTGAGAACCCGGAAATATTGACACTTCGTTTGGAGTACTAGCATGACTCTGCGATATGCACTACAACTTTATAAAAGTTTTTATCTATAAATATCTTCCACTTATCGACGTGGAGGTAGAACGGACAACCGCTCTGGAGAATCACAGAATTCTACATACATTGATTGGCTGGACTTCCAACATCCTTGAACCCACGAACCGTCCGTGCTTTTACGTATCTACTTTGGAGTTTACGCGTTTAGACACGCGGTTTTCTATGGTGACGACTGCAGATACAAGTGAAGGGTAAATATCAAAGCATATTTTGTGCTTGTTTGCAAAAGGTACTAGAAGTGTTGAATTCTGACGTAACGATCACGAAATATCCGCCAATCCAACTAAGATGAAGATGGTCTAATTCACAAGGAAAGGAAAGGGAAGTAAAGCGAAAGCAATTTTACTATGAATGGCACCACTTAGCTTTAGTCCGAGTTCAAATATCTCGGTATTATCGTTGACAAGAGCTATCGAGGATCCCACATATCAACAACGAAGTCAAAAAAACTATTATTGCGTTCGGACACTGTCGCAGAATGCTGGGAGAACCCAAAATCTCTCTCCCAGAGCAACAATGTATATTTTCACTGTAGCCATCAGGCCAATGCTAACACACTTGATTTGATCGTCTAGTGTACGAAATATGCTTACAGCAAAATACTAATGCAAATACAAAGGCCAGCCTGCCTTGGTATCCCGGGAGCAAGACATGGCACCGGCGGCCATGAAATCATGCTTTACCTGTAGCATGTATTGACTACCATGATCCTGTTGCTATTCAATAGTATAAACCAGGGCGATGTTGTAAGATAAGATATATACTGTAAGCTTTGAGGGAACTAGTGCGGTAGATTGCTGCCGGCATAACACTTCATTCGATCGACAGCGATGAAGGCACTTTATGTCTCTTCGTAGATCAATAACAATAACACTAGTCGACTTTTCAAAGCCATATCGTTTCGTCAGTCATTTCTTCTTTCGTGGATGTGCGATCACGTTTAAACTCATTTACCCAATTGTAAACACTTGCCAACGCAGGAGCAGATGTGCCATGAACTTCATCTAACTTAGCTTTGATTTGTTTCGATGTTAGGTCTTTTAAATGTAAGTGTCTATTCACCGTTCGAACTACACTTCTTTTCCATTTTTTTTAGATAAACAAAAATCCTTACTGGAAACAAATTATTTTTCAATACTACGAGCGCCATCTTTTATATTGTCTAAGTACTTCTTGAACACACCCTTGTATATTAAATATAGGTGATTCACCGCATTTTCGTTCTTTACACCAAAATTAAGACAAGTCGCACTGGAATTATTAATTTGCAAGTAGCTAGATTTTTAAAATTGTTTTTTATAAATCCGCAGATACAACCTAGATTTCCTCATTTTTATAAACTATAATAACGATGACTTTGTCTTACTATTATATTTACCATGTGACTCAATTTTACGCTAGATGATTTTGTTTTTTCACTTTATTATATTAATAACGGACATCTGCTCCATAATTTAGTTCTTACATAGCTTATATACATACATTTATTTAGCTATACATACATACATATTCTGCGACATAGCTTCTTAAACGTTCGTAAGAAAGAAAAAAAAAACGGAATAAACGAGATACATACACTTTTGTAGATCAGCTGTAACTGTTTTGACAACCATGAAATATCGCTTGTATTAAAGTGGTTAGTTTATTTTTGCTACAGAATGACTAAGCATCACGGAAAATAAAATCTATCGGAAAGGAATAGAAGGTTAACGTTTGCCAAGTTCGAGCACATACATATGTTAAATATATGCTATTGATTTCGTAAAGGAACAAACCTATCGGACACTGAAAAGCTTTTAGGGGTAGCTCGCGAAAGAATAAAATTCAAAAGATTTAATTGGATATTTTCTTGGCCATTGGAAATAAAGGTTTACGAGTCATATACAGGGAACTTCGGGAAACCCCTTAGAAGTTTTAATTATGTTAACGTGAATGGGATTCCACATATTACCTATTTTTAATAGTTTTCAAGGTATTAAACGATTCTTTCTTTAAACTGCATATAATAATACAAAAGGTAGTATGATATGCAATGAGTGGTACAGCATTCATTCTGTAACTTTTACTTGAAAGGTTACGATGTTCGATAACTAATTGACAGTTATCAATGCTAGATTTTCAAATAATTTATTTTAGGGTACACCGTTGTACAACATTAATCCGTTATATACAGTTTAAAGGAACAATAATAAGCCAGTAAAAACGGCAAACAATATAATAGTATCCCCACACTCTGCACCATATAAGTTTAATTGATTGTTGTTTCGAGGAAACAGTGATCCTTATTTTTAACCGAAGACCGAATAGTGCGAGAAAAACAATTTTAATTCTAAAATGCCTGTTCTATCTCTACTTTAAGGAAAAATATATTGTTTACAAGTACATACTTCTATCGCCTACACACTCTAAAATTAAGACATACGAAAGATACGGAAAAATAGATGAAAGGGTCTCTAGTATTTGCACTGTGAAACATAAAAAATGTCTTAGCTTTAGCCCAATAAATGTCGTACCCTAATAAATTAAACAGAGTTTAGAACAATAACGGTCCATTCTATTTGTTTGTTGCTTTTTATGTAAATAGTTTCGTGAGTGTATAATTTCCGCGGCGAACTTACGTTTTTAACGAATTTCAGGCTGTCTAATTCTAATAAAACTTACAACTAGCGATTCTATTCTATCAAATCGATAAGATCTGATATGCTCCTTGAATTTGATGCCTAGCGCTTCTTCTCGTTTGACCAATATAGACTCTGTCATAGTCACTACATGCAAGATTATAAGTTCCTGACTTTTCCTTCATGTTCGGTTTATCTTTCGGATTGCCAAGAAAATTATAAAGTGGATTTCGCCGAGTGAAACATACGTTCATATCTTGGCCTCTAAAATCTTTACCAAAACCCATCAATATGCTGTGAAAGAAGAATTTCACCATGAAGGAAACCTCGGAGATTTAAAAAATCACGCATAGTGGTTGTAGGAAAGTCTATATTGGTCAAATGAAAAGAGCGATAAGTACCAGATTCAAAGAGCACGTTAGGTTTGATAGGTACGGTAGATAGAATCGTCAGAAGTGCAGCGCAACACATAAACAAAGCCGGGCGTAATGTTAAATTGGGAAACCTGAAGTCAATTAAAAATGTAAGATTTAAATAAAGAGCAATACCAATTTGATGAACAGAGAGAACGAACCGTTGTCATTCTCGGTTTCATCATCTGATTTATTAGGATCAGGGTAAAGCGCATACATGTTTTATGTTTTGTGTTGCAATAAACAGAGACCCTTTTGTCTATTTTTCGCATGTCATATTTTTGGGGTCTGTAGGTAACACAAGCAAGTAATAATGATAGCAGGAACTATAGCGTAGAATGATAAGCAACACAAGTATCGCCTACCTCCGCACCACTCAAATTTAATTAATTCTATAATGAAAAAATACAGAACCAAAAATAATGGATACGAATGGTCCTCATCTTCAATAGGTAACCGAATGATCTAAAACTAAACATGCATATATTATCCCTACATTCTAGACAAAAATATTCTTTAGAAGTGCCTATTTTTACTCTCTGCACGTCTTGAAACTACAACATGCGAAAAAATAACATGTATGAACTATCGCTTCTTCTGAGAAAAGATATTGTTTACAAGTTCCCATTCTACTGCCTACACGCCTTAAAACTTCGACACGGACAGACTCTTTTATAATCTAAAATACAAACAAGTGCCAGCCTGCTACAAAAGGATAAGTAGGACAGAGTACGACAACTCCCGAAGTTACATCCTTAATTAATTTCACATCTTCTAATTTAAACGCTATCGCTCTTTTCGTTTGAGCAATTTTTTATTATATCGTCCGATCTTCGGAGGATCGATGTATCCTCGAAACAGCTGTCCCGGATTAAACAATTAAACTTGTGTGGTGCGTAGTGTGCCGATACTTTTGTGTTGTTCACCATACTACTACAGAATCCCTGCTACCATATTTATTAATAAAAGTAGATAGACTAAACCGCGATGTGAATCGAGATGGAACTTGCTTACTAATTCAATAATGTAGTTAAAGACGCCACGCTTTATTTGAAAAAACATCTTTCTTCAATTTGAAAATATGTATAAATGGAAACAGTTTATGAATACCCAGTATAAAATTTAGTAACGGTAATAATGAGTTATCATTTATCATACGCAATGACCCTCCATTTCGTTCCACAAAAGTAAATACTTTAATTTTTATGACATTTTAAAATATTTAATTTCAATGAGAGCGGCCCAAATGCAAGCATTTCATCATAGTCGTAAATATTTCGAAAACAGTGTTTTTAAGGATAATATGCCCTAATACGAATTATGTATGCCATATGTACAATCGATTAAGCTGATAAAAAGTATATAATTGCATTTAAAATAAGAACGTTGATAATCACTTCCGCCTCAATTGAACTTTCATAGGCGAAAATATTTTAAATTAATAGACGGAATGCTACAATTATCTCTTCCAAAATTTCAGAATATCATTCATAATATCATTAAAACTTCTAACTAACAAGATTCGTGAAATGCGCATCCACCTAGGGCATTCTGGTGTTGCACAACAAAAAATTATATTCAAATACACGGGGTGTTCATCCCCCACTTTAAGCTTTATTTTTTAATAGAATAGCTTATATATTACTGCGCTTTTAATGGCTTTCTTTACTTTATTTTATTTTTCTTCAACATCAATTGGAATAGTTTGAGATTTTTGGTTTAAATGTTAAATGATTCAAAATTTCTTGGTATTTTCGATCGGTCGTCCGCTCGGATTTAGAAAAATAATTTCAATATATATATATTTTTTAAATTAGTAGAATCATTTTGAATAACCTTTCAATTTAACTTTTATTTTGACAAGTAACACTAAGTATATTTTTTTTGAGCAGGTGTACATATCTCCTCTTTTATTATTTTGGATTTGTATAGCGATAATCTAGAAACGTTTTGGTTTTGGCCCTTATATATAAGAAACGATACATTACACTAATTTTGGGTATATAAGTCACGTTGATTTGCGTTTGATGAAGTGTTAAACCGCTTGATAAACTCCTGATAAATATCACCACTTACCGATGCATCGGTAGAAAACATGCATTTTGACACATCGTTTCATCGATTTAAAAATGTTTGTGCGTATGTTAACATTATTTCGTTGTGAATAAAGTTGGTTATTATCACTTACCTATTTTGATATGATGTTGATGGGGATCGTGCTCATTACCGCCGTAAATTATAACCATCTCTAAACACAGTGATTGGTACTCCAAATTAATTTTTTATTGCTAAGTTTGCTAATATAAAGTTTGCTTCAACAGAAATGCCTCTCACGGTCCTGGAGTGAGAATGAAAAATGAATTGCTTCAAGGAAATGGGCCAAGAACCGGAAACTGACTTCATCGTTCTTGAATCGGTCAGAAATAATTCCGTGTCTATTGGAACGATTTTGAAATTGATTCTGCAGTTGTAGGGACTGCTAATTTCCCTTGAATATACTCTGTATGCTTCGGAAGTCTGTTGAGAACAGAGTTTCCATTAACATCGAGGGAAAGAACATTTTACAGTAAGGAAGGAAGGCAATAACGTAATACGTAATTTATTTCCATATTTCCTCTAAATTTATTAGAAGAATAATAAGCAAGATTACTTCTTCGGTTTTAACAAATGTTAGTCTTTAAAAACAGTCCAGAGACAAACCACGTTTTACAATACATAGATATTTTTTGAACTACAGATTTTACCACTTAGGAAATCGTTTTATTCACATCATTTTAATTTTTTTATGGAATAACAGTATGTTCTTCCTTTTTTCATCTTGCTGGAAAGTCATTTAATACGTGACGTCTTCAATAAATTTATTACTTTTAAATCAATATTTGTCAGCTTAGGTTCCACATTTATTATTTGTAGAAGCTTGTCAAACAACATACATACGAAAATGATACTTATTACCAGTACATGTTGTAGTTATATCAAAAGAAATACGGTTTGTAATTTTTAACTACTAGCTTTAGAAAAACAAAAGTTTAATTATTAAACGAAAAACATGTATGCATAGATATATTTTATAAGGAAAACTTTATAAGAGAATTTTCAGAACACTTAGATTTTGTAAAAATATACATTATATCCTTAAACAGAGAACTAAATTTTCGATTTCGATACTTGTAGAATTTAGTTCATATATTTCTTTTTTCAACGTGCTGCTACAAAAAGGAACTCACACTCGAATAATATTTGAATTACCAGTGCAGTAATGCAAGACATTTAAGACACTGGTCTTTAAAAAAACCAAATGTATTTCGCAGAAGTCTTATATCACCTCAATTATATCAAAAAGCTACGTAGATGGAGTGAATGTGAAAAATTGCAATTGTACGCTGGCTGTTGTAATTTAATAAACTAAACACGTATTGTGCGCAGCGGGATCTTTACTCGAGCACAATGTATGCTGCGCACGTTTAAGTATTTTCTTATTTGCAAACTTTTGCTCTAAATTTCTTGGCATACTCAGTGGATGCGCTCTATATAATAAAGTATTTTGATCTTTTCAACGCATAATTTGTAATTATAAAATGACATCTGCGAATAATTTTGGCTTTGCTAATTTTCACTTAAAAAATTAATACTTATTATATTTATGACGATTATACTAGTAGATCATCGCCAAAGTAATATTTATGTAACTGGTAAAGATTTATTTTCGAAGGAAGTGTTGATTTAAAATTTCAAAAAGATGTAAAAGAAGAGAGCTGAGTAAGGTTTGTTTTTGCAATTGTATTTTGTAATTATATACATACCAATAATTTATTATTGGTTCCGATAACATTGACCAACAAGGTGTTTACAGTTAGAAGTTAGTAACTGATGAAATTGAACAGCATATATAAAGTAACAATGATTCGAAAAGCGGCCAGGTTGGCTTAGTTCTGGTTGCAGAGAAAATGCAGTTCGAGACTTTCTCGCAGCAGACATGAAAATTTTGTTGATGTTATAGTATGGCCGGTAATCTGGTCTACTGCAATAATGTTTATAAACTTTCTGAAGCTATTGGAAAACATCATGATCTAGTTCCTGGAGATTATCCATAGACTTATCAAAGACCAGCCTAAAAGCAGTTTTGTTGCATAATGGAAACCATTATCTTTCTATTCCGATAGGTCATGCTGTTTCTATGAAAGAAACTTACGAAAACCTGAAAATTTTATTAGAAAGGATAAAGTACAAAGACTATTCCTGGAATATTTGTGCAGATTTTAAAGTAATTGCAATTATTCTGGGTATCCAATCTGTACTGTTACATACAAAAATACTGTTGCTCTTTATGTCTTTGGGACAGTCGTGACAGGGAAAAAACATTACCATAAGCAAGAGTGGCCATTACGACAACAGTTTATGCCAGGAAAAGATAATGTATAACATCAGCTGATAATAGAACCTGGGCTCATGAAAAGCTGTAAAGGCACTGGATTTCGAACCTGAAGGTTTTAGATACCTTCGTGAAAAGTTTACAAAATTAACACAAGGGAAACTGAAAGAAGGCATTTTTATTGGACCTCAGATACGAAAAATAGTAAATGGTGAAATCTTTAAAACTAACTTAACAGCGAAGGAAAAAATAGCTTGGCATGGTACAAGTTTTCACCAATTTCTTGGGAAACAAGAAAGCTGACAACTATAAAACCGTAGTAATGGATATCTTACAAGCATTTTACGCTGCTGGCTGTAATATGTCCCTTAAAGTGCATATTCTACATTTTCACTTGGATTTTCGTCGGGAAAATATAGGCAACGTTAGCGATGAACAAGGTGAGCGCTTCCACCAAGACATCATGGGAATGGAAAAACGGTATCAGGGGAAATGGAATACTGTTATGTTAGCAGATTACTATTGTATGTCAGGAAGAGATGCTGTAGGTATTGTTTATAAAAAACGGAGCAGTATTACTTCACATTTTCAATTATAATAATTTGAAATATACATTAAATTATGATCTAGTCTAAAAAACCTTTTCATTGAAATATAAAAAAAATCGAGCTAACTTGACCTTCTACCTTTTATTAACATAAATGTTTATATGTTTTCTATCGAAGTTTGTATAAATTATTTTATGGTAAAATTAGAAGTTGAAGTTTGTTGGTCAGTGTTATTTGTGATCAGTTCCACTAAAATAGTACCTAAGAAGCTATTGCAATAATAAAGGATAAAAAAAGTGGGATAATTTTTGTTTAGGAACGTTTAATATTTTTAATTTAATAATTTTCTTCTAGGAAATGTGAGAATAGTAAGAATAAAGTAAAAACTTTTATATAAACGCTAATTTAGTAAATTAAAACTAAAAATAATCTATTTATCCAGAATCAAATCCAGAATAGCAACAGTATTCAACCGGTATACAATTACAATTATTATAATTAATAAGATTGATTAACAGAGAATATTTGATTTATTTTAGTATCAACAAACAAATTAAAATACTTCCTAAAAAAAGAACAGTTAAGGTACTTCGGTGTGAAAAAAGAACTCGACGTTTCTTCTTTCAATTTCCTAGTAAGCGTAAATCGCTGGAAGTAAATTTTAAAAGAAAATATGTTACGAGATCGAGTAGTCAATATGACCGATATTTTTTAAATTACCGCACAGGATTGAACAATGAACGCAACTCGGTTTGGATTCGTACGCTGCTACCATTATTTCTCTTCCAGTTGAACGCTATTAATCTTGGCCAAACGAGATCCTTATCGCCTCGTAATCCTCGAATCTTCTCGAAGAGCACAGAGGTTGGTGACGATTGTGAAGATAGGTATTTTATCGCAATCAAATGTAGAGCGGAGAAGGTCTTTAACTATCTTCTTTTTCCACTTCATTTCCTTTGCCGAGAAATTGTCTGGTCATTCAGTGTGTCATCCTGGTTTTTTAAATGCGTTGTAAAGGAATACTCAGATCTGCAAGTATTTTCCGTTTGCGTTCATAATAGTGGTGGGTATTTTGAGTAAGCGTATTCGGCATATTTGTTTATCGAGCCGATATTTTCGTTAGTTTGTGTGTGAAACGGCCGAACAAATTAACACGCACGTTTCTGCAGGAATTAAAGTCCTGGAATTTATGTTATAATGCCTACACTGGACTTCCTTAACGATATGATAATCGTGTTCTCCATTGTATTTACTTTCATTCGAAGGGGAATTTTCAGTATCAGTATAGCAATACTAAATACATTTTCATCCGAATCAAGGAAGGTAAGAAATTTGGGACGTAAACCTGTGTGCTCTGGATTGGTAATGTAGTAAGTTTAAGATTATAGCGACATACACGAGAACCACAAATTGTGTGGTATATAAGCTCGTAGTAGCGTTACAATACAACGATTGCCAGCGTTGTATTTTGTAAGGTTAGTCCTCTGGCCACCTAGAAAGATATACATATTTTTAGTATGCTTTTTTTCTCTATGCAGCGTCGATAGCATCTCGGAATTTCCAATGCAACACCTTGCGAAAACTCGGTCGAAGTTTCGAATTTTTTAATATGTATGTTGGTGATTTTGATATATTTGTGTATGTTGGTTGAATGTAAACCAGTTTTTATTTTAAAATAAATATTGAGGTAAATAGGAAATGAAGGTCAAAATCTTACAAAACTCTTTAATAGTAATAATTAACTTGCTTCTGGCAAGAGTTATCTCTTTATCTTAATTCTTGTCTAATTTTAATTCTTTATCTTAATTTTTGTCTTTCCTTCGTCGAGCTCCGACCTTTGTTTGTTATTATTGTCCCGATAGAGGGGGTTGTATATCCTGCTGGTATTTTGTCTGGATAACAATGATATACAAACATTTAACCTTTCTAACTATTTACTACCTGAAATATGCCTATACACAAAAATGGCGAGCGGTTTACGTTGACTCCACACGCTCTTTCTTCTTCTCATTAACAGATGCCCTCTTACAGGCAATAGCCAATAAGCGGCATTTAAAGTTTGATTTATACTGTAAACAATTATTCAGCTGAGTTTTCAATCTTCACGAATTTAGATAGACGAAATGTTTCCCGCATAAAATGTGTTGAAGTGTGCTGGAGAGTCGACGTAAGGACAACACATCCAGGAGCACATTTTAAAAATCGAAACGATGCAGACTAAAGCAACCACTTCTCAATCACAATCATTCATATCAATTCAATTTGCCTGAAGATAGGAACATATAATGGGATATAATTATAGATTTACATTCTCAGTTCGGTGTTGCTCGTTATTAGAATTTGGGTTTAGTTAGGAATTTTTGGGCAGTATGCTAGCAGAAACCTGCGTTGATTTGATTAGAATAAGCATAACGGATTTAGCGTCAACGCTGAAAGGGAATGCTTTGATTGTGATGACCCCAAAAGTGATGAGATGTAGAAGAATTACGTACGTGAAATTTATTATATTCTGTTTTTCTTGGCGTTGATACCGAACAAAAAAAAAGTTTGGAAAACAGGATCTCCGGGTAAAACCTACAGCGCTATTAAACGCGTCAAAGAACAGTTCAAAATTGAGAAAGAATTGATACCTCAGTTCGTTAGTGTAGCTTGGCAGACATGTTATACAGAGAACCTTTTACATGTTATTTACGTTTATATTTGTGTAAATATAAAATTTTTTCTTAGGTTTCTTAGGTTCTTAAGTTTGATCAGTTATTTCATCATTTCAGTTATTAAAGGATTTCAAGTCAAATATATCAGTTAGCGAAAATGGATTTAGGCAAATAAACGAACTTGGAAGAACCCTTGAATACCCAAAGATTGCTGTACACATTTGGTACAAAAGATACGTGGTTCTATTAATGCCAGAGTTAGCTCCTCGTTACATAATAAACACGTCGGAAAATCAAAAAGCTTCTTTAAGCATAAAATTATTTGAACCGGTCTCATCTTCTCTATTCTGGGGAATTTAATAGCCGAAATGAAACTAAAGGATCTTCGTCAATCTCAGTCAGTGAATATTGAGAAAAGCTCTTAAATGAGAGACGTCACAATTTACTATAGAATAATTACCAAAGGGAAAGAGATAAGATTTAGAGTTGGCGATCTAGGACAAAATTACTGTCTTCGAAACAGTGGTCAAAGAGTATATAAGGCAATGTTGATAATTCCATCAACAAGAGAGAAGCCACTTTCCGTGCCCAGGTCAAGGTTATCTAAAACTAGGCGACAATAATCTGTGCTTTTTAAGCCGGTACTTCCAATATAAATTAACTATGCTATTTATATGTAATTATCTTTTATTTCTTTGAACTTTCACATAAATATTTGCATATTTATTTTTTATTCAATTATTTTAGGCGTATATCTTTTATTTAAAATTTAGCGTGTATCAATCCTGGATAGGTAAGACTGAAATCCCGAAATTCCGGGATCAGCCGTTTATTTTTCGTTTAGCCACAATATAAGATTCAGCAAAAGCAATTTATTTATTCAGTGGGATCTGTTTAAAGGATACAATTGCTTTTTCAAAGTATCTAGCACTATTTACGATTTATTTTACGAACATATAGGTTGTTAAAATCCAAATTTATGGTCACTCATTTCTTTTGAATAATTCATATGCGAATCATACGCGTTTATTTTTATTTCTATGCTTGTCAATATTTTGCGCATTTTAAACGCCATTCATCTCTCGTGCATTCACTGTTTAATGCGTCAGCCTAGTTTGCTGTTTTTTGGAGCTCAAGACAGGCATAAACGAAATTCCACTGAAAACAAATTAATTTATATTCAACTTGATTGAGTACAATTTTTGTCCCTGGCTTGTTTTGTCTTAAAACGTTTAAAACAATATCTGACATAATCGACCTTGATGTATACAACGCACTTAGCGTTGGCTTTTCCCCAAATCTTGTTTATTTTTACGGTGAATGTAATTAAGGTTGGGGGCCTAATGTCGATTACGACGATCGTGGAAGGGTATCAATCATCGGTCAGGAACAATCTGTACGCTTTCACGTAATGCGCTAAAAATAATAAATAACGAGTTGCTCGGTAGGTCGATGATTTTAATTCCGTATAATTAATTCAGTTAGATCTTGTCTAAATAGTGTTTTGTCTATCACAGCACTACAATTTACGATAAGAAATATTTGCGAATAGGCGCAATAATCAGATGTATATACATTTATAAGTACTATAAGTAATTATAAGTTGGGATTACTTATTGAACGTGCATAGCAGCTAATAATATAAGGGTGCTTTACTTTTTGAGCACAACCAAAATATAACTCTCTTTTTGTTAGCTTGCTGTATGAGAATACTTTTAGTCGCGAACTATATGCAGTACAGTATTACTGGAGAAATATTGGGATCCCAATATTTAGTTTTTAGTTTAGTTTTATTACTGGCAAAACAACTGATAGCAACGACGGACTTTTGCCTTTGTGCTGATTTTTGCCGCAAAAAGAAAATGTTATAACGTCTTTTTCTTGGCGGGACTATAGACTAGCGAGTTATTTTAATGAAAAAGTAAATACGTGGCTAGATTAGTTATAAAATTTTAAGTACCTCTCAATTCAATGGGCATTTATTTACATATTGCAATCATGTAAATTCGTATACATAAGACTAACTCTTTCGCTCGGGATATTTTCATCTATCCTTGTCCATTCCTTTTGTGAATCTGTGACATTTTACTCAATGAAAAAGTCAAATTCATCTGCTATTGAAACATACGTATTTGATAACGTGTTAACATACGAATTACGCGTGTGGTGAGTAAAAGGAGATGTAAATTTAGGGAAAAAGATTTTGGAAAGATTTATGGTGTTATGATGAAAAATCCGGTGCGTAGTTAAAGAAGAATGAAAAGTTACGACAACTGTGTGGGAGCCAGATAATAACCTAGTTCATCGGAGCTCAAAGGATGACATGATTGACAAACGAAAGAGAAGGGTGACACAGGATAAGATGAATGCAGATGATGGAAGGAAACCTACGGGGAAAATAATAAAAAGATGAAAAAAAAGAGAATAGAAAATGGAGGTCGCAAAAGACCATCAAGCTGTGGACCTTTTATTGAGATAGCCATTAAATTACCAATCGTTTATGTAAATTATTTTTACAAGTATCTATGCTAGTTCTTTTTCGTTATTAACAATTATTAATGTAATAATAATTAATTACATTACAATTAATAATAATTAATTGTAAAATTATAAATTAACTTTAAATTGGCAAAACTTCAACACTAAATGCATATTTCTAAACTTTTGTTTTTGTATAATAAAGATTCTACTTGTATACAAACGACGTACAATACGTGTGCTTATAATTAATTGTAGCTTTGCACATATTCTAACAACGTAACAAGTTTACAAAGAGTACTAAGATTAGAGATTGTGCTATATGTTAAACGAAGCGTATTATTTTGTTATATTGAAACTATTTTCTAATTCTAGAATAAACAAAATATGTGTGTAGCTGATTTTAGGGTCGTATACGGCTGAAAACAAACAAAAAACGGAAAAAAGTAGGGGTTACTAAACAGTATCGGAAAAATGGCGGAACGCGTTAATATGATAAGCGGCATCTTTGAAGGTTATGATAGGCGGAAGCGATTTTTCGAATTTGTTTAGTGGGACCGGAAAAACGTACGTGTATGAGTCTGCGCTCAAATCCTTAACCCTAGCATCACGTTAACAATTGGACAAAAGAATGTGATAAATCGAAATATCAAAGCAGGCGAGAGAAAACGCGATTTTTTCGCGTTCCCCCGCGCGAGACCAGCTCTTACAGCGTTTTCGCGATTCCGCCATATCAATATCGCTGACGGTATTTTATTCCGAATTTGGAATTGAACAAGTACTCGAAGATAACCTTGGTAAGTATAAATTCCTATGTACGCTTGGTTTCAATAAAGATACAATGGCCAAGAGAGTTGAGTGTTCAGTTTACGGGTCCTAGACGTTCAGTGTTCATGCCGTCGTATGACAACGGTTATTTTATCGCTTTTCTTTCTGTTATTGTCGTTATTATTATTTATAATTACAAAAAAGAAAAGACCTACGAACCAATTTATTGGTCCAAAAAGAAAAAGAAAAGATAAAACCGAGCATTTTCCTTCTACTTACGTATATTTTTTGTCTTAGTTCATGTAATGAAAGTAAACACCTTGATATATAATCTGAAATTGAGCATATTAAGAGCATCTAATTTTAAATTTATTTGCAGGTCGTGGTACAACTCACGCTAATCGTCACCGAAAGAGTTGACAATTTTGACAAGGCGAATGTCGTCTAACGTATTGTTTCACTTTAATTTATTATCGTATTAAACATACCAATAAAATTGCTACATGTGTATTATCTCGTTCGACAATAGTTTTTTGTAACGTATTTTTCTCTCGAGCGACGCATCACAATATTCGTCATGAATCCTGCAACTGATGTAAAAATCGTTCATATTTCCCAACTTCATTACAAAATAATATACATAACATCGATATTTTTCAAGATTCTGTCTCAATACACATACCACTAGAACATATTTTTTCAACTGAATTGAATTACATTCGTACAACATTAAGATATTCGATAATTGGTCATTTTATTTAATGAAGATCAGATCACCGTATGTACCAACGTTGAGCGCCGTAAAACTTTTTGATATTTTTGATATTTCTCTCTCATCTTACTCTACCCGTCTGTCATATTTGAATTGAATTATACCCGGAAATAATTACAGTAATGAATAATTACCTTTATAAACCAATAACAAGAAAAAGGCAAAGACGAATAAAAATGACCATACTGGGCATTCCCTACCTGCTATTAGCGTATAGCTACAACGTCAAGTTGGCGGTAAAACTTGCGGAAGTGCAGTTGGTTAAGATCTCGGAGTTCTTCAATGAGCTTGGATTAACGATCAACTCCTGGAAGACGCAAGGTATTGAATTTTCTTGGAAACAGAATGGGCAGCTCTCAAAGATCTAAGCCACTTCGATGGAGATCGAGTGGAGCAGCAGTATCGAGTATTTCGGTGTCATTCTAGACAGCAGGCTAGTCTTCGCTGAGCACCTCGGACGAGTTCGAAACAGGATAGTAGGTGCGGCGAGACGGTTAGATCTCGTCCTAACTCCCGATTAAACCCCAAAATCGGCGTAATGCTGAGCAAGCTGCACAATCGCCCAATTCTCACCTACACCACTTCTTGTTTGCTCATGGCGGTCCCCTCACACTTCATATTCCTTTCGGGTATAAAATCGATGGCTCCAAACGATATTGTGGGTCCCCAGTAACATCGAGGTCGCAACACTGACACACCTGAGCGAAACCGAGGACCTCACCCCTTACCAGGCTCAACAAAGCTTTCTTCGAGGGGAGCGACAACACTGCCATGAAGAGCGCTATCACTCAGATCTCTAGAAAAACCACATACTGGGCAACTTTCGACTACCTAAGTAGGTATAGTATCGCTAAACCATCGCTACCCAAGATCCACTATTTTTTTTTTTAAGTAGAACGCCGGAGTAAGGAGTTCAGGAAGAAGATTGCAACGCCCACATCAAACAGAGGATGAGTATCGCAACAAGATTTCTGCGTTGTACTGGAAGAAGATGGGCTAGAATCCAAGGAACCTTTGGATTCTAAACTGGATCCAAACTCCGCCGAGTACACTTGCTACCGAGATCGGCTAAGCCTGCACTCTTTATAGAACATGACTGAAGTCATAGTTAGTATTGCGACGTTGCGTGCAGTTTGTCATTAGCGTCACGTTCGGTGGCAGGCTGTCTCGCGTGCGCGTAACTCACCAGACAGAGAGCGACGGCAATACTGGCCAGTACGTTAATAAACGAGTGAAGAGTATAGTAGCGGCATTCAGTTTAGAATATCTAGATATTTTATTAGCATTTTATTTCATAGGTGTCCTTTTTGATATATTTTGTTTTCTGTTTGATTTTAAGAGGACTTTTTTCATTTATTTCATTACTGCCTTACTTTAGAAGTTTTGGTTTTGGTTTATATTGTTACTGTACTGTTTTAGAAGTGTCTTTATTCGTTTATTTCGGCACCTTTTCGGTTCTTTTTTAGAAGTTTCCTTTTCGGTTTATTTTGTTAGGTATTTTTATATTTTTGAAGTATTCCTTGGAGTTTATATTTCCTTCTTATAATTTTATAATATCCTCCTTATCCTTATTCCTTATTCAATAATCCTTATTCAATATCCTTTATACTATTAGTCTTAGTATATCATTTTGTAAATGTCAGACATTGTTTGATGATGTGGTACCATTTTCACAGTCCCTAATAAAAAAGAAATGCTTTGCACAACTTGTTCTTGAACGGCATCTGAAGAATACGAGGCATATTGAATACTAAACAGGTATTTCACATGATAAATTTTTAGTTTATTTATGCGGAGCTTTAATAGTTACCAATCTCCCATTAAATAAATTACGGGATCCACTTTTCCGACAATTAGAAAATATTATGTACCTAAGCAATTCGGCAAAACAAATCAAATCAGGTCAAAACTACGGGAAAATTATTTCTGGATAAGCGCAGATGAAGCGACAAACATTAAAGGAAAATTTGTTATTATACGAAAGATCCTCTAATGTCATTTTTAGGCTACAAAAATCAGATTGCGCGTCACTCCAAACGATATTACCGACATTACCATTAACGGGGTAAAAATTGTCGCTGGTGACGGCGAATGGAATATATCACATTGCTGTACTTATTCGTGAAGAATTTCCCTATCTTAATTAATTCATTCGTTTAAAAAGATTTTATTCAAAGCAACTACTAGGATAAATTTATATAAAGCAATGTGCCCGAATACATATTTGGCACCAGACACGATGGGCTACATGGTTAGAAGCTGTATATCTAACACTTTCGTATTTTAAAACCTTTTTTAAAAATGAGATGCTTCTAGTGTTACAGCAGTCATTAACTGTAAAAGAACATTTAGTCGAGCAATAGGAATTTATTAATAAACATTTCTTAAGCGTAACAAAAACGACCAAGTTTCTAGAAAACGAAAATTTAAAATTAACTGACTCCTTTCAACATTTGGAATTCTCGTTTAGTAATTTAAAAAGTATAGAATGATCGATTGGTAAAAAGATACGTAACAAAATTAATGTGGATTTATAAAGAAATCCAGATTATGTGCTATTAAAAGAAATTTCCAATAACGCTTTTGCTACCTAGAATGAAAGGTTATGTTTAAAATATAAGGAGTTAATTTCATACCTCAATTTCGCACCAGTTACTTCATGTGACAGAAAGATCTTTCTCCAGCTTTAAAAATATATTAAAACCAATTTACAACGAACAATTTAGGAAAATATATCATAGTTAATTCCTATTTATAGTCGTGTCGAAAACGTTATTTGATGATTAACAAAATGTAACTTTCAATTTATCTACGCCACTGCATACACTTGGCCGACTAACATTCGCTAGCAAACTGCACCGAACTCTTTACTCCAGTCATAGTGCAAGATTGCACGATTTAGAGTGAAGAATCATATTGTTTTATATCTTTGTCGACCCTTTTGGCTGTCTGATACCTGTTTGAGGTTTCTTTTGTTTGGATTTCTCGAAAAGTACATTTATTGAAGGATTATAGGGTGACATAGCCATCGGCCGAAGGACTTCCCTCCGAGTAATCGTTTAACGTGTCACCCAGCCCATTATCAAACTGTGACTCTACCATAAGCTATTTATGTATTTTTCGTTGTTTGTTCGCGAAGATTAAATGAGCCGGTTGTATTAATTTGGTGTCAGTTTAATTCGGCATAATTAAGGTTCGTACTATTTTAACGAGATCTCGATATATGAGTTTGTATCTAGTTTACTTTTTTCTTTCTGATGGTTAGTAAATATCATGTTACTTTTTTTAGTACCTTTTGGCGATATTCTATCCAATCATCAAATTTCTATAGTTAAATATTAAATTTATAGCAACATTTTTTTGTATACCAGATTCGATCATTTTCATATTAGATGGCGCTATCTCAGGTTCAACATTTTTAAAAGAAAATGTGCTGGGTTTGGATAAATTGCATCTGGTATTCCTTTGTATCTATAACTGTTTCTTACTAAACCTTTGGGGTTTGGCTTTCACTTTTCAAAAAAAATCTAGGAATGAAGACTAAAATGCGTTTCCATTCACCCGAACTGGATGCATCAATAACATTATTAGAACTGGTCGGCTTGTTTTATCGTCCTAGGAACCAAACGGATAAAGAAAACGAAAAGATATATTTTATTGTTCTCAAACATTTTAATGAAAATCCCTTTATCATCCGCATCACGGACTAGACAATTTATTACGGTGGAAAATCGCAGCGGAATTCTTTTCCATTACGAAATCTCGCAGTTTTTCTCACTCAACGAAAGTTCCGACGTTGTATTTGGTAATAGTTGCGTACAAGAGAAGATTCCAACGTGTCAATCAACGATCGGATTGAAGCTTTGCAGATTTTCGGGGCCCATCCAACGTTGTAAAATACAATACATGTTTAGCAATGGTTTTTAATTCCAGTTCTTCGTTTAAACTGCAATTTCCGTTTCCTGGATGTTTTCAAAATTTCGAAATTAACTTTTGCATTGGCATCTAATGCTCAGTGACGTATACGTATTGAGGATTTACGAAATGTGCATTTACCAATTTCCAATAACTTTTCCTGTTATGCTTTGTTCTTAGTAAATATCTTTCTCATCCATATAATTGTCAGAGAGTTCTTATTTTCTTATTTTGAATTGTCCCGATGCTTATTCGATGGATGAAAATTTACATAACACATTTTTTTACAAAAATTACGGGTAAAAATATATTGTTTTCTGAAGCGCTGTTCGCGACATATATTTATTTTCTTTTTAGAATTTAGAACTTCTTTGATTAATTTCCATTCCCTGAGAAGGAAAAAAAGATGGGGACGCCTCTTTGTACTAACTCATTTCACACAAAGACGTTTGGCATTTAGGTTTACAGCTACGTGCGAAGTAAAAACCGGAATTGTATTAATAGTTACGATGTCTTCAAGGTGTTTAGTGTTTAGTAGAATCTTTGACGAACAGGGTATTTCTTTATACAAAAATGTGCGCTGGAAGAAGATTATATTTGGCTTGCCAAACTTATTAATAAGTAGGTATAATATGGGACATACTTTAGCATTGTTATTATCTATATTATCATTACTAGAAACAGCAAATTAACTTATGTGTCTATGAGTTGCAATAATTCTAGTATGTCGGGAAGAGAATATATTTAATCTTACCTAACTGAAGTCACAAAGAAACCGAATAAAATGGAACAGAAGCCGAATTGAAACGGAAAAGAACCGAATATTGCCGAACGTAGCCGAGACAAGTTCCAATACAGTCGAGTACAGCCGAATAAAAACTAACAGAATATAGTCGACCATAGTTGAATTGATATAATTGAATAGAGCTAAACGAAATCAAATGTAGCCGTAGCAAACCGAACGGACTGACGCGATCATGTTAATAAGAAGTAGATGGTTTTCTCCTTGTTGAGATATGGTGATGGATTCAAACTTAAAAAGTTTGGTAAGAAACAGTTATCGAGTTTTATAGAAGTAGCAATATCTGTTAAATGCGTCTTCTAATGTACCACCAAAAAATCTATATATGAAAAAACGACAATGACTAGGATGTTAGATTGGTCACTGTTATTTATGCAGAAGAACGAGAAGGTACTGGGTCAATAATATATTTCTGAATTAAGAATTCGTTTAAATATTGGTAGGGTTGGAACGAAAATCAATGTTTTATATAATGTACCTTTCAAGTCGTTTTATTTATTAAATTTATAGACTTATGGCAAAGGCATAGTATTCAGAATTTTCCTTCAACAAAATGAGAGTTTTGCAAGCAACGTAGGTGTGACTAAATGCGGCTGAGCGTTAGAAGACGTTCAAGGGACATTAGTATCAACGTGTTTCAGAGGACAGCGTGAATTTTGTAACTCATCCTCCCTCTTTTGTTTATATGCATAAATTGCAAATTTCAGAAACTTAAGAACGAGAGACTTAAGATAAGCTAGAGTCTTCAACAAAAGATGGGTTTTATCATTGTCATTATATTCTCGAAAATAGATAGAACTAGTAGGACGACATTTATTTCGATGAAAACTCAACTTGAAATACAGAAGAGCCACAATGTTACATACGAACATCTTTGCGAGTCCTTTATCACAAAAAGCATAACTGTCTAGCTCTATCTGTTAGAACGGCGAAGCGCTCCAAAATGGAGAAATTTCATTTTTAAATACTACAGAAAAGAAACGTTCTTTTTAGATCTCCACGTTAAACTTGTAGTAATTTTCTTAAAATCAAAACCAACCAGCAGTAGTCAAGGGTCTGTTGTGTATATTTCAAAATTACCAATCTCTTGCTTATAACTCTCTTCGATTAAATAAGTTAAAGTTGCCTAAACCACGTAGTCTCATTGCACCTCGCTTATTACCGTCAGCGTTTACCGGTTTGGCTGCTCGCAAATCATAGAATTACTCTTACACGTCTAATACACGAAGAGCTAAAATGATACAGCGAATTTGGCAAACATTAGCCGGCGCGTCAAAAATAATTTTACCTCATGATCGCCCCAAAATAAATGTCGCCGATTTAATTTTGATATAAACCTACCGTTAATAACCTGGCGTTCGCAATTTGTTGGGAAAATATTTATAAACGCATCGTTATACTGTCGTCGACGACATGCTTGTTCCATTCCACTCCTGTTAACCCTGTTTAGTGACTCATCTGATTTGTTGTTGTAAATAAATCATAAACGTTGAATTTTGTTTGAAAAGAATTGAAGATTGGCCTTATTAAAAACTATATCGTCTAGTATATCGCCTTAACTGTTAATTGAATGTTTTCCATTCTATTTTTTTTTTTCTGTAAGAGAAATGATATGATGTTTCGGCAAGATAAACGTATTTTTCTTCCGTATGTTTTATTAATATCTAGTTATTGCCACTTCTGTACTGCCCGAAATAATTAAAGGAACACTGGTTTTCATTTCAGTCACCTTTCCATAAAGTTCCATCTGATTTTTTTGAATGAATTTGAGAAAACAAAACAACTTTTTATATCATTTTTAAGATAAGAATAACAATTCAGAAAAATTATAAGAAATATAGCGAACAACACGTGTCCTCGCGACACCTTGTCGTTTCGGAATTGAAGTTGGTTCTCGCGTACATAGTTCCCCACGATGGCAGTACAAAGATAAAAATATAGTTGGCGACAATATTCAGTTTCTGTTGTGTGTAAATTAACTTTTGTTTGTATTTTGTTGTTTGTTACGTTTCCTATGTCTGGGGATTATAGTTTTTATTATTTTATTTTTTTTTAATTTATTCAAATTATTCAAAAAGTAATCAAAACTTGAATTTTAGAAACTTTTGTTCTATTAACAATCCGGAGATTTTTAATTAAAAAAATATGATTCACTACTCTTAAATTACATTCTATAATTGATATTTTGCTACATGTTTGCACAACGAAAATGTTTTATTCAACATGCATACATTTCACAGTAATGACAGCTAGTTTCTGTTTTCTAGGGAAAAACGCGTTTGCCCTTGTAAGGTTTCTAAGTTGTTTCTTTTATTTTTCCCCACACGATATTGGAAAAGAATTCAAATACGCAAGCAAAAGTTATACGTACGTGTAACTATACTAACAAATATGTACGCTATGTAGTTGCATTCAACAAAAGAAAATCAATAGCATATGCGACTCACGAATAAAAATGTTCAGTCCTTACGTATGCATATTTAATCTATGTGGAGATGTCTATTTCAGCGGAAATATATATGTATTTTCTCTTCTATAGAGGAATAGAAACGAAACTGGGTATATTTTCTACATACAGCACAAATGAGAAATAACAACATATAGAATGCAAGTAACTATGTGAATTCGGATATACCCGTACGCCGGAAGAGTTATAGCTTCAGAAGGTTGTTTGTGTGACACATAACGACGCAGAAACTTAGTAGTATTGCGTTTAGACATGTCCAAACATTGTTTTGAAGTTATCGTGCGATTCTGTTTTTGATAAATCGCCAGCAGGCGCGACACCCATCTTCCTCATATTTTATTTTACGTAAAAGATGCTTTGGATACAATTTAGACGTCTACCATATTAGCAAACGTGATGGCCTGGCCGCTCCTTGTTAAAGATGGATGTTCGGTCACGCTCAAACTCATTAAACCAGTAAGAGAGGATGGATGCAGCTTAGAAGTTGTACATATAGTCCTTGTACCTCCTAAATTGTGTCCATTTTCCTTTTGATTTCTGCACACGTTTTCCAATTTAAAAAGGAAGTAGTATTACGGATCGGTGTTATTTTTTCCTTCTACGGTTTCGCAAATAACCTCAAAGAAACACTATTCGATTACTTCTTCGAAATTTTGACAGCCTAATTTTTTATATACGAAGTTTTACAATGAGGTTCAATCTAATAAGGTATTCGATTTATGCAGCTAACGACTAAGCATAATATGGTAATAGACAATTTTTAAAAGTTAAATGTTAGGGAGATAATGATCCCGCATTAGAGATAAACTCAATAAAGCTACTTTATATTTCAGACTATTATATATTCACCTACATGCAACCAATCACAATAAAAAAATTAACGTACAGATATTCAAGGTCAATACGTTTGCTTTCCAATAGATTTTATACAAAAATAATAGAATCTTTTTATTTCATAATAATACATTGTTATATGACACTATTCATATTTTTTTGGTCGGTAGATACGTAACGCTCACAATGCGTACATTATGGAACTTTAACATAGTTATAAAGCTTACCTTTGATAGATTAGAAAAAAAATTAATAAATGAATTAAATTTATACATTAAAAAAGGTATGCTCATTCAGAATACCGCAGCTGTAAGCCTAGAACAAAGCGAGCATAATTAATATTTTATGGTTATATGCTTATACAGAATCCTTCAATCTTATTAAATTTGAATACATGTATACGCCTGAACAGTCGCATGTAGAACATACAGAGAAAAATTGAGATGAGAAAATTATTAAAGGTACTGCTATTTTTATGCTATTAGGAGTAACAAGTAATGATAGCCAGAATTACGGGGTAGAATGGCAAACATTAGTTGATAATTGATTAGTTGATTATTGACTCATAAATTAGTTGATTTATTCGGTATTGCTTTGGGTATTCGTGTATTTTCTTAATTTTAATAAGCCTTCTTCTATCTTTACTCTAGGAGACCTACTTGTACTGCTTATCAATCCTAAAACAAAAGCATGCGAAATACTAAAGGCAAAAATACTGGCTCTTAGTGGAGAAACATAAACATGTGATTATGTGACGAACTATGGATCGCCCTACAAATGTAAAGACTTTTTAAACTAGAAAAGGGTATGAATTCATATAATTATAATTTTTAATCATTCTTTAAGTTTCGATTGAATGTTGGTAGTGAATAAATTTTACTAATTAATCAGTAATCAATCTGCTATTTGTGTAAAGAAACGTTTTCAAATTATAGCGTAGCGTCATACAAATCTTTCGAATTTTCATTTCAAAAAAACTTATGTTCGGTGTTTATGAGACAATCTGTCTATTTCCAACAATAGCCTTTAATTGATTAGATAGGGACCGACGAAGTATAACAGATAGTCTATCTTACGCAACTATCTTAATAAATACCATACGTTCTTCGCCGTAACAGAAGTTACTTTAACTTGAATCTTCTATTTTATCTTGTATCTTGAGAAATTATATTGATTTATTTTATTCTAATGTGATATATAACTATTCACTCTGTTTTGTAAATAAAACTGATTATTCGCTTTTTATAAATAAAATAGTTTTTTTTTTTCGTTTGGTGGATGTTAGTTTGTAGGTGGTTGTTAAGTTAAACTCTGGACAAATCCAGTTGTAGTTTCGTCAAGAACATAACATCAAATTCAAATAATTACGAGCTAATTAATTTTATCGAAGTAAACATTCTGACAGATCTAAAATTAATTCATAGGCATCTATTAGCAGCATATATGACTAGTATTCGCATACATGCGTGAGTTATTGTTATTAATGTTATGTTTTACTGAGAGAATGTTTTGAGAATAAAATAAAGAAATAGTTAATAACTGATCTGTTTGTATAGTGAGATCAAAACTAAGAAAAAAAATAGGCAAAGTTAATTCTTGACATTTTCCGAATATCAACGTTTCGGAAGTAGTCTAGAGAGAGCATACGTCGTAACGTGCTTTGTGATAAAAGGGCGAGGAAAACGACGCTACATGCTACACGCTGCAGAATAAGCTACAACTTTCATTTTGTAGCTTATTCTGTCGAACCTTCTAATTTTGAAAACTAGACGTAAGTAAGAGTTTTGTAATTTCTGGACGAGCATTTTGTACGTGCAGTTAATACATGGGCCGTAAATAGTATTATTGTGTATTGGTATTATTAGGAGTTATTGCATGCGGGGACTGCGCTGAAACCTATATTGGATAAGCGAGAAGGGTACTACTTTCAAAGGTGCATTGCCGGTATGGGAGGATCGAATCGTCAGATAATCGTAATATTAAATTAGAAAACCCCAAGTTAATTTTGAATGCAACTTCATAACAAGATGCTTATATTTATATCGAAAGGAATATCCATTTGTGGCTTGCATGAAACAGCACTGCATTCTACTTTTTATTTGTAATTAATACTTTAATTTTAATTTATAATTGTCTATTTTTTTGTCCACTAGTATCTATGCTTTTATTTATGCATTTCCTGTAAGGTATAGAAAAAAATCAGTAAGAAAACGTTTCTAAAACACGCAACTCAATTAGAAATCATTTAATGCCCCAAATCTATTCGTTAATTGATTTCAATGTGTTATTTTTAAATGTCCCACATGTTAAGAACCCACGCCTGTTCTTTTCTTGGACAACGTTGAAAAGTAGTGTCAGTGTCACTCCTCTAAAAATAACAAATTTGTAAATATAAATAATATGAAGACGTAGACTTATGGAACAAATATCTCAATTGAAAATATGTTTGGTATGAGGTTACCAACTTTCAGATTTAATATACCTCCTTTTATTTACTAAAGTTTACTAATGAACCAACTAATATTGTGTGTGTTCAGTTGGATCAGATGTATGATGTTAGAGAGGGAACCAATAACAAAAGCTTTTGAATGCGTAGTATTAGAACTATAAGTTCATTGAAAGGCGAGCTGTCCAAGGAGGGCGTTCAATGAAATTATATACGGTTTTTCTATTTTATTTTGTTTCGTTGCGTAGTATTTCATTTTTAGAAAATTAATTGACACATACTTTTTGATAAGCGGAATAGTGGGACAAATTCAGGGAAAACGTAGCAGTAAACAAATTACGGCTGCAGTGAGGAGAATGCGTTTGATCGAGTTATGTGCAGAAAACCCATTGCTGTTCGACACCTTGTAATGGGTTTTCTAATTTTAAACATTGTTTTAATTAATATTTATTCACTTTTTCGGTTTCATTTGTTTAATTTTTTAATGTATTTATTTTATGTATATTACTTCTTATTTTACTTTTGTGTACATTGTTTAAACATTTTATATGTAAAAATTAGGTACATGATACAGAAAAAAGTATTGATTTTTTCCTTGTGATATTTTGTGTGCGTTATGAGGGCAGAGATTTAGAAAGAGGCGTATGAAATTAAGATGATTTCACTCAAAGTTTTGCAAGATAAAAAGAAGCCTTCTCTCAGCAGTCAACGCTGTGAGACGTGTGTGAGAGCAGCGTCTAGGTATCGACGGTTGCTGTATCCTCTTTTTCTCGTTGAGGAAGGTACGGTTATCGCCAGAAGAGCCACGGCAAAAGAATCCAAAAAACCACGCGGTATTGCACCGCCGTTATAATGTACAAAGGTACGCTTAGTAAGGATTCCAGCTCGAATGAGTTATTCAAGCGCAGAAAGTGAGGCTGGTCACTATTATAAGGAGAGTCGCGAGCCAGGGTTATTGCTTCCGCCAGAAGGACGAAAAGACGGTGTTTTGTAAATTTCAGCAATTAATAAAATTGATGTTCATTTCGTGTAATTTTCGAGGGCCGGTTTTTGTAATTCTCGGTTTAAATTTTTATTTTTGATCAATTTTTTATTTCTTGGTACATGACTCCTTTTCATTTGAGAATAGTAGGACATGCTACTACGTGCTATAAAGAATTGTTTTAAAGAATTTGGGTTTCCGAGTTCGAGCCACGTCGTAATTGCAATAGAATGCCAACGTTTCGCTCTCAATTTCATGCAGCTTCCTCTGCGCTATTGCATGAAGTTGCGACCGAAACGTTGGCGGAAACCCAATTTCTTTAAAAGAAAGCAACGACCGCAGAAGTCTACAACAACACAAATTTCGTTTTGTTAATAAAGTTGGTTATTTTTGTTCAGTTCAATTCTGGCCAAACCAACTGTTATGATAAACGTTGTGTCCGACACTGTTGTAAATTTCTAATTTCTAAGTTTGTTGACATCATACATTCATGAGGTGATTACTTCATAACAGTAGATATCCTGACAGATCTAAAATTTAATTCTTAGGCGACGTGTGACAAAAATAAAGTAATTTATAACAGTTAATAAGTCAGAAACATCTGCGATACGAATACATAGTGAGATTAAAACATTAAAGGAAAATAGGTAAAATTGCTTCTTTGCATTCTGCGGACGTTGCAATTCCGAAAATAGTCCAGAAAAAAAGTGCATAAATTATGTAGTATTCTTATAATTATGGTAGTTAAAAGAACAAGTAGGTAACTATTCTATCAATTTCCACTATTTACACGAAAACATTAGCCGGCCATATTACACCGTAGATTGTATTCGCTATTAAAGAATAAGGTAAATGCTATTTATTCTTAGACAAGGCTCAGTCCGAAACCGATAGCTTGGTGAATAACACTAATATTTTTCTAACAAGCATATCTTTTATTAGAAAAGTATGAGTGACAAACCAATACTACCTCGGTCTAATCCAAAGGCAGGAAACATCTAGTTCATGCATTTATATAGGTTTCGAGAATGAAATCGTGCGTATGGATAAACGAAGATTAATTTAGAAGTTCATTTATTTTCTATTATTTATTTTAAGATAATGTAATGCACTACTGTAAAGATCTTAATTTTTGGGAATAATTATTTGTGCAATATGCCATTGTAAAGATATATTATGTAATTCAATTCCGGGCTTTTTCCTACTACTTCAGGCATTTTTAACAAAATGTAAAGCAGAGGTATGTGGAAGATAATATAATTCATCTAATTTGTTTGGTTCTTCTAGAATTATTTGAATCGTAAATTAAGGCAAATTAAAGCAAAATTTCTCTAGTTTTAAAGCCTATTTTACTACAAGAAAGCAACTTCAATATTTTAATGAAAATTATTCTTTAACGATACACAGCTTTCTACAATTATGTGAATTGGTTTTGACTCTACTATTTGTAATTTGTTCAATAGAGTTAGAGACAACTAGATGATTTCATTTCTTAACAGAAAATAGCTTTATTACATATTTTTTGGTTCACCGAGCTCACTCTCAGAATATAGTTACTTCCTTAACAAGATGATCTTCAGCATTATGGTAATTTTCCATAGAAATTAGACATACACACTTTCCTTAATATTTTTTCAGTATTAAATAAATTACTAAAAGGGCCGTAGAGACGGTGAGACACCATCACCAGCGCAACATGAAACATGAATTCGTAATAAGGACGAACGATAATGCGAAGCCGTAGCCCCATTTTTAACAATAATACAGCTCTCGGTTAATATTACAAGTAGTATGTAGTCTCTTCCGAAATTAATTTTTAAGAGATCGTCCGATTTGAATAATTCAGCAATTTTTTTGTCGGCTCCTTCCGCGAAATAGGTTCCACGATACATAAGCAGCTTGCTGAATTTTCCGAATAAAAATATTGAACGTTTCGCTTTCGTCATGTCTGAATTTGCATGAATGTGTCTAATTTGAATATTTTTGCTTAAGCAGATACAATTTGATTTGTTAACTTGAATAAGATAGCAATATTACAATATATCAAGTTTATTTCATGGCAAGATGAATATGGAAAAATACAAGGTTAGGCAATTTTAGTTTGTTTGGAAATTAAATTTTCGACTTGCTGGAAATCGTGGGCATATTAACAAAAAATAAGTCTTAAGGTAATCGTAAAGTCAGCAATCAGTAAGGTTGAGATCAGGAGAAGGCTCTGAATAAGTATCTGTATATTCTAATGGATGAGCAAGAAATATGTAATGGCAACCTCGTTATGAGAAGGCTGTTGACCAACGTTTGCGCACGCCAGCAGTTAGTCGCCAGTGGATCCTTCTCCCTCATGCTACCCATGTTAGGCATGTTACCCACCTAGGTAGCCCATGCGCGACAATGATCGGCTTTTTACGGCCCAGGCTGCTAGGCGCTGGCGACTAGCGACGGAAACGAAATTGTCTATGAGGTATAATCGACTCGCCCGTGACATAAGCTTAAACAACAGGGATGGTCGGGCCAAGACCCTACCCAGATCGCACCAGCGTAATGCCCGTTATTCAGAAATCTGGGCCTAACTTAAACCGGAACGGTTAGCTACTTACTGGGATCTCAAGGCCTGGGTCTTAGAGAACTTCTGGCATTAGGATGAATACAAAGGATACCCCAATCAGCCATCTTCAGTGCAGCAAGTTGCCTCCTGCCCTATGCCCTCGTAGTGCCCGTTATTCTAAAATTAGGGTTGGTTATTGTAACTGTAACTGTTTATGGGTAACCGCTTAGGCTTAATGGGTGAATGGTCAGATAGAAGTATTTGAAAACTTCATAGAATTTAATTTTCTTAATACTGTCAGTGATGCAAGGCTCATATTATTAATATACGTTGGTCACGCTACCCACGTTGGTCTTAATGTCATTAAATTAGCAAATGCGATACCAATCACAATATTAGAGCACTTTTTTCATAGCAATTACCTACTACAGCTTTTCGATTTCAGTGTTATGAAGTCACTTGAAGTGCGGTGGCACCAGGTTTTGTTGATCTAATAACGAAAATATGTGAGAAATTCCAAGAGGAGAATTACTGGCGTCAGTTAGAAAAACCGGAAAAGACTTAAAGCGATATTATTAAGAATAGATTCAAAAGAGTTGAGATTTTCCCGTTTGATCCATCTATTCTCGCAGAAGATATATTTGATGTCTGAAAATTTGAATGACCGCTAAATCCTGCCTTCTCGAAAACTCAGGTAACGACTATACATCGTTACGTACATACGTATACAACAAAAGTTGCCTCAAATCGAACTATTATAAACACTACAGAGGCTACACTGTGCCCAGCAAGAAATGATAATGATACAAGGACAGAGTTTTATTTGAACAGCTTATGATAGGTCCTATTAAAATAGAATCTGTAGAGAAGCAGACACGGAAGAAAGTTTGCAATAGTGTAGAAATTATAATTGGGAAGGAAATAATAAGCCGGCTGATAGCTGCAGAAAAGAAGTGGAAAATAAAGAGGACAAAACGGAAGGAGCCTCAGAAAGAAAGTCGTAATTGGGCTAGCTAGAAACATTCTTATTTACTCTTATCTTATATCTTATCTATCAATTCAAGATAGAAGAGGAAATAAATAACCCAACGCGAAATAATGCAGATAAAAATTGAAAAGGATTGGTTATTGCTAAATATGATGCGATAAAGATGAACAAATACTTTGTTAGTCGAGTAACACACTCATGTTACAATGAAAGTGTTATAAAATTTGTAAGAAGAATGACAACCTTGTTACCAATTTACGCAACTCGACATTTGTACGTAGAGACAAGCTGAGTTTTCATTTCTCACTTAACGCATACATTATACAGTCATTCCTGATTTTTATGTTCATTTTGTTACTTACCTATTAAGTGTTTACGTAGAATATATGAATGTCAAGTTACTAATAAAATAATACTGACTTATCATAAAATGTTTCCTGAGTGCATTTGATTTGTTAGAAGAAATTGGTAATTTTCCTTCAAATATTACTAAAACAGATATATGTAAAATTTGTACAATTTATAAAAAACACTTACTCCTTTTGAAAATGCGTACGCGTACTTTGTTTCTTCCTTTGTTGTATTTTCACATCTTTCAGTTAGTAACCTACAAGCATAATTAATTGCTTATATGTAAGCGTTTCTTCGACAATTGAAGAATGAGAAAACAGTGATAATTTTTTTGAAAGTTTAACCAAGCTATGTTTCTTGTGCTTTTCTCTTCGACAGTGATACACTGTCCAACATGTGCGAACTTTTCTGGGTTGTTGAGGCTGCTACCAACAGTGTATCTCAACACTGAACTAGATACAAACCCATTATCTGTTCTATGTAATGAGGTTGTTACCAGTAGTGCAGACCTTTTTTTTTTATTACCATCCAGATCTCTGTCGAATTAACTTCTGCAAAGTCGTTCGTACGCTCTTATGACGGTAGAATGATAAATACCAACGATAACGAAGATAATGCAACTGCCTCAGATTTCGTAAATTCGTAAAAAAAAACTCTCCTTGGTGTTTCATACACCTAGTCCACCGTCGGTCCAACAATTTAAGTCATTCATGCAGTAACTTCTTCATTTGATGTGCACCGTTTTCCGACAATCGACCTTTTCAAGTTTTCAAAAAGAAAAAAAAATCACAGGGTGCCAAATTTGGTGAATATGGCGAGATGGGCAGGGCACCATCTCGTACCATACTAGTTTATTTTTGCCGTCGTAACTGCCGATGAGTGAAACGGGACTTTATTATAGTGGTAGAGAATTGTTTTCTCCATTAGATGGGGCCTATTTCAGCTTTCAACGTTTGGTCAAATTATTAAAGGCAGTCCTTCCCTTTTTAAAATAATGAAATATGATTAAGCTTTGCAAATCTCAAAATACTGTCTCTATAACTTTTTCGGCTGATGAAATTATTTTCACCTTCTTTAGTGCCGAGAAAAACATATCTCATGTAGAGTCACCTACTCGTGTCGAGCTTAAAAATGCTCAAACATTGCTTTGAAGCTGTTATGCGATTCCAACTTTGGCCAGTCGCCAGTAGACGCGATATCCATCTCCATGATATCCTTCCCATACTCAATTTCTTTCTGAAGGATATTTTTCACACGTTTAAGTGGGATATTTACTATATTAGCAACCGTTCTAATCTTCATTACTAATTTTATTGCCCGTAGTGACCGCAGTGGGACGACCTGCTCGCCCTTTACCAAAGACGGATATTTGGCTACGTTTATATTCATTAAGCCAGTATTAGGTCGAAGATGTATGGTTCTTATAAACCGCATTGAGCTTCTCTTTGGTTTCTATATACGTCTTTCTATTAAAAAAATAAATCTGTTGCTGGCTGGTATGGTTCCTTTTCCATTATTCTACAAATATATAAATTTGCTCATTTTTGACAACTCTCAAAACAAAAGTACTCCATAATCCTCTTCGACTTGCGAGCAGAGCTCGACTAAGGAGTATTATTCACAGTCGGTAATGAAGATTTTGAACTTGAATGAATGAATGAATTTTGAATGAAAATTTTGATGTTTCTAAATATGAATACTTCTCACACTCATTTAATTATGTTAGCGACAGCAAATGGCGTTGTATCCGATACCCCAATTAAATTCTATACATTTCTGATGGGCCGGGCGATCGGACCGACTACTGCAAAGTTTATCTGCTTCAAGAAAGTTTTAATGCGACTCATGTAATCCAGCGCTATACTCTTGAAAGACTTCTTGAATAAGCCTGCGACGGCAACTACGCACTATGAAATGTAGAGTTGCTTCGATGCAGATTAGAAAGGAAATATTATCTCAAAGTGATTATTCTCGTTCTGTACTAGGATGCTCATAGTGAGCGCCGCATGCATGTATGCATCATATTTCGTTTTATCTTTTGCTCTGTTCCAAACAAATGGATTTATGAAAACAAGGTGTCATTCCTGCAGTCGCAATTATTGTGATTTCATCGGATACTGTTATTTGCATTGATCAATGTAGAGTTAGTGATAGTATTGTATTGGAAGTTCTGATATGGCGATATGCCGTAATGGTTCACGGTTATAGAGTTGGGACACTCTGGACTCTGTTTCATAACCGTAAGCTGATGGAGTTCATAATCCTCTCGATTGGCAGTCCTGCTCTGGGCTGGGAAACCAATCTTCGATCGATTTGTTTTTTTACTTGCATTGCATTGCTACCGTTTTCTTTGAAGATGACGTGTTATTTTTTATAAAAAGAGACAGTTATAGGTTTACTTGAGAGGGGAAGTTACAGACGATATTTCTAATTTTCAAATAAACAAGAAGAATACCTTACAACTGCACACACACTAAGCCAACACCCCAGTATCATCTATCTCCTTTTAATTTGGCATCTGTTAAATCGTGTTACGGCCAGTAAAAATTAGAATCTACCGACGCCGAATATTGAACTCGGTTGCGCCTAGTTAAAAGCGGAACGAACTAGACTATTGCAAAAGGTCACAAAAATGTTGATAATGATATATGAATGGTAAATCGTAGAAACACGAAGTGAATTTGCTGAATAATAGGATAAATGTCATCTGTAGCTTCCGTTTTAGTAATAGAATAATATTTTTATTATAACGTTAATAAAAGAGGCCGAAGATGCGTACTTGAAGTGCTAAAATTTAGCCTATGCTAATTCAGTGTTAATTTACATTCAATAATAGCATCCTAAGAAAACAAATTCATCTATAATGATATAAACACGAAAAGCGTCGTTATGAATTTGTTATCGGAAAGGCAACTGTATTTACAAAGATACTGGCCAAGTGCTTTTGTTATTAGGTACTAAAGTAATAGACCATACACTAGAGAGACATTTGCCAACTCTCTTAAAATGCTTAAATGCAGAAGGCATTTAATAAGTTTTTTCTAGGATGTATTATCACCAAAGAATAATAACACCAGAAACAATTTGTATGCATCAGCTAAATATATGACTTGCGCTTAACTGTAAATGTCTTTTTTATGTGTATTAGACGTATACGTCAATATACAAACGATAGAGATATAAATATGTTATACAGAGGTTACTGAAAAAATATAAGGAGCTGTTTAAAAAACTACGATTTTGGTGCTTGATTTTGGGAGCGCTTTCTGTTTTCTGGGGACTCACTATACGTACTTCGAAAGCGTTCTGATACCATGGCCATATAAAACCAAGCGGGCAACTTAATCTAGTTAAAATTTATACAAAAACGTATCTGTATTTCGAATTTTTTAAAGAGCAAGCATTTTAAAATTTGGGTGATTACATTGCAGAGGTGTATTTTTAGATGAGAAGTAACTAACGCAGTAATATACAGAGCATTCCATTTAAAATAACAAAGAAAGTTTGGAAGTTACTCGAAGGACAGGTTATTGAATAATGATCTGTGACAACCAACATTTTTGATAGGACGCCTGCCAAGAGAGTTGTACAAGAAGAAGGAATGGTGTGACAAATTTAAGTAAAAAAGCTGCGATAGACTGCGTTTCAGATAAAAATTTGAAATAGTTGGAAATTTGTGTTAATGTGGTATGTAGTGGACGCGTGCGGAATCTTCGATGTGTCGGTCTCAATATCAACAAGAACATTAACGATGACGCTATCATTCCGATAATGAAAAAGTATTACCACTGTTAAATTTAAAATAATCTGTTGGCATGAACGCTGAGCGACATGTAGACACTTTGTGTAAGCATCAGTGAATACTGCAAGAATTGTTTTTTGTTTTTGTTTTTTTTTTTTGTTTTATTTATAACAAAATTATTTTATTGAAAATACGTGAACTAGTGACAAGTGACATAATGGTTCCATTCAGATACAGCCAATCCCATTATATAAAGAAACTAGAGTAACTATCAGTTCTGTTGTAGATTTCGAAACTTAAGCTGAATGCACTAGAAGCTATTGGAGCGGAAGCATCTTCGTATGTAAACAAATCCTTATTGAGGAACTAGTTTTAAAACAATGTATCTCCATAGCGGTATTCAAACTTTATAGCGCTTGAATCCAACAACGGAATTCCAATTCGAACTCTCTTGCTAACTAAACAACAAAATTACAACGCTAACTGCATTAGTTGAATGATAAAACTAAGCTCAGACGGGTCCCCTACGAAACAGAAGTATTCCCGAACAACTATGAATATATATATCTGCTAGAGTAACTATAATCAGATACGTTAGTATATAAATTTGTCTTACATTAGAATAAACCGATTTTATATTCATTTAACACTTTGCAGCTTTTTATTCTTTATCTGTATATGTTCTATGCTTGTAATATTTATTTCATACAATAGAAAGGCACATTAACGTAATTTTCTTCTTATTAAAATTGGTGCAATGAACGAGTTTATTATTTTAATAAATTTAATTTGCTTAGTGAATACGTATTTTCTTGTATACAGTAAATTGATTTATTCGTATACAGAATTGTTTTATGGACTTGTTTATTACAAATATCAAAGAGTACATTCATATAATACAATTTCTTTCTTTCTCATGTCTTTATTAACGTTTTATGAAGTTGGTTAGTACATTGATTTTCTTAAATACAAGTAATAAGTAGGAAACAATAACTTTATTGATGAAGAGTAAGTAAATAATCACAATTCGGTTCGAATAATATTAGAGCTGTGTCTATTACGGCCAAATTGGAGTTAATTGTTGTATACATACATTTATTGAATGTCATTTCACTTTGCAAATATTTAAGAGTATGTCTACAAAATAGCCATCATATTATGGAAACTAATTTCTTATTTAATGTTTAATGCAACATTAGCGGAGCCAAATTTTCACTAGTAGCCATCGAAATGTTTCATATCAACCCCATTCTGTAGGATGCCAATCGAAACCGTTGCCGCGATGTTTGAGTCACATTTTTCCAAAATCTGATGGAAAAATTGCTCAATAATTTTTTTAAATGAACCTTACTCTTTATTTAAAATGTGTTATCTTTCACTAAATTAAATAGCAAACTATGCCGATAAGACAATTTATCAATATAGAGTGTTGCGACGAAATACTACAAACTTTTATTTCTTCGATGACATTTAATAAAAGTAATGTGTAAGTTTACCATCTACTCGAAGTAGCCATTATTTTCCTACAAACTTTGTCTAGCGTATAAATAATAGATAAAAGAGGTTATTAAATTTAAAGAGGATTAAAGAGGTAAATCATTGTGACTGCGATAATGAGTTTTTACGATTATTATGACGTTGTAGTGTTAGTCTAGTGCTGTTGCAACACTAACATTGTTGTAGACGTGGCACACCAAAATCGCCCAAAAGTTCTGTATTTCCACCGAAGATGTAACAACCTGGTCACCAGTCTAATGTATTTAGTAGCACAGACCCCATTAACATAAAACACGATATGCACGAATTTAATACGGGTGTGATGTATTCCCTAAGTGAATACGTATTAAATGCAGCGTCAGAATGAGCAAGCGCTACCTGAACTTATGTTAATTTATGGAATAAACTGTCGCAGTTTCAAATGAGCTTAACGAAGTTTGAGCATTTTAGCGTTGTTTTGAGTACATTACAAAAACAGTAAATATACATGTTATTGTAAATATTACACCAACAAATGCTGTAAGCTACAATCAGCAAAGTAAACAATACGTTTTCATACTTAACCTCAAAATTAAAAAGTGGATGCATGGCTATGAAATGTTATTTACCGGTAAACGTCTCTACTTTATTAATAGATCTAAAAGATCCGTAAAACGGAAGAATCCATTATTCGCGAATCGCTAACAAAAGTAACAAGTGGTGCTGGTGGTAAATGTCGCAATATTGCATGATACAAAATATTCGAGTGGGGTTGCAAATAATAACTTTAAATATAAGACAACTATTATATTTGTATATACTACTAACCATGTCATAGTATAAATTACACCAAAGTTACAAAAGCCCGCTTGCAATGATAACTACAGTATTTTTCTCCGTGATAAATTACGGTTTACAGATTATTTGTGATGAATATTTTTAGGAAAACAAAATTTATAGTATTCTACTACTTACTAAAGAACGAGGCATTTTAAGTATAGGCGAATGATTATAAACATTTTATAGAAGACAGATGCATCACATACTTGTTCCCTTAAAAAAAATATATAATATCGGGAATCAAATATGGCAACGATTTCGATTTTCTATATCCATTTTATAGATGCTACACTAAAAAGTGAATTCAATAAATTGTGTTAGTTAACTTCGTTTGTGTTAATGCAACAAAATATGGCAATACATTGGAAAGATATCAAAATCTTTCCAATGCATTGCTTGAAACTCTAAGAAATACTCAATCGAATAAAATTTACCTGAACGTATAAACCATTCTAAAGGGCTTATAAGTTGATCCGAATTCGGCCGTTAAGGAAACGGCGGCACAAAAATTCAACTTATGTTAGTTACTTCAAAATAAAGGTATATAAATAAAGGTAAATTCTGTACTCTAGCTTTCTTTTTTCTTATTTTTCCTATTATAGATAAGCGATGTCCATTCTTTCTTATTTTTAGCCATTCTTCTTGCATCATTCCACGATATCCCTCTTTTCCTCAAGCTTTCTTCTATTGTGCTATTGCATGTGTCTATTCCATGTTTTTCTTGGCCTTCCTCTTTTTCTCTTGTGTCTTGATCTTGCCAGCCATACTCTTTTTGTTAACCTTTCTTCTTCCATCCGCATCATATACCCAAACCATTTGAGTTTCTGCCTCTCTATACTATCTAAAATCGACTCTACTCCTAATTCTTCTCTGATCTTCTCGTTTTTTAATCTATCCTTTCGAGTGACCTCTTTAACCGCTCTTGAATATTTCATCTCCAACGCTTGTATTCTAGTCTTAGTTTGATTGTTTAAGATCCAACTTTCACTGCTGTATGTCAATATAGGTTTAAATATTGTGTTAAACACAGTTATTTTTGTCTTCTTTGAAATTGCCTTTTTTTATAAAAGCGTTGTTCAATGCATAATACAATTTTATTCCACTTTCAATTCCGCTGTTAATTTCTAGTTCCTCTTTACCTTCCTGATGTATATTGATTCCGAGATATTTGTATATTTCTACTTCTAAAACCTTCTATTTATATCTATATTCTATTTATATTCTATTTATAAACCTTCTATTTATATATATATATATATATATATATATATATATATATATATATATATATATATATATATATATATATATTCATTTATATAAATTATCATCTTCGCATCGTGTCTCCCTATTGACATGACTTCAGTCTTTATCTTCTTCTAGCATTTATCTTCATATTTCTCTTTTTTAAAACTGTTTCCCGAATATTCAAGTTTGCTTGTAGATCCTTTATATTCCCCGCATACACTACCAAGTCTTCGGCAAAGGCACTTTCCGAGATTTCCATCATTCTCATGTTTTTATACCCTATTTGTAATTTCTTTGTTTGCCCTTTAATCTCCTTCAAAATATCATCAAGTACTATATTAAAGAGTGTAGGACTAAGTAGTTCCCCTTATGGCAGACCTTTCTCAGTTAAAAATTCTTCCGACTGCATTCCACAGACTCTTACATAATTTCTGATTTTATTATATGTACTAGCAATTGTGTTTATTAGTTTGCTATTTATTCCTCTTTCACTAAGGCTTTTCCATATCAAGTCTCGTGGTATACAGTCAAAAGCCTTCTCTATATCTATAAAAGCTACGTATATATTATCATCACTCGTGTTTTTTTCTACTAGATGTTTCAATATGAATATATTATCTTGTACTCCTATACCCTTCCTAAAACCACACTGTTTTCTCAAGAATTCTGTCGTATATCTTTAGCATAGCATTGCAATCTCATTGTTTTCTGTGTACATTTCATTTTCCTCCTGTATGTTTACTTTGTCTGTTATTCCCATGTTGAGTAAATCTTCAAAATATTCTTTCCATCGCTTCATTATGTTTTTTTCCTCTTTCGGTATTCTCCTTTTCTTTGATTTTACATAGATATTCCTATTCTGCTTGCCTTCTCGTATGCTTTTTAGCGCTCCATAAAATAACTTTTGATTTTCTTTACTATCTCTTTTCATTGCTTCCCCAAAATCTTGCCAGGATTTTTGTTTTGCTGCATTTACTAACTCTTTTACTTTTATTCTTTGCTCTTTATATCTGCCATATGTTTCGCTAGTTTTATTACTTAAATATATCCTCCATTTTTGTTTTTTTAGTTTTATTTCTGCTTTTATTCTGTTTATCCACCAATTTGTTTGTTTTTTATTCCTATTTATTTTTCTGCATCCATATGTTGCTGTTTATGTTATACTTAATTTTATTCATTTCTCTCTCACTTATTTCCTTATATAGCTTAGCTATTTCTTCTTCTCTAAGTCTGTATGTTTTAATTGTTTTCATTATTCCAATTCTTTTATTTATTTCATTATTCTCAATCTTTCCTTTGTTACTTATTTCTATTTTTGCAAGGACAATATAATGATCCGAATATATCTCAAAACTTCTTCTAACTTTAATATCTTTCACTTCCCTTCTAAATTCCTTATTTACTATAACATAGTCTATTATAGATCTTTTATATATTTGCTCCCTTGTATATTTGTGAATATTTTTGCGCCCAAAAAACGTATTGTTTCTGACAGTTTCTTCATACTTTCCTACTACTTCTCCTGTTTCTCCATCTTTTCTCCCTACTTTACCATTTAGGTCTCCTACTATTATCAGTGTTCCTTTAATTTCTTCTGTTATTTATCAATTTCTAATTTTATCCTCAAAATCCTTTCTGAGACTGGTTCAAAAATTAAAAGAGATAAATATAGGGATATTAGTGAAGGTTAACATTTTTCATTCAATTTCATTTCAATTTCATTCAATTCAAGAGAGGAATCCAAAACGTAAAATATACAGGGGGCTGTTCCATTTGAAAAACTAAACTTGTATCACGCGCTGCGGAAACAAAATTCTTTATCTACTTCAATATAGTTTAATGCTCTGTAGCAACTATTACTGTTTTTTAATTTGTAGTATCTATTGATGAAGAAAACCGAAGAATTCTTTTTGTTTCTGTTGTTTCTGTAGCTATTTGTTAGTAAGTAAATGTATCCGTTTCTCAAAAATAGTAAAATATTAATTTCACTTATGTTATTCCACTACTTTGCAGAATTCCAGAAATTCAATTAAAAGTAACGTGCTTCAGAACTGGAGAAAAATGTCTTTCTTTGCTAACTGGTACAATTCTCTAAACAGAACACATGATAAATTCAACTCGGTCATAGATAAAGCAGGTTTCAAAGGATTTACAGCTTCCGCTATCTGGATGCAATTTATTTACTTGAACGTACAATAGCTACCTGATTGGTTGGTGGATGAGAGACGAGTTTATAATCGCATCGTTCGATACACGTAAACATCAGACGTAATCGAGAGAAACCAGAACTCAAAACTGAAATGGAAATATATTCTACGTTAGACACAACATCGTTTCTCGTAGCAGAAGCCAATCGAAAATACAAAGTAGAATATATTTAGAATTCGTGCTTGTATGCCGGTAGTTTTGTTATAACGGCATCCAATAGAATGAGTAATATCGATACAATTTGTTTAGTTGAATTATCGATGTGTACACACCCAAAAAATTAATTCAATGGATCATGTTCATTGATTTTACTTTGGTAGTCAGGAAGAAAATGTCAACCAAATTAATCATAATAGTAAATTACGTTTATCAAATTCAATTCTGTTCAATATCATTAATACCCGTATATCTATTTATTATGAGAAGCTATTAAGCGCTTACCTAGTGGTACTTTGCCCATGTACAAGGTTGCAGCCATGCGACTTGATATTGAAAAATAACGTCAAAGACTTCATGTTTTATAATTACAAATAAACAAAACTTTTTTACGTTAAATGCAACAACAATGAACGTATAACATATTTATTAAGACTTTTATTGAAGAACGTTTCTAACTTTCAGTTTTACACGTGTGATCAATGCAAGGATATATTTATTTTAAGACGTATTAACACGAAAACATGCGAAAATTTGAACCATTTACCAGAGCGCTAGTTTTTTTTTTTTTCAGTTACGCTATTAGTTGAAGATATGAGAAAATCGGTTAAGAACATAAGCTTTTTACATTATTTTCACGTGTAATTAATGTTTTAAAAAATTATACTGTTTTATTTTGGAAGTAGTTACAGTATTTTTGGCAAAATTGCTTCAATGTTAACGTATTAGACATACACGGAATGTTTAATTGGAGTGGGTGAAGATTGGTGGTAGATTTTTCCCTCCTTACCTCTATGGTATCCTGCGCGTCCTGAAAGTACATACATATATGTATACCTATAAAACTGCTGAGTGGGCGAATATGCCTATCTTACATCGGTAGATGTTGACCGATCTTTCTGAACATATAACATATTACCATGACGAACGTTCTTAATCTAAAGAAATACGAAAACATATTTGATACTGCAAACATTGCATGGATCTTATTCAGTTTATGGTATCTAATTTTATAACAGCTGGTAGTAGTTAGAATGCATAAATTATACTGAATCAAATTGAACTATGTAGAAGCGGTTTGACATTTAGATTTAACGCTTGGTGGGGTTAAATTATACAAAAATACCTATTCTTCGATGTGAGTTTCATTTGTTTTGCGAGCCTGGTGTTTGGCAGAGGGAGGTATCCTGAATTTAGCTTTGTTAAATAGCAATTTTTAGTTTAGTTTGGTCTCGTTTGGCAGGAGTTTATAACTCCAATACGTTATTATCGTAATTTTGCTTAAATTTATCGTTAAAGTAACGAAAAAACTTCAAAAATAAACATTTCAGGTGGATAGAATACTTCAAGTGAATGGAACAAATAATTGAAAATTATTTATTTGAATTTAAATTGTTTTTATTTGAACTTGCTAATGTTTAACAACACCTATTTAATGAAAAATATATTTACTTGATTATCTAACATAACCTGAAATAGGTTACGAATTTCAAATAGCAATGTGCGAAGTGATATTAAGGCAGATTTTGGTAGAATTCTATTTCTAATAAATGAAACGTAATGTGTTAATCTGTTAACTAATGAGTTGCAACTCATTTGCATGTAACACAAATATTCATTGTATAATATATCTGCTACTGTTGCGGAACTCGATATGAGATTGTTTTAAGGAAAACACTTCCAATAATGCAATGTCGTATTCCTCGATTAATGTTTGGGTCTTGTCTTCTTTTAATTTACAGCCAATTTTGTTCAACAAAGTGCTCAAGGATTGTTTGCACAATTTAATAGAATCATAAACCAATTACATAATTATTATTTTATTGATACGTCTTGTAAATAACATTTCATGTTCCTATTTGCAGATCGCTTGTTTTTAATATGATGTCCTTTCTTGCCAGGAGATTGAACGTGGACATTTACAATTTTTTGACGGGCTAAGTAGTCTGCTGAGCCACACAGTGGGTTGTTTGTAATGTTCTGCAATGTTTATATAATACATTCTTCAATGTATTACATAAACAGCGCTCAAAGGTAATACAGCGTTGCTCTTCTTTCCTCTCTCAAAATTTACCAGAGTATATATAAGACGTAATTCTCAATAATGTGTAGTCATTTAAAATGCCAATTAATAAGTGCATTGAAGTTGAACGCCATCATTTTGAGCGCATTTACTTTAATTGAAAGATGATGAAGCGAGGAGAATCGCATAAATCAAGCACCCTGGTACGTGAGAAGTAAACAGACTCAGGTTAAGCAAGCACCACGAAGGTGGTACTGCTTTCATGTAGAACTATCCAGCAGAATGATTGTATTGTAATTATGGAGATTTTTTTCCTGAAGTGCTCACGATTCAAAGTATTTGAAATTTTAAAGTTAAAATGATTCCGTATAATCTCCTAATTTCTCCATTGCCTAAAAAATAAGAAATAAAAGCAGTTGAAACTACCGAAAACGTAGCCGTTAGAGCTACGTTTTACGTAAACGTAGCTACGTTAAACGAAAAACTTGATTGCATAGTTGCATATTCAGTTTACTGTGACACATCTCAAGTCTAGAGAAATCTTAGAGGAGGTTATCTATTAGATTATAGAAAAGTATATAGGGACTATTTTTCTCTTGTATTTAACATAGTTAATAAAAAAATAACTCTAATTAGGTAACAGCTAGTGAATTAAAGTTAATGTTGTTTTGAAAGGAGTTTATTTCGAAAAGCATTTCAGTTTCCTTAGCTTTAGTGTTCCTTAGTGTTTAGTGTAGCATGTGTTGCTATCACATGTAGAGGTTTACAAAATTAAATTTAATTAATTAGCAACACCGGTTTACAACATTTTAAAGAGACATGCTTACCTACTGAATCTAATTCTGCTTGCGATTTTAAAAGATACTAACTTAAGTTTAAAATGCGCCGGCTAGATAATGCTAATTATAAACAATTTTATTAACATCACTGCCACTTTTACCAATTCTAGTGAACCAATGCAACTTCTTTTTAAAAGAAGGACGGCTTATGCAAATGTTATGAAATTGTTATGAGAGTTATTCATTTAAAGTACTCCGAAAATAGTCAAACAAAAGTATACGTACTCTACGTAATAAACGTATGGTTGAATAACTTTAATTTAATTAGTAAATTTTGCTGCAGGAACGCTGAACGTTGACATTTAAAGACTCGCGATGAAGCCATTCAACATGCAACTAAGTAACTTTCGCCAGTTATATAAATTGCATATGTTGCCTCTCAACGGTCGTCATATAATAATTGTAATTTAATGCCCCAATATGAAAATGCGTACTTCGCATTTGAAAAATAAATGATTAAGCAGAATTTGCATCTGGCTCTGAAGTTAATTATTTAAACATACTTAAAACAGAAAACAGAATAAAAGCACCTAACGTTTCGAAAATTACTACACTTTACTTCACTACTATTACTTACGAAGGACAATATCGTGGTTGATACTATATGAGCTCCTCATAGGAGCTCCTGCATATTATTTTTACATCGCCATAAGTCCATTTATCATAAATTTGAAGAATAGCAGAAAGCGGTGCCCAGAGAAACAGGGTCCTCCTTCTTCAATACTGTCGTTTCCTTCCGAGAAATCAGAGCTCAATAGTCGAAAGTAATAAGATAGGTTACCGTCTAATCACCAATCTTCCCCGAAAGTGGTAATCAACAATTTATTAACAGCTTCTGTTTTATCAGTAGGTACACAAGGTTTTTCGTGAATTCTCAAAAGTGTCAGATTTCTCAGTGTCTGGCCTGTTTTGAGTAAAGTTGAGCTCTTTTTGATGTGTTAATATCTATATAGAATACTTGAGAATTCACAAATACCTCAAACTTTCTGCTTGGTTGTGCTTCTTGTAATTATCGCTCTGGAAAATATTCCATAGCCGTAAATCAGAACCTGTAGATTTATATCTAAAAATTGTGAAGTGAACATAATTAATAAATAAGCAAATTATAGGCACATAACCTCAAAGTACCTTCACCGCTCATTCCTCTTTGCAATTTGTCCTTTCCTTTTTATTTTTTTCGTTTCCGGGTGTCATTGTTGTTTCCTTCCATTAACATACCGTTAACACTGTCGTTAATTTTATGCATACTAAGTGTGTAAACAATAAAGCCAGAGCTGACTGCAGTAACATTAATAATACGGCTCTTGATACCTGTACTTATAACTAGAGAGCACAAAAACGAGTGAAATCATACCTGTTTCGCAACGACTAGACAGATTCGTGGTTTGTCGATTCTCGCGGAAAACCAGTATCCAACACGAACCCTTTCTTACGAGACGAATAGACACGAGTCTGTTTAGTCGTTGTAGAAAAGGTTCGATTTCACTCGCTTTTGGCCTCTCTACTTATAGCGCTTAGAAGCAAAATGAGGACTTACGATAAACGTTTGTGGATTTATGCCGTTTTCAGAAATAATACTGGTCTACTGCTTGGTTTATCGTGGGATCAATGTGGGTATGACGAGTTTTGAATAGACAGGTACATAGATTTTTACATAGACAACATAACGCCATGTATAACTCAATCAAACTCAAACAAATTTGGACCTGTCACGTTTTGAAGATAAACTCCTCATATGATTATCTGTTTGTTAATAATTTTGCTCATTTTGTAGTGTAAAGCAGATTCTGTGCGACTATCTTCCTGCTTCAGTTATATAATAGTTTAGTTTGTTTGATTTATCTGTGTAGATTCAGTTTTTCAAATACTTCCAAAGAAAATAGCCCGTGGGGTGACTGCATCAGATAATGTCTGTGCTTGTAGCGTGAAATACATCCTCTGCAGATTTGCCGAGTAATAACGCAATTGTTTCTGCTTGTGTGTGACAGGTCCACCAGGTGCTGCAACTGCTATTAAGTAGCCATCACTGCGAGAAACATATTCATATTTTTGAATCAGCTAAACAAGACAAAAATATTTTGGATGCTGAAAAGAAAGGAATAATTGGGATAGTTCAACAGCTACATGTATACATATGCAAATATATAAACTGCTAACGGATATACATTTGCTTATTCAATTTTCCAAATTTCTTTACATCTACAACAGAAAATCGGATTTACTTGAAAAAAATGTAAAGTATATGAGATGTTAAACAATATGTAAGTTATAAGCATGATTAGTTTGTGTTGATTAAAATATGTAATTTAATATGTATAAAAACTTGTTTTTACTTTTTATGTCGAATTAAATTCAATTTATAATCCACATTTTGGGTTCACGTAGTGTATTGGTATTGCAGTTACAAGTTTTGATATTTTGATTCAAAAAGCAAACATAATGGTATGTACACAGATATATTGTGAATACCATATGTACGTAGCGACGTTGTGTAAAAGCCGAGTCAGATCTTACAAGCTGAATAATATATATTTAGCTCCAAATTTCACCAGCACGCAGACTAAGATAATATCTGAGCAAACACGACTATATATATTGTTCCTTTTGTAAATATCCTTTTTAGCCAATGTTTACTTCAATGTATTAGCAATATTTCATTCCATTGTACTGTTTGCCGGTATATTTTAAGCTAACACTGATAACTATGGGTGTGCACATAATTTTCATTAATATGTTTATTTTGTATTTTGTTTTAAACTTAATAATTTACAAACACTACAACTACGACAATTACCAGTAACGAACACTCCCTATCTATCGAATTACAGGTAATTTTAATTTTCCAGTGCATTAATTAGTCAAATTTGCGAGTCCAATGCGAAAACTATGAAATATCACACTCTAGCGAAGATACATTTTGTAGGCGGAAAAAAATGTTGAGAATACTAATTAACTTTCTTTCTGTTGGAATTAAATTAAATTTCATTTCACCAGCTATTATTGTTCATTCTAAATCAAATTCAAAATGAAGAATAATAGCCAGCTTCTTCTAAGAACTCAATTACTGAGTAAGCGTTTACTTTGTTCGCAATTTGAATTTAGAACACCCGCAAAAAGCCCAGAAGTCACTAAAAAACCAAAAATATTTTGTGAGAGATGAAACGTTTCTTTGATGATCAACATAAAAACTACTTATCTACTAATATATCTATTTCATTCACTAGAGTAAAATTAACTATACCATAGAAAGTAAATTGCCTTCAAGGTCCGGGCTAATGTTTACCCATATTCGTTTAGAGCGCAGTGGATCAATACAATTATCAGAATATTTGTTCTTTAGACATTGTCAGCTATGTTCCTCATTATTTTGTAAAGTTGGACATTGTGCAGTGAAGGAAGAATTTATTTTGGATTTTTTTAATGTGGTTTAAGGTTTTTGCTTTTAATCTTAAACGTATGATTGAAGCGACACGGGCAATCTTATTTGTCAAAAATGCGGAATTCACGAAATTTAGTTTTAGATGTCATACTTACTAAGCTTCTAAATGTGACAAATTATAATGTAATATTATTTAAGTACATTAAGTCACGGCGTACAATTCCTTCAGGCTCTATGCAGTACCTTTTACGGCATAAATCATCGCCTTTTGCGTCCATTAATGTCGTACGTCTTAATGGCACGTTAATTACGTGAAATTTCTTGTCCCTAACTGCCGACGTCGACGGACCGAGCGTCCTCCAGACTGTGATAGTTTCATAATGTACATTAATATTCCCAGAAGGAGATTACACGTTAACGTAGTTACATACATACATTTATTACACTTGCATGCGCGATTCTAAGTAATGTAGCTGGACGAAGCGCACAATGTTAAGCGAACGATTCCGTTCGTCTTGCGAAGGAATTCAGAAAACTTCCAAATTGACTTTCCAACTAATTAATTTAATTAATTTCCGAAGAAGTCCATATATCTCCCGCGAGCGTATTGTATGAGAACATGTACTCCCTCGCGCCAGTTCATTTTCCCATTAATCGCTGATCGTTTCAATTAAGAAAGTTGTCAACGTGGTTTCTCGCCATTGTACTTTCTTCCAGTTTAGCACGCTTCGACAACACCATTTGAATCTAAATCATCGTAGAATTTGATTAGGGTAAACGGAAGGAAAAGGAATCCAATTCTTACGTGCCTGGGAACATTCTTTCTCGATTTTATAGGTTAAAGGTTAGATGAATTCATTGCTTCATCTGAACTTTCCGAATAATATTATCCTGAGGTGAGTTGTAGAGCTTGGCGTGTTGGTAAATCGAAAAAACGACAAGAAAATGAGAATATCAAATCTTATGGCTTCAATTATATTACATGTTTTAGAATTAATGTATAGTATGTACTTGTGTGTATTAATGTATGTAAGTACTTCATTGTCTTTTTGTTGACTTTCGGGAAAACCAATAGGCAACACGGACCCTTTTTTATGAGACGAATAAACACGAGTCTGTCTAGTCTCCGCAAGAGAAGTAATAATTTCACCTGCCTTGGTTATTTCTATTACTGGAATACTAAAATTCACTAATATTACACCAAAGAGCTAAATTGCAATAAGCAAAACAAGCAAACTTACAAATGTGAACATTAGTTTAATAAACTCGCCAGCAACAAAAGTATAGGTTACTGCCACCACACAAGTTTAAGTAAATATTTCGGCATAGCTCTTTCGAGGATGCTTCGATCATCATTTTCAATCGTTGATCAAATCATTATTGATTGTAATAATTTGATTTATAGAATGAAGAAGTAAGAAAAAGGTTATGAAATTTAGCTGGAAGTGATCGAAGGCGTCTACAGAGAGCAGTGAATCAGCAGATATGTACTTTGAGATTTTTACAGGACCTGCCTAGTCCGATACTTTATCAACCCAATCCGGTCTGCGTCGATACGTTTCTCTGTTTGGGTTGGCCCGTCGCATTTGCCAACCCGGCTTGCTTTGCTGGTTGTCGACCCATCAATTGCCTTCGACTCAGCAAATCCGTTTTGTCCGTCAAGTATTATCTTTACTGCAAAGAATTAATGATTTCAATAATGATTTACTTGTTTAATTCGAACAACAGTAATGAATTTATGATACTTCTGGGAGCAATGATTTTACTGCAACATTCGGAAACATTATAATATATTCTGTGGACTTTCATCACTGATAACCAGAGAGGACAAAGGCGGGTGGGATTGTTGCTCTTTTGCGGCAAATAGAGAGACTCATGTCTGTTCGTCTCATATGAAAGTGTTCGTGTGCCTATCGGTTTCCCTGAGAGTCGACAAAACACGAGTCTGTCGGGTCGCTGCAAAAGAGTGGTGGTTCCACCTGCCTTTGTTCCCTCTACTGACAACAGTGCCGACACAATCATCTTCTGTAACAACTGTAGTACTTGCAAACATGTTGACTTAGTAATAAAAGTTAATAGAACAGCGAAAACATGGAATGTGCTGCTGCTTTAAACAGCCTTCTAATTGTAAGCGTGTTGAAACCGCATCGTTACCATAGCTGCTGTTGACATTTGACATTTCGTCCACACTGTTATGGGTCACCTTCAACAATCAGTGTGTAGTAATAAGGACTATGACGCGGTTGGAACTTGGAAGTCAAGAGTATAGTGTTTTCGACGACCGCAGAAGCCTATAACTTCTTATCTTCTTATAGCTTTCATAACTTTTGATATCAAATTATGAATCAATTTGCATATTACTAAATTTCAAATTATGTAAATACTAAAATATTATTTGTACTTGTTACGTTTTCGTAAAGCAAAAGTTTGGGAAGAACAAGTTTGAATTTGAAAAAAGAATGTTCAAAATGCAAGATGTTAAATGGGATCATTTTCGCCGACGTCTTATTGGTTGTTATCATCACGTGATATATTTAGTACCAGAGTAGAAAGATGAGGCCGTAAAATTAGCTCATTATTTACTAAGAAATTGGGATTAACTGCAAACTGTGACGAGTTATAACCAATTGTGATTGTATTTGAAGACATGTTTATATTGTTAAGTGTCCAAGTGGTGCTCCTTGAAGAATATTTGCGACTTTCTAAAAATCACCTGATAGGAATATCACCTAATCTGATCTTGATGTTATACAAATGAGATATTATTTGTAATTCTTATATATGATTCTGGTTTACTAATTATACGAATATCTTTTTGTGTATCCCTGTAATCGAGTTTTCAGTCAAACTGTCTCTTGATGAAATGAGTTATTATTATTGATTAAACACGCGTGATTCTTTACAGATTTCGTACATATGGATATATGCGGAATCGCTATAACTTGTGAAAGAATAGATGCAACAATGAGCGAGTAAATACTATCATTCGAAGATTTAAAAGCCATGGAGGAAGGATCTATCTGAAAAATTTTTAGAGTTATTTAAAGAATGCCATTATTATGCTATTGAGACTCGGTTTCAATCCGGAAACCCAAATTCTTTAAAAGACCAAATATTTAAAAAAAATTAAATTTTAATTAATTAATTTAAAAAAATATTTATAAAAGACAAATACCGAATATTTAGAAACAAATTAGACAGATACTAATGATATCTTCCAATGCGTTCTTATTTACATTTGTAATCGTTATATTTCTGAAATTATTTCACCAAAAATCTTTAAAAACATGATTTAGTGAAAGTGCACAACTTTTAATACTAAAAATATGTATAGTAATGTATGGGTTTTATGTTTTATGTTGGAACAGATAATCAAATATGCAATACTTAGTAGTTATTTCTACAAGTAGTTTGTTTATCTGCTGTTGGGTGTACTTCTGGGGCAAAAAGTTGTGGGCAGGATTGTCGTACTTTTAATAACAAAAAATTGCCCGTACATTATAGGCCCTGCAGCAAATAAAACAATCTGAAATGTTGCATGTAAGCTCCTATACGGAAGATAAACAGCGCTTGTCTGGATGTTTCGCTTCCAGTCATTCAACAAAATTAGAATGGGCAACTGCGCTATCGGCAATTTGAATATTACCATGTAATGTCTACCGCAGTAGAAGCTTATTGTTTACAGTTTTGACGTTCGGGGCCAAAATTAATAAGTTACTAGAGAAGTACGGACAGCGTTCTTGATTATCTACTGCTTATAATGGATTGGAGTAGATTTGCGATTGTTGCTTACCAGAGACGTTACATTTCATAGAGTAGTCTAAATATCAAATCTAACCTAATTTTAACACAATTATTTGTAAACAAAAATACTGTGTCTAATGTCTGTATATTTATCTTAAATAAAGATAAATATATAACAGAAAATCAAATATACAACAGAAAAGTTGATAAGTTGATATTTACATGACATTAAGCTACCAAATATCCATTATTTTCATCCAAAATTATAACCTAAAAGTTATAACGGTTAATAATAAAAATAACCCTTTCACTTAGTAGATAATATCAAACGCTTTTATGACGCCTATATACACAAGGTTTATAGCAAACAAGATGAGGAAGTCGGAGCTTGGAACTGTAACAACGCGATTATAAACACTATTACGACTGCTAAAGTAATAAAAAATGCGTTTAATAATAAAAAAAAAGGGTTGATAACTCAGGCGTAAAGTGTTTTCGATATGGTATGACGGTGGTGAACGTAAAACTTACAGAGGCGAAGTTAACGGGAAAATCATGCGAATTTGTAAATTACGCTATAATATTCCTTTAGTAAGGTGGAAATATCCTAGAAATTCACGTTCTTGTTAATGTAAAATTTTTATATTGTAAAATTTCAGCAACATTTTTTTATTTATTTGATGCAGTAATTGTTATAACAACAGTAATAATAAACACTATTGCATGATTACTCATAAGTAGGGAGGACGGAGGCGGATAAAATTATTACTTTTTTGCAGAGACTAGACAGATTCGTGTTTTGTCAACTCTTGGAGAGACCAGTAGGCAACACGAATCCATTCTCATGAGGCGAATAGATAGAAGTCTATCCAGTCGCTGTAAAAAAAAAGAGTAATTCCACCTATCTTGGTCATCTCTACTCATAAGTAGAGAGGACAAAAGCGAGTGAAATCATACCTGTTTTGCAACGACTAGATAGACTTGTGTTTTGTCGACTCTCAGGGAAACTAGTAGACAATGCGAATTCTTTCTTATGAGACGAATAGACACAAGTTTGTCTAGGCGCTCCAAAGAAGATATGATATCACTCGCTTTTGGTCGTCTCTAGTTATAAGTAGAGAGAGGACGTTCGGTGCGAGTGTTAGTCAGCCAAGGGTCGATCGGGTATATGCAGTAGCGTAGATAAATTGAGTTATATTTTGTTAATCGTTAAATACGTTTTCGATATGATTGTTATAGGAATTAGCTATGATTTTTCTAAATTGTTGGTTGTAAATGGCTTTCGTTGGTAAGCTAATATATTTTTAAATCTAGCGAAAGATCTTATGGTTTTATTAATTATCTTATAAATAAATGGTACGAAATGGAAGTATCCTTATATTTTAAACATAAAGTTTCATTCTGGGTAGCAAAAGTGTTATGAGAAATTTCTTTTAATAGCACATAATCTGGATTTCTTTGTAAAACTGCATTAATTTTGTTCCGTATCTTTTCGCCAATCGATCCCTCTGTATCTTTTTAATTATTAAACGATGATTCTAAGCGTTGAAAGGATTCACTTAATTTGAAGTTGTCATTTTCTAGAAACTTGGTGATTTTTGGTACGCTTAAGAAATGTTTACACTCCTTTCTTTTATTTTCTAATTGTTGTTGAATGGGGAGTAGCTTGGTTAATTTTTAAGAAACCCACGGGAAAGTGGATTCCGTAATTTATTAATGGGATATTTGTATCAAGAAAAGCTGCGTATATGTAAGTCAATTGCAAATTGATCAAGTGAAATACCTGTTTGGTATTCAATATGTGTCGTTTTTTTCAGATGTTGCTGAAGAGTATATTTGCCCCTGACAGTGAAACTATGAAACAATGCTTTACATTCCGGGTACTCTTGGAAAATGATAAACTAACAACTATTAAATTAAAACGAAAGAATACGATAACAAGATTATAAAATTATAAAACAAGATATAAACTTTAAAGAATACTCCAAAAATATGAGAGTAGCTAACAAAATAAAGCGAAAATCAAACCTCCAAAAAAGGGCAGTTGTGAAATAAACGAAAAAACAGTACAGTAGCAATATATACCAAAACCAAAACTTCTAAAGTAGGGCGGCAAACTGCACATAATGCCGCCGTTCTAGTCATGAGTAGAGAGGACAAAAGCAGGTAGAATCATTCCTTTTTTGCAGCGACTAGATAGACTAGTCGCCTCGTAAGAATGGATTCATGTTGCATACTGATGTCTCCGAGAGTCGATAAAACACGAGTCTGTCTAGTCTCTGCAAGAAAGTAATAATTTCATCCGCCATTGTCCTCTTTACTCATAAGACATTATCTATGTATACACTTTTCTAATATTACTTCTATACAACGCAAGTCACTTATGTAAAGTGCGTAATGTTTAGAGCGCAACATTCTTGCTTGCCTTCCTGTGGTTTTTAACCGCGATAGGTTGCGGGGATAGAGATCCTTACGGCACTTTCCGGCATTGTATGCTGTGTGCTATGTGTAATACATATTACAGTGCGAAGTTGATGAGCGTTGGAATTGAACGGAAAGAACTAAAAATGTTGAAAGTGCGTAGAAATGCAACTTGTCTGTTTGGTAACAGGGTAAACATGTATTAATGGCAAATTTATTATGTCGCAAACGATATATATGTAGGAACCATGTAAATAGCGCAACACACAAATTTAAAAAGGACCAGGAGCATTGTAGCAGATACAATAAAAAAAATGCAAAACACTGTTGTCCTTACGGGATTCATGTGAAATTGTTGACAACGTGCAAACAGTGCCACGTATTTTAGATGATGCAGAAAATGTTTCAGTTATTTAAAGTATTGAGAGAAATTTAATACTACATTATGTAAAAATGTCGATTTTTCTAGATTACGCCATCATTTCAACAATACCGCCATACAAATTCAAAACGGCGTTGTATAGGTGGGCCAATTTACCTGATTTTTTTTATCGTAAAAGATCAAGTACCTATCCTACATTGATCCTATATTGTAGTTGTGCCAAATGTCGGAGTGTATGCTCATGCGTTTATTGCTTAAGCAATAGATATTCTCTTTTTAGTTACCATTTAAAAACTAACAAAGAAATTATTGAAACGTTACGTTATATATATTTACTTTAGCATAATAAGAAATAATAAAAGATAACAAACTAAAATGAGATATGAGAATATTGCACGTCCTAAAGAAGGTTGGAAACATATTTCTAAGAAACTTGTTCTAGAGATGTCGATTTATCAACTATATTTTTTTAATTTTAGTTTCAATATACGTCTGCTTTTTTCTAACGCTAGATTTGACTACCTCTTGACATGTATTGGCTGTAATTACTTTAACACATCAACAGCTTGATAAATGATTGAAAATCTAATAAACTGAAAAGTATTTGGATGGGGGTAATAAGAGTGAGTTTCAAGTGAAATAACTTGCAGGCATTGGTTGTTTGTTCTACAAAGTGAAGCAGATAACATAGCGAAATATGAGGTAGAAATTTGGAGTTTTCGCAACATTTTTCTAGTCTGGAATTATCAAGCATAATTGGAATTAAGTCAAAGGCTAATGCATTACCAACTTCATTATAATTGAGAAACTGAACATCTTGTCAGAATCATTCTCTAGTCTCGTGTCAATCTGATTGACTGAATTTTCCAATACCGTACTTGTGAGAGATCAAGTCGACATCCAGTTGGTTCTGGCTACATGTTGCTCATAGTATTATATATTGCAATTTAAACTACTTTTTACGTATTTTTGATGTAATAAATTAAGGCTCTGTTGATAATTATTCTTTTTGTCTTCTGTTCCTTTTGAGTTTTGTCTAGTAAAACACAGAAAACGAAAGGAACATAATGCTCGCTTTTAAAACCATGCAACGTGAACGACAGGTACAGGATCCGGTGTTTTAACAGCTAAAACTACTCCTTGTGATTTTGGAAGCGTTGGGCGGATCCTTTTCTGCATCCTTTGAGATCCACATGAGTTGATCCTTTTCTGCATATTGGCACATTGGGTCTAACTTCCATGTCGTGAGTTGTTGTTTTCCATTAAAACTAGTCCAATTCTTAGTGCCGTATGAATCAACTTTCCCTAAGGTATTTTTTGCAGGTTTTGTACAGCTTTTCTCTTCACATTGTTGCTAAAAATCTGACTTATCGTGATTATGGCAACACTTTGAACGTAAAACATCACAACAGTTCTTAGTCGTTGTGCACGCTTTTGCGGGACATTTGTCGTCTTGTTACTACATCTTTAGCGCCCAGTTCCATTTTGTAGAATATTTGCCTTACAAAATACATAATTATTCATAACCATTATGTAAATATCGATGTGTATATTATGAATTTTTGAGAGAAACTACAAAAATTTTCTTTACTTTAGGAAGTTATAGGAGAAAATATTTATTATGTACTCATATTAATAAGTAAATTACCTCTAGTTATCTCTAGTCCTTTGCTCACGCTATTTTGGCATAAGGCACATGCCGGGTTACAATTGGAAAACGCTATGATGCAGGTGTTGAAGACCGGATTATTATGTTTGCATTTCCATAAATTCCCTTATTTTGTTGTTGTTGCCCATGTTCGGTTAATTCAGCGCAGTGACGCTACTCTTACGCAACCGACTTGTTGCAAGAAAGAAACCCAAGTTACCCTATTAGATCTTTGTAAAAAATCAAGAAGCAATTTTCTATATGGTATCTCGTAATAGCAATGGTCCCTTTTTTCAGCCTGTTACTAAATTGCCGGGTAGTTTCCAAAGAAATAAATAATTAAAAGGATCTCGTCATGCCGTAATAATGTAATGTAGGCTATAAAGTAACATATAAATTACCCGCTTTTTTCCTTCAATTGCAATACGAAGAATTAGTTGCATGTGTGTTTCAGGATACTTAATGCTACTTGTTTTTATAAAAATATTATCTATACATTTAATGCTTTGTGTAAATTCGTCGGAACTTTGCTAGACTTAGTAGATTGCTTCACTGCAATCACTAAAAGACATTGTAGTTAAAAAGGAAAGCGGTAAGTAAATCAGAACATCAGTTGATTAAATGTTTCATGGTTATTTGATTTATACCAATTTAATAAGCATTGTAACTTGTACTACTGCAGTTATATTAATGATATAATTTATTATATATAGCATATAATTGCAGAAAGTTTCTGTAAAATGTAATTATGCAGCATTCTATTTGCCAATTTGTTCTAAACAAGGTCAATACAAACAAGGTCTTCGATAATACGTAATACACGTAACGCAATTGGTGGTATATGTCATATACTCAGCTGGTAACACTTAGCATAACGAAGTTCATGCCCATACATATCCTTATGTACAGTCTAGTTTGTGTTGTTTATATTATTTAACACATTCATTAACTGTTTATCTAAATTTATTATTTTTATTTACGAGGTGACGAGGTATAAAGTGATAAAGAAAACGAAGTGGATGGAAAAGTTAAAGACGAACAGTTATTTGACAAATTGTAGAAATGTCTTCTGCAAAACGTAAGTGTTTACGAGAATATAGGAATATTACTGAGTATATATGTAGAGACAATTTACAAAGTATGTTTAGAACAATATTTTGAAGCCAACATGATTGGAGAAGAACGTAAGAAATAAGCTCCATTTATTGTTGTAGGTGAAGGACCCTATAAAGCCTTGTGTGATCTTATGACTTAGTGTAACTATGGACGGAAACTTACAAAGATTGTATGACCTACTGAAAAAACAATTTTCTCCACATATTTCGAATTTTAGGAAACGCATTGAATTTCATGATTCAAAACGAAAGCTAGGTGAAACAGTTAGTATATTTGAATTAAAAAATGCAGCATTATTGCGCGATTTCGATAACCAGTTAAATTACTTTACAAAGGACAAGTTTATGACCGGAATGCTACATGGGATAGTCTTCGCTAGATTGTATGTTGATTACAAGCTGAAGTACGTTAAGGATGTGAACAGTGGAGGTAGCGATGGTCCTCTATTACAAGGCGTGGAGAGCCAAGAGACTGAAGCGGAATATTAGATAATAGAAGAATTTACGCCAATAGATTTCTATAAGGTAACAGCGACAAGAAGAGAATTTACTTTAACTAAGGTTATGCTACATATACAACATGTATGGGCAGAAAATAGGACGGAGATTAAAATCACCCTACATAGGAAAGGATGAGTTATACGTGTAATATGGAGATGTAGATTAATAATACCTGCTATTTGTCGATAAGAGCTACTGGCAAAATTACATTCCACACATTTAGGTACTTCTAAAATAAAAACTCTTGCCCATCATCATGTTCCTCCTTGGCCTGGACTAGATACAGATATCAGCGAAGAATTGCAAAGCATGCATGAGTATGCAGCAACAACCGCAAAAGGCCAGTGCATGTAAATGAAAGGAAGCTGCGGGAGTCTTCGAGGCAATTAATTTGGATTTTTTAAGACCAGTACGGGATCAACATTTTCTAATTATTAAGAATGCATATTCTAAATGGCCAGAAGTAAGTAGGATGAAAACCATAACAACTAAATTGACTATATGAAAACTAAGAGAAGTCATTGTTCCATTTGGATTGTTTGAGCTGATAGTAACATATAACGGAGTTCAATTCATAGCTAGTGAATTCATAGAATTTATTGGAATTGGAATGTTCTTCAACAGTACTACTAATTCTATAGATACCATAATCTATACAATTTTCGATATCATTATCAATACCTATTGACGTGTAGGAGTACTCAGCATTGGGTAACAGAAGCCCGCAAAAAGAATGTTTTGCAGAAAAGTAAAAACCAAATTAGAATTGCTGCTTAGACCACGAACGGATGATAAGAGTAAACGGAAGATAAAGGAAGATATGTGAAATTTTCAGAGTAGCAGGCAGTGTACGCCAGTTATTGTCGAAATCCTAACAAAAGATCGTCGAAGAGAGCCAATATAGAGGAAGTTTTAGGTGAAAGGGTGTATATTCTTAGATTATTGGTCTTGGTTTTCTTGGATTATTGGTATTCTTAGATTGGTAAGAAAAAGGTAAAGAGGGTAGCTGATTAAAACTAATCAAAGCTCGGAAGAACTAGTTATTATAAAAGAAGACAGAAATATAGAGGTCGATGAACAGGAGAATAAGAGGAGTAGAATAATTATTGGGGATACTACGAATAAGAAGAAGAGGAAAAGATATATGAGGAAACGATTGACAAAAGCGTTAACTAAAAGCTTACAGAAAAAGAAGAGTAACGAAAAACAAACATTGTAGAATCTAAAAAGACATGCGAGCCAAATAAATTAGACTTGTGAATTGTTGTTAAAATATACAAAATAAATATTGCAATTTATACATGGAGGTAATTTCATTGTAATTTTAGTAGTGGGGAATGTAATATAGTTAGTTGGTAATTAATATAATTCCAATTAATATAACGAAGTTCATGCGCATACCTTTATATACTTTATCTTTTGTATGTAACTAGAGCTATTATACATCAGTATGTGAATACATCTACATTAACATTTCATATACAAAATAGTAAACAGTAGATGTACACATCATCTACAACATATTAAATTCCATGCATTACATTACCTTTCGTATAATATTCGCATTCACCTCGTGTTTACCTACCAAACCTATTTCTAAATTTATACATTAGCGACTAAAGAGTTATATTCACACGCGTACTTTGAATGGATAAAGCATTTCGATCGGATAGAGCATAGGGAGATTGCTTGTCGTGACTTTCAGCAAATTGTGTAAGGGATTGTGAAGGATGCTCCTCATAATACTCTCAATCCTTTCATATATCTATCTATATTTTGGAAAATCATAGTTGCAGAAGCTGACAAATACTGAAGATCGATTTAAAGTAAATTTAGTCTTATTAATTGCAATATTCTTTGTAAAGTACTTTCTTTTACTTATATCTTTTATCTAATATATTTTAGTTAGGTTTTTATGTTGTAAATGATCGTTTCTTGCAACTGTTGCACGTACTGTACATTTCTAAAAAATTGAAAACTGGCCGAATTGTTCTTGGTGCCTGCACTTTATAATTTCGTCTTAATACCAGTGGCGGTTCGAGACATTCTAACGATGAGGTTGCGAGTGTAAAGAATATGATAAAATATTACAATTATCTTTCAGAAAAGATGAAATTATTGACAGATTATTAAAAGTTGCTATCTTTCATGTGTAATGAACTGCAAGCATAGAATCTAAAAATTTATCTTAGATTGCGTTTGAAGTTACTAGAATTAGAAATTAGCAGAAAAATCAATTAATTCCCTAAATATACCGCGAAATGTTGATTTTTTGCTGTCACCGTGATCTCTGACAGCCAGAACACAAAAAAAAATGCCTAAAAGCAATAACCATAAAGAAAATAATGAAATAGTTTTTTCGTGGTACTTATGGAACCATTTATGGCAAACGCAAATCAAGGAGAGAAAAAGTACTCTATTACAATATTTCGACACGATGAGCTAGATACTCCTTGACGCCCTCTAGTGCCAAGAAACACATATCTGCCGTTTAGGAAGAAGCGACATACAACGGGGTGTTGTTTCCCAATACCATTTCTCGAGCGTGTTATTGGACAGCTTATGAAGCTGCTTTTTGTTGCATAAATGACTCCATAAATACCACTAGAATGCTATTTTAGCATTATTGTTTAGGTTACTCTAAGGGCTAGTTGAAAAGCACAACAAAATTGAACGTTTTAATACACCGGCCGATCGGAGACTCTCTACTGCGACACTATCACATATAGCATATATTTTATTTAGATGTGAGGGAGCTAGTAAAAAAAGATTCAAATGATTAACCGAATTGGATTTTTAGTGATTTATAAAGGCCATTGCTGAATTGAAGAAAATTCTTATTTATCGAACTTGAGAATTATAATTATAATATCGGATTGAAAGATAAAACCACATTCTTCATTCCCTCAAGGTATTTATGATAGTAAAATACCGCCTGTAACCATTTTCCCCAACGTATAAGGATCGGTTGTGGTGGTTCAGAGGTACGAGAACACAGTCTGCGAAATTCGCGAATACGTTTCGGGGATTTCAGAAACTCTGCTTTTGTACTCGCAACTAGAACATCTTCCTGTGGATAACATCTACGAATTGTCTCTGCTACAAGATGTAGAACATGAATTTTGTAAGTACTTAATATGTAAAAAGTTACCACACTGTTCCTTCAGAGGCCGGCCTACAGAAAGTATCGATCATAAACGTTAAGACTTGATCTTTGGACATTTCAAATTTCTCCAATGTACTTAACACCGCTTTTGAAATTACTTAGGCAGTACATTCTTTTATTCGTCTAGAAGCTAATGAAATTGAAGATGGCGATTGATGTGGTTCCACTTTGTGCACAATAACACTGAGTACAGACTTTTTTGCGCAATCAGTTGTTTCATCTACATACAAGCACACTTTCTTATCCTTCAGTTCAGTCTTAAATAAAAACGCACAGACGGTAAATAATTTCGTGACTTGGTCCTGCTTGGCTTGGCTTGGTAATATTGGTGTACTTGTTCCAAAATGAAATATAAGAATCGTTTTTTAACAAAGTAAACGCCAGATTACATTGAATCATCATTGTACATAAATCATGCAAGAATTGTTCATATTTTGCACCGACGCCGATTTTGATATTATTGTGGTTTGCACTTTGCACATGCCGTTGATAATGTGTTTATGACCAACAAATTAGATATATATCGCACATTAAACATTTCATTTTTAATAAACCTATGAATTTTAATGAACCTATTCACTGTCTTCAATGATAGGTGTTTTCTCAATCTACGCAGTTTCGACATTATTAAAAACAGAAGTACTTCGCCGCTACTATTTTATACGCGCCAGGCGGCAGCGAACTAGATACTGACAACTATTTCGCATGCGGGAGTCCATTCGTTAGCTGTGCCGATGATGCGTACCCGAATTTGCCTAATCTAGTTATTATACGTTCTACAATATTGGCAACAGAATAAATTTGAAGCCGTGAGATATTAAAACTGTATTTTCGCAGTTAATTACGCAATGTACACTTGAATTGTTTATTATTAAGTTTTTGAACGATATGTTAGAAAGGGCGCCCAACCTTATGGACACACCGCCTCTGTTTAATACAGATAGAAATTTTTCATCTGCTATCAGCGTGCGTTATTTAATAGAAATAGGAAAGATTACAATGCAAATTGAAACGTCAAATCACAGCAATCAGATCTCATTACTGTTACATCTATTACTCCTTCTTCTAAAGAGAACAAGAAGAAAAAGAGATTCGCGTGTCATATTTCCACTAAATCAACGTCACGTTACTGCCGGAAAATTTTCAAGTAGAAGCACGACTTCTCAACTACTGTTTTATAACCAGTCGTTCGCTAACCGTCGTCTCAATCTGAATGTTTTATGCATTCCGGTTCGATATTGCTCCGTTCGAAGGCACCTGCGTATCTGTCGTAGGGGAAATTTTCATTTTAACATATACATTGTGCGTTATACGTATTGAAAAACATCGGCGGCAGATGCATCTGGGTAGATGCTGAAAATGACGGTGAAAATGAGACTGTGAGAAAATATCGGCACTTTTTTGAAAAAAATTGGAATAAATTACGCAGTCTACCTACTCGTAAGATATGTGTCCAGATTGTTTTCTTGAGATTAAGTAAGCAATTTCAAGTTAAAGTATTTTTCGCGTAAACGTAGTTAATTGTATTCACGTGAATAACAAATGCTACTTTGAAACAAAAAATAAATAATTAACGACATTAACCGATGTAATTTCCGGCGATGCTGGAAATGTAATTGAATTGCTTTCGACGCCAAAAAAAGGAAAGAGGAGCCGGAGATATTTTGGCCTCCCCGGTGTAGTAATTCTTCAGCTGAACGCATTGAAGCTTGTTGTTTTGCCGCCATGCATCCGCCCCTAGTGTATTAAATTATAACAATACCCGCGGATCGATGGCACTAACCAGGTAAATCAAGCTCCTCCCCCTACTCTTTATTATTCCCAACCTCACCACAGTTTGAACCCGCGTCGGAACCGGATACATCGAAATTAACTTTTGACCCCAAGCTTCATGCACAGATGGTCCATTGATTTTCACATGACCGCAAGTATTGTCCTCCCATCAACTAAGGTGGGAACAAAGTTTGTTGATCGGCGCCCTGGTGTTGAATAAACGGGTCGATCTCCTATAAAAATTTCACGCACCGCTGGTCGGGCAGTTAATGTGCGGAAATAGCAGTTAGGGTTAATGTGAAAATTGTTTATTATTGCCAAAAATAACAAAAATAGTTGTTTCCTTTTCCAAACATACAATTTTGTGAATACATATGTAACATGTGATAATGTTAACATGGCAAAATTTTTTGTAAAATAGCTTGAACGACGATCAATCGCATTATCAACCTATTCGAAAGAAACAGTTTTATGGAAGGAAGTGGCAAGAGATCTTTCCGTTGGACCTAACTAGATTGATTTATTAAATAAAAGGTATCTCGTCAATATTTTATTTCACATCTAATTAAATAAATAAATAAATAAATAAATTTAATTATTGTTTTGTTTTAAGTAGTCTGTTAAAATATGTTATTTCATATTGAATACCATTTCTATCAACTACTAATTTTGATGTTTTCAATGATTAGAGTATCTTTGATTAGATACTCTCCTCCGTATATGTTAATTCTATTTCCACTACCTTCTATGGAGGTGTACTGATAAGCTGTAATACGTCGAAACGCGCAACCACACATGAGAGAATGTTGATAGTTGGTTTATTGTGTTAATTACCTTTGGTGTGCTATATTAGTCGAAACCTGCTATCCTCTGAAATTTGGCTAATTACTCATTACCGACTTTTGTAGAGAACGATACAGCTGTTAATTTAGACATACTCAGCGATTAAATTAAAAGCGAAAATTATATGCAACCTTTATGAAGCTAATTAAAGAAGGCTGGACTTGAAAGCATATAGTTTATGATGAAGTAGTTCACAGCAATTTGTTGATCTCTCTATTCTGAGCGTAGAGAATGCAATGTCTTATCCGAAACGTAGGCCGTATCGAGCGGAAACACTACATTCTTCTCAATATACATGAAGATCATGCAATCGAAAGAAAAATAACAATTCTATAAGGCCAAAAACAAAGTGAGAAATAATAACATGATGGCATTTCGAAAATGTAATTTAGCCATCCCTCAATTTCAATGCTGCTATCTTTATATTCCGTAGATAAACCAACTTTGAAGTGAATAAAAGCGACATCTTACTAAATTTACTCGCCAAGCTAATAGCAGTGTAAATGCTTTATTTAGAATCGTCAACAAAATATTGAAGATCGAAATTTAAATTTTCTCCCAAATATTTCGATTCAAGTATGTTAAATGTGCCTTTGTTTGGTTTGGCGTGTTTGTTTGATAAAACGCACGACGTGTACACTGCCCATCTGTTTAAATAATATTTGAAAATTCCACGAAAATTCAACGACCTTTTGAATGCAGTTTAACTCTAATAGAACAGCAACATTTAGTAACATTTGGAAATTAGTCCAGTAAATTTCGATCCAGTAGATTTCGATATCTATTTATCAGTTTACTTTCTTTAAATCACCTGCGTGATTAAGGTTTAATTCTATTTTTTATATATTTTCATCATCAAGTATCCATACTTTCACATTACATCTTCTAACATTTCACCATTAGAGCTTTCAAAACAACAGTTGTTTTCCACGTTCAGCGTGTTTAAAAACAGCATAAATCGAAGCAAATATGGTAGGCAACTAAAATTAAGAATTCGATATTTGTAAAGTATTGAGTCCTACTTATCTCAAAACAGGCCACGATCATATAGGGCTTCCTCAGGAAAGCAGCACGCTTTTATATCGGTCGTGGGCGGGCCCTGTTGCTGATTGGTTGGATGTCGCAGTTACTGTTAGTCGAGGAATAGTCGTTGCACATGACGGACTTCCATATATCTGCGAGGGGGTAACCTATGTCTCTATTGACATTCTTAGGATGTTTAAGCATATCTATGGACTCTCTAATTTTTCGATTGTATTAGTGGGAAAAAACAAACAATTATTTAGTGGATAATTCTAGTGGCCAGTGTCTAAATGATGTTCAGCAATGGCCGAATTCGAGGGGAAGCGTGTTCTAATGTAATGTTCGTGCTCTGTCTGACAAGTTTTAACCGAACGTCCTGTTTCACCAAGGTATATCAAACCATACAAACAAGGAATTCTATAAGCATCTTATTATATTTATTAATTAAGGAAATTTGTGTTTGGGGGATGGAAGGATTTCTAAAACCTTTAAGAAAGGTTTGAGGATGGTTTTGATGTTTTGTTTTTTCAAAATTTTATCGAATCTATCCGTTACCTTGTGGATATAGGGATAGATTGATGGTAGTGTTAGCGTTCTGAGAAAGCACGAACGTTGTGTCTCAGCAACATGCCTTTCTTTGACAATCTTTGGCTACCACTCAACATCATCTAGAGTTGCCAGCAGATATTATTCAATGTTGCTTTCTTCCCACTATTACAATCGGAAGATTAGGGCACCGCAGAGATCGCTAAAGGAGATTACCCTTTGTAACCCTTTGGCCTTCCATAGGCTTCGATCATCGCCGATATATAGAGGTGCTGCTCCCCTTATATTCTCGCAATTGATTTTCGCCTCTGGCGTGGTTCACATGTTATCGCTTTTCCTTCTCTTGAAGAAGTCCCATATGATTGTGGGCGAAATGTCGAGTTTTTGATTAATCATGGTACGGACCATACCAGGAACACGTTTAGTTTTAATGAGAACGCGATTATTGCGGTTGTATGAATTGTGCATTTTGTAAAGGCAGTACGTTTTCTACAATGCCTCAGAAGTAAGATATCAATCTGACTCAATTTAGTGTGAGTAATCGCATTACAAAAATAGTCTAATTTCTTAGCTTAGGCTGAAGGGTCATAGTCATGAAACTTCGTAGAAAATACAGTTCTTTCCAAAACTCATGAAAGTCATGTTTTCCAATAATTGCAAAGAACCATTAAACGTGCCGCTGATGAACAGGTTTGGTATTGTGAGTATTAAATATAAGTAAATATTAGCTTATACCCTATTTCTGAAATGTAGAAAACAATGTTTTCCAAAATGAAAATTTGTCTTTCCGGTAACTGCAAAAACCATTAAACGTTATCAATCATGCCAAAAAATAATGGTTACAAAACAATATCAAGTATCAGGACATAAACAATCAGAAACAGAATTAAACAAGTTAAAAGCAGTTTAGTTTCGTACATTTCATATGTTTTAAAAGTATACCAACGGTAAAAATGGGTATTTGTAAATATACTTTAGAGTAATGACAGAAGAAAGTATGTTACTGTTAAAATATTTTTTTCACATCATTCAGTTGATCAGTGGAAATTCATAAATTCATATCGAATTGATCAAATAACTTGTATGGTGACGAATTTGATATACTCACAGATTTGTGTCGTACGTATTTATTTTTGTTAAAAGTTAAAGAATGTATGCTTGACGATATTGTTAAAAACTCATGCTGTAGGTATTGGAAAAAATTGAGATTATGATATCCGGATCTAAAAATATCCTGCCATCTGGATTTTGGAATCCAGGACCAATATTCGATTCTCGGATCCGGATCCGTTATCTGTCATCTGCACCACTCACACATCTCATCTAGTCACATCAGTTTATCCACCTATAGTCAGTAAAGGTTCTTCCGATGGTAGAAAGCTCGATTTCTAAAAAAATTTACTTTTTTGGTCTATTATTCTGGGACGTATGTGGTAGAAATACCACCACATACTACATTCGTATTCCCAAAACTACCAAACTAATGTAAAATATTTCTATGAAAAGGGTCTGTGTAAACGTTAGGCAATTGAATATAATCTCGTCAATTAAAAATCGTTCGATCGATAAAATCCGTCCATTCGGAATAATACTGGTTTTCTGTGATGGTGATTATTACATTGCCTGATAATTACTCGACCTATTTCGGATAGTGGGTCAAAATGAGATTTATTTGATAACGAATCCAGATCCGAAGTTTCGGATAATTGATTCGGGTCCGCGTGGCATGTTTCGCGTAGCTGATCCGGATCCAAGGATTCGGATAATGTATCCGGATAATAGTTCTATTGAAAATATTAATACTCTCAATATGCTTTATTCTTTTACATACTGTTCAAGCATGAAATTCTTTTTTCTTTACGTTCAGCCGGGGTATTAGAAACATTGGTTCTGTATATCTGCGCAAGACAATATATCTAGTAAAATATGGTTTATATAGTGACAAAATACATCTTAGGGTTAGATCTTTAGTATCTTTAATACTGAATGCTTATGCAGAATAACGAAATTTTTTTGGGAGCTTAGGATCCGGAAAATATTTCCATTACATACTTGCTAGAGTTGTGTCTGTTATATAGAAAACAAGCAAGTACTAAAGAAAATAAAACAATTGGAGGCAGTAAAACTGCTTGTGAAAACACGCGACAGACGAACAGTATGCTTCACATTGTTCACGCGACTTGTTTATGCGGAGAGAATCAGATTTTTGCAGTCATGTAATCGAATGTGATCAACCAATCAGAACGCAATCACGTCTCATGCATTATTGTTAGTCTATTTTCTCGTGATATATCATCATCATCGTCAAGCAGTCCTGTCCTGCGGATTATGGTTAACGCTTAGTGCTTTTTTAAAAATCCGTATAATGAGGTGGATTACGCTTTTCTTTTCTTTCTCTTTTCGTTATTTTCATAGTTTGTTGCTAGTCTTCGTTGCATTTATTACTTCCCTCCATTCCTCCTTACTCCGACATTTTGCCTTCAAGTCCACTATTCCCAGTCTTCGCGCCGTCGTCGTATATATCATAGTTTAACATTTCATATAGAGATCAAAAATGAAGCAACCATAGATTAGTCTATTTAAAATGCGTATGTTAGTATTGATTTTCGATATATTTCCTGACATATTTTAGGTGAATTAGCCACACTGCACAAAAATACACAATTTGATTGATCCTGCATTTCTCAATTTATTTTTAAAATAAGGAGGCTTTGTAGACTTTTATTGTGTAGGATTAATCCTGATACAGACACCTACTAGCAAAAATTAAAGAAGTACACATATGTACATATAGACACAATTACACATATGATACATCTACATATATTTATTTATTGTTTCGCCTTTTTGTAGTGAACATAAGTAACGCGATATTGAATCGAGCAGGCACTTACTCTAATTTTTTAACGGCCACTTACTGCCGAATAATGGAATATATAATCGCGTTAATTTATCTCTTCGATCTAGACAAACGGGCGAGGAAGAGAAGTTATTCGTCTATAAAGTTTTTTACGGTTACTGTAGGATTGGATATATATGCATATACGCCCCTATTAAAGTTTTATCGCCGGTTTTTGGGGAGTTTTATGCGAGCGTTTTAAGCTTAGCTAGATGCGTGGAAACAACGATATCTTTTAGATTAATTTTTGGGGAACGACGTTCGATTTTAATATGCTTTCATTACGTATATGTTAAAATTGCTTTGTATAACCAGTTAATATTACTTTCAGGTTTCAGTCCTTCTCACAGGAAAAAAGTTGTACTAGACAAAGTTTGATTGGTACAAAGAAATAACCAACTGACAGCACTATAAGATGATTGGCCTTAAGCATTTTGTTTAAAATTGTAAGTCGATTTACATTATACATTTTGTTTACGTAGAATACCATTTCTTTCCATATGCACGAACATTTTAAGTGTATCACATGCGGAACTTTTCATATAATTCGTTCCGTTTGCATATACTTTCCTACTATTAAACACTTCAGTATTCAGATAGAACACAAAGTGTATGTAAGCGGAATTTGTATATAATATGGACATGCAGTAACTGTGAACTACTGGAATGGAGCACGTCCGAACCTAAATTTTATGCTACTAATACGGTCTTTTAAGTCGATGGACGTTTTATGAAATCTCACATAATTTTAAAGAGCTTGAATTTGTCGTCTACTGGACGCACAATTTAAACACTGAATTTGTTTGGAAAATAGAATATTTAGCCAATACGTCTTCTGTTAGCGGCGATCAAACAGAAAAATTGTATTTTTTTGGCTTTTGTCGAATCACGCCCACTTACGACACACATTTCGAATATAGAATATTTCAATTAATTTTCAATTAAATTATCTCTCCCTTAAAATGTCATATTGCTCTGTAATATTTATTATTGGAGTGAACACTCTATCGTCTAATAAGCTAACATAAGCAAGAATCGACAACCGTCAATTTTTACTTTTACCACCGGCCTGGACGGCTTAATACCGAGTAATATTAAATTTGCGAAATAATGATAAAAATAAAATTTATGTTGTATATTTTTGTAGCGAGATCTTACATTGGAACCAAACATTAAGAATGTAAAAGCAATGAAGAGAAGACGAGTTACTTCGCTGTTTTATCAGGATTATCGTTGGCTGGAATTATATTTCACTAATAAAACTTAAGGGACAGGGAAAGTGAAACGCGTGACGAGATAAGCTGCTGGAAAAGTCGAGAAAGAGACCAGATTGAATGGACGTCGGCTAACTTTATGCGGCGCTACCTTCAACAAAACGTGCTAGATAAGTAATGCATTTATTTCTTAAGGTGTAAAATTTTTTGTGTTTATTTAATGTAAATGCACAAAAAGATCATTGTACATTTTGCATGTTGACAGACATATTCCCAGTAGTGAAATTGCTTTTATTGTACTAACAATAACAAATACAAAGTGAATTTTATGTTGCTACGCAACGAACAAATTTGTTAAATTAGTATTGTATAGTTGTGTTAAATATAGAACTATTTTTACAAGTACTAGTGTTTTATTTAAATAAATCTATTAATCTTATATTCAGTTAAGAAGCAGATAAAAATAACGGTAAAAAAAAGATAAAGTGAGTATTGTAATAAAATATGGAATTTACAGTAAATGTACAGTAAAACATGTAAAAATAAAATACTGCCTTTTACAAGCTTAAGAGTGCATTTTTAAGGAATATACCTGCATTCTTTCCACAATTACTGAACAAATTTACAGCGTCTTGCTCACTCGGAATATCGTGAATCTGGTTTAGATTTCTAGAAATACGGAAAATTAAGGATAATTAATATTTTCGTGATTGCTATAGGTTGCTTGCATAATGATTGAAATAATTACAGCGCAAAGTTTTAAGATAATTTTATTAAATACATAAGAAGCGTAAGTAGTGTAAATGGGTAGCGACTGTGTCCAAATTGGAGAAGTAAAACAGATGAGTATGTGTGAGAACATTAGACTTTCGAAAATGAAATTAAACAAAATTCAGAAATAAAGCTTGGTGACAAGGATAGAAGGTTAGAAAGATATTTCTTTGTGATTTTTACAAACAAAACTTTACTTTTATCGTTCGTATTTTTTTGCTTGTGAATTTCCGTGCCCTTTTATTTATCATTCATCTACAAAAGATATATATTTCCTTACTATTAGTTTAGTCTCAGTTGTTCTTACAAAATTCAATCCCATTTTCCTTGGAGGGAAATCTAAAAATAAGCAGGGCGTTATTATTCATTTGAGGGGAATAATTTTTCATAGTTTGTAATATATCGCTTATAAACAATTAAAAACAACAACAAAAATTAATAACTCGTTAAGGTTGAGTGTTTCGTATCCATTTAGAAGAGGTTTCGAGGTCGACAACCTCTAGCGTAACATTGATTATTCGATATTCGATTAAGCAGAGTCGCCATTCAGCCACAGTAGCTGACGGTACGACTGGTTTCGTCGGTTATCGGAGCTGCAGGGATAGCAGTTTTGGTATCTCTTGTGTTCACAAAATGTGCGTTAGTTAGAACGACCGCTCTCTTTGATAGCTTTACCAAAAAGAAAGGCGTTGGCTTTGTGCGGGTCTGAGGTATCTGGTACGGCCTACATGAAGGCTTCCGCCGAAAAGCAGGCTGGCCAGGGTCTTCCGGATCCAACGGCGCGCCCGTTAGTTGCCGGAAGAGGTTTTTAGCGAGCGAAGAACTCACATCCGTTGCGTTCAAGGTGGAGATGGAGATGAATGGCGAAGTGGGAGAATGGACCAAGGCCAAAAGCAGGAACAGGAAGAAGGCCAAGATAAACAAGAGCGACCATACTATGGATTCCCTATCTGCCATCCAAGTTGTTAGTCAACTTGTCGCAGATCTTTAACGCCGTGCTTCGACTGAGAAGCTACCGGACCAGGTGCAAATCAGCCAGCATCATCCCAGCTTTGAAAACGAGGAAGAGCCCACACTCTCCTGACAGGTATCGATCGATTTCGCTGCTGGGCACTCAACTCGCACTTGAAAGATAACTAGATTTGGGATTACAAGCAGTTCGCATTCTGGATAGAGCGTTCCACTTTCCTTCAGTTGTAGCAGATAGCGGACCACTTTACCACCGCCTTCAAGACGAGCTAGACAACCGTTATGGTTTTCTTGGACCTGGAGAAGGCGTTCACCACGAAGATCTTCTGATGAAGATGAAGCAGGCTAACTTCCCGCCTAGGATCCCAGAGACCATCAGACCCTATCTCAAAGACAGGAGATTTCACACCATGCTGAGCGGGGTGGAATCCTCGAAGAGGGCAATGGTATAATGGTGTTCGCTAAGAATTGGCGTTACGAACGGTGTTGTTCATTATGCATATCAGGGAAATTCCAAGTCCAAACGATTCTCGTGTGTTAAACGCGCTCGATGTGGATGGTATCACAATCCTAGCTAGAGAATCGTTACAGTTAATTGAAAACAAAAAGGATATTAATAGAAAACTAAAAAAAGCAAATTTTCCCAATTTTTGAAGATTTAAAGCTTCAAACGCCGGTATTTGCTAAAAGATTAGAGTGATTGGCAAGCGCTGACTTTAAACTTTATTTCTTTTGGAAAGCCTCGGCGACTAGTTTTCACTGGTACTATCGTCTACATCTCATCAACAGTTGGAAACTAGAAAGAAGCTCTTCCATTTTCAATTAATAATTAAAAAAACATTTCATTGTCTCCGAAGCTTATTGACTTTTTCTAATGCAGTCCATGGCGTGGTACTCGATATCCTACATGCGATGATGTTATGAATAAAATATGATGACCTTTCAAACCGTATTTCGATCGACATGTAATTCACCCCTTGCTACAGAGCGAGTTCGATCGCCGTAAATTTCGGGGGTGATGTAAAAAATTCGCCCTAATTTTTAAGCCGAATAATTATTTATTATAAACGTATACAAACATACTTGGTTTTGTTAGCAACTCAGACGTTTTTATTCACTTCTTGATAAGTTAGCAATCGCGTATAGCTTACGGTTAGACAGAACTGTAACGGGTCTTGTTCAATCGCTTCTGATGAACTTAGAAAATTTCTAAAAATACAGAAAATTAATATTAATTGATCTTGGCATGCATCTGTAACTTATTCCCGAATAAAGTGTTGTTGCTTTCTATTGCCTTTAATAAAATTGGGGACAAGGAGAAATCGGTATTGCTTATTCTTATAGTTGCGTGTTGCACCGCTAGATAACACCAGTACTTAATATGTTCACAGGTAACAATATTTTTGTAATAGTCATATGGTGCTTATATGGTGATACAATTACCTCGTGAAGTTTTAAATTAATGTTGCTGGTTATTAAATTAGTATGAGTAATGTTGGTAATGAGTAATCTTGGTGTTAATGTGAGCTTCCATCAACGTCTTTGTGTACATGTCAAAAAAAGAAACTCCGGAAATCAAAATTAAGCAGGTCGGAAATCAAGTTTAGAGACAGTTCTACGTACAAAAAATATATTGAAGTTAAAAAATCTTGCAAAATTCGGCACACGGCAAATAATAAATTGAAAATTCGGCAAAGCATAGATTGAAAATAAATCTGTGACCAAACATGTGAGTTTTAACGCGAATTAGCTAACAAATACGTTTTAATTTTGCAAATATGAATATCACGATTGCTGTGGTGATTTCCATCTAGGGTAGTGCTGTATACAGACTGCGATGCGGGAAAGTCCTCTCGAATGAGATTTTTGAGGGTTTTATATACCCTTATGGATGATGACGCGGAAGCTTCTTTCGAGTGACCTACGGTACAAAAAAACAAGTGGAGAACATAAATCGATAAATTATGCAAATATGCACCGGCACCCAGAAGAAGTCTATAGAGTTTTTTAAAAGTTTGTTCGCATAAAAGCATAATTATATTAGCAAAAATGATTCAAAGAATCAATACAAAGTTATACTCTTGTAATAAATTGTCTCTTTTTCATAGTAAAAGTTCTTTGACTCTGTGAAGAGCAGCAGTTCGTTACAAGTGGATTTATATTTAATGATTGAATCGATTTGTTAAATTTGTCTGAAGATAGTTAGTATAGATAGCTAGTAATAGTTACTAGCCGTACAATACTATTCATATGTTTAAAATAGTTGTATGGTAATATATAAGTAATTAATTTGGTAATAGATTGATATGTTTACTAAGTGTGGTCGAGTTAAAAGAAACGAGTTATCGATTAAACTTTGTCCATTTTGGCAATATAAGCAAAGTTAATACAAGTATAAGCAACTTTGAACGTAAAATTGATATAACATACAGGTGGTCAATATTTTCTATCTTCACATTGTGTTTGCCGTGAGTGATTCCATAAATATCACGTGGTACATTAGCATCAGCTTTGGTTATTGTTTTCAGGCGTCCCTTTTATATGGATTCTGTGCTACCATCTCAAGATAGTAATTTAAAGAATGCTCTAAAGTTGGTTTGGGAACACCAGTTTCTTGCCGTTGCTTTCTAGACGGTAGGACCGTTCCATGGAATTAGATGGCTGTAGAGGATATATTGTTTATTGTTTCGAAGGGTAGTGACATGATGTAGTAGGCAAACAGCGGCGGAGTAACACTCGAAGCAACGCTGGTAACGTCGAGTACCCAGAAACATGCGTATTGGTCAGCCATTTTCCCACCCTCACATTGCATTTGTTCATTTAACAATAATTGTAACTCAAATCTACATTCAATTATGGTTCTTTCTATTTCTTTTTTGAGGAGTTACTACTAGTAGGTCAGAGTTAGGCACTGTGCGTTTGAGTCCTAGACTTGGACGTCTTTAGTAGCAGGAATGTACCCTGGGAGAGAGTTAACTGCGTTTCACCCGCAAGTAAATCGTTACAAACATTTATATGTAAGATTACTTACACTCAAATGTCTTTGCATCTGTACTAGTCACTATGCACTAATATTTTATTATGTATGTGTATTTAATGAGAACCCTTTTCGGTTCCTACTTGAGGTGCTTCTGTTTCGACTTTTATTCTATTCATGGTGGCCAAAAACATTCAAATTAATACGTTTGTTCCATAATTTCAGCTATATTGAAACTAACCTTCAAATGGGGTTCCCACCTCTGCAATTGGATGATTTTAAGCATGTTTCTATTTGTCCGGTATTCATATATATATGCATTGACTTTTAGTAAAAGTAAGTTCTTGAATACCTGCTGATTTTAACTGAATTTAGCTGGACATTTTTATAAATTTGATAATATATGAGATTGGATTGAGTGGCCGGCTCAATCCAATTAGATATCAAGCCATTCTGTGCTTGACGTCTATTAAAGTTCCGAAGAAACTCCATCGAATAGTACTAATAATACGATTTCTTTTTTTATGGGAAAACGTACACAGAAATCAAAGAGAAGTTGGATGTAGTTTGTAACAACCATGCACCTCCGATGACTCCCATCAGATCCTGGTTTAGCGAATTTAAGCGTGAACCAACAACATTCGTGTTTGTTGATGATATCGTGTGTTACAGGCCGCCTGGTAAAAATTAGAGATCAATTAAACGCACGAAAAATTGTGTATGAGAAAGCTATTAGTGGAATGGCTGTAGCGTCTGCTAACGATTGATCATGAACTGAATCGACTGTTCAAAGCAATGTTGAGACATGTTTAAGCATGATACGAGTGAATCACGATCCATGTAGAAAATTCAACAGTTCTTTTACATTTTATTCCAAACGGTGGCAATAATTTACACATTAAAACATATCTATTCAATTCTCATATGCTCAACCATCTACTTAAAATCGTCGTCGATGAAATTTACTTTTTCAACAATAAATTTTTAGTTCAGTAATATTTGTTTTAGTCCGTTTCATATTGTTTCAGCGGATCGATAAATTGTGGCGTTGCGTGCCGTAGCTACTGTGCCTTCGTTTAATTATTAATATTATTCCTACTACAACGACGACCAATAGCTTCTTTTTGTGCAATATATACGAACAGGGTACCGGTAAAATTCATGTCGTTAAGCCAGATGGTGAATATATTCTTTTAAGGACTGAAAAAATTCGTCGGGAATTCCGTCGGAAATGTAACTTTGTTAATACCACTGCTAGCATGTCGTAATGAATATTTCATTTGGACAGAATGGATAGCTAATTTGGTAACTTTTTGTATGTATTCGATATAAACATTATAAGGCTAATATAATAGGACATAAGTTCAGCTTTTCAGAGAATTTACGTTACTAAAAAAATGCTACATTTTAATTAAGTAGAACTATAAAGTTTTTCAATTGCAACAAGTTTATTTCTCCATATAAGCTAACTAAAGCATTACTTTTACCTCCACGAACAATTAAAATTATGGTTTAAGTTTGGAATAGAATAATTAATAAAGTTAGTTGATACAAAGCGCAACCATGCAATATTATGTATTGAAAGCACTCTGATTTTATTAATTAATAAATATAAAACAATAATTCTTGGCCGAGACAACAAAGTCATCGAATCTAAATGGTAGTGCTAAAATTAGCACGTTATCAAGATTGAGTTACGACATTCAGATGTGGGGAGGACTAAAAAGGAGATACTACGTATTATGCTGAGTTTATCTAGGCAGGAGGACTTCAAATTGTAATAGGAATTGACACAAGCGATTAGTCAGACTCTTATTTCTTTGACTCTCGGGGAAACCAGTAGGCATAAGTCGAATATACACAAGTCAGTCTAGTTGTTGTAAAAAAGTAACAATTTCATTATTACTATTATTTAATATTTTTAAAAGGTAAATTATATCTTCATCCGTTTAATAGTTTTGGAGATAATAACGTAGTCTCCCAGAGCGAGGATCAGTGTATTCCTGGTTTGGATCGTGTCATGGTAGATAATCGAAAACTCGATGTTCAGCCTACAATCATATGTGTGAACTATGCCAGAGGCAAAAATTAACTGTGACGGATACAAGGAGAGCAACGTTCTAATATACCGTGTGGTGAGCGGGTCCTTTCGCTGATCGGTTGGATGTCGTGATCATTAACAGTCGAGGATCTGTTGTTATAGATGACAGGCTTCCATATATCTGTGAGGGAGTAACATGTATCTCTATTAATATTCTTAGGCTGTTTATGCGCTCTCCAATTTTCCGTTTTTAATGATGAGTTTGTTTGTTTTTGTCTTGATTTATGAAAACCGTTGTTAAGAGTGGTTTCTGTACATAATTCAACTCAATGTTAATGTCACTGCCCGATGAATCAAGAGGTTGATAACTGAGAACGTTTGCGCCAGGTGATGTTAGTAAGGCGGCATAGATATGCGTGCCTGTGTATGTGGGTATTTGATACGGGGTGACTTAAGCTACCATTGGAGCTACATGTGTTAAGGAACTTGTGTACACGTTTTAATTAAATTAATTAAATTTAGATTAATTTAAATTAATTAAACACGTTAATGTTTTACTTCCACAATGGAATCGATGTCTGGTTGTTGACGACTAAGATGGTTTAGGAAACCAGTCATGTCATGAGGCCAGTTAGTGAAAATGTCACTGACATACTGAAACCATACTTTAGCTTTTAGATCCGTTGAATCAAAAGCAACAGATTCAAAAGATTCCATGAAGATGATAGTTACGACAGAGTAAAGAGAAGAGCTTATACCGCATAACTGTTTATAACATTGTTATTGGAATGCGAAGTAAATAGAAGAATATAATTTTCCGTGAGACGATCTAAGCTAGTAGATTCACTATTTCGTTCCAGGAGTTGCTCAATGATATTAATTGAATTAGGAAAAACAACTTTGGTAAATAAGGATGTTACGCGGAAGTTGATATTATGAGGTTCAATGTAAATGTTGGAGATGAGTTGCACGAAATGAACAGAGTTAGGGTGAAGGTGTGTTCCTCGTGTACTTTTTGGTGATGCCAGATACCTGGATAAGTGGTAGGTGGAAGAGTCTATAGTATTAACAATATGCCTGAGTCATATGCCTTGTTTGTGGATTTTGAGAAGACTAGGAGGAATGTTTGATGATTTAATGAGGCTTCTAATTTTCCTTTATATTTTGGCCGAGTTTCTAGGTGTACATGCATAAGACTTGTCGTCTAACTCCATCACTTTGTCAACATGTTGAGAACGGTTGAAAGATAAATTGGTTATTTCACTTACCTTTAAAACTTCTGCGCTATTTATAGAGCTTCTTTCTCTTTTATTATTTTTCCGCTGTTTATTTGTTATCTGTTGATGTTTTTTTGTCTCTTTTTCTATTAGGTTGCATACTTAAAGTGTATCTCTGAATGCTGCCTTATTTTCCTAACAAAATATGGGACCAAATCATATGCATAGTGCAATACCTTCACAAATAAATCGAATACCATTTCTTTTTTTAAATTTATCCATAGTTACCTAGACAAAAATAAATAAACGTAAATAATTGATTTGCATATGCAAATACGTTTTAAACCGTTTCATATGAATAATAAAAAAAAGTTAAATTCAACGGTTACCTCGTCAAATAACTCATAGAGGACAGCAGTTTTTGATACGATTCGTAGTAAATGATCTATCTTGTAAATTGGAAGCTCTTATTTTATCTTTAACAGAGTTTTACATCATTTCTTTAACTTTTTAGGTCCTAAAAACTACAAAATGGATTATTTGCCGAACTCTTTTCTAAAAGCACAAAGGTATAAAGCTCTATTAGTTTAAGTACTGTAGATACTTCCTTTGAACTGCATATATGACTTTAAATAATGTTTAGTTAAAATCTAGATTTATTCTCAATTTTTTTTATAAGAAACAAGACATATATCTTACGAGGTTGTATTCAACCAATTTCGTAGCATTAGTTTCTATCAATAAATGATAGGCACGTCTTCATTGTAACTTATAGTATATAATATAATTACCAAACATTAAAACTAAATTATCCTCTGTACATATAAGTTTTGAAATCATGGGACGAACACCGATCAAAACTAAATTAAGCAAAACACGAGAGAGCTTGCTGAACCCATATCAAATTTCTATGACAACCGGCAGTGACATTAATATAATAAAGAATTCTGTAGTGGATAGCCTGGGGGACAATTTAATAAACGTAACCCGCAATATTGTCCAGTAAAATCCGTTTGGTAGTAAATCAGATGACAATTATGGAAATCTCCGCAATTAAATCTTCGTTTAAATTTCCAATTAAATTAATCAAATCCTATCGTTAATTCAACAATTGGAGTTACTTTTTACTAAAAGTAATTCCAAGCAACATTAAAAAGAATAATTGTGCAATTGCTTCGATAAATTTTCGATATTTACACTTTTAATTTAACGATTTAAGATAGTTTTACTGCACGATTTTATATCAAATCATGGTTTTAACACTGAACAGTTCCGTTGGTTTATCACAAACACATTGTTGAGGAGGAGGTTGGCTTTGGTCGAAAAGTAAAAGAAATTCAATAACTTGATTTTAGACTCTTAGTATTCTAATACCCTCTACTTTCAATTATAATGGGCTTCGCCGTTTATAGTCTCTTTAATTTGTAATTTAGCTTTCTCTTCATGTCTATTTGCATTTCATATGATACATCTATAACATAATTAAACACCCTTTCTGAGAACGAATAATATTACATATGATGTTACATCAACTATGGCTAAAAGGAACTGAAATGTCATATAACAATTTCGATCGAAAGTGGAAGGTGGCATTGAGCATATGTTTTAGTTTTTATCTACAAAGCCGAATAAAAGTGCTACATATAAAATTAGAGACTTACAATCTGTGAAGATTTCAAAAACAATCTATATCGATGACAGTAGTATCTAGAAAGGATTTGCAGCATAATATAAAAATTGGTCCCAACTTCTAAATTAAGATAATTATTCGAAAAATAGAAGTACTGCTAATCTTCAACAAAAAAAATCGCATAAACTTAATTGTATGTCTAATGTGTAAACATTAGATTAAATAACTAACAGCTGATATAAGTTGAGAACTTCAAGTACTTTGAGATTCATTCTGAACGCACACGGAAGGTTGAAAGAAGAAATAAATTATAGAGTAACAAGTGCCGCCATTCTTTGAACAAAGTTTCATCGGGAAAAAAAGCTTCTAAGGAAACAAAAGTGCGGATATTCAACAGCATGTATGTGTATCAATATTAATTTATAATTGTGAAGTGTGGGACTATATGCGACAAATGTAAAGCACAAGCACGCGAGTTGAAATATTGATATATGCTAGAAGGTGTAAATAACAAGAGTGGACCGACGGACAAATGAGGCGATACAAGAAGTTGAATACAAGCAGTTGAAACAGTTGAAACAGTTACATATACTTTTGTATGTGTAGCTGTTTGTTCATTTTCAATCTAACTTTCTCTTACAAACACGTAGAGAACAATATAAAAATCAAATTCGTTGGGAAATGTTGGTATTTTACTCACTAATATTAAATGGTTAATTTTTTTAAGCCAATGGTGCGCGTAAACGCATCTATACTAGTTTTTTTTCAGATAATTTTTTTAGTACCGCCGATTTTTTATATGCATGGTAAGATGAAGTATTGAAGTAAGCATATAAAAGCGATTTATGCCACTTGTTTATTATTTATTTTTTTAACATTATCTCGATTGCAGCAATATTTATGTTATAATTTTGTTGTAGAAGAATGGAAGCTACAAAAGCGTTTTTTTATAACGACGTAATTGTTTAGTTTTGCTTTGTTTAGAGAAACTTACTGATGCCTTTGTGCACCATTGGCCGAATCCATTACAATAGCGTGGTTTTGAAGAGAAGTGCTGGAATTAAACTGGTCAGGTTACAGACGTGGTAATAGTACGTATGCATAGGCAGAAGCTAATTCAGACAAATAAAGTGAATGCACATCTTTCCGATAATACGAATCTTGACAAAAATTACAAATTTACCAGTTTTGATACCATAAACAAACGATATACGCAGCTTGGTATATTCTTCGCTAGCCTTTCTGTACGCGAATACCACGATTCTGTATTCCGGTAGACCCTTTTGCAAAATGTATATAAAAAGGAAATTCGTTTCGGTTTAAAACTGTAGTGATTACGCTCGGTTATTTGTAGAGCAGAAGCAAACAAGGAAAAATAGGACAGTCACTGTTTCATCGTACAAACTGTTTGAGGACGTAGAAAGACACGGCTATCTGTGAACATGGATAGCCGTGTTCTACAGATTGTACGAAACGTGTTACTAAGAAGGAAGGAAGATGATTTTGTTTTTGATAACGCTACAAACTTGATTATTGCAAAATTGCCATATAGCCATTGTGTAATGCCAAATGGTATGATTGAAAACAAAAGAAAGAAGTATAGTTGAGAAATTATCATTTTCTCAGGCAATAACAAGTTTATGGGGAATGTCGACCTACACAATAACACATGCATAATATAACATTTAATTGTTGGAATCTTTACCAAGTGTTTTCAAAATCTCGTTATCGGATTTTATGTCGTAAATGGCTACCAATACCAAATACCAATCACAACGTAACACCTGCAGGCTGCGCCGTCCCTCAAGAAGCGCGACGTAATAATATGGGACACCTTGTATTGTAAAACATAAAGACAAATCAAGATGTCGCTACAAATCGTACCACTTACATGTACTCTATACATGTACATCAACATAGTGATATATGCACTACAGCATATCTTGATGTCTTTTTGTTTAGCCTAATTAATGTTGGATACAATTTATAATTTAATGATATACATTGTATATCGATATATAATGTTGTATATGTGAAAGGCGTATCTTAGTTGATTGCGATTTACATTTGACAATTGTTATTGGTTAAAAAAGGGACGAAGAAACATAAAAAAGAAAGAAGACATGAAAGAACAGGAGCAAACAAGCTATTCTCTTTCGATTGGTCTGTTACAATTTTACTGAAAAATACTTAATATAAATGAATATCAAGCTGGCTATTCATTGGATTGCAGTGGATTAGACTAGATAACAAAATAAGTTGGTCCTTGGCCCACCTCACTAGGACCTTTTCAGATTTATTGGAATGCAATAAGTTTAGGCCTTGCTGTAACCTGTTTGGTTTTCTTCCTCCAGACCCAGGCGGCTCTAGGTAATCATGAGATATACCGTTGTCAGTCTCCAGTTTTTTTTACAATATTTTACAATATATACAGAATATCAAATTGCGTCGTAGACATATAGAATAATGTCTTATAATACAAACCTTTTAGATGTTCAATGTTCATAGAGCAATATAACCGTTCACCAAGAAGAGTTCGAAGGATTGTTTCGACTTTCTTCTTTTGTAAATGGTATGATCACAATACATTTGAAAATGTTAACTCCTAGTTTTTTCTTTTGTGACATGGCTTTTAATAGGTACATACTGTTAATCAAATAAAATCACCGATATTAGTGCCAAGTGGAACAATTTTCTGTCGATTCCACTTTGGTAACAATTATGGGGGTTAAGCCTTTTCTAATCTGCTTCCGATTTTCACAGCAGCTCGTATACCACCTGCTACCCGTTCTCTGTTCACGGCGTTTCATTATATAAATCTTTTTCCAGCTAAAGATAATCTCGGCGAAACGCCAATATATTAGCGCTTCTTCTGCTTTCTAAAGGTCCTAAATGTTCGTTTTTGATATAGTTCTACAAACGTGTACAAAACTAATTCTGTTTTGTTTTCATCATGATTTCCAGTCGGTCATGTCGTTCGTTAGACGTTAGACCGCAAAACAATACGGCGTATTACCGGTTGTAATATATTATTATTAATGAAAAGGTATTTGGTTAATTGAGAATTTAAGCTGTAAGAATACAAAACATTGTCACCATAAGAGGCGTACCGCAGTTGGCTGTGATTCATATTATCCAAATGAACGCGAGATTTTCTTTCGTGACTCGTTAATAGATAGAGGTCGGATAGACGTAAAATTAGCTTTTCTTTTCATTAATTTACCATTTATAAAAAATTGTTATTTACATATTTACATTGCACGCACTAGATTGCGACGTAATCACTAATAATATAACCAACCAAACTCAATCCATAATAAATTATTAAACCATAGATATTATGGAAGATGGGAAAAAAATATTAAACGGCAGCGACTCCTATAATGGTAATATGTAATATTACCATTATATTAATAATCACTGATAATTGTTTTAAAAATAAATTCATAAACACAATCCTCCTAATGGTTCAATTTCGTATATTCTTCTCAAGTCTTACAACATAGGGTTTTTCATGATCTCTGCCACCCATAACAGCTACGAAAACAAGCAAATATGTTTACGATACAACTCTAATAGCGCATACCTAACGTAGGTAAAGCATTTCTCGGAAAGTACGGAAAATCCGATTTAGTTTGGGCGGCAAGCCGCTTTTCCACGGATAAAATCCCTGCATCTCAAGGAAGATATTGAAAAACTTTTATTCGATCAATTCTCCATTACAAACAAAAGGAAAACTGTTTGCCTGCTCTTGAATAAGACGGAAATAGCGGAAACGCTACATTCATGGAGGTGAATGGAGACCGGGTATTTTACCGAAGTATGTTTAGTGTGCGCCTTTTGGAAATGCAGGAAATGTACATTTAAGGTTTCATTGAATTTGAAATCTTTTATTGATATTGTACAGACTTTTGATATCCATTTTAATTTCACGATACCTTACCAGGATGATAGAAACTAATAGAAAAGTAGTTTGTATGTAGATAATTTGGTTGGTCTTAATCCACAGTTGATTGTGGATTAAGACTTAGACAGCATTACTACAGTGTAAGATATATCATTTTTTATGCTTTCATGGACTATTTTAAATATCATTAAGGGTGTCATGTGACCCTTTTTCGTGAAAACAATAAATCTATTGGATCATGTTTGATTAGCTATAAAACCAGTTTCAAATAGTTGAATACACAATTTTGTCTGTTGTATTGCATAACTATGGTTATGGATGATATTTCTGTGTATCTACACTTATGTTTTTTTAATAAGTCATGATAAAGCACAAATTCTGAAAAATAGCGTTACTTCTGCAGTAGTCGTTGACCTTCCAAATTTATTGCTATCAAATGATCTGTATGTGCCGCTGTTGTATGTGTATTTTTATAAACGTTTTTATCGAATTCGTTCCAAAGAAATAAAATATATATATAATTCACTCTACTGCATTGTTGATATACTCGCAAAAATGCACCATATCTCTTGCGGATTTCCACTTTCGATCATTAAAATACAACAGCGATGCGTTTACTAATGCACAGACTATGCACCTATTATTCTTTCGGTAACATAACAGGTGTCCGTTGCACTAAAATTGACTTGTCTATTACACGTCTCGTTATCCTTTAACTATCAGAAAACGATACTGCACAAAACTCTTGGTAATAGTAAGAAATTGATTTAAGCGGTATCGCTTTGGTTCCTTTTTGGATGCTAGCCAAATTCAATTCATATCGTTAATTTTATATTTGAACATCTGGAAGATAGTGGTGTATACAAGACGGCGTTCTTGCTTGGCACGCGCTCCAACAATTCGTTTTTTTTTTTATCACCAGATGGTAATAAATTCTAACATTTTAAGAGTTCGATTAAAAAGTATAAAGAAGAAATGCTCTTAACAGATAATTGATATATGGTCTTGGTTATTTAGTATAAAAATTCTATGCGCAGCTTTTTCTTGGATACCAGGAGTTCTTTTTGAGAACTACAGTTTTGATATTTTGGTTGTTCCAATTATTAATGATTCACATAGGTATTTACATTAGGTATTTCAGTCCAGCAAGCACATGCTAATGCTTTATCTAGTGCCATATAATTTTATTTTTATTGCCATAATTTTATTTTTAATTTAGCATTTTAAGGATTAGATAGCTTCTCCGAGTTTAGGTATCTTTGCTATCTCAATTAACAGTGGATTTCTAACGATTCTGTATGTACATATATCTATCTAGATATCGAAGAGCGAATAAAGTCAATATTTAGGTAGGAATTTGAATAGATGATAACTAACAACCTTCTTCGTTAAGAATAAAATAAATCGATACAGAAATATGAATGTGCCAAGGAAAAAGAAAACCTGTTAACTGCTTCTGCGATTTTAGTAAAGCTTTCGGTCGTCAGCAATACAAACAAGCTTCACAGTTATGGAGTTAGAGGTACGGTAGCTAATTGTACAACGTCTTATCTTAGCGGTCGTTTGCAACATGTAACTATAAGTCATATGTGTGAGATAAGTAATGATAAAAAGTACTGTAACGTAGTATGGAAAACGACACAAAAGTATCGGTACGCTTTGCGCCACACAAGTTTAATAATTAACTCAACCAGGACTGTTTCGAGGATGCATGTAAACTTCATTCTTAACCAGTGACCTAATAATGTGAGAAACCTCTAAACTTAACATGTCTGTTCCATCTCTATTCTTAAGAATAATGTTATATACAAGTACCTACTTTTACTGCCTATATATCCTAAAACTAAGACATGCGATAAAATACAGCAAGATATACAGAAGAGTCTCTTGTCATTGCAACATGAAACATGAAACATAGTAGAGTGTACCGCTTTCACGACCGTAACCCATAGTAGAAATGTCTTTCGAGTGTTGTCGCGTAGATTTCTGAAGCATGATCGGCGAAACGTTAAGTTAAATATCAAGTACGCGACTAAGTAAGTACATGACGTGGAGCCTTACCTCAATAAATTGAATAGAATTGAATACGGCAACGGTCCATTCTCCCTATTCATTGCTTTTAATGTAAATAGTTTCGTAAGTACGTCGGGTTCTCTATTGATTGCTCACCTTGTATGTATAAATATGAAACAATTTTCGAAAGATGCTGTTTATTTTGTTATTAAGAAAAACAATTGTGAGATGTTGGGATACTTTGTATATTTGATACTGTCCTAATATTCGATGTATCAGAGAACTTTCTGTTAAATAAACAAGAGAAGATGATTATTATGGAATTATGTTGTGCAATCACGGTAAGTAAAGTAAACAATTCTTGACAGATTTACCGAATGATAAAGTTGCATGGGTCGTGAGAAGACAATCTTAATAGCAACTGTACTTTAGAATAACAACAATTACCGCAAAATAAAATAAAAATAATAATAAGAATAACTTGCACTTTTAGAATCGAGATTTCAGAAATTTAAAATTGTTATAGTTACAGATTCTTTGCAACAGATTCCTCGAATGAACTTGGCGTCAATGAGAAAATTTGAAGTACTTCCCTAGCCAAGTCGCACAAAAACATGAGCAGATTGCATAAATTACCGCTGCATGTCGCGATAAATTTCAAGCGCAACATGTCAACTTTGATTTTCTATTATTTTATCAGGAATGTGAACATGTTCCCGGTATTTTGTTTAAAATAATAACGTTTGCGTTACTTCCGATGTTCCAGGGAACATAATTGAACTACTGACACTTGGGTCTTAAAAAATAAAATTGTACAACTTTTCCTAACAATGCTTCAATTGTTTAAAATTCAATATTGGAAGAGTGGTACTTTAGGATCTGCGCTTATCTCATGCAGCTGATCCATTGGATTTTTTATCGTTTCTCGGACGCGAAAAGCTTAGACAGTTCCTTATTTTTGTTGGGTGGTTGGGATACCTTCATAAAACTTTTGTTCTTCATTTGAAATACCTAAAAGTGAGCAATACCACTCTGTGCGAAATGCTTTTATAGTTAATATAAAGTCTATATCATAGTCCATATGCCTTTACATTAAAGTTCCCTTTTTTTCTTTTTTACACTCAAAAGCACTTAAAATGCTAGGCATTTATGGTTAAATATGTAATATGTAATCAGATAAAAAACAATTTAGGAACGTATTTTCTGCTTTTCTAGATAAACCATTGACCAGATGGCCATTATTTAGAAAAGTTATTTGTTCTAGCTCTCATTGGCTAAAGATATTCAATTTGAGAAAAAAATAAAAAATAGAAACTTTCATGACGATCGATGACATTTTTGAATTCGCTCATGGGTCCTAAATTTGATAGAAAATGTTTTCTCGTCAGATGTTTTTTAATATTTAACAATAATACCAGTTGAAACGACTCTATAAAGTTAAGTGTATTAAAATTGAAATTACTCAGGCACTTTTTGCGTTAATATAGCTGTCTTAGTGTAAATCAGATACTTCTTTGCAATCAATAATTTGTAATAAGCGTTGTTTGTTGTATTTGTCTTTAGTCATTATTGTATCACATTCTTTGAATAACTTTAGGCCTTTTTCTCCGTTAGCGTTAACACTGATAAAAGTTCTGATGTTTGATTGTAGTTTCCATGATAACTTCATCTCTCTGATAGAAGAAACAAGAACACCGTTCAAATGTTAAACCGTTCAAACAAATCCAATGTGTTTATCGTATCGTACTCAAACGGTTTTCTTCAAATTTTTTCTTGAAAAGTTCCTTCAGTTTAAAATACATCTGGCCCAGCATCATTATCGTCATAGACATCTCCATTTTCTTCATCAATGGTATTTAATCTGTTACTTATTTTCTGTTTGATTTCCAATAATGACGATATGTTCATTCAAAAATGATAATCCATTGCCTTCGCCTGCTACTACAAATGGTTACCGACATTCTTAACAGCAATTTGTGAAATTTTTGCATTACCAATTCAATACTTAATACATATTTTGTAAAAAGCAACAATGCTGGTATGCTGCTTTTGGCGCAGTGAGACATTTAAATCAAGCCTTCCTAAAAAACGAACGGCGAAAGCTAAAATATTAGCTAGTCCTTTCTCTATTCACCCTTGAATAAATAAATTTTTATGCAGTAAAATGCTTTTCACATCCAATCAGCAAAATGCGTTGAACCTGAATCATGAAATTTTTTTTTAATTATTTGGCTTATTTGTTCGTTGCAAAAACTTCTCATTCTTTATATTGATTAAAATTTATTTTAATTTGTCATTTTCTGGCATCTTCCAATTTGATTCTAATTTTTTTAACAATGGAACAAATTTACCAGAGGTACCAAGAAATTCATTCCGAAATACAGTAATGACTTTTCCAATTTTTGTTCTAATAATATGGTCACTCCAGTAAGTCTTCCAATGGAAAGGCTACAGCGTTTCCTTCCACATTTCAATCTATTAGCACCAGATAGCATCAACTATTTCGATTCCTGCTGAAAATGATTTATATCACTAACATAAATATGTAGCCTATCCACTGAAAAATAAATTTCTTTTTTCACATTTGAAAGTTTGATATTCGTTGTACAAAAACGATATATCCTATTTTAGACACATAAAATTACATACCTTATGTTAATTTGGCTATCTTGAATTTATAGAGTTGTTTCAACTAACAATATTGTTAAATATTAAGAAAAATAATGAAAAAATATTTTTTCTTCCAAATTTAGGGCTCGCGAGAGAATTCTAAAATTTCAACTATCACAAAATTTTCTATTTGTAGTCTTTTATCAAGTAGAATGTTTTTACCCTCTTCCTGGTCACACATAATAGTCTTTTCCGATGCCTAGTATGGAGACTCCGTGAACTAACCAATTGCAGTTTGTCAAACTCAAAAGAATGAGCCTTTTTTGCCTGCAGTTCTCTTACTGCTGAATATCGACACACACAAAGTACAAAGGAGAAACTTGTAGGTAATTATGTACTTAATAAGACAGTCAAATCGAACCGTTTGTTTAAGTTATAATTTTTGAGGTACAATAAAAAATTTGTATTTTTTTTAATGGAATTTCTTCAACAATTTCAAGAACCGATAAATGTTTCTTTCTTCTTTTAATTTCAGAACTGTTCACATAGTGCAGTTGTTTTAAAGCGGTTTTTTTCACGGCGTAGCAGATCAAAAAGGCATTTATCAAAAATTACAAGTTAAATATGACAAATTACGTTACTGTAATGGCAGGACATTGAACCATTTTGTTGAGATAGGTGCGAACAGGGTTTTTGGAAGCAATAAGCATTAAATTTTCTCAAGTACGGACAGACAGTCCAACGAAAAAAGTCGGCGGGTGTATCCATGGGGAAATCTCGCTTTTTAGGTCGCGGTTGCGTTTGAAAAGTTACGGACATTCAAATTTAAACCGTAATAAAAATAAAAATAAATTAGATCGAATTTGGACCCTTTAACCGCTGCACGGAAAGTGAGAAGCCGGTCCTTTATAGCAGGACGGTAAGGGACAAATATGGCAAATTGAACAATTCCCCTGAAGTCCGTTATAAAAAATTAATGTACGTATTGAAATTTAATTATCATTACAAGATAGGAAACCATTTGGTTTATAACCTTTTCTGCGAGGAGTCCCAAAAGTAATTGAAACATAAAATTTTGGCAAAAAAAGAAAGATAATAATTGTATTACTCCAGTATTATTATTACTTATATTGCTGATTGATATGTATTTGTAAAATGAGTCCTGAATACACATTTTCAGATAACCTCTACTTACATTCCTAGTTATTTATATGAATGAAACAAGGAGACAGCTGCTGTATATACTCCGTTTTAAAACTATTAGTTTAACTATCTTTTTTGTATGCATCAACCGCCCGTAATGAAGGAAGACAGATCGAACGAGTCAAAACGTATGATTCGCTAAATTATCACAAGGGACCGTGGTAGTGATTTTTGACTTCTGGACCGCAGGCAAATTAACGACACTCCTGTAACTACAAACTAGTCATATGGAATATTGTTTCAGAAATTGGAATCTTCGAGATTACGACATTATTTTATAAAAAGCAAATTTTAGTGTCTACACACATTTAATACAGCTGTTTTTACTACTACTCCAGATTTCTCGAAAAAAGAGTCATAGTTAATGGTCATGAGTCTTAAGCATCCACTCTCCATTTGTTCGAATATCATGCGTTAGCGTAATAAATCACAACAATAAGCAACAAGTGCTGACACCTGCTTTGTTCGGATATTCATCGAAATATCTCGACGATTTTAGACGACTAGTGTACTAGTGATAAATACACTAGTGATAAATGCATGCAGTACATGTGTTTTTTTTATTGTAGAACTTTGGAGATTTATCAATTGAATATGGCAAAGGTATTTAGTTGGAAAACCAAAGAAATAAAATGAGAAAAAGATGTGATTAAATATCATTTAACAGAACATATTGGAATTATCAGACGATATGCGATTTTAATAGTAGGAACAGCCGATGGGTTTATGTCCAATGTACTGCAGCATATCTGAAACATTGAGAATAATTTGGATAATTTGGACCCAAACGATAAAGAAAGAAGATTAATTAGATACACTATCTCAAAAAGCAGTATTTAGGGTTTCTTGCGTAGGTTTGTTCCTTCTAAATGCACAAGAAACAAAATAGAATCTATTTATTTATATCTATAAATGTTTCAAGTTAATTAAGAAGCAATTTTTCCAAGTAAGTAGAAATTGCTTATGTCTAAGTATAGGGTGAGCCAAAGTCCATACTTTTAATAGGAAACTTATATTTCTAAAGGAATTAGGCAAAAATGGACCTAAGTATCTGGAGCTCGATTTTAAAGAGAAATCGATCGGTGAAATTCCTAATTTTATATCTTCCGTAATATAAGAGATACAGACCGTCTTCTTAAAATGTGCAATTCTTAAAAACCATTGTACCTTTTTATTTGTGAAAATACTTGACTCTTTTTGACGCAGAATCCTATGTTCTATTTTTTTTTTTCTTTTTTGAAACTCATATTTTTTTACACCCTGTATATTTTTACACTTTTGAAAAGCATATATTAGAATGATATAACACACTTTATATTTTATTTAAACAACTTTTAAATTATTTATTTTTCTTAATTCCACATTATTTTAAGATTAATGAGTTTCTAAACCAATAATTCGGTAATAATTGGACCGGAAATCAAGGACCGATACATTGGATTTTTTCTTTTGGGGGAGAATTAAAAATCTTACGTTTAAACATTTCCCCAATTCAAGGCAGGAATTAGAAGCTGCAGTTTTGCAAGCGTTCGACTTTCTCCGCTCGAGTTTGTAAGTTCAGCTCAGAGTGTAACAACATGGTGTCGATTATGTTTACAATAGAATCACAGACAATTCGAACACTTTTTGTAATGTATTATGTTTTTAGTAACAAAGGTATATTCTGTAAATATTTCGTTTAATATGTCGGTAAGAATTTTAGAAACCAACTTATTTTAGTTTTAGTCATGATTAATTTCAAATTTTCAACACATCATGAATTTTTACCGAACAAACCTTATTAATTCCTTATCAGTAATGCTATGAATTAATGGTTTCCTTAGTTTAGCTTGTTTGAATTGTTATTCATAACATTTACTATTAAAACAATTTTTTTTGCCTTGTCGAAATCTTTTATTTGCTTACGTACCACCATCCATAACCACCTTAAAATGTCAAATGAAGAAAAACAAATAATTTCAAAGTTGTTTAAATAGAATGTCAAGTGTGTTATATCATTCTAAAAGTAATTTTATATGCTTTTCAAAAATGTAAAAATATACAGGGTGTTCCATATAAAAAAAACACAAGTCTTGATAATATCTCAAAAACATGAGTTTTAAAACTGAAAAAAATGACAGCATACGATTCTGCGTCAAAAAGCGCCGTAATATAGTTTTTATATAAACCAAGTATTTTCACATATATAAAAGTTATAAAGGTTTTTAACAATTGCACATGAAATTGTTGAACAATTGCACAATGAAACGCTTTGTGTCTCTTATATTAAGGAAAATATAAAAATAGGGATTTCACCAATCGATTTCTCTTTAAACTCGAGCTTCAGAAGCTTGGGTCAGTTTTTATCTAATTCCTCTAGAAATATAGAAGTTCTCTATTAAAAGTATCGAATTTGACCCACCCTGTACATAGAAACAAAAACACAAAATTAGCATTAAGAGTACAGAAGTCGTCTACGTATAAAGTTTCCCTGATCACTTCTGCGCCACCAGTTCCAAAGCAAACCAGTTCAAAAGCTGTTGGAGGGATAGTTTAGGGAACAATACCTGCTTTATGTCGTTACTAAACGGCAGGCATGTGTTTCTTGGAGCCAAAAGGTGCTAAAAGATACCTAGTTTGTCGTTTCGAATGTTGCGGTAACTGTGAACCAAACAGTGATACAAGTGGAATGAAACTACCGCCGAAACCTCGAGAATAATGTCAGGTAGGGAGAAACATGTCCTTTTATAATATTCTCGCATTGCTTTTGCGGCGAAAGGTTCCATCAATACTATGAGGAAGCTACTTTAGTATTATTTTATTGCTTCTAGGCAATTTCCGATGAGTCTGGTTTGTATTACGATTACATCTATTGCAAACCATTTGACTTAGATAGATAAATAAGATTTGATATTTGAAAAAATTCTTAGATATGGAAGTTTACAAAACGATACCAAACTTCTTTCCCGACACTGTGACACCCACTACTATTTTAAAAGAGCGAAAAGCTATTAAAACCCACAAACATTCCAATAATCTCGTAGTGGTAGAAACGATGGTTAGATGTTATATTTTGTTTTATCCGGATTTTTCAATCACAGCTTATTTCAGCGACCGTAGTCTCTCACACATTACCGCCCTTTATCTGCAACTTCCAATTTTTTTCGTAAAACATGATTAATTAACATCTGAGTGTGTACCACTATTTCCTAAGTTTTGGAAAGAAGGTTTGCGGAGCTTCAATTCGTATTTAGTTTCTAAAGGATGGTACCTAGAGTGTTATAAACGAGCAGACATATCCTCGAAGAAGCCCACGAACGTGGAGTACATATTAATGTCAATCAATTCACGGTGGATAATGCCATCTCCTAGCGTCTCCTAGGTCTAAATAAATATTTAATGTCGTTTGGTATTCGTTAAATTGAAGCACACCCTTAATGTCGTCAGAAACACGTTATATATATAAATAATGAATTTCCTTTCGAACACTCAGCTGCATTGAAACAAACAAATTTTTTTAGGTACCTGGAGAGTTCATGCTGTAACATTGACAATACTAGTTATTAATAGTTGGTTACCATTGCGAATGCTCTACAAAACAGCAACGCGGAACAATTTATTTTCTCTGATTTGCAATTTGGACATTTATCAGATATTTCCCAACTCAAATAATAATAATAGGTTTATTGCCCAACAGAAGTTACATTTCACTTACAGAACAAAATTAACAAGAAGAAAATTTATATATCTATATACACAGAGGCACATCACACAATGTCCAAAAACAAAGTGATTAAAAACAATACCATCCTATTGGATAAGGTAAAAAAAAATGGAAAACTAAAAGTAGCCAAAATATACGTCATCATTATGATTATTAGCCACTCTACAAATACCTTGGTATGGAGAGTTAAAGGGTAGCTGAAAGTAGGAATGAAACGTCTATTTTGGCGGGGATCACTGAAATTGATTGTCATCTCAGGAACTGAGATCCATGATTGTTTGGATAACCTACTCCTTTTGAGACCGATAAGACTAGACGGTCGATGTGTAGGGAAAAACTTAAACAAGCATCAAATCGGATATCTCTAGATTATTAAAGAAATCTGACTTAAGCAGAGCTTTGCCATCGACAGTATAGTTCTACACTGTAAGATTATTATAGTGCATGTAATATAAAGATATTTTTTCAAGGCATTAACAAGAAAGAGCCCAAATTAAACTCATGTGGAATACCTTGTGGGAGAGGAACTCATCTAAAGAGAATCCATAGCAAAATACATGATTTGTTCAATGAGCTAAATGCGATGCCATATTGTAACAAAGGGATTTATAAATCCACAACAACTGAGTTTGCAGTCTTAAATGTACTTGAAAATTTATTGTGCAGCAGATCACCAGGTAAAAGTATATATTTTATAATAATAAAATATGTAAGAGGAGTGTTTACATTATTATTACTATTTGTTGAATTAAATTAAACATCTTGCAATTTTTGGCAATAAATTATTCTTATTTTAAGAATACAAGCGTTTACTGACACGAATTTTTTTTTCGATGGATACTCCTCATCTGCACCTACTATCGAGCGGAATGTGTTTCATGTTCGCACAGCCGTTCTGCTACGTTACCATCGTTTATTTTAATTGCTAATTGTCGTGGCATATGTAAATTTTCGTCCTTTCCCCGTACAACATATCCTTTTCACGCCGTATGCCACGCGTTACCTTTTCTGCATATTCATCGGAACGCTCCGACGTAAAGCATGAAGGGTCGCATGTGATGCCTTTCTTAAGCGCGATGGCTCGCTAGAAGGCGTAGCGAAGGTGGTGCTTGCGTTACCTCCACTAATATACATGTAAATTCGGGAATTGGTAATACATACTTCACTACTATGTATGCAAATAGTTAAAAAGGAAACGTCGCTTGCATGGATTGGAATGCTTTGTGTTTAAGAGAGTTTTACTTTTAAAGGTCTTTCTTTCTTCTGAATGTCTTCTGTTTTTTTCTTTCTTTTCTATTTCATCAATTCATCTTTTCTTTATTAACAAGAAGTAATTACGAAGATTAACTTGCCCTGCTCTTTGAACAAGTCTGCTTTTCATTTATTATTTGTCGTTAATTACAGGAAAAGACTATTATATATTTTATATAGTTTGTATTAACACCCGTTGCATTGTACTTGTTCTTGCTTATTTAGAGTTGTTCTGTTTAAAATACTAGATGCTCGTTTATTAACTGCTATTATCCAAGCGTAATTCTGTTCTCTCTTTGTAGCATCTTTTCAAAATTTCAATGTTTTTAATTTGGAAGATTCTTCTTATTGCATTAGTACGTTTATGTCTTTTGTCTGAATTAAATAAATGAAACATATTTCGGACACAAAAATCTCTTTCCTAATGTTTAATGTGTTTTTTTAAGTGCTAGGTGTTGAGATTTATTTTTCATCTTGCATATCTACGTTTCTGTTATTATTTTAATTTTATTATCTTCATTTATTAAACAATTTCAATTGGGTCACATTTGTACACCGCTTACTTGGTCTCTATAATTCTTGTTTTCGGATTCAATTCTGAGCTTTGGCTCCAAGTTTTAAGAATTTGTTACTATTAGTACTATTGTTTAGTTCCTTATCTTCAAAATCACTTTTCTCTTCTGTAAGTAGTGAAAATTCCCTGGGAGGGGCTGTAATTGTGTCCTGTTAATTATCTGGAATTAGGGTTAATATTAGTCTTGTTTCGCACCTACTATCTACTTCATCGACTGCATTTTTGTGTTTTTGAGTACTATTATATCCTATTATAGTAGGTATTTATTTAAATTAATATAATTTATTTTTGTAAATCGTTTATTCGTTGAATGAAGGGCAGTATTCTCTTCTAAATATTATCAATTCTTATAAATTACTTTTCCCTTATAAAAAGAATTGGTATAATTTTTTCCGAACTTCATTTCTCCGTCACGTTAAAAGACTGTTATATTATTATTAGAGAGGTTTTGTCTCGTGTTTTGTCGACTCTCGTGGACACCAGTAGGCAACACGAATCCATTCTCATGAGACGAATAGACACGAGTCTATCTAGTCGCTACAAAAAAGGAATAATCCCACCTGCCTTTGTCAACTCTAATTGTTATATTTGGAGCTGTTAAAACGTGTGTTTGAAGTAGTCTTCCATAGTTGAAGTTTTGGATGTGATCTACATTTTGTGTGTTTTTTTTTGGAGGCATATCATTTTCCTCGTTGGTACTGGTTTGTTTTGTTTTTAAAACGACTTATCTACTTGTTGGGGAATTTTTGAGTAACTTGACCTAATAATTTATTCCTGGATCCTTAGATGCGCGCTTACTGATTCTGAGAACATTTAATTTTGAACTTCTTTAGTTGGGATTAGACAATATTGGAACGTATGCCTTCAGAGGCTAAAAGCCGATTATCGTTTTCTTCTCTGTCCCTATAATTTTGAATGCATTCGCTTTCGATTCCCGTCAATAAATGTGGGATTACCACATTTATTGACGAAGTCGACAGTTAAGTTTAAGTTTAAGTTGTAGTTCTACTTTTCGGAAGTCGTGCATCCTTAACTTTATGGATAATTTCAGCATAACATGTCTCCAAGTCTGTTGCTATTCTGTAAATTTGTCTTCTTGTTCTGGAAATAAGAAGTTGCTAATCTCTACCTCAATAGCTTTAAGCGTTTTTTTATCTCTAACCTTTAACTCTCTGGCTTAGCGGGATGAATTCATTTTGTAAGCAATAATCTCAGTTTATCTTTTGCTGATGCTATTAACGTCGATTAGTGTAAAGGTATCATGGTAACAGTTAAAATGTTATTATTCGTCGAAATGCTGCATGCTTTGAACAGCAAAGATATTACAGAAAACAAACAACTCTTAGGAATCTTTCCTGAAAAAATTCCACGCTGTGATGATTGGGTTGGCCAGCATCTAAAACTGAAATTTTTTGAAATGTACTTCGATAAATATAAATATGGAATCAACTCCTTAATTAAAAATATTATTGGTACTCAAAGACAAATAGAAGGTTTTTCAAACGAATTTCATTTTCTAGACTATGTAATACGAAATGTATTCACTCGAAATAATTGGCAACCCTATCTGAATCGTTGGACCATAGAACGAACTTCGATGAAGCGTTCAATAATTATAAGCCACCCCCTACGGCTGTCCATTATCGAACTCAGCTAGCGTTAGGATGCCGGTCGTTGTAATGCGCAGTAATTTAAATGACGGCCTCGTAGTAGCGTTGCATGTTTAATACTTTTAGAAAAGGGACAGGCGTAGGTATGCTTACACATACCTCCAGCCGTACGTTATTAAACACACAAAGGGACCAGTGGAAGAGGGCAGGTCATTTATCAAGCAGATTGGGCGACTGGACCTCTTCGAGTTAAGTCCTAAACCTACATGTGTATACGCTACACCTGAATACATACGTTTCATTATCGATCGTCACGGAGCAACAAGTGCCATTTGGAAAGAGACCTTAGCGTGACAATCGCTATAGTATAAGCGTTTGTGGAGAAACATGGAATTATTGTTACTGTGGAGGTATTGAAGCGTAGAATGTTTGGGGTGAAAGACATTTTTCATTGATGGATGATGAACTTGGCCATTTTTCACCTGTCGTGCCTGTGACACTGTCAATTTTTAGTAATTATAATACTTTTTTTCCAATTACGCAACAATAGCTTGAAGGATGTAGGATATAGGAAGGATTATAATTTCGGACATGGCACCTTGGTGGAATGTTAACTTTTCATATAAGCTAAAACTATTTTTCAATGAATCTTCACGAATTATAGGTCATTTCAGAATAAATACCTGCAATGTTCTTTAAGCGTTCAAATTGCAAGATCTTTTGAAGAGATTCTCAGAGAAAGCTGGGAAATTTTAGACAGTTCGGAGAGGCCGTTAATGCAGTTGTTCAAATTTCGACGGCAAAACACCCAAGTAATTGCGTGAAAGCATAAACTGCACAATATTGATATTCTAAACTTGGATAAAACCCAGCCTCGTTATGGTTACTTAATAAGTTGTTAGATGTTAACCAATAATAGAGGATATTCTAGTTGGATTTGGTCCTTATTTAACATAGTGAATACCCGTTGCAAGCACTTCTCCCAAATGCAATTGAATTTTGTTACTTAGTTTATCTTCATCATAAGGAAATTTACGAACTGAGGTTTTAGTATTCCATGAGATTAATCAATTGTTTTCATAAACATAATTAGATGGAATTAGAAAGTTTGTCTGTATAGAAAATAGATAATTCTTTTGTAATTGCAAGGATTGTAGGAAAAACTTCGTTGTAAATATTATGGTGTCTTATGTTCTAATTGTACGTATTCTTCCCAAATCTATTAGTTCAACAATAAAATTCGTTCCTATTTTCTCCGTTTATGTTGAACACTTTAACGTAATCGATTGTTGAAAATAATTTTCCAACAATTTCGACAAATTTTAAAATGAAAAAGAATTATACACGTGTAAGAATGTCTTGCAACCTTCAGTACGAACTTCGATCTCATATCTTAGCTTTTCTATTGTTTTTTATCACCGTTCATCGTCAAATATTTCCAAAGCAATTGCAACAATTCAACGTTTAGAACGTTTCAGAGTTAAGTCAATATTTGCACCATTGGTAGTACACTTACAAACTCTTCTCCTTGTGAAAAAATTATTTAACGATAGCAGAGAGCCAACACCTTGAACATTTCTAGACAGTAGCTAGTAAGAAACAGCAAGTAGAACGAAACATTTTGTGTATTGTTGCCAATAATTTAGCTTGTGTAAAATTACGCAATTATGGCAGAAGATTGCAAAAATCAATTGAATACACAGCGTGTGCAAATTGTATGGAATAGTAATCCTGTAGCCATTATATTTGTTGTATGAAATATAAAAGTTGTTCGACGATATGATGGAATTCTTTTGGGTTAAGGAAGAAAAAGGTTTACTTGTCACTTTTGATGTTTGAGGTCGTTTCTTTTTTAATAGAATGGCATCGTATTTTTATCCTTCTAGCTTCCACTTCAAAATTTAAAAAAAAGTGCAAGAAAAGAAATATGTTTGCATTATTTATTTATTATATCAAGAAGCTGTCATACAATAACATAAAATGCAAACTAAAGCTCCGAATACACTAGCAGAAACTGCCTTGGTTAGATCTTAGGAGATTCAGACTGTCGTAACTGCACAAACGGACTGCAGCGAGCTGCTGATCTAAACAATAGTTATCAACTTGCTGCTCGAGTTCGCCGTGCAGTGCAATCGCTACTAATAACTGCTGCTGTTGCTTATTCTGTCCTTTTTTTGTATATTGTGGCATCCAATTCAATGTTGAGGCATAACGAGAGGCAAACCTTCTAACACGGTATGTTAATTTTTCTTACTCTAATGTGTGCGAAATGATATTTTCAACATTTCTACGTAGGTATCTATGTACAGAGAATATTGTTTCCGAACGAAATAACGGAGATGAATACGGATATCCCCCCTCTTACCCGCCTCACCTCATTTCGTTCGCAAATTAGTTCCCTAGCCGTACATAACATTGCTTTTGTCGTTTATGTCACTTTATTTAATTATATGTTGGGTGTTACAACAAAAGGAAATTTTATTAACAATTGCTAGTGGCAAGCGTAAATGCTGCTTTTGATCATGGGTCACACAGGTCACAGGTTTACCGCCAAAGCTCCTCGAAAACGTCTCATCCAGGATTATCTATTTGTATTATACAAGGACAAGAAAAAGAATTAGGTTCAGCTATATATATATATATATATATATATATAGTTGGGAGTATTTGCCCAGTATCCACTAACGATGTAGCGGCAGAAGTAAATTACTGCTGTTTCCATTTCCTGGCGATGTACGATATCATAGCTGGCGAAAGGAGGATGTAGGGAAAGTTACATACGTATCTTCGGGACACTCGAAGTACGTAACCTTCCATCCACTCTTTCTTTTTTCCTGTCTTCAATACGTATGTTAAAATCATCAAAAGCATTTCCTTACACATGTCGATATCCATCATTATCCCACAAGATATAACATAAATAGAGGCAGAACAAATACTAACTAAATTAAATACTAACTACCTAGCAGTATGGGAAAAAAATCGTTATAACGATGGTTGATGCAGTGGTTAGTGAAGCATCTACTCTACGCGGCCGAACAATTCTTGGAGTACAAAATTTGATGATAATTTATCGTCTCGTCTCTTTTGTTGTTTTATTTATTGATTTTATTTTTATTTACTTTTATCTATACACCTATGTTATTTGTACATTTTATTTACATATTTTATTGTTCCCTAGAAAGTTGGACGAATAATTATAATTATAATAAATAAATAATAATTATGGGGTGCTAGCATTGGAAGCCATAAGGAGAGCGTGATTGATGATCGAGGAAACCTACCTACCAAATACGTATTAAAATGTTTACATTTTACTGCTTCTTTTATTTTTTGTAACATTCTAAATAAACGTTATTTTAACAATGAGAGAAAAATAATTCCATTAAATAATTAAAAAGGATTGGGGTCATTCTAGTCTAAGAAACGAAATCATACAATAAAACTCATAAACAATATTTTTCTTGCAGAATCCAAAAAGATGGAAATGCGCTCAACAACTTTGATGTAAAACACTTTTCCAGAAAACGTGCAATAGCAATCGTGGAAGCGCTATTCCACACATCTTGGACATACTGTATGTATGCACATAATCTCAAAAGAAAATAAAATCCAGCCCTGGAGTTTGATGTTGAAAACGAAAAACTAATATATAATAAAGCAAAAACTAAAAATCAAAATTTATCAGAGCAAATATAAAATATACTCTCAAGTATCTGAATTTATGTATAATAATTAGGAATTTATGGCTAGAACGAGCAATAAAAAGAGGCCAATTTGAAATTTATAGCCATCTGGAAGAGTCGTAGATAATTTCCAAAGGGAAATATACGAGAATCATATGTGTAAATATTTTAAAGAAATCGGAACTAAAAAAAGAAGCACGCTATTACAGATCTTAGAAAATGTTGATTTAAAAACGATTTAAACGAGAAAATTCAGACGCACATTAGTTTTGTTTGACGACAACAGAGTTCAACTTTGCGTTGAAAATAAGAAAATGAATCAGTTTCAAAGGTAGAGATGGTTTTGTATTTCAATTATTAAATAGATTTTAAGATGGTAAAATCCTGAAGATACCGGAGTACTATACTTAGGATTTAAATAGGGAAATTTCTCTCAGAGAAGCGTAGACGTCTTTATTGCGGAGTTCATGAACTGAATGAGAAGATGATTTCGATCAAAACTTCCTTAGAGTCCGGATGTGCTAGGAAGAAATGTTTAATTTAGTTGAAAAGGTCGACGAGGTGGTGATCCGTTTGAGATTTGCGGAACTTAAAATTTAATTATCCGCTATCTTTCGCGAAATCCTCAAGTTATTTAGTTAGGTATTCGAGAATCTTTATTCTTGTAATCCTAGGATGTCTTGCATATCTTGGGTAAATATAGTAGAAAGAGTATGTTATTGGTAAATATTGATTACAGCAGGTAATTCAAAGCAAATATTTATTTGAAGAATAAAATGGTATATAGGGAATTGCTTAGTTCACTAAAGTAAAATTATATAAATTGTTTATGTGATCGTTATATACTAGCTTCTTTAATCATCTTTATAGTTGAACTGTCAACTAACTTACTTTGTAGTTATTTTGTCGTCTAAATATCTATGTATATAATACCGAGCAAAGCTGCAATACATTTGAACAAATATTTCGCTACAACGAGGTGTGTATATTCATAACATAACTGACGACGCTAACATTAAGGCACAATTTTCTACAGCACGATATATAGTAAAACATGTACATAGTCTGTAATTATTAGAGATGATCAAGGCAGGTGCAATTATTATCTTTTTGCAGCAACTAGTCAGGCGTATGTTTATTCGTCTCATAAGAAAGGGTTCGTGTTGCCAACTGGTTTCTCCGACAGTCGACAAAACACGGGTCTGTTTAGTCGCTGTAAAAAGGTAATAATACACTTGCCTTGGTATTACCGTGTAGTATTCTTACAGTGGTTGGAAAAATATATCAATTGTTTTCTGGTAGAATTAATTTCCTTTACAAGTACTTTTCCTACGTGAGATACAACATCGATCATTTTTTCTGTTCCTATTATATCTTTTCAGATATAAAAAAAAAATAAAAGCTGTTATTATTACTGTTATCACTATCCCTTCCATCACTTTCAGATTCTTGGAGAAACTGTTCTCCACACTTTTGTATAGATATTTCTCTGCAAAGGTCGTTATTAATTTCCGAATTATAATCCGAAAAGGAATACAATTAAGATTAAGTTAAGAAAAAAGTATTGGAAACATGTGCGATTGTGAGCGTAAATTTTACACAATAAGAAGGTTTAGCTACACTACACTAGGATGTTTGTAAACAATCGTGGGACTATCCCGTTGTTTATGAATTTAAGGTTCGGTAAGGCAAGTTATTATCACGCTAAAAGTTTTTAGAAATTGTTGAAGCAAGTGGTGGTGTTTGAAAGTAACAATAAAAATAAGGAGTAAAAATGCCGAAACGAATGGTACCAAGCCTGGAAACCCATAGTGCAAAAATAAACTTGTGCAAAGACAATTTTCAATGCGTGTAGTTTCGAAAAACTAAAATTTAATTTATCGAGTCGTATTTTTTTTGCTCATTGTGGCCGTTATAGAAAGGCGGACTTCATAAGAATGATGCTCCTTGGGAAATTTTTGCTGCTCGTGTCCGTTATTGAGAGTGCCCGTCTTTAGGAGATCATCCTGTTAATATTCTCGTATCTATTAGAAAAGTTCCTGAAAAAGTGCCCGGTATTGAGAGGTGCCCGTTAAGAGAGGTTTTACTGCAATTGAATAACGCATTAATACACTCGATAATCCAAATTTTAGGTGCGGCTTCATTTTAGGTTTTGTTAGGATTTACAGAGCAGTCTCAGTCTCTCAAAAGAAATGGGCCACCCTGAAGAAGAAGACGCAGAACCTCGAAATTATGTAGAAATAGCTACTGCATAAAATTGAGCAAATGATTAAATTTTCAAAAACAAACGACAATACTTATTCACAATATCGTTAATAATGTGTTGCATCTTCGTGTACTCTTATGCATTTAGTAACCCTTAGTGGGATACTGGAAATCAGATGGTCGATTGCCTCTTCGGGCAGCCCATTCCAGGCTACCTGTAGCTGTTGACGTAATTCCTCTGAAGTGTTGGGAGGATGAAGTAATCGACGCAATTTTCTTTCCATCATATCTGAGACATGTTCGTCACTGAAAACGATAGTTTCCCATTCATGTTCCCAATGTTGTAGGTTTTGGCTCTACTGCAGTCTGGCATCTTTATGTTGTTGAGCCATAGGAAGAGGAAAATAAGGACGAGTGCGTATTCTACGATAAATCGTACTCATTTCCTCGTACTCAATTGATTGAAACAGCACGCGTTGGTTTTATTGGGTTCTGTATTGCACTTCGCTTTAACAGCCGATCTGCGCGTACTGCTATCACTCTAGAACGTCCACTGCGTCTACGGCGAGTTTCTAAGCGCTTTTCCTTCTAATCCATCCAAGTCGACCCATGATCGGCCCATTTGTCTGCCAATTTCCCGAAAACCTAAACCAGGGTCATGCATCCCGATAATCCGTCCTCTTTCAAAAGGCTTAAGATGGCGAAAATTTGCACGTCTTCGAACTCGACATTTTTGAGGCACTAATTTTAGAAATGCAATAACAACAATCACAAACAAATGGCGAATTACTTCGAAAAATACTATTCAACAACACGCAATTTCAGGTCTTAACAGACAAATAACTTCTATCAGTAGTGGAAAATGGCCACCAAAATTTAATCCTTTGTTTGTCACCGTGCACTACCTCATTCTGGATAATTTCAAAGTTCTGCGTCTACTCCTTTGAGGTGGTTCATTTCTTTTGAAACGCGGAATAATTGTTTATCAGTTTTCATAATTTAATGTTTCATGAAATCTACTTTCAAGATTTTCAAAAGGATTTACGCAATAGTGGCTTATCTACTGCAAGTGAGGATGTAATGCAAGTTCATTAGTATTTATATAAATTTCGGCTAAACTTTAACTCAACTTTTGTATTTGGTTTCGAGGCTACTTACTATCTTTTTCAGTATAATAGTGATTGTGTCCATGAAGAGCTTATGTAATATTTAAGCGTATATATTCAAAATACTTTTGACAATTCAATTCAAAATTTTTGCAAATATGCTTCAACGAATCACTGCTTGTATCTCTTAGTATTGCAGACATTTTATATTAATGCTTTTTTATAGTAGACCTAGACGATGAGGTGTTTTTTTAGTCATGATTACCATAATTATTTTATTTTATAAGAATTTTAATTGTCCCGACAAAACATTTTCCTTGACTTAGGGTCAATCAATTAAATATAATCCAAACAAAATTTCTCGTCAGTTCACGTTACGTAGGAATAAATATTGTTGACGCTTCTTATACGCCTAGTTTCTTCCAAGATTTACCTGTAGGATTGTCAGGGTTTATAACGGTATTCATATATAAATCACTGCTCGTGTTTGCTTTCGAGCGTCCGCGGGATTGACAAGGTTTTCTCCGTATAAATGCTAAAAAATATATTATTGTGTGCAGCTGAATATGATTATGCTTGGAATATTGCATGTTTCTTTGTGATTTTTATAAGATCAGTTTGCTTTATGTTATGTGGTAACTTTAACACTTTACTTCTAGAACCCGCTTATACATGAATCGTCTTCTTCTTGTGTATAATTATGTTGACCTTTCTGTTCTTGTAATTTCATATTATACCATCATTACTGTCATAGTGCTGTTCTTTTCCAAATTTAGCTTTTTCCTGCAAAAAGCTTTTATACGTGTGAACTGTGACCTGTACTCTGTCCATAGTTTAACTAGATCATAAAAAAATAATTTCATAATTTAGTAAAATTAACTCGGGTGACTCTCTCATCTTTTTTTTAATGTTGCATTTTTTTTTAATGCACAACAAAAGAAAACTTATGTCAAAATATTATACTAATTATTTATTCTTCTTCAAAAAATAAAGCGGCATTATTTAAACTTTTCTCTATTTTCTGGATACTAGGAGTTTGATATGGCTAACCGCTTGTATTTGAACTCAGGTTACACCTTCTATCGCCTCGGTTGCTGGGGGATAACATTCGGGTGGGTGATATCTTTTTATTCCTAAGTGAGAATCGTTTTGCACCAATCACAATGCGTACATAGTATCATATGGAAAAAAATCCCTACTTTTTCTGAGTCAAGCAGTTGCCTTTTTTTAAATATATATATATATATATATATATATATATATAATTGAAACCTATAATATGAAATAATATTAATGTTTAGAAATGGGCGTTCCGTTATAGTTTCAAGAACACTTACCATTACCGCATTACCGCATAAACTTTTCAATTAAAATATATTAAGGAATAACGGGGAGTCAAACGATAGTTCGTTATATTTGCGATTTTCTTCCTAATAGACATCAAAGTGTGATTAGTGGATACCTCTGGGAATTAAGATAGTACGGCTTCTGCTGTGCTCGTGCAATTACAATTCCTGCTCTTAATTAAGGTCGTACGAAGTATAGAGCGACTGTAGAGGGTGTAACGACATGTATACTACTATATGTAATGTACATACATACACTCGTAGCAAAAACAACACGCGTCAACGAACACGACCAAACCGTCGACCGTGACTACCTCGCCTGGAAAGCCTTTATTATTTGATATGCAGTGCCTGCGGTCTATGCTTTGCAAACTTTCGTTTTCTAGTGAATTTTGTTTGGATATGCTAGCGGTTCCCAAATTGAATTAATTTCGATTTTTTTCAGAAACCGCGAGGGTGCTTTATTGGCAAAGTTTTGATTAAAGTATTTGTAAATATTAAAAAATAGCAATGTAGTTGCAGGCGTAATTTTTTTTCTGTAACTAAAAAATTTTTCGCCAATTCTAACTGTAAATCTGACCATTTGGATGTCTATCGTTTATAACAAAACTGAAAAATGGGCGAATATAAATGGATGTGTATCTCTTATACAAAATGACAATTAATCCTAAATAATTTAGAACAATTTTTTTTTACGTGATGAAGCATACCTTTATCAAGCTTTCCATACCTGAAAAGATGAACAATCTTAAACCAATTAATGACAAAGTTTACGGTTCTTGTTAATTGTGAAAGGCATTGGCTATAAAGAACAGACACGATATCCACTAGTGTTACAGGTTTTTGCTCGAAATTCCTTTAGTTTGGGTCTGATCATAATACATTCTCGTTATATGAAACTAAACGTCTTCCGGGTTTGGACCGTGTCATGTACATGACATGTCCGGAACACGTTTGGTTTCAACAGAGTCTGGGCGTGGAAGGCTACGTTTTTATTCTCGTTATATGTTAAGAAAAAGGAGTTCTTTCAACAATCATTACAATCGTTAACTGATTTCATTGTTTACTACATAAAAAAATATTGTTATTATACCTTTTGATGTTCTGAAAAGTCCCAAATGAGGTTAATTCAATTGAAGAAATAGGTTGTTCTGATATTCCCAGACAACAAAATTGATATGATCAGCGCACAATAGCGATACTGATACGGCACCATTTACATTTGCCGTGACATAGTCGACTGATATCAGAATGGAATATTTTGTTTTTATTATTTGCATTGGTTTTATCCTACGAATTCTGTATCAATACCAAATGATGTGCTTGATCATATACCTGTAAGCTTAGATATGTTCCATATGGGAAGACTAATCTCACCAACAATGCCGAGATATCGGTAAATGCGTAAATAAATGCGAAAGAGTTCGCCTTATTTGTATGGGAAATGTAAAATTTTTGGAGCAAACTCATACAGAACTCTGGAGGTAGCAGAACAAAAGGAACTTTTATGAACAACGGAAATTGTTTTGGTGATGAATTAGAATTTGAAAATCATCAAACAATAAATACAAAATATATTTTCGTTATGCTTATTACTAATTAATAATAAGGGATTGTTCTAGTTGAATGACAAGATTTTAAGAATTGTAAGTGCACTATAATCAGTTTTGATTTAAGAAACGTATGCTCCATTTAGTTCTTAATCTCCGTTTTATTTGTTTACAACTTTTACAAAATTCTATAAGATCTCGTTAATATGTCGTATTTTAATTTCTTCCTAACGGAACAATTATTTCTATTGTTTATTATTGTTAAAGATAAGGTAATCTTTCAGTATAATTACAGATATCCTCACAGATGCTAGTACAACAATAAATTAATCGTAAAAAATTAACAATTAATTAATAAATTAATAGTAGCTGAAATGGTTAAAGCGTAACTATTATAACTATTAAATTAAAACTAGCCACTAAAATGTCATAGTCATATCCTACTTCGAAATTAGTTTATCTCTAATTACCTTCAATGGTGGCGGAAGTATCGGAGAACCTTTACAATTCTGTGTACAAATATAGTTCGTTTTATCCAAAAAACAAGATTTTTACAGAAACTAGATCTAGTTTTTAAATTAAGCTGTCTAAAAAGTCGAAAGTTTGTTTTAACGGGTCGGTACTTCAGTGGTAAGAGGACCTGTGCTTGACGAGGCAGAGTTGGGAGCTGTGTGTTCGAATCCCGCTAAAATCGACAAATTTTCTTATTGGGTTCGATACATTCCCGAGTCGCCATTCGGTATTACACTTTACCCTTCATGCCGACAGGGTGACAGTAATCATGGCCTTGTTACTGTTATCCACAGAACACTTTACACACACAACTTACACGCTAGAAGGACCCTGAACTTATGACAAGTTTAAAAGAGCCTATACACCCCGTTGGGCCGTCACCACACTTGGAGAAAAAAGGAAACCGAGATATTGAAAGTTTATAACTATACTGGTTATAAATAAGTAATGTTTTACACAATTTAACGAACCTGTCACAGAATAATTCAATACTTTCGTTTTACATTATAGTAATTTTCTCAAAATAAATGCTATTTCAATTAAAATATGATATATGTATAGTCCCGAGCATGTTCTCTATCTACGAGAGCGTTTATTTGTATCATTTGGTTACTATCTCCAATGAGTTTGTAATTAAGTAATTCTATCAATTACAAAATTACTTAATTAACAACGTACGTCGTATTGTATTGAATAAGTTCTAACACGTTATTCATCTATTATAAGTTATTAAGTTTAACATTTCCGCGCTAAAAATAACTTTATAGCAACCAATGTGACGTTTTTTAACCTCGTTGGCCTTTATATCTACCTTTCACGGTAGTACATAGAGTGATTGGTACTAATGAGACCGCAAGTTTTTACTAATTTTGATTAATGGTTTTGATATAAGGTCGCTTAATTTAGAGAGATAATCCAATAAAAAACTTGTGAAAGTGTGTGTCGTTTGTCATTTTTTTTAGCGCTTACGCCTACTTTAATTCCAAAATTTTAAGTTAAATTCCAGTGAGAATGAAATACTCAGATAACTGTTCGGATTCACTTTCGTAACTTATATATTATTTTGAAATTTTTCGACAAAGGTAAAGGTATTATGCCAAAGCAATTTACTGCACTGTTAAAAATAAGGCTACTATAATCGCCATGTAGCATTATTCAATTGGTGTTAATCGAACACCAATCGATTAACGACCAACCGATTAACACCTCGATTGGTGTTAATCAGTCGTTTTTGTTAATTCGTGTATGGACGTTGGTACATGATAACTGCCAAAGCGTCGTTCTTTTGACGCCGAATGCAACGCTTCATCGACTTGTACAGCATCTTTTGCTCAGCATTATGAGTATGTGTATTATTTTACTTGCTGTAAAAGCATTGGTAATCGTCTCTCCAAACCGTAGCATTGCGACATTAGTTATTCTACTCTCCTTCTAAGTGTGATATAAATATGTTACTATTACTAGATCAAAATGCAAACCTCGAGGGTTTGGTAAGAAACAGCATTGATAAAAGATTGCCAGACGCAGTTTGTCCAACCGAACACATCTTCTTTTTAACATCGAAACGCTACGATAGCCACCTAATATACAAATATTTTTTTTTTGTTAGTAATATCGCACTTAAAAATTCATTTTCTTTGATTAATTAACTGCAAATTCAAAATAAAAACTGTCGGATACAGGGACATTCGCATCATAGCGTCGCAAAAACGCGATGTGAGAGCCGTTCTTTGTCATGGAAACACGAAAAATTCGCGTTTTCTCTCGTCGATTTTGAGTTTTCTGTTTGACAGAACTGCCATATATCGTGTTGTTTCTCCCATCTATTAACGCATTGTTAGGGCAGGTGATTTGAGTACATGCCCCTTTATCTCACACCACGAAATGAAATCGAATTCTGTATCTTTTGTGAGATACATGGGTATCGCTACTATTCCTCGTATTACCTTGTTTTTGCTCGTTTTCAATCTCTTTCCCGCCCACGAACAACCACCTTTTTAACCGAGGATGTGGCTAAACCTGTAGATATTCATCAGCCATTAGTAATTATAATTTTACAATATGCTTTGAGCGTTCGGTATACCGTAAGCGTTCGGCGGTTTCAATCCGTCGCATGATGTCTTTTTTTTTTAATGTAATTATTGTTATATTACAAAAATAAACAGTATTTGAAACGACTTATTGATTCGAAAATACATATATGTATATGTGCATTTATTTCGAATCATACGAGAAAGACAGATTGACGGAAAATTGGTAATAGCAATTGTATCAGGGTTAAGTTAGTCAGTTTTATGATTTCGAGCCTTATTTTAGTTAGAAATGTATATCCTGAATTGAAGTTATGGAGTCTTAGAGACTCCATAATGTACCATGTAACTGTAATGTAACTCCGTAATGTACCATGTACATTACGAAATATTACAACCGCACGTGCTTCAAACCCATAATAGAAATAAGTCAAACGATAAGAAGTATCTTTATTAACTCCACCGCATTAACAATTATTGGATTCCCATGTTTGTCGGAAGAGCACCGAGCATCTTGCGGAGAACAGGAAACTAGTTTTTTAAATCTTTTAATTTAATTAAAATTATTGATCGTTCTACATCAGCCTAAAATTATAGTTTGTATTCAAAAAACACACAGTAACTTGGAGAAATCAGACACAGTAGTAAAGTTTGATAAACTGAAAAAATAATAGTTACCAAAATTACAAAAGGCTCCAGAGATTATGAAAAGTTTTAAAAGTATAAACCTAGTTGGTCCGTTATTCTAAAAATCAAACAAACAGAATAAGGAACAAAAACACAACAAACACTTTAAAATAATAATAAATAACGCGCCTTTAGAAATGAGATTTGATAGTTTGGCAATTATTATGGTTACGTTGCCTAGCAACTAGTTCTTAAAGTCAATTTTGCGTCACAAGAGATGATTTGGTACTCCTTCCTAGCGAACCCTGTACGAAACGTGGTATTGTTCCGAAAACATCTATTTAAAATAAGAAAACTAACATACGAATCAACCTACATATTTTCTTGTCTAAAAGCGCCAGATTTTATCGTTCAGAAATTAGCAAGAACATAAACTTCAGGCTCTCATCGTACATGTTTTTCTTGGGGAAATTTTATATTTCCATGTTCCCATTCCAAGTGGGTATGTACTTCTCTGAAGTAACCTCGTCCTTTTTTTTTTCAAAACCAGCTAAATGAAGATAGGTTGCATAATTCGACAAAACTATTTACCTGCAATCTAGACATGTTACATCAATTATATCATTAGTTTACTTCACTTCAGAGCCTTTAAAATCGTTCCGAGCGGTTTCAGACGTACGTTGCAGACGTAACTGTTTGCAATTAAACATGCATCACGAAGAAAAGTTTGCAAAATAATAATTATCATTAAAAACGTTTGTACTACTAAGAAACATGTAAATGAAAGACAATTCAATAATAGAAAAGCAAATAATGAATAAAAATTTAATAATATGTAATAATTTGTAGGGCCATGTCTTTTTTGAATACATTCAATAAACTGGTTAAGCATTGAATTAATTAAAATATATATTGTTTTTTAGGGTATTTCCTGCCAAGCTGTATTGACTTGATGTAATAATTTGTTTGGGTTGGTAGCGGAACCGGATTTTCCATGAGTCGGCGTTCAATGGTATCCAACATATGTTCTATTGGCAAAAGATCCGGCTCTTGTAAACTCCAGAAAACAAACTAGATCAATGCAGTATGATAAAGAATCGTTTAAATTGACCTTGGTTTACAAAATGTTGATGAAATACTCCAAGAACTTAGGAGTTGTACATTTTTAACTGTAACCTGTATATTAGAGTTTAAAAATAATTCATATTCCAAATATGGACTATCGATTCCACATTTATTAAATAAGTAACATTAGCTTTGCGACATATTGCTGAAATGCAGCGTGTACATCATGTTCGACTTGACACTTAATATGGTAATGTGCATCTAAGAGGATTTAGGACAAAACAAATGCAAACACGTAAGCTTGTTCAGAAAACCTTCAACATGATTATTTACAAATACAAAGAGACTTCATATTTGTATAAATTGTTTATGGAAAACCAAATGTTTTTAGCCGAAAGATACTAGCAAAATTCTTATAACAATAAGAGAAGGTAAACATTGCATCTAAAGAAATAAGCATTTTCTTTTTTAGGAATTGTTTCTAGTACCATTCATGTATAGACAAGAACGAAACACCGGTTCGTTCAACATTTTTTTTATATACGCCCTGATATATACAATTGCGAAGTTGTTTACACTATAGCACGAGTCGGAAAGTCTTTGTTCCATTTCAACTCACATTTATTGTTATGTACACCTGTTGTCTGCATTTGATGCTGTTGTGCGTTCTACAACTTCCTTTTACTGTATGTCGACGCTTTCTCTCGACAATAATTTGACCCACTTCATTATATAAGAGGGTGGTAGACAATGCAAATTTAGTGCAATTGTTAAATTGGAATGGAGTGTATTTTTGTGGAAAGTACATTTTTATCGTATTTGTTTCTAAATTGGTTCTTTTCAACGTAATAACGCTACGATACAAAAATTTGTATTTTACATGCAAAATAAATATGCTTTGTTGTAATTATGTTACTTTTTCATATATGTTATGTGCTCTTCTAATATATACAACGTCTCCCCCTAGTGCATGGACGACAAATAACTTATTCCCTATATAGTTTGTAGCGAAAGCTTTTCAATAAAACATATTTGCAAACAAGTTTTACACACCATTAAGTTGTAAGTATGGAAAGTGTACGTTTCTGCCTATCTAACGAAACATGTTCGTTGGCTGGTACTTTTTCTTTTCACTTTGCTTCATGGATACCACTCCTATGTTAACATCAGCATTGTATCTAGACAACCCTTGTTGTGATAACCAAGATTAACATTAAATAGCCCACAACATGTATTTGTTAAGTATAGACTTAACAAATACATAGAAAATTGAAAATGTTGACGAATCTTACTTTGTTCTCCAAAAGAAGCACTTGAATCCTTTGATTTTCCGCTTATTTCAACAAACAGTCCTGTCAAGGATTCTGGACTACTTCTAAGATTTGTTCAATTGTGATATCAAATCTTCATATTTAACCAGTGTTTAAGATTTTTATTTAGAAAAACAGATGCGGCTCCATTGCTGTTCTTTTTAAATAGCAAACGAATCATCCATGTTTTTTTTGGTATTTCCGATGTAATTTTTGTAAAATATTAACAACGACACGAACGAACTGACATCAGTTCGTTCCTCGCCAAAATCAAATACCTTTGAATTTAATTCCACTGGCTTATGAAGCTTGACATATATGTATGATCTTACAATACATATCTCTTTGTTCGGAGAAGTCAATTTAATAGCGTTAATGTCGTATAATTAACATAGTCATAAATACAGTTTAATTGGTTGTAAAATATTAAGTAAGTTTATTGAGGTACTTTAGAATGATAGCTAAAGTAGTTTATTATTTAAAATTATTCATAAACCTTAGGTATTATAGAAGTAAGAATATTAAACAAGCAAAGGCTTTAGTTTTTCATGTATAGAACGTTACAGTTTTTTATGTTAATACATAATATCAACGCAATAATAACTAAAATATATTAAAATAATAAATCTGTAGCTTCAGTATCCAAATCTAGTTCCTTTTAGGCTTTATAGACGAGGGATATGGATCAGAAGTATAGAGTAGTTTGTTGAAGTTGGTGGTTGCGGCATTTACGAGAATGATGCAATTTATAACTGTTGCAATCTTTATTTCTAGCTTCTTGTGACTCTTCTGAAAATGCAAAAGTAAAATAATGTATAATAGCTTCTTCATGTACAATTATTTTGTGCACAGAAACTAACATATAATACCAGATCTCCAAATTTTTGAGCATTTGCGGATCTACTAGAAGATAATGTTTGCAAATTTTCGAATTAATTCTTCATCAACACCTGTGATGTCGGTCGTACAAAATGGGTTCGAGAAAAACTTTCTGGTCGTGTTTCTATCATTGCTATATCCTGGTTTTTGTTATCATAATTAAAATTCCATTCCTAGATCCTTCTTGGACATATTTTTCCTTCGCTCTCTTTCTTCTTTTCTGGTTTGCAGTTAGAGCTGCCTATTTTATAAGCGATAGATTATATGAGATATGCAATATCAACTCTCGTAAACTTCATCCCAGTGTATAAAGAAAGCAGACCATTACTTATAGGTATCTGCTCTAGTAGGTTTTACACCAACAGGGCGAAAGTTATTCATTTCTTTTAGTTTAGTTGACGCAGTATCTGTTAGTGTGTCTGGAGTACATACAAGGAACGAAATTACTTTAATATCTAGAACGTTACGATTAACATCTAGGTATTAAATATGAGAAAAAAGTGATTTCTTTCCTACTGCAAAAACACCATAGTGTAGTGTTTTAGCAAACGGAAAATGACAAGTTCGATTTCTTGCTGGTATTCAAATTTTTCAAAAATTTAATTACATCGGAAATATCAAGACAATTACGAACTTTCGCATCTCACCGACGGAACTTAATAATTAGCGAATGAATTATGAAAACAATACAGTACATACTGTGCATACACTTTAAAACTATAGTACACAAAAGATATGTACCTATTTGTAAAATAGGTTAGACAACAATAATTTACTCCACACGTGTTAATATCTTTTAATCTGTGCATTTTCAGAAAGTGAGGTTATTATTTTGAGTTTTTTAAAGGTTTTACGGCACATTTCAGATGTACTAAGAGTTAGAAAAATGGAACGGTTCGCACATATAGAAGATGACATACCACAATCCTGATCAAAAGGGATGGAATGTGTCGATAACAATCTATATCTGTATAAATTTGTTGACGTTTTACAAATGTTTGTCTTGCAAATAAGAAACAAATACTGTGTGCGTTAGTTACGTACCTAATACATAGAAATTGTTAATTGATTGAAAATTATTCTTAATAAAGTATCGTACTTTTATAAATGACTATAGTTAAGATAGTATTTCTCCTTATTTGTTGCTATTAATCAATTAAGAATATCTTTAACTATCAAAAAATAGCCGACACACCATGAAATCCCATTGGGAGAATTACTACAATCACAATATTGGAAAAATGTGTAACTTTATTCTCTGAATACGTTAGAAAATGTCAAAAAACAACAACCAAAAAAATAATGCTAAAATAGTTTCCTCATGGTATTGATGAAATCACTCACGGCAAACGCAACATAAGGGAAGCAAAAATACGCTACTCAGGGTCATCAACGTTAATTTATTTTTTCTTTCGTTGTATTGCGTTTGCCGTGAATGATTCCATTAACACCATGAGGCTATTGCTATTTTAGCATTATTTTTTTGGTTAATTTTATTCTGTATGCATTCTTTTGACGTTTGCAGTAATTGAAAGATGGTAAATGTTTCTTTATTATTGCAGCTCACTACATAATATTGTATCCTTTTCTCATTGCGCTGTTTACAGGAAATGCTTTTGGGATATTAGATCGTACTGAATGCACCCGTTGAAAATGAATCATTATTGATACAAAAATATTTTTCGATTGTAACCACTCTTTTTGAGCCATAGATTAGAATCTTCTCACTTTTTTTGTGAAAATGGTACAACGGATTGTGCATCTTAATTATAGTTGTGAGGTAACTCAAGTAATATGTTGTGAAATCATTCTTTAGAATCGCATTATTCATCTCTTTTTGATATTCAACGGCTTTTTTATCTCCAAACAGTCATCACAAATTTAGACTTTTAAGGTAGAAAATTATTAACTATCAATTTCATCAAGTTAAAGCAGTAACGTACATGTCTTATTAATCAATCAATCACGAACTTGTGTAACGCATGCTTTAAAACAGTTTTGTTTTGTATGTATCATATACAAGGAAACGATACATCATGAACAAGACGAAACGTAAAATTTACATAAACCGAACAGAATTTTGTTTCAGCGTAAGCTGCTAGAATCTGGGAGAAAGAAGTTTGCTTTTGAATGGTAAAAGGCTTAGGCTGGCTAAAGCTGGACAGAATCCGTAGGCTTGAGCTTACATCCGCGGAATATTACTGTATAGTCCGTGAAGTATCTCCAAGTTATCGGCCCGAGCAAACATCTGCGGAATATTTCTTACCGTTTTTTCGCCATACGCTATTTCCAATAGACATCACGGCTGTTCCACATTCCGTTAGACATCATTTAAGTTCGTATTTTTTGACGTATATCATTTTACCGCTTGTAAATATTTTTAGAATTTATATCTTTCTCGTTTTTATATATAGATACCATATATAAAAACGTAAACGTAAAAAATATAATAAACATACCACTGTATTTTTGACGACATTACTTCATTATCATTTTAATATCGTATCTATCTATTTTACTGGACTCTTGATTTATATTCAAAATTTAGTAAAATATATCAGATAGATCAGTCAGTCATCTTGTCGAAACACTTCTTTTCACTAAGTCCGCTACACGTAGTTGTTGTGTTGTTGTTGTGATTGGTTGATTAATCAAACTAGACTTTTGGCGTTCCTCAAAATTAATTATCTTTTCTGACATATATAAATGCTAATGTCACTAATACGTATACAGTTCCTATTAATATTTTGCAGGAAGGGAAAAAATCAATTGATATGTAACATTTCATCTTTCATACAAGTACAAGTGAAATTTATGAAAGGAATTGTTTCTTCGTATTTTACATGTTAAAGTTTTCAAAATGCAGTCCAGAGGATAATTATGCAAGAAATTTTATTAGTACCTATTTAATTTCTTTTGAAAGATCTGTGTATTTTCATCAAATGCCTAGGACTAATTACACTGCCCAACAAATTTCAACTTTTGATTTTGCCATAAAATAATTTACACTAATTTCAATAGAAAACATATAAACATTTATTTTAATAAAAGGTAGAAGCTCAATTTTTTTATATTTCAATGAAAAGGTTTTTTAGATTAGATCATAATTTAATGTATATTTCAAATTATTATAATTAGAAATGTGAAGTAATACTGCTCCATCTCTTATAAACAATATCTACAGCATATCTTCTTAACATCCAACAGCAATCTGCTAACATAACAGGATTCCATTTTTTTCCATGATTCCATGATACCGTTTTTCCATTTCCATGATGTCTTGGTGGAAGCGTTCACCGTGTTCATCGCTAACTCGCCATATTTTCTGGACAAAAATCCAAGTGAGAATGTAGAATGTGCAATTTTAGGGACATATTACAGCCAGCAGCGTGAAATGCTTGTAACATATCCATTACTAAAGTTTTATAGTTGTCAGCTTTTTAGTTTCCCAAGAAATTCGTGAAAATTTGTACCATGGACAGCCAAGCGGTTTTTTCCTTCGCTGTTATTTGGTTTCAAAAATTTCATCATTTACTATTTGTCGTCTCTGAGATCTAACAAAAAGTTTTTTTCAGTTTCCCTTGTGTTAATTTTGGAAACTTTTCACGAAGGTATTTAAAACCTTCGCTTTCGAAAGCCAGTGCCTTTACAAAGTTTTTCATGAGTCGAAGTTTCACAAACAGCATGACCTATCGGAATAGAAGGATAATGGTTTCCATTATGTCACAAAACTGTTCTTAGGTTGGTCTTTGATGAGTCTATGAATAATCTCCAAGAACAGGGATCATGACGTATTCCAAAAGCTTCAGAAAGATTATAAACATTATTGCAGTAGACCAGATTACCGGCCATACTATAAAGGCATTTTGTCTGTAACCAGAGGTAAGCCGATGTTGCCCCTTGTCGAATCATTTTTACTTTATATGTGCTTCAATTTCATCAGTTCTGACTTAGGGTAAAAATTTTGTTGGTCAGTATTATTATTTATTGTCATATAACAAATTAAATTTGTGTTGTGCGGAGGTTACCGATACTTATGTGTTGTTTACATCTGAATGTATTCAAAATGTCGTTTTTGTTATCTAGAGATAATTGCCCGACACGAAAACGTTTCCTCAGCGATAAAAGGCTCGAACTGGAAGGATTAGTTTCGAAAAGAAGTCTATTTCTAAGTAGTGTAATTGACAAAACAATAAACACTAAGAATGCGACGACTTCCGCCATTTCATTGTTTATATACAAGTAGGTTTAAATCAGAGCCAATTAAAACGGGTGAAATCACTTCCCTCATTCTGAAACGAACTATATCGCCTGAACGCACAAGATTTGTCAAATAAAGCATTGACTGAAGCAACAAAGTTTTATATTAAACCTTACCTCAAATCTTCCCTTAAACGAATTCGCATTGTACTCAATGCCAGACGGTTACGTATGTAATACACCGGAGAAGAAACTCAACCCTCTTTTGCCAATACCTGAAATTGGTTCTCTTTTATGTAATCCATAAACAATGAAAGCGTTATTTAATACGTTTATTTAATTTTATTTCAAAATCCCAAACCCAGTTGTACAAATCTTTTATTTTATTATATGTTGCGATCAATGTTTTAAAATAGTTTATTTACCATAAATTATTAATACTACCACGTGTAATTCTAACGGCAGTGTAGCAACGAACGAATGCAACGAACGAATACAAGATATTAGGTAATTTTGTTAGATGCTGGACAAACGCAAAAAGGTATGCAAAGACAATAAATAATACGTTAATGTAACAATTGCTTTATCAAAATTGGTCTAGCGACCGAGTTTGTCGTTTAATAAATGACTATTTGTTATATCCAAGAATACACGATTGTACATACACTATGTACATAAAGTAAGAAATAAATTAGATTAAAATTTGGAGCATTTCCCAAAATTGAGATACGACCTCTAAGTTGAAATTTTCAACTGAGAACCCCCATTTTTTGTTACATTTATGGATTCTATGTAAAATTCTAAGTATTTTTCATGTAGCCATTTTCATAGCCTATGTCGATAATCAGCTGTTTTTGAAAAAAATAAAAAAAATTATCTTTGGTTATGATAAAAGATATTACTCCACAATACAGACTGGGCTGGTAGTTTGTACATTGTCGGAAGTTGTGTTTATTTGTTTCCTTAGTAATTCTATTGGTATTCATTTAATAAACAAATGCAATGCTCTAAAAACCTTAATGGATATGTGCCATAATTTTCCTCGTTATGTTGAAAACATTTTGTTCTCAGATGAATCAACTTTTACATTAATCGGGTAAGTTAATAGACAGAACTGGCGGTATCGGACTAAAAAAATCCTAGATGGATGAGAGAACATCACACCCAATATCCTGAAAAAAATAATGTTTGGACAGGAATTGTAAAAAATCAAATCATCGGGCTTTACTTTTTGGAGAGACATTTAACGGTCCACGATATTTTGATTTCTTACAACAATGTCTAATCCCCAATTTAAGAAATTTATTTCCCCGTGCTAATGACCCGATGTTACATGACGAAAATTTATGGTTCATGCAAGATGGTGCACCACCACATTATGCTGTTCAGGTTAGACAATATCTCGATCAAGTAGCATTTACCAACAGATGGATTAGAAGGCGCGGATTCACACTTTTAGTGCATATGAAATATCTGCTTGTAATTCGTTTCTTAATCCCTTATCTCACTTAATTACCCACGGCTAGAGATTATTGCGTTCTGTGGTACTGTTGTTAACGGGCGATTTTAGAAAAAAATGCTAAGTTCCTTAAAATAACTTTATTGTAATATACTAGAGAATAATTGAAGACTATTGTTATTAAGACTGTTTGACTACGATTGCTTTTTTCGGTTACTCTTCGGATTCGTTATCGTAGAAGTTCACATCCATGCCTTCAGCGCGGCATTGATTAGTTGACCACGGTATAATTGGGCAATTTTGGGTCGACTTCGACGATACGAGGTCGTGCCTTTAAAATAAGATAAGGAAATTTAGTGTAACACATAATTAAATTTACATTTAAAAAATTTGAGAGATAAAAGGGAAATTATAAATTTAATTATAATTGAATATAAATGTCGTCTGTACGAGAAAATACGATGTACGAATTGAAGCAGTTGAATAATATTGGAAAACTAATATTTATGGAGATAGATTTGGTGCACATTGATTAAGGGTTATCTAATAACGAAAAAAAGCTTTTATCTTAAAAGTCAGGATTTCAAAACAATTTCTTTTAAAAATCTGCATGCTATAATATTTTCAAATTAATTTAGTTTTTCTTTCACTCGTGTTACTAGAGATTGCAAAATTAAATACAAAAAAAATATGAACCTTTAGAGCCTTGTTTTATATTTACAACAAGTCTCTATTTTGCTTATTTGAAGTAACTTAATAGGCAACAGCGCAAAAGTAAATTTAGACTCCCCCAGAAAATCTATAGCGCTAAAAATAAAATTTCCAGTCGATTTAATTGTGCTCCTCCATAACTATCACCATTTCTTTTCTTTGATAAGCCAGGTCGATTTTTCCGAAGGAATTCGTATATCTCCCAAAAAAGAGTGAAACTTATCATTAAAGGGGACAAAAACGAATGAAATCATACCTTTTTTGCAGCGACTAGACAGACTCGTCTTTCGTCGATTCTCGGGGAAACCAGTAGGCAACTGTCTAGTCGCTGCAAAAAAGATACGATTTCACTCGCTTTTGTCCTTTCTACTCATGCAGTTAAAATTAATGAATACATCCAAAATAAATAACAAGTTTTAATATATTTATCCTCAACATCGTAGCATGAAAAGAAGAAATCAGTACTATTCCATTTATCTTGGTAGTGATATATCAAGTTTATTTAAAAACATAAATTACAACCGGAGTTTTTAAAACAGCGCGTTTTGAAAAATTCTCGAATCGTTTAGATAGGTTTGGAGTATATCAATAGAGCCCAACAAGTCGATTGCCTAGCAGTAGCGTCACTACGTCGGGTTAACTGAAATAATCATGCGCGTTATTTTGAGCAAAAAGCAATTTGAGAATTTCTGAACACGCAAACATAATAATCTAAACAACTTACCGAACATGCTTAGGTGACCGAACAGAAATCTACAGCGGTCACTTTGTAACTCGTTCGTTGCAGCGTATAAATCTGCTTAAAAAGATCGTTCTCTATCTAGCGACGTAATATTCGCGTATTTCAGGTAGTCTTTGAATTTGCAACACTATTGTTAAAAAGACGGCATAATCTAGAATTTTCTCTGACTGAAACACTTTTTTCATCTAAAATGTGTAGCAGTGTCTGTACGTGGACAATTTCACATGAATCTTGTAATTTTTTATTGCCTCGGCTTCTGGAACGTAATTATCGTTAATAGTTTTTAAATTGTCTGTAATTTGAGAAATTTGCAGTTGCATTTGATTTAGCTTTTTTTTAGCGTCCAGTAAAATCACTAATTTTATTGTGTGAAGCATAACTGCAGCAGTATTGGTAGCCATCGTTAACACTTGTTTTGGTGAAAATTTTAGCATCTTTAAATGAGATTTAAGCCTAAATGGACATTTATAATTAAAAGGAGTAATCTGGTTACTTAAAGCAACATTTATTCAAATTTTGAAATAAAATTAAATTATAAAAATCGTCTTTTAGTTCCTATATTTGGTTTATATTTACACTGGAACTAGTTTCGGTAATATTCCATTATCAATCAAATTGTCCGTAGCAATATAGTAGATTAATATAAAAGTATTTACAATAGAATATACAATGTAAATGTTGTACAATGTTGAATTTTAAAATTTTATAGATGTCATAGTAGAAATTTCTTTCGGGTGTTGTCGCGTAATTAATATTTTACTTGACGTTTCGCTGATCATGCTGTCAGCTTCCTCAAAAGGTTTCTAAAGACGTGTTGTTGTGTCTTGCTCCTCGTTATATATCCCATTTCCGTTCCGCTTTGCTGATGCATAACCGTTCTCCCTTGCTAATCCATAACCGTTCGTTCCGTTATTCTATATCTATTTGTTTTCCCATCCTCTTTGACTAAGAACCCAAAAATTCAGATTTTCATGAAACTAGTGACTTACTATGAGAACAACATAATTTTATTCGCTAGGTAGACCAATATATTTTTTTTGATAACTTCCTATTGCTTTTAAGTTAATCTGCTTTTTCTTTCAATAAGCTGAAAACTTAAAAAGTTTACATTATAATCTTTTTTTGACCTTACTCCCATAAATTGTTTATATACCCCTGCAAACTAATTGTAAGCAAGGAAGTTGTTTTTAATATAAGAATAATATATATATTATATATATATTTTATTATATATATATATAATAAAATAAATAAATAAATAAATATATATATATATATATATATATATATATATATATATATATATAATAAAATAGCATTAAATTAAACAAATTTTTGGCAACCCCGTGCTTGGTCAGTATTTCGTTATTAGAAGTATCTAGCCAAGTGTTGTATTCGGTAACATGAAGATTACGAAAATTGTGGGAAAGTTCTTTATATTCCAGCTAAGAAAACAATGAACATGATAGAAATTAAATTACACAGCAATAAGTGGCTGGAAAGGTGAAAAGAGAATATACACGTTTATAATTTGAGAGAAGAAAGCCGAGATGTAGCAGTATGGATGACAACGGCTTCGTATATATGCGGATATGTGTTTAGCATTGCCAATTCCCTCTATATTGAAATTTACGCAAATGCTAATTTATTTGGTTGATAATATGATTCCATTATTTAAATGCATTTTTAACTAATCTTATTTTTTAGTAAATCTTTTAAGGGAGTCCTCGAGTTACAGCTGTTACAATTTCGATTACATCTTGTTTGATTTCTCTTCTTTTTTGTAAAGTGTAAAATATTCATTGCTGTTTATCTATTCATATGAAGTTTAGAACGTTGCTGATGATGCAGTAAAGTACTGTGAAATGCGCATTGAACAACCTGTTATCTCTTACAATTTTAATTTCACGTCATTTTCATTTTCAGTTTAAGGTATTGTTGTATTCATTTAATGTTTCAAATAAACTTTATTGTACTGTGTCAATCGACCTTATCCGGGAAAAATACCTGTGATGGTAAGACATGTGCATCAAATGCACGCCTAAACTTTATAACGTGGAAATACGTATCGATCGGGTCTTGGCAGGTGCATGCACGTGTGTGTAAGTCTTCCTAAGAACTTCCTTCTCTTAGCGAAACGTGCAACGTTGAAACTGATGGAAACTCGGTTAGTTGTTGTGGCGAAAACGATGTTGCCCTTTCCGTAATCGTTTTAAGCGTAACGAAATTTAGTGTAGTAGTTACGTATTTGGAGCACTTACAATATACAGGAAGCTTAAAAGCGTGTCCTGTCGCATTAAGCAGCGTTTGCCTCGATAATACTCATATCCACTACGTCTACTTACAGCTGTTTCTAAGAGTTGTCGATATTATAGCGATAATGAGAATAGAATACGCAGCAAGTTACACGTGTGTGGTATTTGAAAGACCTCGACTTAAATACTTTTCGCCAGTGAAACGTGTGATCTTCTTCCCTTATTACTAGAGATGACAAAGAAAGGTGGAATTATTCCTTTTTTTGCAGCGACTAGATAAATTCGTGTCTATTCGCCTTACGAAAACGGATTGGTGTTGCTTACTGTTGTCCCTGAGAGTCGACAAAGCACGTCTGTCTAGTCCGTACAAAAAGTAATAATTCCATCCGCAATTGTTCTCTCTACATATCACACAATTTAGGAGAAATTCGGCTCCGCAAGAAACATTCCTGTGAAGATAATGTAACATCCTTAAAAAGTATTTTTATTAAAATGTTGGTATATAAAATATACTTTAAAACCAACGAACATTCACAAATGATAATCTACGTCTAAATACTTGAGTAAAAGAATTTGCTGTTTCGCTAGAGCTTGATAAACGTCTCATTGTCGATTGTAAAAGAAGTCAAATTATACTTCTATACTCAATACAATAGAGTACTTATTAATTTAATGTATAATAAAATAATGTAAGGTATAAAGGGAAGAAACTGAAAATTAGGAGCAGGGTATTGACAGGGTCAGGTAGGACGCTCCTTTTCCCAAGAGAAATCGAAGAAACGTTTATGCGCCTGGGGCTATAAAGCGGATCGTATCGGCCACAACTATCTCCAAGGAAAAGGCGGACGAAATAAGTGCCTTAGGTCGTGAGATGTAAGGTTGTTTCTAATGGGATTAACGCAGTAACAATTTCTAAGAATTACCGGGCTAACGTAGTGACCAAGGAATACGTGGGCGACGTGCAAGAAGCTCTTAAGATCATAAGGCGGATAAGGAGCCGAGGTTTGAAGTTTCTCGCCTACTTACATGTGAAGCTTCAGATTGACGAGAAGTCTAGAGAAACGTTAGTGAGTCTGGTTGGAGACCTTACTATCGTTTCCAGAAGTTGAGTTTTGTGATCTTGGAGACTGAACAAAAGAACATGATACCGGAAAAAAGAATTCCATAAGAACTTCAATCGTCGAAATTAAGACAATAGAAATGGCGAATGCAGATTCTTCAAATAAATTTTCCGCACAAGAAAATAGGCAGTACTCTGTCGCCGCTGGCTGAGGATACTGACATCCTACTGACTGGGAGTTGACAATTTTCAGTGGAGAGACACACCAGCCATTTAACAAGATGAAAAAGAACAGATGATTGGAAAGTTTGAAAAGTTAAACCACATATTTATAACAGAGAAATGAAAGAAAATGCCCTTCTTTTAGAATAACATAACGATATTCTTTGAAGTACTAGCAGGGAGGTTTACATCCACTGTAGAAAAGACTCGTGAGTATCTTCTTAGTATACACTTTCTCGGCTCGCAGGGGATGGGCGAATATCAACAGTTCTGGCAAGTAATTACCTCAAGGAGGACGAATAGAGCCGACGAGGTTATCAAATTATATTTTCAACTATCACTTTATAAGATGCGCAGCAGAATCATTTGAATCGTATAAATCCTCGGGTTTAAAGCCAGTTATACCACGGAATATATTAATATTATTCAATATTAGAGTTTGGCGCACACTGATGCTACGAGGCCAAGTTTACGAACGGATCGCAATCCAGTCAGGGCATAGGATCCGGCACTTGTAGATTGAACCCTAGACAGAGGACAGCCTTAACTCCCAGTTTCATAATGAATTTGAAGTACTTTTAAATTTGGGAAGAAAAAAAGGGAGACTAACGCGAAGGATATATATATTTTCCTTCTCGTGATGATATGACTGATAGTCAAACATTTATCACTTGAGACTAATAAAACATCGTAAATAGAATATATTTGATCTGGGCTGATGGCTGATATTAAGGACAATATAATATGTGATGAACTAGCCAAGAAGAGTTGTAAAAGGTACTTGAGGGGGCTAAAGTTCGTATGTGGAATCTCAAATGATTCTGGGAGAAGGGAGATAGGGTCTTGATGATATAAATAGTATGTAAAGCAGCGAAGGGTGATTAACTTCATAGTAAAACATTAATGGGGAAGAGAGATGCTAAATTCTCTGCTAACATAACCAGACGCAACAACAAGAAGTCAAATTCATTACCGGGGTGATAACTGGACACTGCCTCCTGAAAAAGCATAGGTCAAGGAAACTAACCGTTCTGTAGAAGATGCAGGAAACAAGTTTGCATATAATTGCAGATGTAAGGGATCAGTCAAGTAGAAACATGTCAGGGATATAATGAAGCCCTTAAAGGAGCAAGATAATGGTCTTTGTAGAGGGCACTGAACTATTGAAGTGGAAGTGAGAGTTTTATTGGGGTTTATAAAGAAAATTACTGAATTATTGGTAACTAACCGAAATAACACGAATGAATGAATAGTGAACATAATTTAATCTTGTATTTGTCGTGAAAACGTTTACATCAAATACTTTTTCTTTAAATATTACGATTTTGTAATTTTAAAGAAGTGGGTAAATAGTTAGTAAATAAAATAAAAAGTTGTTACATTTTTAAGATTTCTTTACCTACGAATCAAATAACTACATTCGAAAGTTTAGCCACTCAACAATATGTAAACGATTCTTGATTATCATATATTGGTAACCCTACGATAAAATTCGCTTACATTAGTAATACTGATTTCAATCAATATGTATTGAATAGGTATTTTATAGAACGCCTATTTGGGTAAAATTTCTTTTAATATCGATTTGCTAATATATCGTTTAACATTATTGTGTAGCAGCTGCTTTAAAAGCGACCTAAACTTGAATCTATCTAATAATACTATTTTATATACTTCGTCGAATTTATTTCCGTTATTGGCGAATCTACCGCTTTTACAATTTTTATTCTTGAATGGGTGTTTGCTCGTTAGTTTCTATTACGCTCTACTTTTTTCATTAGCAATTTGAACGAACATTTTCTTTTTAACTGAAATAATTTAGTAGAAGGTTAGTTACTACTAGCTAACCTACAGCAATGTTCATGTTTGCAAATTATGTTTATGTGCTCGTACATGCGCTTCAAGGATAAAAGGTAGAGTTCATTTTAAAACAAACATTTTTCTGGCCAACGAAAAAAATTAACACGAATGTATGCGATAAAAGAGTATAAAAAGGTTTTATTGTAAACATCGTTAGTTTTAAGATTTGTAAAATTGTAATGACCAAGCATACTCGAAAAGCAAGTGAATAAGCAAGCGCAATTAATGAGGACTCGACTCCATAGATTATGGTCATAGCGATAAATCTGTGTATGAGTGTATGCGGTAGTTACAAATTTATTGGCTAGTTCGTTTTGACGAGGAGTAGCTGTAAGCAATAAAATATTAATTCATAATCGACGCGGACTAGTGCTTTCCCACTCATTTCGAGAGATCGCACAGTTTATTGATTTTATATTCTTTAAATTTTAATATTAAGCGAAAGATTCAAAGAGATGAATGAGAAACTTGGTATATAACATTACAGAACCATTTGATTGGATTATAATGAAATTACTAGGTTAGGTCGCAATGTACAGTGTGGGCCAAATTGAATACTTTTAATAGGGAATTTATACTTCTAAAGGAATTAGACAAAAACTGACCTAAGTTTCTGGAGCTCGATTTCAAAGAGAAATTGATTGGTGAAATCCCTATTTTTATATCTTCCTTAATATAAGAGATATAGAGGGTTCTCTTAAAATATGCAATTTTTGAAAACCCTTCTAACTTTTTTATTTGTGAAAATACTTGATTTATATGCAAACTACATTAAGGCGCTTTTTGACGCAGAATCCTATGCTCTAATTTTTTTCTTTTGTAAAACTCATATTTTTTGAGATATTATCAAGATTTGTGTTTTGTTTTTTTATATGGAACACTCTGTATATTTTTATTCTTTTTGAAAACTATATAAAACTACCTTCAGAATGATGTAACACACTTGATATTTTATTTAAACAACTTTTAAATTATTTCATTTTCTTCACTTCCTATTATTTTAAGATGGCTATGGATGGTAACTAACCAATACACGTATTTATTTTATATTGTCTAAATGTTCCGAAATGTCAGTTTTCATTAATATTACTGGTATTTTCATTATTTAAGAATTTAACCGAATTTTTAAATAAACCGAATAAACCCTTTTAATTCCTTATCAGTAATGCTATTTATTAATGGCTTCCTTAGTTTAGTTTTTTTTTGAATTGTTATTTATAACATTTAATATGAACACAATTTTTTTCTGCCTTGTCGAAATCTTTTATTTGCTTATTTACCACCATCCATAGCCATCTTAAAATAATGTGAAAGGGAGAAAAGCAAATAATTTAAAAACTGTTTAAACAAAATATCAAGTGTGTTATATCATTCTGAAGGTAATTTTATATGCTTTTCAAAAGTGCAAAAATAGACAGCATGTTCCATATAAAAAACATAAGTCTTGATAATATTTCAAAAAATATGAGTTTTAAAACAGAAAAAAATTAGAGCATAGGATTCTGCGTCAAAAAGCGCCCTAATATAGTTTTTATATAAATTTAGTATTTTCACAAATAAAAAAGTTACAAGGGTTTTTAAAAATTACACATTAATTAAGAATTACACACAATTAAGAAAACGCTCTGTATTTCTTATATTAAAGAAGATGTAAAGATATGGATTTCACCAATCGATTTCTATTCCTATAAAAAGTATCGAATTTGGCCAATTCTGTACAAATTTTTAAATTAGCGGAGACAGAGGCAACAAGAAGATAGAACAACTTCATTATTTTTTAAATTTAAATTTACCACCTTGTTGTTCTCTCCTTCTGTTGATGGTTGTTGTAGTTACACAGTGTTCGTGGTAGAAGACGTCGAGGTAGGTTAATTTTTCTATGCTTTATAGTAAAAACAATAAAACGACAGATCTCGAATACTTTCTCGCTTTTTCTAACAGGCTTCAATTCACCCGATGCTTGAAATAAGGGTTCGATCTAAAGCGGGTTTTGACTCTCGGGTCTCACCTAAGAGGTATTTTTGGTCAAGCTTCCTTATGAGATGTTAGAAGTAAATTTTAGTACGCACAAAGTCCTTGCAGCTTCTACATATCAAGATATTTTATCAGTAATGAAAGTAATGAATGTAAGTAAAAAATGTAATGTAATGAATGAAAGTAAAAAATAATGAATAAATTATAAATTTGTAGCTGCACTGCGCCAATAGCAAGATCATTAAAATAAAGCATGTGAAAAAATCATTTTACTCAATCAATTTTTACACGTTCCTTTATAGAAAATATATATAGTCTAAAACGAAGCATTCTTCTGGGTTAAGTGAATAAAATTAAAGTCAAAGCCATAACTCAAAATAACTACACTTTACTTGTTAAAATCCAACTGTCAACGCCGGCCAATTTTAAAATTACCATCTACTTTTATTGTATTCCTCATTATGTTATAATTAATAGTGCCTTGTACCAGGCTATAAAAAATGAAATTTGCCTTCATTTATTTCGACGTGTTGACTAAAACCTAACGATCCTTAACTAATAAGCGTTACTTCTTATTGACAATTGAACCAAAATCATATTGGAGTATATGCATACACTCGTATGTACGTAATGTTATGATTGTTTCACCGACAACGTAAGTCCTTGAAGGAATGCCAGCCAGCGCAGAGACAAACACTTGTAAGTGATTTGCCAAAAATGCAAGTTTTTTAATCGCGTGTTTTAGAGTTGTCTGTGTGTACACGTATATTTGAGATTATTTAAAGCAATTTGGTATGTGTAGCTTGTTCCATAAATAAACATACTTTCCAAAGACGCCTTAATAATAGGTAGTTAATTTGATTATTTAAAATATAGGTGCCTATTGTAATTTTAAACCGTTTGCGTAACTGAAGGGCATAATTCTAACTTAATGAATAATCCACAACTGAAAATTGTGAAAAATGTAATTGTGGATATATTTTATGGTTTTAATATCGTAGTAAGCTGTTTTAATATACAAATTTGATAAACATAAATTTCTGTGTGGCAATCAATCACCGAATAGGACGCCGAGTTTATTTTGTTGCACCTGTACCGATCTTTAATGAAGGTAGCAACTGGCAACACCAGTTTAAAGGGTAAAAGATAATGTTAGAATAACATTATCTTTTACATTAATAATTTGTAAATTCAATAACAACTCAGTTGTTTTTATGATTATTAATCGCTATGCCATCTAAAGGATGAAGTATAATGGTAACACGAAAAATAGTTTCTTTTACATTATTTATTATGAACTTTTTCCACGCAGCACTTTAAAGTGTTCTTTTTTATACCGCAATGTACACTAGGAAAGCACTTACCTGTTCTAACCAGTTTGAATGCGACCGAATTGTGAGACTTCAAGTGCTCATTGTAATGCGGATGTGTGAGCTCACGAAGGGCGGAATCGTTGGCCGCCATCTTGGCCGCCGTTTCCGGTGTCCTCTTGCGATAGACACCGCCGAAGATGCCCTTCTTCTTGGCTAGAGGTGATTTTTCTGTAAAAATAAGGAAGCCGATTATTATGTGTGCAAAATATAGTTTGCAGAAGTGCTGTTCAAAAAACACGCAGATGTGATATATTTTATTTGGATTAGGAAAATATATTTTATCTTCATTTACCTCAATGTAATGTCTTTTTTATTTAATCAGTTGGTTAACCTTTTCCTACAAGTTTTATAAAACTACAGGTTGTCTAAGTTTTAACTGAATTTTTGCTACCGTTCTGATATCTACAATATAGTGGCCATTGCATCAATTAATCTTGACGATATTTTTGTAATGGGTTTTTCTCGTTGGAGCTATAAGCTTTGGAAATTGAAAAATAAAAAAGAACCAGATTGGGAAATTAGGTTAAGTGATTCGGAACTGAAATATAGCTTTTTAAATTGTTTTAAGAAACTTTTGGGATGGTGCCTTTGGAGCTGCAAGAATAAGTTAGCTTGATTAATTTGCTGTTACACTGTTGTGAATGTTTAAGAATTGTATAACTGTCAATAGAAATGTAATCTTTGAGTATTCATTATGACACCAGTTATTTTTCTGCCTGCATCAAAACAACCGATGTTGTTACTATCATCAACACTTCTAAATCCGCAATATAGCAACGGGCAACAGAAATGCTATTTAAGTTTAGAAATGGCATGGAATCGCCTTTCTTTGTTTGAAACATGTGAAAAATGAATTTGTCATTAGTTGTATTATTTTCTCATTTTGCCCACAAAAGATTAATATACTTTCATTAAATTACGGATACAGTAGCTTGCATTGTCTCAAAGTATTTCACTAAATTATGGGACGTATCAAGAACAAATAAATTGTAGTCTTTCTTTGACTAACTCTAAATTTTCGCGTATAAACGTTTTAGAAATATAATCGTTCAATTGTTTTATACTGCTGCAAAATTTAAAATTTTAATCGTTAACTTTTCCAATAAATAGGTTCGTATTAATATTATTATACTTATCGAGTTTAGTTTGGATAAACAAATTTACTTCACATACAAATAAAAACTACGGCATTTCCCTTTATATTAACGATTGACGTCTATTTGGAGCATTACCAAATACGTTCGTACAGGAGTGTTCGCATCCATATTCTCGAAGCTATATTTAAGGTGGGTTTTCTTCATCTCAAATCATCAATCATTTGATACATTTTGTCTTAAGGGCTAGATGAACATTTAATTGCTATTTGAATCCGCGGCTGTGAGTGATTGTATAGCGTGGCCAAAATCACTCCAATGTGAAAAACTATCGAAATGGAACGCAACGGAATGGAGCTCCATCATGTTGGAAGTAAAGTTCATCAAAATTGTTCGTTAGAATACTAATTTTTGGTAGAATCTTATGAAATAGATTCAAGTACTTGTTTCCACTGAGTTATCGCCAGGCCTTTCATTCCACGTGCTGAAATTGTGCCCTTAAATATTTCCACCAGACTGATTCAGCTTTCGTACGTAGCCGATTTACGTGATGTGATACAAAGTGGACTTATCCAACCACAGTCTGTTATTAAATAAATCAGGATCATCTCGGTACCGGTCTAACAATATTATGATTGTCTGTTTGGGTCATCTTCTAGCATTCAGTGTACTACTACATGCAAAATCGTTGGAATTGGCCGACGCGAAATATTGAGATACTCCATAGCTGATCGTTTTATGGAATTATAAGGACCTGTGAAGAGGGTTTATACTCTTCAGATCCAGTGGTTCACTACACCGTTCATTTATATCACTACCTTCACTTTCTAATTTATGTAATAAATACTAAACTTCTCTACGCGATGGTGGATTGGATTACTTCACATTTGTAAACAGTTTTCACAATGAAAATTTTTTTTTGTTTGGTTAAAATTTCGCGAAACAAAGTACTAACACGAAACGTTAAAATACATACTTATTCTTGACAGTTACTAACCAACAACGACAGCTCTAACAATACTATCAACAGCAAGAAATACAAACACCTTAAACATGTACTGTACATAGTTATTTAATTTATTTTGTTAAGTGTAACGTTACTTTTGCGCCATCCTCTAGAATTATCTATCAAAGATCTCGGTGGTAATGTTGTACTTGTTTACCTTTGCACTTATTTAACCTATTTTGGAGGATATTTGATACTAAATTTCTATTTCTAACGTTCTACAGATCAAACTTTCATCTTTAAACTTGACATATTTTTTTAATTGTTTTCCGTTTTTGAACAGTTAAAAACTAAATGTAAACATATTAGTGGAACAGTAAATTCATTGTATTCATGTAATATAACGCGTAGTTCTGGGACTTTTAATAGAATGAACCTTTACTTCAATAAAACAAGTACATAAAATTTTTTGAGCAGTTCTGTTGTTATTTATTCAATATGGCTTGTGGCGTTTCAACAATAACTTTTGCCTTTATCAAGTTATAGTAATTATAAATGTTACATTAGAAACAGTGTAATTTACAGCTAATTATTTTTTTTTACCAATAGAAAAATAAATAATAAAATAAAATAGAAAAAAATGAAAAATAATATCATGTACTTGTACCATGTGTATTTACACAATAAAAATCCACGTAATTATTAGGACGAAATGTATATTAAAATGCAATCTTAAAAAGTTAAATTGTTGTATTTAAAGTTAAGCAATGAACTAAAATCTGAATTCAACATGGTTCAAACATATCAATGTTGTTATTTCAAAGATCAAGTTCCGTTGCTATTAAAATCTACTGCTTTTTTGAGTTAAAGAAATCATCTTCAAAAGAAAATTCTTTGATAGAAGATAGTATATTGAAAAACAGTATTTTTTCATCCAACTCCCCGACTCAACAAATCCTTTTCCTTTGTGTATGTCTTTCCCCAAACGCTATAGAAAATGATTGTGCGATTTAATTTATGATTTGTTTCAAAAACTGAACCTGTGTGTGAACATGTGTGACCTGTAGCTATAGTACGACCGTTTAAGTCAGTAGAATTTCTACGAGGGATGATGTTTTATCAATTTTTCAAGATTCTGCTTTAACTTTAACCCAAGCAAGAGATTTTATTTTTTTAAGACATTTCTCATTGCTAGTTTAAGAATTCTTTTAAATTACAAAATTCGTTTAAATGTTGTAAGTAATAAATAGTATTTCTTTCACACATTTCTTTGTGTTAGGTTTGATATTAGATGCGGAAAGTCATCTCTAACTCAAGGAAATGGTATTCTCCTTCAAGAACGACATCTCTATCTCTTCTGGGCTGCAGGCACTTGAATTTCTCTACATTAGATAGCGTTAGCAGATGCGCCTACATCATCGTCCTTAAAGGAGGGTGATATAGAGTAGAAACCGACGGTTGTGCGGTAGGCAGAAGTCACCGGTTTTCACTGGTCAATGTTCTCTATACCTTTCCCGTGAGCAATTTCATGAACTCCGTAAGCAGTTGCACCTTTGTGACTATTTCTTTGGTTAAGAATATGATATTCTTTTCTTCTAAAAAGTTAATTATTTAAAGAAAAATAATTAAATTTGTTGCTTTAATGATTCCATTGCTATCAATTTCTTCAAACATGTTAATGTTGTTATTTAAACCTACTTTTTTTTTATATTAGTGTCTTGTGCTTTGAGTTAAAGAAATGGTATCAAAAACAACAATGGTACACAAAGTCCTTGTTAGATCGCAATATTTCTTTGCTCGTATTCAAAAATACTAGTTATTTTATCGAACTAATAGCGTCACCCATAGGTATATAAAATATCTACTTATAAAAGAAACTTTATCGAATATAAAATAGTTTGATTATAAAATTAATTTTAAATACCCCCTGTAAAAGGTTCTTCGGGTATGTTAGTGTAATTACTTATTAAACTCCAACGGTTTTGTATTTCTTGAATAGCCATTTCTTTCGGGATAAATAACCAGTCTAAGTCTATCTAATCGTTATGTATTTTTTGTAATCCTGTATTTTAGAGGGCTGAGGATGTAAATTTCTCATGAATTTGAAATCGATACTCTTTCTTAAATAAATTATTGATACAGTTATTGCCTCTCTTTTGCAATACCGCTATAGAATTCTTATGGAGTTGGACGTATGTAAAGTTGTCGGAAAGTAAATATTTTTTGTATTATTTTGTTACCTTTATCAGCTCAAGTGATCAACATTTTTTTTTAATTATCAAATCTTTATCCATTCCGTCACATTTTTCGTCACGATCACGTTACTGTATGTTGTTCATAATTTTTTTTGGTCTGCATCACTATTTCTGATCTTTGATCATATTTGCCAATAGTATTTTAAATAAGCTATTTGGGATGTGGAAGTTTAAACCTAGAGCTAACAAATTGACCACATTATCAGATGAAACGAATACATGTTTAAAGTTCCATAATTCCAAGTAACGTAAGAGATTCTTATTGCTAATAACGAAATATTCGACATGGTTAGCGAAAACCTTCACTAATATGTCTTTTAACGCGGGTGACGTCTTGGCACATCGATTTTGGGCGGCTTACATCTTAAAGTACGTCTTGCCTATTTCTACACGTCTATTTTAAGCAGCGTATTTAGCTTGGACGAATATATGTGTATTCGGTAATAAGCTTTCTTCGTAAAATCGAAGAGCGTAACTTTATACATTACATGCAAGCGGACAGGGACGCCATGAAACTGTATGATCCGTATAAAAACTTTTGAAACATATTTACACTTTGAAGAGACGTATTGTGCGGAATGTTTTCGTAGAACTTTTTAACGATTTACTAAAAGAAATGTATACAGATATTAGAACGGTAAAGATGAAGGAGAGCAATATGCTTGGGATATATTTCATATTTCGTTCTTTAACAATCGTCGCATATGGTGTTTCCAAAAACAGCAAGCAAATTTAAGCAGCTGAAACTTTCTTATTACACAAGCTCTTGCATTTATTGCCGCTTTTAGCATTTTATCTGCTTTTCAAAAATACTTTAAAAACACCTCACTATTTCCCCCTTCCTATTTCTATTTAAAATCCGCATATTCCTTTGCACTTTGGTCGCTGATCGTTGTAGGTAAGCGGCGTTACAACGTCTAGATTAAACAGGGCAACGGACCAATTGTTCTCCTTATATGGGGTGGCTATCACCATTAACCTACGATACAATGTGTTCGCTCTAGTAGACTCACCGTATTATCTTTGATGATTTAGGGTAAATTGTAATTTCGCTGTGTACAAGTTAGTTCACGCCAAAAATGTGCCCATGTGGATGACGTGATGTGCGTGACGTAGCGTAAATTAAATGACTGTTACGCTTGCCCGTAAAGATTATGTAATCTACATATGAGCCATTGGCAAATATACGAGCTTCATTGCCAAGTTTAGGAAGATTGACTACATTGATTAATTTGCAAACAATTGGGATTTTAACGTAGTGTTGTGACTATTATAGCATTGCTAATAACTGCGTTTATTGGCCATTGCTATTTGATTTAGAAATACATTTTCAACATAGAATTAACTGGTCACAGAATGAAAATGCTGTAAAGATACATATATTCATAACTAAGAGGTAGAAAACTATTATCCATATCCTGATTTCCAAAATACTAGCCATAATCATAGTAGTAGTAGAAAACGCTGTACCTAATGTACGTTTGAATTTGTAAATGGGCTTATATGTGGCTGAGTTTTAACATAGAAGGTGTTACAATATCCAAGTCACATGTGGTGGGTAATTTATGTGAGGTCGAAGGATCTTGTGTTTTTCAATACAATTATTTACTAATATTAAGTTAGCAACCTGCTTCAAATTTATATTGAAGCAAGCAGGCTGTCTCAAAAATTCATACCTACACAAACTGTTGTTTTTAACACTATTTTGTTTTATATTATTGCATTTTTACAGTGCACGGAAAGTAGTAAATGTATTGTCGTGTTAAAAAATCAGAGATTGGTTTTTATGGTCGGCAGGTACGACAATGTCACCCAGATACTCTTGTGCTGGAATAAAAAGATTGCAGATTGAAAATAGTAACGTTTTACAGCAACTAGTTGCAACAATAACAACCAAAATCAAACTTCGATCTTAACTGCTCGCCGTTTGGTACTCTTAGTACTGCATACATAGAACTAAATGTGATTAAAAGAGCCACAAATGTTTTATTTGCCATATCACAAATATATTCCAAATGGTTGCAAAAATTCGTTATTTTAACGTTGTAACCGTTGAATGTTAAAAATAATCTTATCTTAACATTTAGAAAACGTTTCCTTGCTACTTGGGAAGACAAACTCCGTGAACTTTTCAATAATCAGCCTTGAATCAAACTTGTAGTTGGAGTGAAGCTAGAACACTGCAACGCTTGGATTTACTTGGAAAGTTAATTACTTAGCCAAATACGTTTCCTCCCAGACGCAACGAAATAAAGAAACCAATTGTCTCGTCTTTTCGCTCCTTTATTACCACTAACGTTTAACTAATTACTGTGCATCATTCGAATAGACAACGCTTCATATTCTTGCTATTATACTTTATACCCGCTAAAGGAGATCTCGTATTGCAAATTATAAATATCAATCACAATTGGCAACGGGATCGATGGTCAATTTGTAGAATGTAGTTATATTTTTTTATGTGTTGAAGGAAACTCCAAGAAATACTTATTTCAACAAAATTCGAGTCGAATAAAATTTAGCAGAGGTGCATTAAAAGATCGATTACCACCTGCACGCCCTTTCTAACACATTTCGAATTATCCTCGTAAAACCAATACGTTCAAACTAAATTTGCATACACAATAAAACGCATGCGAATATTACGAATACATTGTAAAATATGATGAGCTCCTCTCACTTTACTAACTATAACCGTCGCGTTAAAGATTTAGCGCGTCTGTCGCCTTGTTTCTTACGACTTTAATAGCAGCTTAAGCGTTTTAATGAGTGCCAGTGTTTTTTTTTATTGCTATTATTTCACGATCGAAACGGTTAGATCCGCGAAGTTAGTTCAGTGAATGACATACTTCCATCGGTATAATTGCCATCCATCAAAACGACTACGTAAACGAATAGGTTTATGATCCTGTTGTTCTAGATCTTGCCTTGTAACCTAAGAGGTTCTTTTTTAAATTTCATTAAATCATGAAAACGTGGACACATATGTACGTATGCAATAAATGTATTTTAGGAGGAACAAGAGTAGGTAAAATCCAGTAAAATTGTTGCGAGTACTTCAATCCTTACATATCGATTTTTTTGTACGCAGCTTGTGTACGCAACATTCATCTTGAGTAATTTATATGGAGTGAGGTAAAGTAACGTACATGTCATTCTTCTAGAATTAGATTGATATGGCCTTTAATTTGTTGATAGTTGGTATCCCTGATACTGTAATGAGGCCACCTTTGGAAAAAAAGTGTTCATTGAAATGAGTCTTCAATTGCTTAAATTTAGATGTCCCTTTCTAAAAATAATATCCAAATGGTTTCTGTTATATATAGTTATATAGTTATAGTTATAGTTATATAGTTTGGTTACCATGGCAGTAGTAAACAAAACATACTAGCGAGTTTAGTCTTGATTTAAAGTTTTGGCTTTCAGTGAGGAAGAGTTCGGTAATAGGTATAATGGGTTATTTTATTACATTATATTTTATTATCCTGGCTGACGATGTTCGCTATCGAAAACAGTTATCAGATAGAGCTGAGGTTTGGTGCTTCTAGAAGTATTCATTCCATTGACGTAAAAATAAAAAATAATTCGAGTAATCTTTTTAGAGGAAAATAATAAAGAGGAACAATTAGCAGCAAGTTAAATCAAAATAAAAACAAAATAAAAAACAAACAATAACATATAACACAGTTAAAATATACTACGAACAAACTTAAAATTGTCATTGTAATAATCAATAGTGCTATACTATTGATTTATCTATTTACAATCCATTGGTGATTGACAAGTCTTAACATGTTTAGCAGCTATCCAGTGCAATATAGTTCAGTTTAGGTCAGGTGTTCGACTGTTATAGACACGTTATTCTAGCACTGTTTTTGTAATCATGGGAGAACGATGAAACAAATCTCAAAGAGTAATAATTTTATTTTTGTGCAAAAAAGGTTGTGAAAACTTCAGAAATTATTCAACATGTTTGGTGAGTCTACAGAATCTCAAATTAATTGTATATCGGTAGCTCGAGAGTTTTAAAATTGGTGGAAGATTAGAAGACGGTTCATGTAGTGGTCACTCGACGAGTATGTCGGTAAACGAAAGAAGCATTACTGCCGCAGAAATTAGTGTACGCCTTGGAATAAACATACGACAACTTCACATCTGGAAGAATTATTTGGGTATAAGCAAGGTTCAGTTCGATGGATGCAAGACTGTTGGTATTGAAACAGAAACTTAATAGGTCTGATATATATCGTCAACTTCAAAAGCTGTCAGCCCATTACAGCGATAAATTTTGGCAACGGATAATAGTCACTGACGAAATGTGGATTCCTTATCAAAAATGAACCTAAAGAATGGTATAACCGAGAGGAGGTCCTCCACTTAACACGCGTATAGTTCCATTATTATCCTTCCTTTCTCGGATTATCTGCCGAGAGGTACTACAAACTACAATTAACGCAAAATGTTATTCGTATTTATTATCCGGACTACTGCGACAGGCAATTGGAGGATAAATGTATTCAGTTAAACGAAGAATATTGTAATATTGATGAAAATTTACAAAATAAAAAATTATTTGCGTTGCATTAATGTGCATCCTTAACTTACATAATTCATATGTATCAATTCCTTTTTAGGTACTTCATTTCCTAAATAGGCATTTAGGCTTGCAACCTTGAACCGTTAAGAACAACATTGCCAGTACATGTATTGCTGTCATGTCTGGTTTAACTGTAAACGTCTTTTACTTCAAATGTTAAACATCCATCATTATACAAAAACATCAGAAATATTCGGTGGATACAAAAAGTATAATACGTGCTGCTGTTGAAAAAATAGCGTGGTGTTTGGATTTGGCAAAGTTTGCGGCTCTGAACACGCTATATATTTTAAAAGTATTCTCGTGCAGTGTCTTAATAGAGCCAAGTATATAGTTGAATCTTCTGAAAAATTACGCTAAAATATATTTGCGCTTGGGATTTTTGGAAAGAAAGAGATGTATATAAATTCAGGCGACAGAAGACAAAATTATAAATATCTCGAAATCCATAGTATATTGGTTCGTTTCTAAATGGTGAAGTCAAACAAGTAATAATATACAAGAAAATAATGAAGATGGGCCTGGTTTACTACTTATTGAGCGATCTATATGCACGGAAATATTTCTAAAGGTCATCAGAAAATTTAAACTTACCATTATTTACATAATACACAATTAAAAAATTTCACGGTCTTTGCAAGATTGTAAAATTATTTCTTTGCTTGTGTAAGAAATGTTTCATCAAGAGATATCTATCACTTCGTTTAAGTAAAAACTTAAATATAAAGAACAAACAAGGTTCTTACATAATTGAAAGCATTTCACTAATACAGAAATATCGAATCCTGTTTTAGTAATATATAAATGAATTCCTAACGATTTTCTGAGTAAATGGTTAGCAGATTAAAAATTGGATTACAAATGCAATCAGTTGATATCTTTTTCTTTTTGAAAATTTTTTGTTTTAATAAATTTTCTTATAATGTGTTAATAAAATTTTGTATTTTTCTCTGTTGCCTTTTGAAACATTTATAAATTTCTAATTAAGAAATATTGTTTAAAACATATGCCGCGCCTGTTTAAGATTCATTTTCGACATCTGAGTAGATTCCGATGTAGATAGATCAATACACTCTTATAAACATCTAAATCAATTTACTTTATATGATCCACCCCACGAAATCATTAAACATACTCAGGTCGTATTCCAAAGAATGCCATTCAGTAAAAACACTTACACACATTCCTCGCGGCAGATACATATTTACCATGGCAGAAGATGCACCGTTTCCTAACGATGTCGCCTGCTATGCACGTTACAGATCTATCGTTAGTGAATCGCTGAATAATGCATTTACTTCTTAGATACACTTTGATTTTGTCGGAATCAATCCTTGTTCTTCGTTCAATGAAATCTGTTCCTACTAATGAAGAGAAATCGTTAACTTTCTAGAATCTACGGTTGATGATAGCGAGATGTTGTGGTGATTTTCAGCAAAGAGTTAATTGTCTTTATATTGTTGCTTTTCTGGGGCAAGATTTGTTTTGGTATTAGACCACGTAAAACTAAAATTGAATTTCGTGTGGACTGCAGGTTGATAACGTGGTTCTATTACTTCGTTTGAATTATTCAGCTGCCTGCAGTTAACTAAAACATCAATCTCTTGAAACAGTTGAAATTCTATGTGAAATCCTAAGAATTTACTTGTGATACTTACGCAAAAAATTACTGAATTTAGGAAGTACAAGTAATTGATGCCCATCGATTTCAATAAAATTTTGTGTCTCTAGACTTTTTGGTACTCAGTCATCCGTTCTCGGAGAGTAGAGCATTCTCAGCAATATAACATCTCTCTATTTGCATTAATATATCTGAAGCTATGGGGCCATATTTTTTAGTGTCTTGGTAAAATTAAATGAAAATCTTCTCCCAACTGTTAGCATGTAGAGACAATCCCTCCGCACTCTACTTTTTGGAAAACTTTTATTTGATACAAAGTATAAAAATCAGAAGATTTTAAAAAATTTTTAAGATACTGCGAGGACAGCCCTAGAGCAGTTACTTACTGAAGGTGAAATTAAAACAGTTGACAAATAAACATGCATGATTTCATTAAAAACAGAATCTTATTTATCTTATTCTCTCCCGAAGTTTTCCGAATTATTTCTTTAAAATAACAAATCAACATATTCGTCGGAACTACCGAAAAAACGTTCTTTTTGTAAGGTTTATTTGTTTCTTATTCAATCCGCTGCAGTTCGTACTCTTGGTCAATCACATTCCCGGCATCGTGCCGTTAGCGCGAAAACCAGGACGGCCTCTTCCTGGAAAAAGAAGATTTCGAACTCTGTGAGTTTGTTTGGTTTAATGTTGCCAGTCGTCGATGTTGTAAGCTCTCCCGGTATCATCGACTGCCCGATGACGCTCGGGCTATTGTTTTATTTTTGTAACGGCCGCCGACTTAGACACAATATAGACACATCGAAGCTAATAAATCAGATCTCAGGCGTCGTAGCGTTAAATGAGAGACGTTTTTGTTTGGAAAAAAGTATTAAAGCGCTATTATTAAATGCAGGTATTGTGAAAGCATCTTGTCTGGTTTTCATAATTCTTAAAGGCTGTTCTTTAGATCATCTCATGCAGTTTTCATCCAAGAGAAAAATAAGTATAAGTCTTCACGTTCTTCATCTGATGTAATTGTCCGTATTTAGAGTATAGTGGTGTTTTGGTTTTATAGAATTTGCGGGATACTCTAAAGTAAATTTAAATGAATTTTTGTCTTTGAAAGCAAAAGATGCACCCCGATATGACGACAAATTTGGCCACTTTTGGAACATAGTGTATTGGAATATATGTACCGTAAAGCTACGTGTTGTATTATGTGTTCTACTTGTGAGATATGCATCCTAAGCAAAATGGCTCTGTTGAATATTTTGCCTAATCATTCCAATAAAATAAAATACTCGATACGAGCTGCGCTATTTTTTTTTTCAACACTTTTAATATAGCGTTCAACTATATACATTTTTCAGTACACCCATAAATTATGGATGATAGTGGTGATAATGTAATAATGGTATACAAGAATTAACTTGCTTTTCTATGCAGGTTTTTGTGTGAAAAAGATGATTACAACATTGGAGGTTTTGTATACAAACTATCACCTTTAGCTACGACCTTAAAAATATATCTTTGGTCTGAAAATTTCATTTTAAGGTTGTTACTCAAAAGACTCACGTACATCAAGTTGTTTGATTGTCTACAAATCGAAGCTCTATGCTGTTCACAAATATCCTGAAACAACTTGAAACTTTACAAGTACACCTATCTGTTGAAGTTTAAATATACAGCGGACTTATTTCATTTAATAGTAAGCTAGTATAATTTTTGTATTATTTAATGCAGATGAACAATACTGTTTGTGAAATAAAAATTGTATTGCATATACTGAAGGTAGCACATACTTTAACGATATTTAAAAAAGACTCATTTGAGCGACTAAGTATGTATATATAATTTTGCATTCGTAATATTCGAAAACAATTTATTTTGGATGACAAACAGAGGAGATCTTGGAATAAACAACACTTTCGGCGACGCCAAAATTTAAAATCATTGTTAGTTTTTGTTAGTTCTCACGCTGATAATTTCAATCAGATTAGTAGGCAAGCGAATGTGTTGAACGCAAAAGGGTAGAATACACGCTACTATTGCAGTTAGCCTCATAATATTTGAACACAAAACATGTTATTCCTCAAAATAGAAATCCTACACACGGTCACACACAAACAGCAAAACGTACAAAACCCGACAGATCACCTGGCTTGGAATATTGTGTCACTGCCACTGGCGACTTACGATCGCTGTACTCCGATTTATACCGCGAACAGTTCGCTGCTACGGATTCGCCGTCGCTTTTAACGGCCGTCGACGACGTAATAGAAGCCGTTCCGACTGTCCGCTCGGGTCTATTAGCTTGTGCGTAATCCCAATACGATAGCCGCCTATCCCGTTTGCCCGGCGGTAGAGATACTTTCGGAACTTGAAGAAAGGCTTGCCGCAAGGAGCTCTTCTCGGCTCGTTCCTCTTTTTTCGCTTTCTTCTCGCGTCGCGGCCTCTCCGGCTGATTGAGGATCTCGAACGAACGCGACGAGATGATCGTAGAGCGATTGAGTTTAGTGTTTTTGTTGTTGGTAGTTTCGAAATTCGCGGCTGTGTTGATGGGGGCGCTGGCTGTTGAACGAAAACTCCTACTCGAACCGGTACTGGTCGAGGGGGCGCTGGAATAGCTGCCGCGAGATTGGAATCCTCGGCTATTCGATTCGCAGTTAGGTGGTTGTTCTCGATGTGTGGATGTTTGTGCTTCTTCGATTGGAGGGGATGTCGACGACGCGGGAACGTAGATTAGACGACCGTATGATAGATACACTACTTCATCGGCCGGAAATATCACATACATGCTCCCGCAAGGGCACGCATCGCGAATGAGCGTCGCTACGCTTGTGTTTGCTTATATTTCGAACACGACTTCCCATTCAATAGTCGGTATACTCCGCACTTATTCAGTTGTCGACGAAGTGTAGGCACTGTATTAGCGATGAGGATACACTTTTCACCTTCATCGAGAAAGCACGTAATCTTGATGAAGACGTTACATTTTCCGTTTTTTTTATATGACCTTAGTTGATGTAACAATGGTTATTCCTCCTTAATCACTAATGAACGTAGAGCTATGGGTAGCACCATTACAATTCACATTATTTCAGTGATATATAGTAATAAAGATTGGGTTTGACAGGCATGGAGAAAGATTATATTCTAACTAGATGTTCAGCCATCTGAAACTTCAGTCACCTGAAAATTTCGTAGTTTGATCAGTACTCCGTACCTTTATCTATGTAATAAAATATTTATTAGAAATTTGAAAAGATATTTGTTACCAAAAAGAGCACTAGTTTTATACAAAGGGCTACAGTTTCATAGTTGACTAAAACTCATTTTCAAAATAGAATGAATTCTGTTAAGAAAGGTTTACCCCAACTACCAACTCAAGGTTTTTATCCAAAACCTTCGGTGATCATCTGGGTTTATATGGCAATTATTTACATTAAACATTGAATATATTTTATTTTACAGTTGTCGGTTGCCAGTAAAAAGTCAAGTTATAAGCTCACTGTTCAATAAGTATTTGGTTTAAAATCGTAATTACTTGAAAATTAATCTCTTTGTTTGTACTTTTAATAAAGTTTTGTTTTGTAGTTCTATCGAATACATCAACATCGAAAGTCAACCCTGATATGCTTGATTACGACCATTCATACTCATACATGTCCACTGCTAAAATTATCGTAAAAAAAAATTGTCAAGGAATCTTCAAATTATTAAACGTAAATATTCTTCAAACGCAATGTTTTTTCTGATTTTTATATATTATTTTTAATAAGCGTGTCTTTTGTTTGCATTAGAAACAGGAACAAATTTTATTCGATTAAACTGCTATGTTCGAGCGAGTTGCAGAAACAAGTTTCTAAAGCGAGTACTGATATATGAATTACCATTTTCCATTTGAACTTTCAAGTACGATTACGTAATTTACTATGCATTAAAAAGCTTTCGAAAGGTCAACATCGTAAACTTAGAGATCACCTTAGCAACAACAAGAGATAAAATATCTGTTTCGCGAAACGTTTATTCTCGAGGCGTATAAAAAGAAGATTTTATTTTACAAAGTACTGAATTCTTCAAAGCGTTAGAATTCTTGAGGAGGTACTACTCTCAAGGCAAAAAGTAACACTTCCTTTGTACAATTGTTTTCCTTGAAGGAAAGTATGTGTCGAGCGGCAAAAAAGAGAATAATTGATCGTAAAAGTATTTGGCGTGTGTTACTGTTTTTCATTTCTTTAATTTTAATATTGTATTAACTGTATGGCGTATTAGCAACGGATCGCTATTAATGAAAATAACAATAAAAATAACTCTTTTTCTGGTTAAATGCGTTTACGAATGGCGTGTAGATCATAAAATGTATTCATACATATACGTATGTATACACAAGCATAAGAATATGCGTTAGTTAGATTCGAATGCCATGCTATTTATTTTCCGAAAATTATATTTATAGAAGCGAAGGACTGGTACTATGTACATATAGATGTAGATGTATATATTTTATACTGTATAAATTTGTAGTATATGTTATGAACTGTAGACGTGAAGCTAATAGAATGCTAGAACCGGAAATATAAAATCATGTCGATAAAATACATTCATCTCCATTGAACGGCTTCCTACTTGTGAGAAGTGATGAAAAACGTACAACATATTCTACGTATTATTAAAAGAATATAGAGGGGAATATTGCATATCTTGTTGAAGTAAGTAAGAATTTACGACGTCCTCGTCAGTGAGGCCAGCGTAAAATGCAATTTTATGCCACTATGTGAGCAATAAACCTATAGATAGTTACCATGTAAAGTTTTCTAACGTCTGCTTATTCATCTTTTTGTTAAGAGCATAAAGATCGAAGATAAAATTTAAAAAAATTGCAAATACGTCAGTCATACTTAAACAAGCGATAAAAGCAATGAAAGACGCAAAAATATGTGGCTGTGAAATATTATTAATATTCAAGGTTTTCTTATTGAGACATGCTTGTTTTGCACTGTCACGATGACCATGAACCATACCATTGGTCCAATATGGCAAAAACGTTTTTTAGTAGGATCAAGTGAGTGAGGCTGTTGACAGACAGGTTTTCTTGAGAAATAACGTTTCCGTTATTTTTGAAATTTCCATTAGTGTACAGTATACACCATATTTGCACCTTCACTCTACTGTTTTTGAAGGAAGAAAATGTTTTTGTATTTCTTAAACGTAACCGAATTGTAAATATTTATGAGAAACTAAAGCATTCATGGCAAGAGTTATTCCATTGGTAGACGTAGAGAAATAACCTATATTCAATTAGTAAGGTCAAAGCAGTCATAGTTGCATTTGGATCAATTTGTCGCTACTGTTGCAAGAGCAAGAATGAGCTTAGAGCAATATGGCTGACCGACAACACCTGATGTTTACAAATAAAACAGCGTCAATTATAACTGATATATTTTTCTAATGAGACATATCTCAGCGCAGGAATAATACATTGATCCATCCAGAATTTTCGAACTAAAAATGCAAACTCTGAGTACGTTCTAGTGCATTTTAATGGAATACGCTATTGATGTGATTAATTAATAACACGTGTCAATAAATTGGCAAATGTAACAGTAGTTATTCTCTAAATAATCAATGAAGATTACGCTTTGGAAATCCCAAAAGGTCCTCACCATAAAAGCGGTTTTTACCTTAGGAAACCGTTGTCTTGATCCTGCATTTGGTTCTGATGTAACCATGGTGATAAATCGACGAAAATAATTCGACTACATTTAGATTTAGCCAAGCAGCCATTTTAAATTGTTACACGAGTTCGTTCTTGGCCCACAGTAAGTAAACGCGGTATCAATTCTGCGTTCAGCCTTTTTGTGTTTAATTGTTCATATAAAATACTGCGCACTTTCATTAAGCAGTAATGACACGGACTCTCTCAATCGTTTTTGGAATAGCTATTATTGCTGAAGGTGTTTCACATTGAGTATCAATTACTAGTTTTGGCAGGAGTAAACTATCTACAAATAATATGTTAAGGGGCGGATTCCTTATAATATTTATTGAACTTTTCTTCAAAACAATGTAAAGAATAATGTTCAATCAACAAACGTTTTTCACTTTTTGCTCAAATTGTCTACCTTACATGGCTGTAAAACCTAAACAAACAGGAATCGTCTTGATGGTCGAACGGTTAGCATACTTATCCTTCGATCGGAACGACGTGGTTTCAAATCCGTCTGTTGACGATTGGCTTTTAATTGTGAATACAAATCGGAAAACGTTGTTATATTGCTTTGTTGGAAACGAATGCCATTGAAATTATAAGATAAAGGTGGATAAAACAAGTGTAAATAGTTCAGTGTTATTGAGTATGTTATTTTATGTTAGTAAGACAATGAAATTTTACATTTTTATCAAATTGAAAAAAATAGGATGCAGTTAAGAAAGTTGAAAAAAAGAATGTTAACGTCTGCTTCGGCTGGGATGGTCCAAAAGAGGAATCGCTTGCTAACATATCGGAAGATTATGATTTTATGTTAGGTACGAACGAATTTCCATCAATCTTTATTTCTAACCAACAGAAAGAACTCGTAATAAGTTATACTTGTAAATTGTGAGAGTATTTATATATCTAAACGATTTCTAATATTAGAGTAGCCGTGATTATGTATATGAAGCACGACGGTGATCTACTGTGAACGACAGATAAGACTTTTGCCTATTTGTTTCGATTGGCAACGCGATAATGTATATACGGTTGTCACGAAATCCTACACGCATGTACAGGGGATGCGGAGTCGCCCCACTTGTATTGGTAGCATTGAACATGTACAAATTTCATTATGTGACACAACTATCGCGAACTTAATCCTCTTCGAGGGGCACGCTGTAGCAAAATCTATCATAATTCATAAATACTTAGCAAAGCACAACATGTTAAATTTTAACTTAGTTTATTTATCGCAAAATGTTAGTTTGTTACTAAGTGAACGCTGCTACGTTTGTATATACGTCCTGTCGATTGCTATACCATTTGCATGAAAAATTTTGAAAGAAATGTTGTATCTGTGGAGAAAGGAGACAACATGTCTAACATAAAATGTTGAATGTCCAACAATCGCAACTTTTGACTTTGTGGTTAACGTAACTCAAACCTTAAAACCTCAAAACAATACGTTTGCTCGACGTTTCGCCGGTCATGCTGAACTGATCACTTCAGTTACACCGACCTTGAAAGCAAAATTGCGTCGGAAAACATATCTTTTTCTTTTTTTTGTGATATACCATAATAAAACAAACAATATAGAAAAATTGTTTAAAACAAATACTGAATACGATTTATAAAATTATATTAAGGCAATTAATTGCTACAAAGGGAGCAATTTTGTCGAATGCCATAACTTATCATTGTAGATGATATAAGTAAATGTATTTCATCTGGGAATTGATGCATTAGTATGTGTTATAAACGCATACACGGTGAAAATGAGAATACTTTTCCATTGCTTGGAACCCTGGAACGTTAGATTAATTCTCTTGGTGCGTTTGCCGGAACGTTGAATTGCTCTTGCATAACAAAAAATAATTACACACGGGAACATAAGTCATAAGTAGAATCCTAGCTTTAAAATAGATACTAGCAACATAGATACACAGTATCTCTTCACAAATATACCGTTTTTAGATATCAAACAGAAACAATCATAAAATGAATTGGTAGTCGTATTACTAGAAACTTTCATGCAATCTGTTATTAGATGCATCTGTGCAAGATACTCAAGTGCAGTAAATTTCAGTGACTTTCTGTGAACAATCTAATATATATCGAAAGTTTTATACAAGAAATCCTACGGAAAAGGATCTTTGTTTCGTTTCGAATGTTAAAAATTTGCCAATTCGTCTTTAGATACGAATTTAAATGGACCGAAATGTGTTTCGAGACAGTATGTAAATCACCATCTATGTTAAATGTTTTTATTTCTCAATTCCTTTCTATCAGGTTGAAAGAGGTTCACGCCACGAAATAAACGGCAGGTATACAACTTACTTACGAACATATATTTTTCAGGAGTGTTTCTGAAAGTTTATACTCTGCTCGTGATATAACTCGCATGTTTATTGGTTTTGTGCGTATATGTGCATATTTTACACCATTTCAAAATTGTTTGAAACTGTTCGTATAAATAAAGAATACTTCTATGATTCAACATCGGAAAACCCGAACTTGTGTGAGTTGGACATATCTAGGGAGAATTAAAATAAGTATTTTTGGCTTCTGTAAATTTAATACAATGTTGTGACTGCAGATATTTTGCATCATATATACGTTTTCTGAGTAAATCGGTATTTAATTGTTTTTATTTGTACTTTTTGTTTTAACTGTTTTGATCCACCTGTTTATTCATCTAGTTGCAATATAACGATTCTCTCATTTGTTATATTAATGGTTTTTATAAGCGACCCAAGTGTCTCTATATACTACGCTTGCGGTAGTAATCTTTTTTTTTTAGTAGTGAATTAATTAATCTTCAAAGAATTTATCAAATTGATTTGGTTAAAATTAGAAGTCAAAACATTATTCAATTGTAAAATCGTGTCATACACCTTAATTCTTTTTAATGTAATATTTAACACATCTTCATGTATGTTACAAACTAATTTATCGTGTTATGTAATGTGCTGCATACGGTAACTAATAGCATTAATATAGCAGCGTCGTTACAAATCCAATATAACAACGTCTTCGTAGATACATATGTATATGTAAGTAGCAAAGTTAGTTTCTTTTTTTGCCTTGACATGCGAGTAAACTCCGTTTATTTTCCTCACGAAGGTGACGCGTGAACGCAGTACCTCCACATGTGAACTTTATAATTTTTCAGTGTAATCACTACATTAAACTGAAAAACCTTTTGTAATTCCCCTTTAAGAATAATGGTGAGATTCCAGATTGCAAATCAAGCATTTGAGATTGTATTATGGTTAATGCAACGAAGTTAAAAAACTATTGCTGCAGATTTTGTAGCGAATTTTGTCTTGATTACATCTTACAGCAAGTTTCTGGAGTATTCATTGCGTTATAAAGTATTATATATGCATCATTCTTTTGAACCATTAGAACATTGTACGGTACAGACTGTTAGTAATTGATGATAAAAAAGTGTAAAATATATTCTACAGATGATAATTTGCAAATTGTGTGAATATACATGCTGCGTTAGAAGAAAATATAATTTAAATCAATATTTACCTAAGATTTGGTGTAACGCAAGGTTTGGCTGCATATATGCATGCACCAAGAGCATGATATAATTTTTAGGACGTACAACGATGTTTCAGAAAAATGCATTTCGTGTAATGAGAGGAAATTGTCTGTACATGTGTACGAGCATATTAAGAACAAGGATAGCTCATCTCTCTTGTAATGGTGAATCTGTTTTCAAATACGTATGTATTTCGCATTAGTAGTTTTCTTTGTTTGATCTAACAGAACGCGTGTGTTTATCAAACTTCAATTAAAAATGACTACCCGTTTGGTGAAGTCTGATGTACACATGTGTTCTGTTAGATTAAACAAATACAATCCACGTGTAGCAGTAGATACATTAGAAACTGTGCGTGCACATGTTTGTACTGAGTGTGCCTTTAGTGCGTCGGCAGGGTTTTGCGTGCTAACTATCAAAAACGAAGAACTGAGATTTTCTGTACGTCTATGGGATATCATAATTATTTTGTCAGGTTATTTACAGGCATACGAAGTAACCTAAAAACGGATGTAACTAGACCTAGAGAGCGTAGTAGAGTTACTCTTTTGCTCATTTAGAGGCTATTTTATATGTTCTAAGATATATAAAATAAGTATCTTGTGCAGTATTTTTTGAAATTCAAACGCTTTTTTCGATTCTCTTAAATAGATACGTATTTTTTAATATTTCTGATAAAGATGTGTTGTATCGATATCCTCTTTAAATATAATATTTAATAATTTTCCAATGTATCAATATTTTGCAATAGGAAACCATTCGATATGATACGATATAAAAACTCAGAGACTTAGACCTTTTGATATATAAATAAATTTCTTAGTAACAAAATAAATATAAACGTTCTTATTAGCAGGAAACGAACATTACAATAACATTATTCTTATTTAGAAATGCTCACTATTTCTGGGAAAAGTCTTACCCCTTATCAGAGAGTAACTGTTCATTTGTGCTGAAAATGAAAATGAAAAAAAATATATTAGAATAATACTTACATCTTTGTACACGCACCCTTATTGCAATGCTTATCCATGCATTTTTCAATTTTGATTTTTATAATTACTTACTTGTTCGGGGGAACTGTTTATAGATTCGAAATACACCTTTTTTGAATACTTCAGAAATGTCTAGAAACAGTAACCAACAAAATAAAGCTAAGATAGCTTCCCCATGGTATTGATGGAATAGTTTACGGCAAACGCAACAAAGGGAGAGAAAAAATACAATACCCACGGACATGCTTTTGCCCACTCGCCATCTTCAGCGGTTGGAAGCAATTTGGTCGTATCTTCGCTTGCTAGAGCGAATCTAATCGAATGCTCAGAATCCTCAGACGGGGCGGAGGACGGTCTTGCGGCTCTTCGACCGTCCTAGCTAGGAGGGGGTTAGAAGAGTTCTGGGCCCTCTGCAAGGTGTTCTTCGCCAGCTCCTGCATTCCGTTTTTCATATATCTTGGGGCCCTTGTGATCAATCGTAGATCAAGATATTGTTCTGGAGCGTCTCGAGCCGGTCAATGTGAATTTTTGCTGCCGTTACCCAAGAGAGGGTACCGTAGGTTAAGATGGATCTCAAGCAGGTCTTGTTCAATAAAAGTTTCAGCTCCAGGTCTAGGGGGCTATTGTAACCTAGCGACGGCAGCAACATGTTCCTGGCGGTCATGAACGTTTCTTTGATCGACGCCGTGTGCAGCCTCCAGGTGAGGCGTCGATCGATCGTCGATCGACTCCTTCTATTTCCAACCTCGGGGGCGGCGGCCTGGTCCTCTTTACCACCGTTTTGGTTTGGAAGTAATTGCGTTTTGAAAGCAGTTTTTATATATTTTTCAAAACGACAAACTCAACATTTTTTGGCGCCTTCTAGTGCTAAAGAAACGCATGCCTACTGTTTAGGTAGCAGCGACATTGCTTCCCAAACCATACCTCGGGCATCCCTCTGATTTATTAACACCCGATGCGCAAGTAAATGTCAAGCATATAGCGATAGCGATATAGAATACTGTCGGAACCACGCTAATGATGCTGGGTAGACAGAAACATAGCGTGGGTACTGTATTTTTTGCTTTCCTTTTGTTGCATTTGCCGTGAATCATTCCGTCACTACCATGAGGAAGTTATATTAGTATTAATTTTTTGGTTAAACCTGTGAAGATTGCTGCCGCTATATCACATCACAATGCAACTCAGCGTATTCCTACTTGTTTTAAAACTAAATAACTTTCTCCAAAGTGTTACCTTTGCTTTGTAAATGAACTTAGACGTATAAAGACATCCTTTAATGACCTCGTTTGTTAAAATCTTTCTCTTCTGCATTCTTTGATGGTGGAGCTTGATCAATGATTTTTACGCATTGTTCTTTGCCCAGAATTGCCATAATTTGTAATTTTATTGTTATTGTAATTGTTCGCTGTTAATGGCGATATCCTTGCTTATACGTTCGACTTCGTGTTTGATTTGAACTATTTCTATTGACTTCACTCATATAGTCTTTAATCAATCGTTATTCTGGGCCATAACATTTGTTATTAAGACGAACAATTTTATTAAAATGCGCAAATGTAAAATGATGTGACCTGAACGAATACAACTTTAAGCTTTTGCGTTTGTTCAAAAATACATTTTTAAGGCAACTTTACATAACAACATACATGTTACGCAAAGATACCAACCAGTAACGTATATTATACTTGTTACTGAAATATCAACCCACAATAAAATAAAACATGTCTCGAAACAGTATCTTCCGTAACTGATCTATGGTGCTTATATGGAGATTGATGTACAGTTTAAATTATGATGTTTATCTTTGCTTAGCGTTTATTAACAAATCTGTAATTAGATAGCTACTATTTCCAAAATTCGTTGGAGATAAAAGAGCTGAGTACACTTAAAAAATATAATGTATATGTTGAGAAAAGAAAACAAATGGAAAAATTCGGAAAATAAAGTAATTCATACACATAATTCGGAAATCAGAGTGAACAAAATGCGACAATTATTCTATACACGGTAAATATACGGAAAATTAGATTGAAAATAATATAGTCAACTAACTTCCGGATTTTATGATGAATTAAATTTAAATAAAACTTAATGTTGTAAGAAAGAATATCATAGTTATGGGCGTGGGTTCCGTTTAGGCCAGTGCTAAACACGGACTACAATATGGGAATGTACTGCCTTTCAGAAGTCTATAGCGATTTCTACAAGTTCGTTCAAACTAAATATTCGTGAAAATAATTCAAAGAGTGAATACAAAGTTGTTACCTTATTTACCCATTGTCCTATGTTACCCATTGTCTCTTTCTTTCAAATTTGGCAAGAAAATTGCTATACTATTAAAACATATAGATTCTATATAGAGAAATCGACAAAATACGTTTGAAACTCGCTAAATGTTGCACACCACATTTAACGCCCTATATACATTATACCACCATGAAAGATATAAAGTGTTAGCCCCTAAAATGATAGCGAAAGAATAACTCGCCATAGCACATCTCCTTTAAAACGTTAGAGTTTGCAGTATTTTAATTAAATTTGCAAGACAGCTAAAAGTAATTGTTAAACGTGCACATAACCATATCATTGCGAAGGTAATTTAAGTGGTTATCGAAATGATCGATGAAAAGTAAAGCAATTCATTTGAAATAAAAATGTTGGAGACACTTGCGGAAATTTCGAAGTACCTAAATGATTTAGCAAAGTGCCCTATGATATAGTATATGTGTATAGAAAGTGTACCTTTGCTAGTTTTCATGCTAAACTCCGTAGATGCACTAATGGTGTAGCTGGTATAAAATAAATAGAAACCATAAAATCAACGTTATAGAGAGTTACTTTATGAAAGAGATTTGCTATTGAGTACCAGCAATATTCTCAATGATCAAACAGATGTAATAAACCCTGCTTCGAGTGTTAAGAAGGTTTTTTTCCTTAAAGTTATATTAGCTACACTACTATTTCCCCTCTAATTGTTATATTACGGTAATGTACTTGTATGTATAATCTCCGTTAAAGATTTCAGGTAAAAATGACTTCGTCCTTTGATCGAACGCTTACATATTGTCAAAAATGTTAATTCTCATTATTTTTGTTTGCTTCTCAGATATAACGTTCACTATTCAATTAAATAAAGCAATTACATGGTAACATTGGTAACATTACTGTAATTGCTTTATTTAATTGAATAGTGGACGTTATATCTGTCCTTGCACAGTCGAGGACCATTCGTGTTCTCCAAACGGCTGTCCCGGACTAATTATTATATAATAAGTTAAACTTGTGTGGTGCGGAGGGCGCCGATACTTATGTGTTGTTTACTAAAAGTACAATAATGCATATTATATATATATTATATATATAGTTTCATGGGTGGTCATTCCTGTTGTTCAGGAGTAGTTTACTCTGTTCGAAGCGTATTCTTGTCGGGTAGAAGGACCAAACATACAATTCGAGCAGGTCATTATTTCATCTCGTTAAATGCAGTTATTCGCGTTTTCTCTATGGAATTGGTACACGCCGTTACAATACGATAACGATGATATTCTGTAGGTTTTCTTCTATGTGTGTTTGTCCAATTTAAGCTCCTTTGTTTAATCGGATAGTAGAATTGTTTACTTCCTGATACAGGTTAAGATAATGAAATAAAGGTTTTTCAAACGATAAAACTATTACGTATGATGAACATATGTAAGTGAAGTGTAAAAAATAACTAAATTTATCGAACAGGGACTGATAGTTGTTTAATTTACTTGTTTGGAAATCTTTTATTAAAAAGATCGTTATTTAAGTTACATAAATTACGCTTGTTCCTAACGGAAAGGAGAGCAATTTTTTCAATGGCAAAATAATTTCTTCATTTACAAAAAAATATAGTCTGGTTCTATACATTCGTATGTATAATAAAAGAAAGCTAATCGCAGCAAAACGTGAAATCATAAACCTATATAGACTCTTCAGCACCATAAATAACTGCATTATCGTGTAAAGCATATCTGTATATATAGAAGGTTTTGCAATAATTTAACCTATAGATGGATTCTTGCTACATTACTATACCGTGCAGCACCGTGCAGCAGAAGCAGATGATTTCCTTTCGTCCAGAAATGATGAGAAGAATATCGAAAGGTATTGGTAAAATTGTTGGGGGCTAAATATGAACACGTGTTGGCAAAATATAGTTAGAAGCTATCCAAGGTAGAAATCTAGTACGAAGTGAAAGTCAGTTATTTTTAAAGTCATCTGCGATAAAGTCTAGCACTGGATTCAAAGAATATTTACTAGGGAAGGATCGAGTTATCAGGTGTAGCACAACGAAACGGGATAATATTAAACTAGAAAATAATATTAAAAAAGATAATTAATAAGCTAACCGCTCTGAGGGAAATAGAAGTTTACGAAGCCATTCGCATGAAGTCCTTTCACTTTCATATATTTTACATGCTTTAGTGTTATAGCCGGTAAAAGTAAGTATTTATAAGTATCTTTCAAAGTATATTTGAATTAAAATCCTTTTCTTGTATCATTCGGTTATATGGTTGATAGAGGCAATCCACGAATTTCCGAAACAATTGTTCCAAATTAATCACACAGCTTGCATGGCGCGCAGTGTACCAATACTGTGGTGTTTGTCACACTACCCCATAACCTTTGCTATTATTACAGCATTTGTACAACTAAAACACAAACTCGGGGGTTTACGATTAATGAAGCTTGCAACAAATGTTGTAGGTTACTTTTTTAGTTAGTATTGAAAACTACATCGTTCCTGGCAAATTTAAATGAAATACCTGATTAGTTAAATCCGCTACGAGTTTCCCGGTACGCGGTGTTAGGGGACTTTGTTTCCCCTGATATTACACTCCACGTTCACGGTTAAAATTATCTGCGGTACAATAAAATGTCGTTAATTGTCGGAGTCATTGACACGACACGGGTAAACATAGCGATAGCTTGCGAGGGCAATATAGGCGATAGGTTCTTCAAATTAGTCGCCATAGAACGCTTTTCTACACCCGATTTTAGCGCCTATATACATATGTATGTTCTAAATTGTCTGCATTGAGTTTACATAGAAGGAGGCGTACGTAAATCCAAATATTATGATTTGAGTTAATATAGTGTATGAGCTAATTGCTTATGCGTATGTTTGGAATATATCTTATAATGGCACTAATATGATGGATTAGTAAATAACGGTGGAGTAAATTCTTGCTAGATAGCCTGCTTATCAAGTATACAAAGTATCCATGGAAGAACACTGAGAATTAGAGCCGCAAACACTTTATTATCCGAGTTATATGTATGAGGTGTATATAATGCACACTATATACAGCTTATAGCAGTAAACAATTTTTTTTCGTATTGATAACAATATGATTTTCTCTTGAAACGTTTAATGTCAAAAATAGACAAACAGTGAACAACAAAATTACACGGAAATTACGATCGTACGGATACATTTGGGATCCAGTATTATTTTATTAAATTATTTTATTAATTATGTTTATTAAAACAATGAATATAATCTCTTTGTTTTATCAGTGACCGAGTGAAAAGAGTACAGCTTTTTTTCTTAGGCATCCCCATTTAGTTTTGATATAGTTAAGAACAATGGTGGACAATGATTTTATTGTTTCCGTTATTAGAGTAAAGGCAGGGTATGCTTTTTAACAGCTTGATCACATTGGGTCTAGTTTTGATGCTAATGTTTTTTTTTTCTAGAAAAGATGTGGAAGAAAAAACAAAAAAATTAAAATCAAAAACTTGTTAGCAGACAGTCGAAAAATACTATGTATAATTATTCAAAATAAAATGAATATAAAGCTAAGAAGTCCGTTTCGAAAGCAGGGGCTGTGATGAGTGAACATAGTGTGGTGATTGTCGTCTGGAAGACTCTATCGTATAATAATAATAATACATATATCCATCCAATACCAATATCGTATAACATTCTCTAGCATGATTCTTTTGGTTCTATCCACACCACACAAGTTTAAGCCTTTTCTCTTGCCTATAGAGAGATTCCATACATGTTTTGCACACGTTATGGGGAATCCAAGACTTATCCTGTTTTCGAATTGCAAAACCGTAATAAGAAAAGTACGCCTTCTTTACAAAATCGGTGTTATTTTGCCTTTGTTTTTCTGCAATATATTCACTATAAATGCAGCAGAATACATCTGGATGGTTAAGGCGTTTTCTTGTAAGCGAACTCGTATTTATGGTAATTTCTCTTTGGACAGGCTACATGTCCAAGATAGTTCTATCCTCGGTCGCGACAACTCATACCTGCTCTTAACCAATGAAAGTTAGGTGGTGCTGCATATGAAAACATGTTGTTACATGTCGGAAAAAGCCAGCAAGTCCTCATTTATCGTGATATAAAAACTACAATTGTCGGGGACGACAAAGCTATTGAAAAAATGCCGTTCTAGCTAGAACAAAGTGAAAACTTAGTCGCTATTGATTATCTCAAAAGCTAAGACCAATAATGGAAATGCAAATTCCTTACTTCAAATGTATTATGAAATCGAATAATCATCTTTGGCAATCGAAAAAGGATATTTTGTTTGCCTACGTAACATAAGATTTTTGTGAAATGCGGCGGTTTGTTTACGGGCCGATATCCTTTTTAACCTTTTGTACACTAGGGGCGATTGAAATTTTATTTGATTGAATGTTTCTTAGGGTTTTTGGTAGCACACTGATTTCTTTTTCTTATTTTATAACGTGGTTTTTAAAACTATATTTGATTTATATTGTTTACGCTTTTAAATAGGTCGCCACATATTTTGCAGAATCCATTTTTTCCTGTACCATGGAATGCCTCCTTGTTTAGTAAATGTAGCCAAGTAAGTCCTTAGTTTAAATACGTAACTGATACATTCTTATGTTTTCCTAAAGAAACTCAAGGAATATTCTGCAAATATTATTTAATGCTTATAGTTTTAGCATGGGTACATGTATGTAAGTAGTTCCGTGGGTTAACAAAAATATTCACACAGGTTATGTATATTTTTGTTAAGGCTCATAGTAAACAATTAAAGGATGGTAAGTGGTAAGTGACTTTGTGCAAGGTAGATCATTGTTTACAAATTTTTACGTTAGAAATTTTAACTAACATATTTTAATACTCTAGATGCGGGAGAGAGCGCAAAATAGATTACACAAGATTTTTGCCTTAAGTCAATAATAATTAACTTGACCAGTGTTAATTTTACACCCCTGCAATAAAACTCGCCTTTTTGAAAATAAGAAACTACGTCCATTTAGTGTGAAAAGAATTGATAGTATGTAGATTTTCTCTAACTATCTTCACTAACTGCTCAATTTTATAACTGGCCTCATATGTTACTGCTTACACACAGTCGCAATAGTTCCTCACAACCCTCTATCGGTTATAATAGCGGCTTCATTTTATGGTCTTGATTTAAGGTTAGTTGTAGAAAATGCCAGTTATGTTTAAACTAAAACATTAAAGGGAAGTGCATTTGTAAAATGAAATATGAGACGACTAGATAAGAGAGCATATCAAAATAGATAAGTTCTTTTTGGACAGCTTAATTATGCGAAGGTATGGTACGTGTAAAAGTAAATGTTTACAGTATTGTTTACCGATAAGACACAGTTGTGGTGTGTTTCAAATAAAATAATAAATAGAGTAATAAAACACACTGTAAAATATAACTTTACATCTAATACATCAATTTAGTTTAACCAATTAAACAATACTACTGAGTGTTGAAATTAACATTAATAAGGATTAAAATTAGCTTAAGCGAGTGTTAAAATTGTTACTTATTTTTTGAGAAAATTTAACATCCATAAGTATGGATCTATATATACTACTTTTAAGTGTTAATTTTGAAACTCGATTTTTGTTATTGTATATAGGACAACAAAATTCACTTAAATTAATTAGAAATAAAAATAATTTATATTTCTTTTAAATAAGCATACGTTTTAAATGAATAAAATGTAATTTTTAAACATAAAATATTATAATTAAAATTCATTAAAAATTCAAAAGTAAAAAGATATACTGCTTATAATCCGTAAAATAAAGAAAATCTGCAATTTGCTCAAGTTTCACTTCGGAACAATAGTCTATAAAGCTTCTATATTACAAATTAAATTACACACGTCAACAAAGAAAGTTTTTTTTTCGATTGGCAAAGATATTTATACGATTCGAAATGGTTTAAATAATGATAATAGCTTTTCAAAGTAAGTTTAAAAAATTAAAGGTTAAAGTTATGATGGTTTTTAAGTTTGCAAGCTTATTAACGATTTAAATTTTTGGTTAGTGCTCGTTGTTACTATGTTTTTTAAGTAAGACAGACTATTATGAAGAACTTGTACCAAATACGCGGGTTAATTTTAAGAGAATGGGTGCCAATATGAGCATTGAATTACATTTTCTGCATAATCATTTGGACAGATCTTTTCTCTGTTCTGGACAGTTCTGGAAAACCTCGGTGAATAATTATACATAATATTGCATAATTACAATTTGAGGTATTTTTTGCCAATAAATTTTTAATTTAATTTTTTTTAAATTAGACATTTAATTTAAAAAACCCAACACATGGCCAACACTTGACTAGGCAGATTTAAGCAGGGTGTGTTCGGGTCTCGCTAGAATTTACAAATTTTCTTAGTGGATCCAATAAACTCCAGGGTCACCATTTTCAGTTGAAGTACAATTAACTGCGCTTCATCCTTTACGGTGAAGGGGTGGCAGTAACAAGCCCATAGAACACACTTTACGCACACAACTTACACACTAAAAGGCTCCTGAGGCTATGACAAGCTTCAAAAAAGTTTATACATCCCGTTGGGCCGCAACCACAAAAAACAACACTAAGTTACCCTGAAACTGCTCTAATAAGAGAAATAATAAAATGTTTGGCGGTGTTATCTTTCAATATATCGCAAAACAAACACAATATTCCATAAAAAAAGATAAATCGCCCTTTTATAAAAATGGGTTGCTCAATGGTTAACTGTATATTAATCAGTAGCAAAAACAATATTAATTTTCCAACATAACAGACTATGTAGAACTAATATTATCGAATATATCAATAGTGGCTCGTATCTTATATATTCAATTTCAGCATTATACAATTTATAAATTAATTAGTTTAATTACAAATAATCTCTGTGCATCACGAATATTTTTTATTTGTCACTTTCCTAACACACATACAAAACTTTCAAGATAGCTTTCAAGGTCTTATGGTGTCTATGGCGGAACACAGTGTAATTGTAGTTTATAGCAATTTGCACTTACAAAAATTACGTTTTCTTCTATAAAAGAGAGAATTTCTATTTTTATAAATAAATAGGTTAGTGGAAACGCTAGTTGAATGGAAATGTCGTTAGATTTTACAAAAGTTGTCAAAATTTACTTTGACAAAAAGTAATAACAGTAATTATTACTAACGCATCAAGAAATAGGTTGTGAAGTTATTACACCAAAGCATCGTATATACCAACATCGCCCAATAAATTTTAAGAAGCAAGCAATACTTATAACATTCGCTATAGTTGAGACAATAGCTTCTCGTAATTTGCAAGAAAGGTTTATTAATCTGTTGAAGGACAAATTTAGATTCTATAGAAATTCGTACACTTTGACCACTACAATGCCCATGATACGAAAGTAGACCCACACAACAAACATACATACAAATGTGTATATTTTAAACTTGCGTATTTTTAGCACACTTTAACCTAAATATAAAAGATGCCCGTTTGTTATAACCTTGTTTTAGATTTTAAATATCGCGCTTACCGATCCTCCAACCTCTTTGTAATTTAATTTAGTAATTGTTAGAACATCTTTCCCGCATACGCGCCAACATTTCGCGCAAAAGACCAAATGCCAATTTTCTTCTTGGATAATCCGCGTTTCCAAGTACGCATGTATATATAAGCAACATTTATAATAATCACACGCACGCTACAACATAGAACAGAATCGTTCAAACGGTGTAAATCGGACTCACACACATGTATTCAAACAAGCGTGTCCTGTATTAACATTTCAAGATTCACCTTCGCTTTTTTACGCGATTTAAAAGTGTCTAATTTCGACGTTACTGCCTCTAATAGAATCTATTTAGAGAATATTGTGTAGTTGGGTGAACTTTAACAGGCCAAAAACGCGTCTTGTTTATCGACTCACTTATTATTGACATGAACACTAATGTTTATGAAGTGTAACTGACATTTCAATTGACGATTAAATAAGAGAATTGACGTCTAAAGATCTAATATTTACAATTGAAGTGGAACTTTTTAGCAAGTATTTTGTATTAAACAGTATGAAGCATTGCATAAACAAATAATTTCTTTTCAAACGTACAGTTTTCATTATTAATTTGTAGTAAAACGTCTCGGTGTTTGTAAATAGGATTATACGTCGTTGTAATTTATTACAATTTTAAAACTGCGCCACAGAATAAATACATATCGCTAAGAACAAATTTCAACGTGTATGAGAATAATTGACTTACATTATAATTAATCAAAAATTTGAAATAAAGCTTGACTTTTATGAGCTTCAAGTAGTTTCTTAAAACGAAGGCCATAAATCTTCGTTGCTTTTGCATAAAGATAAAAATTTTTAATGTGGCTAGTAACGCTTCCTACGTGAAATTTAACATGTCCTGTGATAGTCCTTTTACAAGAATATATAAGTTTATGAATACACCATTATTTCCAATTTTCATATGCAATTGATAAGTTATTGTCTTTTTCATTCAAATACTACAAACTTCGATATTCGTAAATACTTGTTTTCCATATACGAGCATGATGAAATTGAATCTGACTATATTGATTAAAATTCCATTATACCCGAGAATCATACATTTTCAAAAGTAAGTTTGAACATTCTAAATTTTAAGTTTCTAAATCAAAATCACTCATATAATGCTTAAGTATTTGACTTATATTTGTAAAGCGTTTCAAAGCAAGACATTCATTTTTGAACTATGAAACGACCACGCGATATTGAAACCGATATTTTTTAATTGTAAATATGAAGAAGATTCATAATACGCCCAAATATGCAAGAAACCAATGTATATCATGTAACAACGAACTCCACTATTTTTTATAGTTGACCGGCGATAGACCACTGAAAATTTAAATTAAACAGTGGAAGATTTAGAAGATATTAACATGTAGTGCTAATGTGTAACGTCTTCAGTGGACAAGACTGTGTCGGTATAAAATGCAAGTTTTCATGGTTTAGTTTACTAAATTAATGCAACCTTTTGGAACATCAGACCATTACTCCCAGTTAAAAGTTTATAGTAATTATTCTTTATTACCCAACCGTGTCAACTAACCAATTGCAAAGTAAACTTAGTTTCATGTAATGCGTATAATACAACGAAGGCAAAATAATATGATAAAATATACAAGATATTACATTTTACCTAATTAGCCATTACAAAAGAATAAACTTCATATTAACTTAGAGAACAGAGATACATAGATTTACATAAAGAAAAGAATGAATACATATCACTGAATTAGCAGAAAATGATAATTTCTTGTACTAAAAGTTGTATTTAAAGGTGCACATCTATGTTGTAGGAGTAACAAAGGAAAATGTAACTGAAAAATTAGCAGAGTTAGTTGCTGGACGTAAAAATCAATACCAGATACTAGATCAATTGAATCAATTACGCTACGAACCAATTTCTAAATAAAGCGAGTTGCAGCAGCAGATAAGTGGAAATATTCTATTATGTTTGAAACTCATGAATTTTAAAAACTTTCGTTGTAACCGCTAGATATATGCGAGGGGCGCCCAATAAATCCTTAGAAAAAGGTAGGAAAACAAAGTATCTTCTGTAGATTTCTATTTATTTTTTAACATAACCTCCATCTAACTCTGTACACATTTCTAAGCGTTTCTTCAGCTGCTCAACCATTCCAAAAAGTAGGATTTCGTAAGGTCTTCAAAATAGGTATCCGTTTGGGTGATAATGTTTTCTTTCGTTGTGAATCATTGTCCACCTGGCCACTTTTTCGAATTTGTAAGTAAAAGGAAGCCACTGGGGGCTAAATCTGGTGAATATAGTGGATGTTGTAGTAGTTCGAACTTCCATTCCATTATTTTGGCCATCGAAACACCGCGGTGTGTACTTATATACTGTATTGATGGAAGAGGATTTTCTCTTTTCAAATGAGGACTTCTTTTCTCGATTTCTTCGCTTAACCAGTTCAATAACGACGCGTAATGCTCTCCAGTTATTATTTGTTTTTTTCTTTTTTCAAGCGGTCGGTGTAGATGATTTCGTGTCTATACAACTTCGAGACTATCACCTTGCCAGCTAATTTCACTATCATTCCATTCGTCGGAGCCCATTCGCCATTAAAAGCCTACTGCTTTGTCCATTTCTTTGCCTTTGAAGTGTAGAAGTGTATCCATGCTTTGCTCGTAGTTATGTATCGACCACGCTCTTCACTGAAGACAAACACGGTACCCAATTTTTCGTGCAAAATTGAAAACGCTGTACCTTGCGATATGACTGCGGTCTTAGCTATTTCGGGCACTTTGATTTGTCGATCATTCAGAACTATAGCGTGGATTTTGTCGGTCATTTCTGATGTAATCTTTCATTGGACGTCGATTCAGCTTTGATCTCGATCGGTGTTAATTCGTTTGAATATAAATGTTTGATCACCCCTAAAAACTCATCTTTCTCCATTTTTCTACATAAATAACAATTCTTTCCTTAAATCGACAGTAAAAGTGAAAGCGCGTTATGAACATGGCCGAGGCTTTGACTGCTGCCTAGTGACTAATGATCTTTAGAAACAAAACATTTTTGATACTAGCTCTCTCTCTTAGGTTTTCTAAGGATTTCTTGAACCATCTTCCTAGTAAGGTGATTACACAATTGAAGCATATCCTAATGTAGTACCAATGATTGCAAAATATAAAGATTTTAATGTTGTATGATCGGCGTTACTATATAATACAATCTAGAATCCTTTGGAATACATACTGTATATGCGCGGTGTAAATATATATACAAGGGAAGTATCATACAAAACAATGAAATATCTAAATGTGGTAATACTCTCTATGAACACCGACCCCAAATTAGAACCTTGGGCTACAGCGGAAATCAAAGTTCTTCCGAACAAAAGCTATTGAATTGAAAGTAATTAGTAGTATAGATAAATCCGGGTGCGCAGGTAACGAATGGACTCTCGCATGCGAAACACTAGTCAGTATTTACTACGCTGTCTGCTAGAATGTACGTTATAGTAGCAGCGAAAGTACTATGTGTTCTTTAATAATGTCGAAGGTACGTAGATCGAGAAAACAGCTATCATTAAATACAGTGAACAGGTTCATTAAGAATAGCTTAAGACGGCGCAAAAATTACGAACACATTGTAAACGGCAATAGCAAAGTGCAAAAGATAATAATCTCAAAATCGGTGTCGCTGCTAAATACGAACAGTTCTTATTTAATTTATTTACAATAGTGATTCAGCGTAATCTGGCGTTTACTTACTTACAACGATTCGTTTATTTTATTTTGGAACAAATACACACGGTACGAAATTATTTACCATCTGTGCTTGTGTATTTAGGAAATAAAATTAAGGCTGCCCTGGAAAATAAAAAAGTGAGCTTGTGTGTGGATGAAAGATCTGTACTTAATATTAGGGTGCGCAAAATAGAACCACATCAATCGTCATCTTCAATTTTATTAGCTTCCAGACGAATAGAAGAATGTACTGTTCAAGTAATTTCAAAAGTGGTGTGGGAAAAATTTGAAATATCTAGAAATCAATATTTAACGTTTATGACAGATGGCGCCGCAACCATGTTTTTTATAGATTTTGCTAGACTTAGACAAATTTTTGAAGGTTCGTCTGCAGATGCGCCAAGTTGTTTTAAAGATTTTTTAGATTATGCAAATATAACATCACTAACAATAAATGCAGATCGATCTTTTTCTTTATACAAGAATATATTTTCCTCGCGGCGGATGCGTTTTGCAGAAATAACTTTGGAAACGCACATTATGTTAAAAATAAATTTAATCTAACTTTTATTCTTTATACATATGACTAGAAATGGCAATTTCACGTGTTCGTTTAGTAATAAATAGATTATATATATCTAGATCGGTTCATAATCTGCAAAAACCATCTTGAAAGGTTTTTCGTATCTAACATCGAAACGGCACCATTCTCCATAGCATATCTCTACATACTGACTCCCTTCGCATGCAAGAGTCCCTTTATTAGCTGCGCCGATCGTGCGCACTCAAATTTCCCTATTTTGGTACTTCGTCCAATTACTTAAGTATAAAGGCAAGAACTTGCTAAAGGAAAGGTTCATTCCAAGGGCACTAATTCTGGAAACTAAAATTTCGCTGTCGATTATATATCGATTGCTCGTTGTAGTAAATTCGGATAAACTTGATTGGAAGACAAGACCTCGCAAAACCATCAAGGTATTACCGTTAGTGTTACTAACTACCAACAGGATTTAAAGGTTTCAACACTATCTCTAGCCATTAATTTGAGGAAGAATCATATTTCCAAAAACAAATAAAGCGTGTTTCAAGGTTGTTGGTTTGGACCGTCATTTTCGCTAAATGATATTTTTCTGCTTGTATTTACTTCCTTTGTTGATTTATCAAATTTGATTGAACACAGGAAACTTTATCCTTTTTTCTTTGAAAGAATGAAATTGAACTATGTTTCGGATTTTAGCCAGTAAAAAAGTATTTGTTTCTCAGTCTACATATTACAACAACTAATTTCATATTTTTTATAAAGCACGAAAATAATACTGATTACTTTATCAGTTCAATCTTACTGATGCTCTAATTTTTACTCGTCAAGAGCTGTACCTTTTCTTATTTTTCCTTGAACTAAACTGAAATACAATCTGATAAATTTCTTATTAACTTCATTGAGAACTCGACACTATGTAAAACACAATTTACAATTAACTTTCCCTAGTTATTCAACATTGGGAGCAGGATATAGCGAATTCCTTTGTCGTTGAATGTAAACGTTTGTTTCAAGGAATTTAATAGTGTAAACCTGGAGAGATTCTTTGCGAAAGAATTTTCCGGTTCTTGGAATCCCGGTTTAAAGTAGAGTTCGTATGTTTTAAATATGCCAATCAAGTCGCTTTGATTCTAGCGAAATGGAGGTTTGCAAATATGTCGCATCGCGTCAGTGCAGAGTAAATTCGTTTACACATTTGTACGTATTACCAAATTCTAGTCTGTAAAAATCTAGGTCATCGACCGTTGGTTTTATGGTATGGCACTTTTCATTTAAAATTGATTTGAATGTAGTGGTCCAACAAAGTACTCAACTAGTATTTCAGTATAATAAAATAATTACACAATTGTTTCCATTTGCTTAGACATTGGGCAATTCATTTTTTGAGGATCGTGGACAGGGCTGCATCTTTCATAAAATTACTTGCGTTATTGTTGAATCAAAGAGATCGGTCGGTGGGACAAATTTATGTTGCTCGAAGATTGCTTGGGACATTCTCGGAAGGAAGAGGGGCAATATGTATCGTAACATTATCTACATGTATGTCACTATGACAATAACAAAGCCCACTCTCGACTGTGTATATAATAAAAAACTCACAATATTGGGGGATAATTAACTCCGTTTTACCCTCTACGGCGAAAGGTTCCTTTCGGCATACATACGATATACTGATATGTGTTCATTATTTTGGTTTAGATATTTAGCATCGTTGGCGGTGTACATGACCGTCATTGTCGCGCCAGTACACTTGAATTTCTATTACAGTCCGCGATAGCGAAACTGTGAGTTTGATCGTCCTCGTGGTTGGTAGTTGTTGGCTGCAGAACCTCTTCGCTGCTACGAAGTTCTGTAGCCCATATATACATACGCCGGCTTTGTATACGTACGTTGGCTTGCTTCTACTGGCTTCTTCTAGACCTGTGATGCGGGGCTTTTCAAGTTTACTGAATTGTTGATAATGAGCACTTGGTCGACCATGTTGGATTTCTGAGCAAGAATAGATTGTCAAGGCTAATAATGCTTGTAGGCCGAATTGGAAATGTTTTCAACTCTTATTTATAAGAAAGGGTACTACCAGTTTTCCGACAGACATTAATATAGTTTTCACAGTTTAATGGTTATTATCTAATTATACGTAGTATATATTATCTACCGTAAAAGCTTTGATGTATTACAATTGGGTGTGCTACTACTTCAATAAGCACTATTTTGAGAATACCACTACTTCAAATTCAGAACCTAACTTATACGACTGTTTCATTGGACTGCTCTATCTCTCGAATACGTAAGTTACGTACAAACTCTCATACGTGTGTTTTTTCTCTGCATACATATTGACGTAGAACGAATGATTTGTTATGGCTTCCGGCTTGAATAAATAGGAGCACTCACGAGTAGTCTGAAAGGTAACAGAGTGAAAATTCTTAGAGAGAAAACAAATATCGTTGTGTACTCGCTTGGTCTATTTCACGGCGCCAAGCGAAGAACAAAAAATTGAATGAAATAGGGTGAGCGGATCATGAAATATTCAGTGCAATGGGCGTGCTTTTGTATTCGGCTCGACTAATGCGTAAACGACTACAGAAAACTTTTTTTTCTTTAGTAAATGTATTAACTTTTAAATATTGCGCTTTGCTAGAGATTTATTTTCTTTTCTATTATCCTTATATTTGCAGTAATAGCTGTAACGTTAATTTTGACAGTAACCTAAAAAGGATTGTAAGAAATATGCGACTGGTGCATAGAAAAAGCATTTAATATAGTGTTGTGACATTGCTTTAGTCAGTTTAAAATGGAAAACCATTATTAAACATAGTGTCTACTAAGCTCAAAGCTTTCAATCGAGAGTTTAAGAAAAACCAATGCTATTGCCATAGTAACCAAGCAAACCTAGAAGCCTTGAACACAATAACCAAATGAAAAACGTGCGTTTACTTTCAGTGTTAGATACATTGCTACAGATATAAATTTCTTATACGTGGATATATTACATATAATGATATACGGTGCTATTTAAAAATTGGTTTGAATTTGCTCCAGTTTGTTAATCAAAAGGTTTTGTATATTTTAAAGGCGTTCTAATGCAATATCTAGATAGAGACAAGCATGCAATGTAATCTTGCTTACGCTAAAATGTTTTGAGTTTTACGTGTATTTTTTGTATTTGCAGTTTTTGTGCCATTATTGTGTTGCTGACAATCTTGGTGGCAAAACTTGTACCGTACTTTGCTTTTGTTACCTCTTTTGTTCTCTTCCACGGCCCTCTTTGGTTATTACTTTGTTAGACACCGGGAAATCCTTATTCCTTATTGGTTTCCAATCTTTATTATATATTTATTTATCATTATTTGATTATAATGAATGTATAATGTACTGCGACACTTGCTGAAATGTTGTTCATAGCATATGTAGCGCACTATACAGAACTTAAGTTCAGCTATAAAGAAAAAATAATACTATCATCTTTAATGTATTTGAAGATCAAGGCTCAACTGCAGATGAAGTGGTCAGTGGTAAAGAAACTGTTAAAGCTGTTATCTACCATTTAGGTATAAACCTGAAAAGCATTCACACGTTAAGATTGGATAAATTCAACCCATCAAAAAATAATATCAAGAGACCAATAAAGGTAGCGCTGCCCAGTTTCGATGATGTGTTCCGCGTGCTACGTAATTGTAGGAAGATGAGGAATCTGTCTGATTTTTTCTCTTTCCAGAGATAAAATTCCCTTCCGAGTTGTAACAATATACGTTCGTCAAGCAGCAATTACTTGATCGTAAAAAGGCCGGTGAAGCACAGCTCATTACCAAGTACATATGCGGCGTTCCTACGATTGTGAAAACTTCATTGTCAGAAAACTAAACGTGTCCAACAGAAATAATACTTCATTTCGGTTCATATACCAAAACTCACGAACTTCCGAAACCACAGACTATCGTTGATGCATTCGCAAAAGTTTTCTCGAATTACCGGTTGTCTGCGCTTTCAACAATACACCAAAAAATGTCTAAGCGAGAAATGTCTTGTAGCATGGCTAAGCTTAATTCCACCTCCACATGTAGTCATGATGGTATAACTAGTTTCTTTGTAAAGGATTGCGCATTGTGTCCATCCAGTGTTGGTGCGATCGTAATAGAATTAGTCTAAACATTTATAAATGTGCGATAGTAAGCCAGTCCAAAACTATAACACCCATTACTTCCTTCCGCGTAATAAGCGTCTCAATGTTTACGTTACTATCATTTTTTATAAATTTATATTCACTTGTCCTGTAATGGAACTTAATCATATGGACAACATTAATCATATTATGGACAATAAAGATTGCTGTTATTATTACTACTATTAAGTGTCTGGTTGGCTGTGTACGTGTATATATAGACATATTTTTTAAAGGTACTATACGGTGTCTATTACGTAAATAGGTGTAATTCAAACATTCGTCAAAGTTAGAACTTTGGGACAGTCTGTATTCACGAAATAGTTGTTAATGTGTGTGCATGACAAATATCGAATTAAAGCATGCTTTATCGAAATAAATGGCACAATCACTTGCACAGAACAGAACAAATTATATTGTTCTGACGCGGTAAGCAAGTTTCAGTACCTTGCACTAATTGCAATAGTTAATTGAAAATTTAAAGCCACGGCATGTGTTTCGCCGTCAACGGCTCGTTAGCCTGTCATTGTGGAATGTATTGCATTTGATGTATTTATCGTACACTGACATGGTTCAAATAACTAAATTGATTTTTTTTACTTTATTTTGTTACTTCAAAGATATTTTGTTTGAATTAACAATATCAACATATTTATTTGTCTAAGAATTTTAGTTGGAGCAATCATAATTTGGTTGACACAACTATGTGGATTTTTCAATGTATATGTATACAAAATAATTGCTAAGCAGAAATTTCTCGTATGCGCGCTTAACAACGCATTAGAGAATTTAGAGAGTCTATCTAGTCACCGAAAGAAAGGAATAATTCAGCCTGCCTTTGTCATCTTTAATACACAGTCATCGAATTAAAATAGAAATAATTAGTTAAGAAACTGCTACAAGATTTAAGAAACATTGCTTATTGGCTTTAACGACGAGGCAAGATTTTAAATTCCGCATAGGACGTTTTTTAAGCTGTAGGATCATTTTATGATTTGTGAAATGACAAAAATCAAGATCACACATTTTTGCAGGCATTTAGAATAGGATACCATGTTATCAGCTTTCCGGAAGGGGAAAAACTGACGAGTGATTTGCTCTGTTGTTCTCTTTAGTTGGGCGTATAGGACGAATAATCGTTTTTCCGTGGGGCCGTATTGTTTCTGAATAGTGTCGTTAATATAGTTCTGATTATCCAATAGGTTGAGAAGATGTATTAAACGTCTTTCTGTTTTTTAATGTCAATGACCTTACGTTTAGACAGGCGAAAGGTTGTGAAAGTTATCAAAGAAGTGATTGTGATGCACGTATGTATTTGCATTTGGGTATAAAAAAATGATTCTATAAATCATATGATGAGTTCATTTTAAATATGTTCGTTTCTCAAAATTTCTCATTTCAGTATATATTTAGTAGAACGTTGATCTTAACTGTTATTTTGGTATATAGAAAGATCATATTTGTTTTTCTTTTGACATTCGAAACTCAACTTCAGCACAAATTTTTAACCCAGTGCAGGATTTGCAATTGTTGAAGAGCGATGGGTAGATATCACACGGTGTAGGTGACATTCCTAACTGTGGATAGAGTATCTGATATGGTTTAGTGCCGAAGGTCGTAAATGTAAGAATTACAAGACTTGTTTAGTTATTTTACATGGTGTATGTTTAAGGAAGAATAACCATATATGGAATATTTGTCCGGGCTCAACAGGGTGCATTGACGCCTGAGGAGATGCAATCAATGAAAGCAAATGCGTAGCTGCCAGGTTCACCAACAGGCTAAAGCCGTACGAGAACAATATGGCCGATGGAAGGGCCAGGTTGCATTGGTGTACTTCCGCGAGGTGCTTGAATTTCCGAAATAGGGAATAAATTCCTCAGAGCGAAGCGATAGAAAGATCGGGAAATATTCTGAACACTGAACGTTACAGATTTTCAGATTTTCCTGATTCGTACGAAATTTCAAGAGAATTCTTAATTAAAGCAATAATCGAGCAATAGAACCACCCATCCCTTAATGTGTAGGTGTCTTAGACCAGTAACAAGGTATGATAAATATGGAAGATTGTAGAGCTGTCTCATGGAGACTCCAGCTCATTCCTAGTATCAGAGAGTGAATCATGAATATGTGTAAATATTCACGAAAAACTTAGATCGGTAGTTCCCGTAAGAAAAGACATTTACTTTAAAATTTTTCCTTTACGAAGTTAATCTGTGATGTGAATTGTACCAATTGTGATTATGTCTATTTCCTTTTCACGATTACTAATTAAAAAAAGAAGTGAGTACTTAATCTTTTAAATCACCTTCACGTACGTGTCAAGCTAAAGATAAAACTAGATCGCAATTTGTCATCATTATTTTTAGCACCTTTAGCTTTGTGGTCTCTATAAGATTTCAGTGACGTCATTTATCAACTTATACTAAGTTTCTTGTAGGTATTAAACGTAGGTATTAAATATTATACATGTTGTAAGTCAGTAATTAGAAGCAATCGCATCGATTACTGTTACTGCCTCTTCTGGGTGCTAAAGTAATTACAATAAGCGGGGTCCGGTATACTTCGGAACGTTGAAAATCGGCAGGGTACTGAGTTAGATTGTTACTAGCATCACGGTAATTAGTCATAAATTCATTTCTCATGAATCATGTTTCATTATTCGAAGCAACAGCAGTAATCGCAAGTTTCTATTACGGCTTGTCCGTATTCGCGAATTTCTTCCAGGTTCTCGTGTTTCCCGACTTGTTTTACGAAGATGAAAGCGTATAAGGATTTACTGATGCGGCTTCTAACGTTATCTACGCCCTCGGGATACATCAGAAATTATAAATATACAAAAAGACGTAAAATGCATTAGACTTTGCGCTCTAGTAGCAGTTTCAGAGCCCTTAGATGATTTATGATGCAAACTTCTTCCTTATAATACCCTGCATTTCTCAGTACACATAAATATTTCCAGTGACGTGAAAGCCAGTGCGGTAAGTAAAATGTAACATATAACTTAAGATTTATAAGTTGGATTTCTTTAAGCTATGTACGTAAAAGTTATTTGGTCAAGGAAGACGTAAGATTGTATATAAGTCGATCTCAATCAAGTTTCCAAGTATATTTCACAGGCAACTTTTTTTTATTGGAATCCTATATTCTTTCTTACTGAAACATTTTAGAACACTGGAATCTAATTTAATAGGATACTACGGAAAATAGCATTGAAGGCAAGATTTTTCAACAACCATTAGGATATTAAATTCCCTATTAACTCATTAATGGCCAAGCAAACATATGTATAGTAAATATAAAACATTGAAATTTTTGTATGTTTCTCTCAGTAGGCATGATATTTTGGCAAAATCTATTAACAGGACATTATGAACGCATATAAGTACGTATAATATCGATTTCTATGAAATATCCTCTATTCCTTTTGGTATTACTTTCCCGTGTTCCATTGAACAATTTGGGAAACTTTTTATTACTGTAGCTTAATAAAAGGTATTATTTTCATCAAAAAATTCAGGATGGACCTTTATGTTTTGGACATTTTTTTAAGTATACCTTCTAAAGGCCTATAATAGGGGAGAAAGGTACTGTGGGAGTTCCGGTGGTAGAATTTTGCTTAAAAAGCATATTTAATCACTTTTTGGAGTCAATTCTTGAGAGGGTAAATTGGGAGTGGCCAGTTTTCCACGAGCAGGTTTAAAGATTGGATAGCACTTCTTTGTTGCTAACCAGAATCCTAAGCTCATATTTTACACTCTAAAGGACTGAATTTTCAAAAATTAATACGTATCTCCAAACAAAAGAAACTAATGTTAAAAATTTCGTGTTTGTGTTTTCAATAGTTTCGGCCTAGCATTAATGAGTCAGACAAGCAGAGCCTTCTTATAAAATTATCATAGGTGGCGTCGAACGTTGAAATGTACGAAATAACAGATAGATGAGGGTGACAGTGACAGAGGAAATTATAATGTGCTGTAAATAAATACACGCAATAAATTAAAAATGTAAGATGCTGTTATTTATTTTTTGAATTATACCTTTAATCAGAATCCTTTAAATTCGCCTCTTTTTTATACTTTTCTAGAGCCTATATTGGAGATAACATGTCAAGAGAATAGACAATGATATGATGTAGTAGTTATTTTTTTCATGTTTGTACTTAAAAAATGCAACAATATGGACGTTTACATTTCATACATTTCTGACTGATTTAACCTTTAATACAATATTGGACAGCTTCTCTGCAATTTCAAAATTCGTAAAAAAGAAAATCAGGGTTATTTGAGCTCTCATTTTTTCTGAACTACATAGATGTGTACTATACTACATCAACTGTAATCAACACTGTAAAAGTGTCTTTCTCTTTCAAAAGACAAAAAGTGATGTAGAAGTAGTTGTAGATGTAGATTTTGCGTAAAATTTTCCGAACAGTGGTGTATTGCAGCTGCAGTTATGTTGTTATTGTATTAACGTCACTGATTTCTATTTAATCTCTTCTCCTTTTTCCTTTTCAACTTAGACATCACTAATCCTTGGTCTTCCTAATTTCGGGGGATCGATTACAGATCCTGGTCACATATATAGATATAGTAAACTCTTTTTGTTCGAACTCTATCGAAACTTAATTAAACTGCACAGCATATTTCTATTTCTGCGGTCCCGCGTTGCGAAAGAACACTAACCTATGAAAACAATTATCGTTCGTATTTTAAAAAAGGCAACTTTCGCCCGCCCACAAAAGATAACATTAAATGAATTTTTATTAATATCCCTCCACATACATCACCGCCCAGAAAACAAAAACAGATAACAAAAGAGAATGCAATATAACAACTCTGCTTCCCCAATACCTAACAACTATCCGAAGCGAGTTTCGTCTAGTAGAAATAAACACACCGAATGTGCAATAAAAAATATCCGTATAATTACAACACGTTTCGTTGGTAGATAGGTATGCATTTTGTGTTTTCCCGTTGGGAAGTTAATAATATAAAAATAGCAAATTTAATTGGCTCACCGACAAACGCTTATGCAAGGGTATGGCTTATGTTCTCAAAGATAATATCCTACGATAGATTTTTGATGATGTTTTCAGAAGATATTATTGAAACAGCGAGCGCACGAGCTTTTATGAGGTTCTAATTATTTGTTTATTGGCAAATATCGGTCGTACTTGGACTTTATGCATATGCAGAAGAAATGTTACAATTACTTCTGCAATTGTAACAAGTTCCACTACTAGGGGACATTTTGTAGTAATTAGTAAAATAATATTGCAGTAAACTATCGTGACACAAAACTTTTTACAGAACTGCAAAATTTGGATATTTTTCAAATAAACCACAAGTTAATTGTCAAGAAAATTGCAGCCATTGTGTGAATAATTAAAACTCTCTATTAGCAACTACTACATTACAAATAAAGCATATTTACCTTCCTAGACCAAAGCCCGCTGGTCTCTGAATAATTTAAAAAAGTTATGAAATCGATTATTTGTTACAAATAAAGAACCTCAATTGACAAGTACGGAGATTTTCATCGAATGAAGTGGCTAAACGCATATTTTGCAAAATAAGATGTCCACTACTGTTTGGGCGGATTAAGGGGATGAAACTATTGCTGGAAAGATTGTATAGCCTTACAAGAAGACTACGTTACTACGTACGTACTATGGGATTTCTGTTAGGATTGAAACTTTTCAGATTACCCTTTTGAAAGCTATCGTATATATTCCGAACGTGAACATCTTTTATAAGCTTTAAAGCTAATAAAGATGGTTATATGTTTTTAAAGAAACAAGGAAAGAATTCTATTGCTTTTCTTCTATCTCGAAAGTACTTGATTTAAGAACATAAGTTACTTTGTTTACAATTATGTAATAGTGAATGAAGGGTGTGTACACTGAGACACTCTATGTGTACAAATATTCTAAAAGCCTGAGAAAATGTAAAAACCATTCAACTTTTATATTCGAACACTTAGTTTAATTTTGAAAGCCAGAATGTGAAATCTGTCGGTGGAGTAAATTATGTAGAGCATGCCAGATGATTTATACTGTGGATTTTGTAATAAAGAGAATTCAATATTGCAAATCATCCCCGATACATGAATTTTATGGGAAGGGACGAAAAATTTGTATTACGACCATCATATTTCATATCAAAATTCTGCTTCTTTGTCGTGTTGTGATGTCCAAATTCGGCATCTTGACCAAATAAGAAGGGATAGTGTATCTGACTAGTTTGGAACGTTAACATTTTCAATTTGCAACATTGCTTGTTATTTCGATTTGCTTTGTTATTTTATTGAATTCATCAGTTACATTATGTGTCGCTCAATATGCTTACGGTTAATGTTATCATCCCTGGTCAGAAATGAGCATCATTCACGTAAAATTTAGTCATGATTAAATTTGTTCAATCGTGCCTGTCAATCATATTACATTTACTTACGACGTTATTCATCAATCCATGAATAATCGTTAGTTACAACAGATATTATTCATCTGTACTAATCAACGCTTATTCGTTACTGACTAGTCATGACTAATCTTTAATCTCCTTCATGATTAACACCGCTCATGAACAAAGTTTAGTCGCTAGTCATAAGTTCTGATTGATTTAGTGAAATGGTGGTCATAAGTAAGCATCCAAATATCTTATTGTATTCATTATAAGTTTGCTACTATTGTGACTAAGTAAAGTCCTAGTGCATAAAATAGTAGTTATAATTCTGTACTCACATGAATACAAGTACTAGAGATTTAGTTCTTTTCCTTTAGTATAATTTTTGTTTACATAAAGACTTTCAATTCTACTTTAGGTAGTCACCTCAAGAAAGCATTTTAGCTGCTAATTGTGCGACTTTTTTCTTTGTGTGTTACATATACAATAACATCTGAATGAAACCGGGAAGTATAGGCTATACATTGTAACTAAACTTTTAATCATTAGTTATGAATAGCGTGATTTTTAATCATAATCATTAGTCATGCTGATGAATAATATTTGCCCATCTCTTGAGAACTTGAAGCTTTCTAGCCGTCACTTTCAGAAAAAGAAAAGAAACAATTCTGTAGTATGCCACTGAATATTTTCAATGCATTCAATGGAATACATTAAAAACTTTTTGAAATATTAAAAGGTTGATCGGAGGCACATTAGTTGTGTGTACGTACATAATATTATCCATGTTTACAGGAAGTTCGAGACTATGATCATATTGCCTTGTATTCCTTTGTAGATGGTATTTTATTAAACATTAAAATTAAGAATCTTCCAAGGATAAAAATTAAGTCCTGTTGTTGCTTATCACCCAGTTATTGTTCTCGTTTTAATCAACTACTAGATTACAATAAGTTCTTAATTTATTATTTCCATGGATTTAGTTACTGCTACCATGCTAAAGCTAAATCTTTATTAACCTCTAATTTAAAATTAAATTGATGCAAACAAGATATGTAAACTTCAATTATCAAATATAAACTTGTTTATATGTGAATAAAAGGTGAATATCTTAAATACAAGAAGTTATATTAAGTGGGGTAAAGGTGTTGCTTTTCATTAGCTGTTATCGTTTGGTTATTGTCCAAGAATATATAGCGAATAAAAGGTAATTACACAAAACGTAACTGCGAGCCTGATAATACTTGGTAAAGTTAGGAAAAGGCAAACTCTTTTACATTTTTTGTATCTATTTGTTTGTATGCAACGTGAACTTAGCAACGTAAGCATTTGTCCGCTTTACGTCAATAAATCAATGAGAGATGAGTAGCTAAGTATGACAAGAACTTTTCTCTTTAGTTTTATATATTTCTCTTGTAGGGTGTAGGATTATTTAAATACGTATACGTAACAGATTAAAAAAGATTATCTTTTTTCATAGTTACAGTACGTAGACGTACCGTTCCTTTTCTCTTCTTCTAAGCCCTAAATTGATTACAACAAATGGGGCTCATCGTGCCAATGTTAACCTAATAAAAAATAAACTATTGTCGTTGTATGTTAGTAACCAAAAACATTGCAGAATTGTATCAACGCCAAGAAAAAATTCATAGAAAGGTATAATCATATTGCTCTTAATAATTTGCGATATGGTAAGAGATTACACGTTTGCTTGATATTTCCCCTATTATGAGACCTGGTTTAATTAAAATAGAAGCTTTTACGTGTTTCTAAAATAATTAGTTGGAAGCGCGACAGAAGCTTAATTTTATCTGCATAATCCCCACCTAGACCTACTAAATTTTCTGTAGATCGAACACATCCAAAATAACAGCAATAAATTCGATAACACGCCAATTTAGATACAAATACAAAAAATAGGGAGCCAACTGTACGGTTGGATTGATTTACCTTTACACTGGACGTAGAAAATAACACGTTTTTATTATTATCGTCCAAAAAGAAAACTAGTTTTTTATATAGACAAGCAATAATTTGGTAGGAAGTAAATTACTATCATTAATGTTGCGTGATGCATAATTATTGATTGAATTAGTTTACGGCGAAAATCGAATAGACACTTTATTTTTAGATTGGTAGCTATGGTCTACGTACAAAATATTGATGGAGATAGATAGGGATAAAATATGGAATAAATTGCGTACTTGAACCTCTTGAATGTCATACAGAAATATCTTTTCAAGTGATACTACATCGATACTTCTATTCTTGTTAGCACTAGTACTCTTTGAGTTCTAGTAAGTATGATAGTAAATGAATCAATTTATTTGAATTCAATTAAATAGTTGCGTTCGATATAGATTCACTTCTTATTTCAATTAAACAATAATGAAACATCTGAGGTAACTGAGTATAGTACTTTTACTTAGCTGACATAATATTGAACAAGACATCTTAAAAAAACAATACCTAGAAACACGTATATAACTAAAAAAAGGTATATAATTTTTCACGACGGGCAGAGTGTTAAGGGCTTAACATTTTAATGATGGCTCTTACAATCTTAGTTCAGAAACAAAGCTTCAGTAAAGAATACAAACAGCTTCAGAATAACAAGAAAATAGAAGCGCCTATTTACTGACTTTAAATCCTTTCATGGATCAGAATAGAATAATAAGGGTTGGTGGACGCCTCAAACAATCCAATATTCCGTATCCGCAAAAGCATCAAATATTGCTTCCAGCTAAATACCAATTCACTAAATTGATTATTCATCGCGAACACATTAAGCTATTGCACGCAGGCATTCAACAAACTATAACTGGTATACGAACAAGGTACTAGCCACTATCGTTAAAAATTTTTATAAAAGCTGTAATATGGTAATGTCTAACTTGCATCAAGGCAAAACCCATATGCACGGAATATATCGTGAGCGAGGCAAAGCTTTAGAGAATGTAGGAATAGACTATTTTGATCCTGTTTATATCCTAGGCGGTACTAGACCAAAGCATAATCTAGTAAAGGTGTATGGTGTAGTATTTGTGTATTTCCTAGCAGCATCAAAACATTCTGTTGCTAGACGAGGAAGCATTTCAAATACTTACTCAGATAATGGTACCCAATTTGTTGGATCTAACAGTGAGCTAAAGAAATTCGTGAAACAACTGAAAGAGCGAATACAAACTGAACAAGTTAAAGCATATATGGCTCATAACGATATAAAGTGGCACTTCATTCCACCAAGATCTCCTTACTTGGGAGGTCTCTGGCAAAGTGCTGTAAAATCCGTCAAGGTGCACTTGACTCGAATAATGAATTTCGACTAAATTTATAATATATAAAAACTAAAATTCGAAGAACATTTCTGGAAAGGGTGGTAAAATGAATACCTAAACCAACTTCAAAGAAGAAACAAATGGCAATCAAACCAAGGACCTACCATTATTCCTGGAAGTCTAGTTCCTATACGTGAAGATTTCAGCACGCCATGCAGCTGATTAAGAGTTGTGGAAGCTTTTCCAATCAAAGATGGCATCGTACGCGCAGCCAGCGTACAAACTGCCCGCGATATACTACAGCGGCCCACCACGAATCCGTGCTTGCTGCATCCATTGGACCTACCCCGAATGCGGACACACCAGAAAAAACTTTCCAGGCAGTGAATTGCCAAACAGTGTAGTGACGTGTTGAAGGCAGTGCCTTCGAGGAGGCCGGTATGTTAAGAACTTAACATTTTATTTTATTTTATTTTATTCTATAACTTTAACCATCTTCATTTATTTTGTAAAAGTAATATTTTGTTTATGTCTATTTTATGCTAAATTAAATGTTTCATTTGTTTTGTTTTATATAAATTCATATAATTCGTAGTCAGCATCACTTAAAATTAAAAACTTAAAAATTCCTTTAATTTCTCATAAAGTTTGCATAAAATATACAATTCTCTCTAATCAAAAAATATCTTTATTAATCATTTGTTATATCTGTTTGATGTTGCTACTGCTAATGTGCGTATCGGATGGAGCGCTAGGCAGGGAGTCTCCTCCAGTAACACGCCAGTACACGTGCTTTTTACACTTACAATTACTTACGGAACATATATTGCTATCGGTTTACAAATCATGAAGCGGACCTTCATTACGTAATTACCACAAATCAAATCTGCAGTTTAAAGGTATCTGTGGCTGTTAATTTTCTAGTATTTTTCGGCCAAATAATGTTTCTGATACTGTTGTTCACTTCTGTAAGTTTTGAAATTTTGTTTTCACTTAAAAAAATCTTTCTTGAATGTGTTGTTTTAGCTTTTCGTTCTTTTGAATATTTTTATTTTGTTCCAGGATAAACAATCAACCATTGAGGTAAACATTCAACGTTGAAACATTTCTTTTGTTCTTGTTGTCGGTCAATTTGTAAATGACTTGATGTATGTAACTTAGATACATATACATCTTCTTGGTAGGCGAAAACTCAAATATACCCACATTTTGTATCCTGAGAATGTTAACAGTTGTTTATTAAATTTTCCAAATAATATAATCATAACACAGCGTAAGCTTTCACGGCACACTGCACTGCACTGGGGTGCAGCAATCGGAAATGTATCTCCTGCGATAGACAATTTATTTATGGAAGCATTTGAAAAAGAAGCTATAAGCCCGGGCGAAAAGAAATCGGGTGCTGGCTGTGATATGTCGACGATACCTTTGTAATATGGCAACAGTAAGAAAAGAGATTGCAACAGTTCTTGGTACATATCAATTCGCACTACCCAGCCTTTAAATTCACCACGGAGAAAAAAGAAAATGGAAATTTGGCACTCTTGGATGTAATGGTAAGAGGGAATACTACAACACATAGTATTTAGAAAGAAGACGGACACCAACAGCAACTACCTGAGAGAGCTTTCCATCATTCGATGCAGAAGACGGTGGTAATTAAAACCTTACTATCCGGAGCTGAAACCATCAGTGATCTAGCCATATCTAGCCAGTGAGAAGATATATCTGGAGAAAGTACTGTAGAACAATGATTGACATAAAAAAGCTACTAGGAAGAAGATGCCTCTAAAGTCAACTACAGAGGATGTTGCGTTTATCATACGTAACGGGAGTCACCGAAAAGGTACACACAAAGTCAATCCGGCAACGTCTACCGACCGCTAAGACATGAATCACGCAAAAGGTATCTAACAAGATGATGACATGTCAATGTCTGTGTGCTACGATGGACAAACAGGAAGAGTTATCGTTGCAAGTATAAAGAAACACGAAAGGAACCCATGATTTAATGGAATCGAGCAATCAGCGGTAACATATATCGATAATAGTAATAAAATAATAATAATAACGTTTACTAGGCAATAGATTAAATTCACTTTGCATGAATTATAACTATTATAACATAATACTTAAAACTAAATTAAATTTTTGCAATTAAAGCTCGGCGCATAAGTTAATTCTGGTCAAAATAATGGATCATGAATCATGTTATGAATTAATTTATGTAAGTATATTAAAGCAGCAATTTTTTTAACATTGCACAAGGGATAAATAATAAATAAAACTAAATGCTTCTAATAGGAACTCGTACATCAGGATAGGAATGAGGCTCTTGTAATAAAGATACTTCAAGGAACGCTTTTGTATAAATTCAATCACGGCATGGTACCCTAGTCTTCTTTGTATCAGAGTTGTACGGCAGTAAAATGTTTCCAAAATCCTTATATAAAACCTAGTAATTTACAGGGCGCAGAGTACAAGTCTGTAACGTGATTATTAAAAGATAATATGCAGAATGTATGATGGAAGAGAGGAGATGAGAATATTTCTTCTAAGCCACTCATTACTTTATTTCTTTCGTATATATCACTCATATTATTATTATCATTATTAAGATGCTGTTTACAAGTTGAATTCGGAAGAAAGGTTAGTATGTTTGATATTCTCACTAATTTCTCTATTATTTTATTAAACACATTTCCACACATATTCCAAAACACAGTAGGCCATTCAAAAAAAAAAAATCCAGACATTTGGCTTCATGGCCATTTTATTTGTTTTTTTGTTTAAGTTTGCCTAATTTTTGCCTAAGTTTCGATTAAGTTTGCCTAATTGCGGTTTAAATGGTAAAATTTTATTCTCTTTGGAGATTCTTTGTAAATGATATTTACTTATCCCAGTTTGTATTGCCCTTCTTCTTCAAGGCAACCTTTGAGCTTTGAGCTCTTGCGGAATGAACGGCAAGAACTGAAGCAGCATCGTCTTCACTGAACAACTTCTTTGACTTCTTAATGTTTAAGATCGAGCCTGTTTCAAGGAATTTGGTCACCAAGTTTTTTGCACTGGAATTTAAAATTGTAACTTCCGGATATTTTTGGTTGAATTTTCTGATAGCAACTCGGTGGCACACTTCCCCAGTTCCGTAACATTGAATTCGATAAATTCTTTGTTGTAAAGTCAACATTATAGCATAAATACTGTTCAAATTGACAAAGATTTAATTTGCAAATCTACTAACTTATTAGATTTGTCATTTACGGTCAGTGGTTTTTCTTTTCAATGAAATCCGCCTATTAGGAGGGAGGGAGTTATTTCTAAAAATTACGAAAAAAACTCTCAAAATTTTGAAGAAAAGAATGATATTATTTCGAGTACTGTTCGAATTAAATAAAAAGTAATTTGTGTTTTGGAAAACAAAAACAAGAAATTCTTTCCTTTTTTAAAGTCGATCCGGGGACATGCTGTATATCACAATTAAAAGTTGTATACTTTGAATGATATGAATTGCCCATTTACGATAGGCCGACTGATAAGTCCATTTCGTATATCGTAACACGTATTAAATATGATTAGCATTTGGTTGGGATTTACGAATTGCTATAGTAGTTGAATTAGTTTTAATTGTCTTATTTACATGGATTGAAGTAAGGAGATTTGTTTCGTCTACAAACAAAAAATATTACATGTGAGCACAAGTTATGTAAACGTTAAAATGGATTCTGATGATTTATCTTCACTTTTAAAAATAGATAAATTACTATCTTAATAATATGCATTACTACTTTTTAATATTTATATAATCAATAATTCGATGCAAAACAACAAACCGTAACGACTAGAGAAAAAAAGTTAACTTATGAAAACTAGTAAAAAAATCAAATTACATGGTAAGTATGCCACAGCGTTGCGGGTTTCTCTATCAATTTGGACTGACAATTTTCTCTATCAATTTGTTACAAAATTCAATCAAAATTGAATTTTGTAAACAAATTAAAACAAAAAATGCTATTCATGTTGTAAAAGAAACTTATCGTTTAACAAAAATGGTTGATATATTCCATATTTCAACTGAATTCAATAAATCCTATTACCGATGTTAGTCATCTACCTGTTATTTTAATTCTTCAGCAGAAAAAGGCCGATTGTTACAAGAACTCAATAACAGAACTCGTTGTTTAAAATCCCTCGCCAATAAATTCCAATGATTCATAACTATCGTACGATCAAATTCCTGTACATCAGAAGAATATAAAAGTCCCGTGTTTATACTGTACCATATTTCTAGTTTCCGTCTCAATGTTATTGTGCTAGTGTGCCATAGAAGCTCGAGTTCCGTAAAATATTTGATTGACGAGTACTTTGGTTGAAGGCCAGAGACGAAAATAATGTTGAACAAATTTAAACATCTGTAATGCGTGCAATGTAGTTCATTAACGAAGCCATAAACAACTCGGTTTTTAAATATTTGCGTCTTTCAGAGGATATATATTTCCTGAACAATGTCATGATACTGTTTGGATTTCACCGAAACGATATACCGGCCATAAATTTTCCAAATTGGCTATTTAGGCAGACAAGAAAGGTACTATTAGACTGGTCAGTTAGACTCGCCGAAAGTTAGGAGTGTAATCCTGAAGGACCTGCCGTGTGTTAGTTGAATTCATTGCGGTAACCTTCTCACGCGTGGATTGCCGACCCTTTAAGCCGCAAAGGGTTCGCCTAGTAAACAGGTTGAGAATAATGCGTACAGAAGTGGGATCATGCGGCTTATGCTTCACCTTTATATATGTGTATGATGATAGATACAGTATCTAATAGATTAATAGGTCAGCGTTAGGGTAGGGGTTATTGTTTCTTGTTTAGTATTGCAAGAGCAAATAGAAATTTTTTATTTTAATTTCCCTTTACGTTATTGATAAAACGGAAGCATTGTACAGTATAGAAGGTCTTAATTTTGTTTTATTCTGTGTAGTACTTAAACCTTACGAGATACCTTAATAAAGGTATTTCGTAACTTGTTTCGGGCCATTTATTTGCCGGATATTTCAAGGATAGATAAAGTGAGAATGAGAAATTTGTATATTACGAATTATTAAAATAGGGAAACGTTTCCAATGAAATACTTAGTTTTAAAGAAACTATTCTTAAATACTAGTCCTTGAACTAGTTAGAAACATATGAATTCAAAGCAAAAGCAAAATTCAAAGCATGTGATTAAGAAAAGAAGATAGATACCACCGAGTGTTTGAAAATAACAGTGTTAGAAAATAACTCGATGGTAGACACTTGACATTTAAAAGAATGTTATATTGTATCTTTGTATTCCATGAATTTCATAGCGTATTCCGCTGATAATTCTAGAGAGAGGGTTGCATTAGGAATAAGGCATACCATATGAAAACTCTTAGCAAAGAAGGGCTGCTGTAGAGGATCGGCAACGTCATAACATCTTTTATCACAGCAATACCAGCTCTCATACAGGTCGTAAAACAATTGATTATTTGAACAAGAAAAACAAATTAATTTTCCACCAATCACCAATCGGTAGGCGAACTTGTGTGAGCTTTTTTATTTTTATTATTTTATTTATATATTTATATATATATATATAAATAAATTTAATATTGATATTTCATAAATCCGGTTTTAAAATTTGTTAGATATAAACGAAAGATCTTCTGATCAATATTGTTGTACCCTCCAGGACTTTCCACTGCTGTTTATCATCCCTGAATTGATATTTCGATGGTATTTTCTTTTTGCGAAACCTATCTAACTTCTCGTTTCTTGTATCACAGGATAAGTTATAGATCCTGAGTACCGAAAACTTTTTCAGATATTTATTTTTAGACCTCGCACCTCTCGATCATTATTATTACTAGCGTACTGTATTTTAATCCACGCCGTTTGTCAAGCCTCCGAAGCTGTTTCAAATGTCATAAATAGATTCGAAAGTTATAGCCTGATTTGATTAATTATAAAATGTAATTGTCTGTTTGACGTGCTCGGACTATATGTATGGAAATATAATACTTCGTACCCGTAGCAGAATGAAATATAGTTCATCATACATTTCTACGAACAAATGAACGATGAAAAATTATTACTCGTCTGCTATTGTATAAATTCTACTGGTTCTTAAATTTAAATTAGCTTGTCGAATGATATAAATTTCATTCAGCTGTAAAAGTCGTATAAAAGAGTAAGTTCATTGTTTTTGTATTTATGTATGTACTTTTGTTTGATTTTTGAATAACACAATAGATGACGTTAATATTGAGCATTCTTCATGTAAATATAAATATGGTAATGTTGGTACTATTTTCTACGTTATACAGATTGTTTCTAGACATGTGCACGCGAAGAAACATCGATTTTTTTATTGGATATTTCAGTCAACATCCATATTTGGTTCATATTTTATTTATTCTTCTTATTAAACATTGTTTTGATAAAGTTGACTAGTAGACTTATGTTTTTCCATTTCGTATCCTTAATGCGCAACCTAGCGGCAGACGAACGAAATGTAGCAAGTAATGAGTAAAGCTCGTCACTTTCCGTGCTTTTCACGTGCGTCAATGGTCGTTGGGGTCTGTGATTAGTATTACATGCGCAAGTATTGATTCCAAACACATTAGATGCGCAAACACATCTAATGTGTTTGGCGCCCATAGCTTTGGGCACTTGAAAAATTTCGAAATTCAAAAGGAAAATTTCTATTTAAGTTTTCGAAATCTTCTTAAGTTTTACCCCACGATTTCAAAGCGTTATTTACAAAAGAAAGAAAATGTAAAATAAATTGAAGCACTCATTAGCTCATGAGTTCGGGCTCATAGGAATAAATCCATGATTCACCGCCATTCAGGATGTTACAAACTATTTTTGAACTTCCATTGTTGAATCGGATGAAAGCTTTTTGACACTAATTAATATGAGACGTCTTTTGTTTTTCAGTTGAAAGATGCGCGATGCAACTAACTTTTTGAAGGCCAATTCATTTGGGAGAATTGTTTGAATTAAAGACTAAAAATGTCTCGCGACATGTCACGCGTCCAACGTTTGGCGTTATACAATTCTCAGCGAGAAATCATCGACTAATGTCGTGCTTCACTACCAAAAATAGATACCAACTTGTCGAGACAGTGTTGAGATAATCTTCTCCAATTGACTTGTCCGCCTTAAAAAATTACTGTAGAGTAAATCACTTCGTGTGCTTTGATGAAGTATTGGATTTAAATTCAATAGATATTGAAATTATCTTCGACGGGCGACATTTCATTGGTGACACTGAACCCATTACGCAAGTACATGTGAAACTAAAGAGGCCGCCATCGTGTTTACATATACAAAATTAGTGCGTAAGTAATAAAGAAAATATAGTGATCAGGAGACTAGGAAAATAAACTCTAACGGTTTATAAATTAATAAAGATGTCGTGAAGTTTTTATAAAGAAACTTCTAGATATAGCCCCGATTGTAAATTAAAAACTAGAATAATAATGTAATATATACGTCGACGACAATGTACACATTAGTTAGTCTTAAAAAATTATCGTACAAAGAATAAGTTCTAATAATGTTAAAAAAGGGACCGTACTACAGAACCTACAGAACTACAGAAGTTTTACTAACCTATTTTCTCTTTTTCTTTCACCTCCGTATTTATATGGAAACTAGGTTGCAACCCGTTTTGTTGTTGGATGCTATACAAACACAATCAACCACCCATTACCTTACATTTACTGATTAACATATTAAGCACGCTATCTGTCGATTGTATTGTGCTAACATATTCTCCTTTAATCTATTTTGTTGTTATAGGGAAAACAAATTTCGCGAGTTATTTGATGTTCGATACAAGCTATTAATACAAACAAAAAGGTTGGTATTGAATTGTATTTTGAATCGAACACAGCTGATAATGAAATTTGTTTAAACGTAATGATGTTTGGCTTGTCAATATCGGCAGAGCATACTCACTGCTGTTCATTAAAATTGTAGACTCATTAAGGACATGCATTGCATTTGAACTTCTACGCTGCTATGCATAGCTTAAGTATGAAACAATTGAATGTAATGATGTTTTTTATAAATGAATTCTGTTAATAAATTTATATATGTTAGCGAATCCGAAAGTAGTATTTCCGTGTGGAATTATCGCAGTAGTATTGCGCTCACGTGAAATCAGTGGATTGAAGAAGATGCCTGTACCGTAAAGAACGGGTTTTAGATTATAATTCAGCCCTACTAGCCTAGCGAGAACCTAGCGAGAATCACTTTCTAATGGAGTCAAATACGAAACCAATGCTGTTCTGCAGCCAGAACCTCATGTGCACATAAGAATTCATAGACTCTATCAAAGCAAGCTTTTCTGTAATTTTAGATACTATGGACAACATTGAGATATAAAAACGTAGGCTCCACGGCCAGAATCAGTCAAAACAAGCAGTTGATTTTTGACTCTGGCATGGTTGACATGCTGAATTACCGTGATCATGAGATGATGGCAATGGATTAGTGATGCCTACTGGTGTCCTCGAAAGTCGACAAAACACGAGTCTGTCCTGTTTCTGCAAAAAAGTAATAATTTCATCCGCCTTTCTCCTCTCTAGTAAATACATCCCTTTGGAAACTTCCGCAGAAAAGTGAACCGGTAAAATACATGGACACTGCTGTTCGTTATAAGTATGAGGGCGGTTAGTTGCGCATCAGAATCGGTAATAAGCAAGCAAGTAAATATTTATTTAGAAATTATCAAGGACTAAAGTCCATCAAGTTGCAGTGATGTCAACTTGGGACACTAAGAAGTGGGGCACGTATAGATAAAAGTAGAAACAATTATACTTAACTACCAATGTTCTTATTTCATATGCGGGATAAAATTCGCCTAATTCGCCGGATAAAATTCGATAATTACCTTTCTTAGAAGAGATATGTTCAGCCTCCTATTTTTGGGGTAACTTTCATCACTGTTTCTTTGGGCTATATAATGCCTATGATTTCAAGCACCCATCGAAGTAATAGTAGCTATTACGTATCGATTATTAATTAAATTATTACATATTAGCTCCGTTCGATGCCTATTTCCTGTAGAAGCAATATCGTGGCTATCGTCAGCTCCTCTATTCCAGAGACTATAGTGGAATATATAGAATTCTTTGATTGATTTGATTGAATTGATAGACTTTGTATAGAATTATACAAAGTCTATTAGCGATCAATTTTAATAATATTTCCTCTTTACAGTTAAAGTTTAAAGCAACATCTGCAGTCTTACATGTACCAAGACAGTGTTACTGTCCGTAGTACTATCTTTCCTCTGTAAAACACGACGTTAATCTTTTCATATGACAATATTTGGCCGCATCTTTTGTTCGTTAGGAATGTATCACATTTTATTAGATAAAGGGCTATTATTCGATATCTACTAATTATGGAAGCATCACAATAATGAATGTATTGCAGTTTCTCAGTAAATTATCCGTCTTTATTTTGCTATAATGTTAAAGAAATGTAGGCAATCGTAAAATTGAGAGATGTGGCGATACATTATTGAGGAGATGTAAATTTTTGCATTAAAATGTTTTGTAAATATCATTATCAAGGGTTCGGAAAAATTCCATTTATTTGTATTATTTCTGGTGCGCCAATTTCAATAAACAATGGCATTGTTGTTATTTTTTAGTCAATAAAGTCACATCTAAATAATTTGTGGTGTTTGCTAGAACAAGTTTAATATAAAAACTATTTTAGTTTTGGAAATGGTAATATAATTAACATTTAAACAGTTAAAAGAATTAGCCTTCTATTTAATTATATTTGCGCTTGTAATATGATTGAGAGTTTTTAAAAGTATTAATTTTAGGTGAAGAAAATGAATTTAAGCTGAAGAAAATGTGTCTGCCATTTTTAAATGTCCAAATAAAACGCAGAGACAATGTATCATTGCATGCAATTTCCAGGAGGGAAACTCACATGGATGGACAAAGGAGATTGATTGCTCGTCGTCATACTCCTGTACGGAGCGGCGATTCTACTAGCAGAGCAACTAAAATTTTGCATATAAGGAACGTATTGAAGAACCGACACAAACTAAGGCTAATTCAGACTGCAATAATTATTAGAGAAGGAAGATAATAACTTTAAGCAAAACACGATTGAACATGCCTAGCTGTCATAAGTCGCTGGAGTAGCGAAAGTAAACAGAATTTTGAATAAGAAAAATATAAAAGTTAAAATACAGCACAGAAGATTGAATAGCTCGTGTCTTCAAACAAGAAAGAGTTATCGAAGTCACAAGCTATAGGAATTTACGAATCTTAGTGCTAAATTAATGAATGATTAAACTAGACGCTATGTAAAGTCAAAGAACGCCCATATTATTGACTATGCTAGCGTCACTAAAATTACTGAAAATAGAGGTCGGCAATATATAATGGCAAACCGCGAAGAGGACAATCCGAATGGATTGTATGCATTACAGGCGTTAACGAATAACAGCCAGGGAAATGCGGGGAAAAATCCCAAGATTTGACAAGATACTCTAAATTGATTTTTTATTTTCACCACTTTGCCTTGGGTACGTCACGTGATTTGTGACGTTGTAAGCCTTATCTTTGAGAGTAAATTTGAAACAGTAGGTGTTGAAGCTGTTCTGAGGGCCGTTTAAACTGTTCATGTCGCCGAACAGCTCCTAGAAGAGCTTAAAGTAGCCTCGAGTAAGGGCTGTCGGCCATCAGAATAGCTCAAACAGCTTTAAAATTCTAGATTCTAGATTTTCCTATCTTTATAATTAGTGAAAGACAAACGCGACTAATTCTGGATGAGACAGTATACCACAGAGCGAATTTTTAAACAATATAGCATTGAATAATTGAAAGTTTCTTGATAACGTCCTCGAAGTCCTATATACCTCTTTGCGATTAGAAGACAAGGAAATAGCATGGAAATGTAGAGGCAAATATGATTACTTTAATAAAGGTATCTATTCTATATCTAGTAGTTGCTATATTTTATTTACTAATATTACAGTTTAATTAATATAAAGAAAGTAATACTTCCTTGATATAACGAAAGATAAACTGATAATTCTATTATTCGAATATTGATAAAGGTTAAGAAGAACTGATAACTTTTATCCAATACTCTTTTAGTTCATATATTTGATGTAAAAATTAAAAAGGTGAAACAAAAAGGAGACGAATGCTTCCACTTCACGCTTCGCAAATAAATCGTTTCTCTTCACCGTTCAGATAAACATCCAACTTAGTTTGAAAGGGAAGCAATCGCTCTTTCTTTTAATTGGTTCGGGGCGTGGTTAAGGTTGATTGATAAGTGGTACACGTTTTCCACAAATAGGTGCCGGAAGCCGTCAGAAGTATGTTGGAAAATGTAAGCGAGTTTATCGAAGGAAATTGGATATGCTTGTTGTTTGTTTAAATGGCATTCCGGCCAAATTGAACGCTCGGTAAAGATGGATTTATGTTGTTAAGAATACAATATCGAAGGTAGCTATCATTAGCACAATGTGGACGTGGTTCATTTAGATTTCGCTCTATCAACATTTGGCAGGATTCTTCTCTTTCGTTTCTTTCCGTTGTCTTGGGTTCTCCTTTTCCCGTTCTTTATGTTTTACTAGCTAAATGCACCGCCAGCCAATGATAATCCCGGAAGAACAGTAATATTACTTGTTTTCACTCCATTTTCTTGACGTCTCAAATGTTCTTTTTTAAAATTTTAATATAATAACTCAATATAAACTTAGCAAAAGAGCAAACGAGACTTTCTTACCACAATCCGCCTGTTTAGTTCAAATCGGCGTATATGACTAAGTATTTTATTTACTAAATAAATTCTGCTGTCGCAGTGTGCAAATTCAAGTACAAGTTTAAAACAGGGTTCACTAGTTAACAGAACGCGGTGTTTTTCTTAAGTAACGCGTTACCGGAACAAATATCAATTGTTGGAGGTTTTTAGCATTTCAGAAGTGCTTGAAGTGCACCAGGTACCCTGTGGTACCTGGTGCACTCAGATAGCAGTGTTGGATATCCTGATCAACTTCCGCCTCAACCCTCAAGCGAGCGTCATCACACGTACGCCTGATCCTTATCTACGCCACTCCCATCTAGATCACAGCGGTACCACTTACATTACCTCCCTTACGAGTGTACAAAACCGCTGCTTGCGATTAGTATTCACGCACTTCGCTAGCTATTTTATAAGAAGGAGGACTCAGGTTCAGACAACCAACGGCAGAAGAAGAAGTCAGAAAGACTTAACCTCGTTAAGAGAGCGAAATCTGGGAGGACGATACTTCACATGCCGCTAGTAGGAGCAAGCTTCGGTGTTATATATATTGTTCATATCATAGAGTACTACGTAAAAACACATAAAAAAGCATTAAGAAAAATTGTTCTTGAATATATTTGCTTTATACAAGATAACCTACGCATAAACATAGCTAAAAAATTTAAAATCAGATTCGAAAACATTTTTAATCGTTTTCATGCTTTGAACTTTACGTGCAACCCGGTACCACGACAATATCTCGCATGTTCGCTAATTACATGCAAAAAAATAATTAGGTGTAGTACTCGGAATCGTTTCCCTACGTGTTCGTGGGATATTGTATCTTGTGCTTTTTTAATTTTTCGCATGCAGGCAAATTCCTTCAGTAACGAGAAATAAAATTATTACCTTCATCCTTTATCTGAAAAGGAAAATAATACATATACAGTCGATTAATATTAAATAGCGGCGTTTCTATTACGTATAACTTTGCATTACGGAAAGATTAAGCGTGGCGTTTTGAAGTGGCGAGATCAAAGGATCTGCGTTTGATTTAGAGCAAATGCTCGGTGTGGTTTTACGTTTTTAGGATGTTTTTCCCTTTTTTCTTTTCGATCTAGGAATAATGGAGGTTTAGAAATGTAAACTGTACAGACTGACAGATGTTACTGCTAACCAGAACTTTCATATTCAAAGCCGATAAATTCTTAAATTAAATTAATTCACACTTAAAGACTAACATTCGACTAAATTTATATCCAACTACATAATAATACTAATATATGTGTTGGACGAAACAAATTGCAGTATGTGTGTGGGAAATATTTTTTTCCTGGGCACGTTCTGGGTAATACAAAATTATTCTTAAGCATATATACAGGGTATTGTTTCCGCTACAAACGACACAAGTTTGAGTTTTTTAAATGGTTAATTATATTTCGTTTTTCTTCATGTCACCTTTCTTCGATTCTTGCTATACTTTTTTTATACCCATCAATATCAGTATTTTACATAATTGAGACAATTTAAAATCTATCCGAAATTCCATTGGTTAATAGCGGACATAGCGGCCGATGTTTTAAATATTTCATAAGTTAGAGGGGTACATATAAATAACTTTCGAAGTAGCAACGGTACGAATGGCTTCTACTTGCGAATTACCAAGAGCCATAGTAGTGGTATCGTCTGCGCAGATAATTATAAACAGATATACTAGAAAGATAAGTCAAACAATGTCATTCAGATACATAAACAATAAGATTGGAGCAAAAACTGATCCTTGCGAGACTCCTAAAGTAATAGCCAAGACTCCTCAGATTTATGAGTAACGCCCTCCCTAAGCATTCGTATCTCGATAAACTGCAAGCGATTATCCAAGCAGGAAGCAAGCCACTGCCAATCTCTTCCTGGAATTTCATAACCTGATAACTTTTCTCACAATTAAAGCACGAAATCAATAGCTCGATTAAGTCGCAAAAAATACTAACAGGAAAGCACTGCTTTTCAATTAACTGAAGAAGGACTTTATAAAATTGGTATATAACGGAGATAGTCGATGGTCTATCTACTCATGTTGTAAGGGTGAAATGGTCTTAGAGCAGTGCAGGAAAGAATTCAGTCTCTTTATCATACCGTATTTGAAAATCCTTGCTATTGCTGAAGTAACGGAGATTGGACGATAATTGTCAGCAAATATAGGTTTGACGCAAGTTATTTTAAGAACATTAGAAAAGATACCCAATTGGAAGAACAGATTAGATTTATAAGTCAGTGGCCTGCAGAGATAGAGTATCGTAGATTCCATAAAGAAGAAGAAATTCAATCAGTCACACAGGATCTCTTGCTTTTCAAGCTATTGAAAATCAGTAGAAATTCTGCATTCTAGTACTCCAACAGTACCATACATTTGATGTTATGATATATGTATAAGATCTGGAATATGCATGTCAAGTACATAAGCTGCTACCTGATGAGGTACTCGCGCAAAAAAACTATTGACAATAGAGAATCATATCAGGATCAGTTAAAGAGCCAGCAACAGTCTCGATCTGCCTAATACCACCTGCCACGCTAATTTTATTTAATAGACCATATATGTAATATTTATATCTAATAGCACTGTATGTACCAACATATTGCCAGCAATCATCATATACCAAACTAGTACTAATGATGGAGTTTATAAGAGGCACTTTACACAGGACATATGATGAAAGACGCCAAGCATCAAAGTATCTGAACGATAACCTCGAAGTATTGAACTGTAAACGTGCTATCATGTTTGAACAACTTTCTTTTAAATCAATTTGGATATAAAACACGCACTTAAGTTAGTTCTATCCATACCCCAAAGCTCCACGGGACCCCATAAACATGACGAATCTTGATAAAAGTTCAGTGTAAAATGAATAGATTTTTTAAACCAAAAAATATTATAAGAACATATGAAAAGTTGACAAAAAATTCTCAATTTAACTAAATACAAATGTTTACAAAAAAGATTTTTTCTAAATGAATTTCTATTTAAAAAAATGTTAATAAATCTTTAACTAAATACAAGAGGAGTCACATTACAGTTTACACGAAGTAAAATGAACGGGCAGATGTTGAAATTGTATGTGCAAGTTAAATGTTACCGATTAATGGATGTTAATGTATATCTTTGAAAAACTAAAAGTATAAAAGTACATATACAATATTTTGTTGCACAACTTTATATATTTTAGTAAATATTCATCTGTATAGCTTCATATTTAATTTACTAAAGAAAGGGAAGTTTATGAAAATAAACTCTGGGAAAGTTTCTCAGATTCTTGAAAAATATACCCAATCTGCCAAAATAAAGAGAACAGGAAACAATTTCGACGGTCAATCGAGAACTTATTCTTGAAAGAACTCCGGAAATGAGTTACCTTCTGCCAACGCACCAGGCGGACATACTGTTCGAATTTTTGTAGGTTTATTACGTCGCAATTTAGAGATACGTCACTCGCTGATGTATTCAATATGGTGTACTTGCATGTATCGATGCGCAATTGCATCGATCGTTACTTAGAGGTAAAGATAACATATAAGTGCTTATATTATGTTTTATTTTCTCGTTGATATTTATCCTGCGAATTTGCTTCCGTATAGTAGTAAGTATGAGAATAACGTAGTGTTTTTAATAAGTACGTTTTATAGGTAGAATGTCTTTCATTACTCTTTCCTAAATAATTTAAGCCAACTAAATTCCAAATTATTTTATAGGCCTACAACGCAATATTAACCTGGCCTCATGAATTTTACTTTTGTGTATTGTCACGTACTGCCATTTTATCCCTGCTGATTTCCAAACATTGAAACATAAATGTTGAGCAAAGCTACTATCTTTACGACTGCCATATGTCCGTGCACTTAACCCGATTTGTAAACACACTTAAATATTTTCTTCCAAATTAATATTGTAAAATGGAAAGTGATAATTCATATGCGAGAGTCATTCAATAAGTCCTTAGAAAAAGATAAAGATAAAGGTAGATCTTTATTTATTTTTCGACATAATTCCCAATTAACTCCACACATTCTTTCAAGTGCTTCTCCAGCTTTTTAAGTCCTCTAAACAGTATGATTTCGGAAGGTCTTCAAAATAAGCATCTGTTTGGGCGATGACTACTTCGTTTAACGTGAACCGTTGTCCGCCAAGCCATTTTTTTTTCAAAATTTGAAAATAAAAACAAATTTCTGGGGTCAATATGGTGGATGATATGCTAATTGGAACTTTAATTCCATAATTTTACCTGTCGAAATTGCGTAGGTGTACATCGGTGAATTGCGTTGATAAAAGGGGACCTTTTTCTTTTTTCTCAATTTCTCTACTCGTTTGGTTCAACAGCGACGCATATTTTTCAGGTATTGTTTGCCCTCTGTCTAAATGATCGACGCAGATGATTCCAAAAAACAGAGGCTACTTTTGCCAATCATTTCGGAAGTAATCATTTGCACTAAATGTTTAGAACCATGTTCTGAACATTTTATGGATTTATGTCCGCGTCTAAACTCACCCAATTGTAAACAGTTACTAACATACCAGCAGATGTAATATGAATTTTATCCAACTAAGTTTTGAACGCTTTCGGTGCCAAATCTTTTAGATGTAAGTGTTTAATCACCGAAACTCACTTTTTTCAATTTTAAATAAACATAAACTTTTTGATTAAATCGAAAATAAGCATATGAAACCCTATGATGGATAAAACTGAGACTTTGACAGGTAATTATCCTTACTCTATATCTCTTAGATTTTCTAAGGACCTCTTGAACCACCTTTCTTCTTAACTAACATCTTAACAAATATGATATAATGAAATACGATTAGATTTATTATTTTGTTTCTCTTTTGATAGGGTTATAATACGCAGCGGTGTATGTTATCTGTTTACTGTTGTCTGCAGATATAACTAAAATCTGTTTGGTTGATGATTATGTTTACGAATATGACAATACAGCAGATGGCGAAGTAAACCACGTGCGAATGCCTCATAATTAGTAGAAAAAAGAAGCATTACATATAGATTAGTACTAAAATGACAGATAGACTTTTGCAATCGTATCCTATCAAAAAGTGGCCTAGATAATAATAATAAATTCAATTCAGGTTTTAGAAGTGCGAGCAAGTTCTATTCTTCCGAAAATAATGTACCTAAAACATTAAAATGCGAATAAATTCGTTTGTACGCGCTGCTTAGTCCTTAAAGGTGTCATTTTTCACCAGTTTTGAGCTAACCGCTTATCATTAGGCCAGAGTTAATGTACAGCAAAAATTACTAAAATTTGTTGAATACGCATAAAAAACTTAGAAAGCCATCAACATCATGACAGAATTGTAAAATCATTGTAACATATTAAAACCCCTTTTTAATTTAGATGTTTTAATGCCGCTAGTAAATAAGTACGTGAATGGACTGAAAAGTTTCTAACTCAACGCAGACAAAAACTTTTCAAGCTCTCAATGTAGTTTCCTTGTAAGTTCATACACTTCTGCTGGCCATACACCCATTTCTTCTAGCTGATCAAACTAGTTACCATTTTGTTATCAGAGTTCAGGTCTGGTGAATATAGTGGTAGATGGTGTATCATTATGAAGCCCAATTAATGAATTTTTGTTTTTGTGGTTTCTCTGTAATTTCTGTCTTCAGATTGTCAAGTAATTATGCATCGTATACCCTCGTTATTGATTCTTCTTTTTCAAGATAGCCGATTAACACAACTCAAACTATCCAAACTATCCAAAAAAGCAGTCGCCTTTCCCGGTCGATGAAACGCTTTTCTAGAGTCAATTCGCCCTTTGCATATTTCCGACTGTGCTTTGGTTTCAGGAGCGTAGTGGTGTATTCAAGTGGTGAACGTCAATGATTTAAACTGCTTTAAAAATGTTCATTCGAATACGTTGTTGGTCCTCAATGAGAAAGCGTAGCGCCCGATGCACGGATAGCTTTTTGATCTCCAATTCTTCAGTCAATATATATCAAACACAGTCTTCGCTATCTTTCTTAATTCAACGGTCGTCTAGCGCCGTTTGATAAAGTTTTCCGATTTTATCTCTAGCAGCTTTTGGCTCCCTAGAAAGCTTATCGTCAGCCTAGTCGTCAACTGGTACGATCATTATTAAATATATCTGCCCAAATTTTCAATGTGGCAAATGATGGTGCAAAGTGACCGTAAACGACTCAGCTTTAATTTGTGTCCGTAAATCTCTCTTCAAATGTAAGAATTTAATGACGGTTTGACATTTGACCTTTTCAATTTTACTAGAAAAACATCGACTGACGCACATAACTATTAAACAACAATTGAGTAGCTGAAGGTCTAACATGGCTAAAATACTCTCAAGAATCTTTCAACCCGAGCGCAGAATATTTTTGATTAGCAACGCCATCCATGTTGAGGACTGAAACTTTTCAGACCAACCTCGTAGTATATTTCATTTAATTCTAATACTGAAATTACCTATATCGGAGTTGAATGTCAGCTAAGCGGTATGTATCTTACTTAGACACATTCATAATTCACTACATCACGTGTGCATGTACGTAGTCGTCAATATGTTGAACCCAACTAAATTCATACTATTAAAAAGAGTTTGCTTGTGTTAGCTATTTATTTTGTTATTTCAGCTATATTTTGTCATTTCAAACAATATCATATTTGTTCTTGTATTTAGACGTAGATCTTTTGTTTTAATAATTGTTTTAACTAATTGGCGATTCAATGAGTCTGTTGCCTAAAGCATAGCTTGTATGAAACTTTTACTTTAAATTAAAGTGAACATCTTTGATGTTTTACATGTGTGATAGCGATGAACGTGTTATGTCATCATATTCGATGCGGTACGTAATTTAAATCAATGGTTTTGTAATATGTTATTAGTTTTAGTGCCCAAGGCATTTTGTCATCATTTAACCGTCATACCTTCATTGCTGACTCAAAATAACAGGCAAATCAATACAAAGCATTTTTTATATTTGTATTAACGCATTTTATGGGTTGGTTCGACCAATTGAGGATTAGCTAGTACCAGTGCATTGATTCAATAATTTTTGGTTTGAATTTAAAATTACAAAAGCCTTCACTCTATTATTGATTCATACAACATATTGCCTTAAAATTATTTAAAAGGTTCAGGCAACATGTAAAAAGTTATTGAATGGATTACCATTGGTATAGTATTGTGTTGTTTTTGTCGTTTCAAAATTATAGTATGATAGTATAAAAAGATCGTGCAAACGACTTCATTGCGTCAGGTATATTTTTTCAGAAAATTGCACCAACGTTGTAGCGTATATATATACATGTATAAAAACTTCTTCTCTACATCCTGAATTTTAATACCGTTAGCAGGAAACTTTCTGCACAGCTTTAAGCATTAAATCCTCCTGTTTAGGAGGTCTTTATATAAACATGTAAAGCGGCACATTGGGTATTTATAAATATGTATACGTATTATAGGCATATGTAGTGTTACTGAGATGCTAACATCCATCACAATTTTTCGCTTCGTTTAAAAGGCAATTTAGAGAGATCAACCTCAAGTTGAATAGTTTTAATATTAATAATAAATAAAATAAAAATAAAACTTAGGTTATATTTTTAGATTGTTAGATCATTCTCCAGATTTAAGTAAATAAGATTTTAATTTTGAGAAACGTTTCAAATTTCCACTGACTTGATTTAAATTTTTTTATCGTGAAAGGTCACGACTTGCCATTTTTTGCATTACTTAATTTTGTTAATTCAGCTTCACTTTATTATCTCATCTATAATTTACAATTTTGGACATTTTTTTTGCCTATTCTGCATAAGCTAAAGATATCAATTATACCCAAAAATCAACCTCCTGCCAATTTTATGAACATTTTACATTCAACATCGACACAACTTGTTATGGTGTAGGTGACTTGTTTTTGTAAATATATAAAAAGAGACGCTCACGGACTATATCCGTAACGTTTGCGAAAGATTATTGAACTTTGTTAGAAGATCGTAGTCGACTGGCTAGTAGTAATAGGTAGGAGTAGTAGTAGTTCGAATTTTCTATTTCCTAACAAACCACATGCTTGCTAGATTACATAATATAGCCAAAATATATGTGATTGGTGTAGTAGTAGTAGTAGTAGTAATAATACTCACTCTAGGTGCCAAGGCGTGCATCATCTTTCGATTCTATTAGATGTTCATTTAGGTATTCGCTAATTTTTCTTTTTCTGTAGTAATGGGCAAAGAATGTAGAATTTTAAATTAAAAGAGAACTTTTAACAAACGCTGATAAACCGAATTAAAAAAAAAATTAATCATAAATATACTGGTAGTGTATGTGTACATAAACATTAAAGAGAAATAAAAGCGAACAGATAACCTCAAAAGCATACAAAATAAAAGTTTCGCCGATAATAACATAATCGAAAAAGTACCAAACAAAACAAACCACTTAATTTGTTGTTGTGGTATGTCGCACATTGTAAAACCGTTGATGAAGTTACCTACCTAAGTCATCGCGCACTTAGATTATTTTCGCGGCGAGCGTATTATAAACTGCACGTCGACGACGACGACGGCGGCGACGTCGTAGGCGTCGGGACGCCCAACTTGCGGTTATTTCAGTCTGCAGCCGGAGCTGTACTGAAGTCGAGTCTCGCGCGGAAAACCGTTTGACGAACATCGTCGCGGCGCTCACGCCTCACCTCTACGCACGCGGCCGACGTCGTTGTATACATTTGTGTACATAGTCGATATAACCTTGGGCAAAAAAACTAAGCATCGTTGATTACTACGTTATTACGCTGACACATAAATTTACTGTTCATTTAAACCATCCAGTTGGTGGTGCGAATCTGTTTCTAAAGCTGACAATGTTTTACAAAATCTATGCGATGTCTCGTCGGCGTACTCCTTGATATTAAATGCGACGAAATTGCAGGTGATACGTTTTGGAAAGCTTGGGATAATCCAGATATCTGCTGTAACCCTTCAAATGGATGGGGGCTAACAGTAAATACAGCTACATAAAACTCGCATATTTTCATCTAAGAAAAAATGTATCCCTTTGCTTTTTCAATATATAGAATATGTAATGCCATCCGGAATTAATTAAAGCAAAAATATATTTTATTTTAAAAGTAACCTGAGCAGAATTCTTTGCAATCAATGATCATGCATGTCTATTCAAACAGATTCATCTTGCTTAATCCCATTCTTTTGTTTCTTATTCGGAAGAAATAGCTTTCAAATCAGTATTAGATTAAGCTGGTATAGTATCGATAGATGTAGGCATTAAGTAACATACGCTCATTTATTTTTATTGCTAACATTCTTTTTTTAGCTTGGTATCTAAGTTTATTTTTGTTTTTAATGTATAGCGTGACTAGGTAGAAGCGAACAGATTTTGTTGCGACTGGGCCTCTCCACGCGATTGACTTCTGGTTTCACTTGCGATTTGTAATTACTTATCGTAGCTTTATTTTATTTGATACATTTATGTATTGGCTCTAATAAAGTCACTTATTATTATTATTACGATTGTATATTGATATTTCTGTTGATCGATTCTGTTTAGTAACTTTCGTATTATATCTACTCCAAAACAGAAAATGTTAGACATATGTCATGAACATCATACTGAAATAAGGTGACTTCGAGACGAAATCGACATCAATCGCGAAAATGTATCACTTATTTTGTACCATATCATCCACAAATTACTCTTCATGCGGCTCTTCTAATCTTCAAAATCTCACCCTGTTACATGTTCAAATGATAACATGTTTTCTTATTGAGCACTTACGATCATATCTCCCATTGATTTCTCCACACGTCAAAGGAAATACTCCGTTAGCGATATTTCTTAAGGTTATAATAACAAAATAAAAGCAAGAAATAACGCAAGTAGAAGAACTTCATAAATTCTTTCGTACGTGAAAAAACAAAACTTATTGTTTGTTAATCACTGGTAGGAGAGAGTTACGGTTGGCAAGCAATAATTTTATTGAGAAAGTCAAGTACCATATTGCTAATTTCAACACCAGCAACGTATACAACGTTGATAAGAGTGGATTTAATCCAGTAATACACTCCGGCCGTACTTAGCAGTAAAGCGTCAGAAAACTGTAGAACTTTAAAAAGCTGCTGTGCAATCTTTGCCCTCTATATTACACAGTTATACAATTTTAGCAGCCATTTTTGCAGGCAGACGCATAATTTCGTTATTATTTTTTAGTATTACAGAAATCTGCGACATCGAGTTGCGCAATACTTGCTGAGACCGGTAAGTAGTATATTTCTTCTTTAACGTTTGGCAAACTCACTACAAAACCTCACTGTTTTCTTCCCAAATATTGGCCTCTTTATTGATACTTGGAGTGGGCATCATGTTGCCGAATTCCAAAAGTTATTGCCAAACGGCATAGATTTGCACCAGAGGAACAATATTATCAAGCTGTAATCGTTAATCCACAATCACAGTTTTCCAAGATTTTTCAACGTCTTCAAATACTCGTGATAGAAGAGTGGATAGGTGGATGAAGGACCGGAATCTATTAAAAATAATGTAGAGTTTTGTTATGCGAAGGTTATGGAGTCGACGCTCTCGCGTAGTGTGATAAACTTGCTGTTCTGCAACTGCGTTATTCGTCAGTTGCAGTTAAACGTGTTGCAAGCAACGTTTATACTGACTACTGTTATGGCAATAGTTACATAACATAAATATTATAAGTACAATTGCACTATCTACAATTATATTATCAATAGTTTATAGTGTATTAGGTGTTTCCTGGGCATTTTAATTTCTTTTTAACATCTGCCCCTCTGCTTTTCGAAAAGGTATTATTGTCACAAATTATATTAATCGCTGCTATTTGTCATACCTTTTTTTTTAATAATAAAAACGTAAAATATATGGGAGCTCGGTTAAGAAATAAAAATATAATTCGGAAGATATAGGATACCCCAGACGTTCGTTGTTTGCTTTTAACAAGAATAATTCGCTTGATCCTTAAATATGTAATATTCTTCTAAGAAGGCGCTGTACCACGAGATCGGGGGATTCGGCCGCTAAGAAACATTGCGTTGTTTTTGTACCATGATACTCTTTCAGTCCCTGCAGTTTCACCAAAATCTGAAATTTCCAGTTACCGGTGTTTCCTTGCTTGTTTTGTTTTTTTGCTATTCTAGTGCTTTTCCGTTATATAAAACAAATAATACCTCTAATCACAAAAACAACTGTTGCAAACCAATTGGCTATTGGTTGATGGTGAATGAATAAAATAAGAAGTGAATGCTACAAAGTGAAAATAATAATAAACATATATTTGTAAAACGTCAAAGTCACTTCCAAAACATACACGTAAAAGTTTAAGTGACCTTAATATACGGAGTCGAATGCGAAGTATCGGACGCTACTAGATGATGCTTTACAAATTTCTGTGTGGATGCTATTTTGGCTGTGTAGTACAGTGGGCAGTACAATACAATGATCATTATACAGCGTCTCAGCTTTATACTCATACGCTATCTACAAAGCAGACTATTAGTACCGATCTCCGCATGTGAATAGTACCAGCACACCTCCAATATTTGGCGACAGAGCCAAGAAGCAAGTTAGATGAACGGAATTGGAAATAGAATAATTTACTTATTATTATTACACACAATTGTATATATGTGTTGTATACAATTAATAAATACAAGAACAAAATTAATTTTTCCAATTGATATACCTTTAGAATTCACTATATAAAGAAAATATATTTTTTCTGCAATATAATCTGCAAATTGGTTTAACATTAAAAAGTACTGAAATAGTAAAGAATAATGTAATTGTGGATCAATCATAATAATAAGCGATGTTTAGTGTTGCCCAAGATATACTCATTTCTGACAAAATTAAGATTTAATATCCAATTTAACGTTTTAACCATTTAATTTCCCTCATATTTTATATATATATATATATATATATATATATATATATATATATATCTATATATATATATAAATTATTTATACAGAGATTTAACTGGTTTTCAAATGGTTGATCATACTATTTCGAAATTTAGAATTAGAACTTGTCGATTGATTTTTCTTTAATGAAATTCAAAACATTAAGGCCCACGGAACAAATGTAGAAAAAGAGGTTTAATTACTGTCTAATCTAAATATGACAGAGTAAAATATAACAGCATATATAAAGTAAAAATAATTCGAGAAGCGGCAACATTGGCTTAACTCTGGTCACAGAGTCTACTTCAATAATGTTTATAAACTTTCTGAAGCTTTTGGAATACATCATGATCCCAGTTCGTGAAGATTATTCATAGACTCATTAAAAACCAGACTAAAAGAAGTTTTGTTGTATAATGGAAACCATTATCTTTCTATTCCGATAGGTCATGCTGTTTCTATGAAAGAAACTTACGAAAATGTAAAAATTTTATTAGAAAATATCAAGTTTTCAAGTTCAAGAAAATATAAAAAAAAGTATTCCTGGAATATTTGTGCAGATTTTAAAATAATTGCAATTATTTCGGCTATGCAATCTGGTTACACCAAATACTGTTGCTTTTTATGTCTTTGGGGCAGTTGTGACAGGGGAAAACATTATCATAAGTAAGAGTGGCCACTACGATAACAGTTTATACCAGGACTTTTCCTGGTATAAACTTTTCCTGGTACATCAGCCTCTAGTAGAAAAAGAAAAGATCATAATATCACCACGTGAAACTTGAGCTCATGAAAAACTTTGTAAAGGCACTGGATCTCGAAGGTTCAAGTTTTAAATACGTTCGTGAAAAGTTTCCAAAATTAACACAAGGAAAACAGAAAGAAGATATTTTTGTTGGACGTCAGATACGAGAAATAGTAAATGATGAAATCTTTGAAACCAAATTAACAGCAAATGTTAATTTTTGGCTTTCCGTGGTGCAAGTTTTCACGAATTTCTTGGGAAGCGAAAAAGCTGACAACTATAAAAGTTTAGTAATCGATATCTTACAAACATTTCACGCTGCTAGCTGTAATATGTCCCTTAAAGTGCACATTCTACATTCTCACATGGATTTTTGTCCGGAAAATATGGGCGACGTTAGCGATGAACACGGTGAGTGCTTTCACCAAGACATCATGGGAATGGAATCAGGGGAATCAGGGACGGTATCAGGGGAAATAGAATCCTGTTTTGTTAGTAAATTACTGTTGGATGTTAAGAAGAGATGCTGTAAATGTTCATAAGAGACGGAGCAATATTACTTCACATTTCTAATTATAATAATTTGAAATATACATTAAATTATGATCTAATCTAAAAAAAACGTAAAAATAAAAAATAAAAAAATAAATATTTATATATTTTCCATCCAAATCCAAAGTTGAAATTTGTTGGCCAGTGTTATTATTGAAGCGATATTCCTGTACGTATCGAATGCCATATAAATTTTACTTATTAAATACGTATTGCCGTATAGCTTCTTTTATGATTTTCCCGCTTCGTATCGGATGGATACGATTACACACATTACGTTACTTCCCGCGTGCATGGTACTACTCTGCTAAGTAACTGTTGCTGGAGTAGATAAAAATGTTGCCAGTTGACTGAATTTTTCACCCGCGAAAAGGGAATATCCTTCTTGGAAACATTAAGGCTGCCTCGTAATAGTATAACAACCATAACTCAATATTTCGCTGCAAACCTAAGCTATCGTTTGTCATCATGTTTAGGAGTAATTTTGTTTTGAGGTTTTTGCGGGTTGTTGGATTCGATTCACAACTCCTTAAGGCGACTGATGAACTTCCTGTAAGATCCTTTCATAATCAAAATATGTACGATATAGACTGGATTCTCTCGGAAGGCCTTCAAATATAGAATACTGTTCTTCATTTAATTCATGAAACATTTTTCTTGCAGCTTTTATCCAGATTTTTTTTATATTTAAACCATGTACAAACAATGTAATAATTTTAAGTTACTGTACTAAGATAAGTCAATTACCGCTCGATATTTACCTTCTCTTTCCCTTCTTACCTTCACTTTAGCGAGCAAAATATAATTTCGTACTCGATTTTACCTAAAATAATACATTACTGAAATGCGATTAAGTGTTCAAAATACGCTACGATTGTTATTAAAAACTCACGCTGATGCGCGAAGTTCGAGGGGAATTCTCCTGCGAACGCTCTGCCCCATAAGCACCCCCTTATGCTATTCCACTTTCGCTATAATGCAATCTATATAATTGTATTTATATTTAGCGTAGTCTAAAATTTCAATTTCAAATTTGGAATAAGAGCTTTTCGGATCCAATGATATCCGCGGTAAGGTCTCGAGAAAGTGGTGCTATTAATTGAAAAGCTGTTTTTCGCCGCGAGAATGCGCGAAATACTCTTTGTTTGTTGAGAAACTTAACAGCCCAGCCTTAGACGACCCCTGTTTACCCCGTTCCCAACTATGGAATAGAGGATTTTGCGCGGTCTAGTACACACGCTTATACCGGACTTCACAGCGCTAAATCGAAAAATCGTTTTAGCTAATAAAATTAATATTGCTTGTTTTCGCTGGTGTCGTACCTCTCTCGCTATCATTGCGGATCGCACACGGACGCGCGTTTCGTTGTTAAATAGCTCATGATCAGCATACCTCTCTGGACGGTCTCTACGGTCGTACATATACGAATGTGTGAACGTGTATGGACGGTGGTTTCTAATTAATGACACTGTCATCACGTAATTGTTGAATTTTCGTAATGTAACCTCCATAGGAATGAGTAGTGCTCTCCATCATTCTACGAGGGCAGTCACTACTAGTTAAAGTCAAAGAAATTGAATCAAGCTGTTAATGAACTTTCGTATCCGCTGTGTTCATCACCTCTGTGGAGAATGGAAGGCACTCGACTAATTGGCTTCTGGAATAGGTTAGCGGCTTATATTTTAGGTAGGTCTATTAGTTTTATACCCAACTCTAATCAATATTTGTCTGCTTGATTCCGCCATTTATTATTTATAAGTAGTTTTTGGGTTTTATCTAGATACTAATTTAAGTAGTTTCAAAATATATAGAGTGTTCAGCATCAAACAACAAATGTTATCAAATTCAAACCAAAACGTATTTTTTTAAATAAAATCACATATTATTTTTATATTCACTGTAGAGTAAATTTGCTTTTGTACAAAGATGCATATGTCCAACATTGAAAATAAAGGAGATATTCACCGTAAAACGTGAGGCTGGCATTTGGATATTGCTCTAAGAGGTTTCTGGTGTTAGTACTATTTGGCTAGAGTGACAACGGTAAACAAAACATAAACATTATTTTCATAACTGTTGAACTGTTGAATGTTTCTGGATTTTGAATTTGGTAAAGTTTAGGCGAAACTCCGTTTGATGTTATTCATCGAAGTTTCTTACTTGTTTTGTACATAGGATTGTCGCCAACTTTAATTTTTGAGTTCTGCTTGATTTTATTTTGCTGAACCTTCTTTTATAAATAAAATAATTATTTTTCTTGCATAAAAGAAATAAGTGAACTTACTTCTTTTATAAATGCTAACTAAAGATTAATTTCCTAATGGACGTCTAAGTATCGCAATACACTGCTCATGTTGATTTAATAATTAAATTTGATGATTTCATGATGTAATAGATTTAACGATTGATGACTAAAATTAAATGAAAACTTCACGAGGTAACTGTATTAATCACTCTACGACAGTTACGATAATAGTGTATCTGGTAAGTATATTAAGTATTGGCGTCATCAAGGAACAACACCAACTTCGCATATGTCTTCTCGTTATCATGAATTTTGTAAAAAATAATGAAAGGCAAAAATAAAGAAATAAAATTATTTTATTTATGAACAAGTTACAAATTTGTCAAAATTAATTAACATCCATTATTCCCATTTTCGAAACCTGAAAATTTACCAGAACTGACTCATGAATTTCGAAGTGAACTAAATGAAGACACGTCAAGTGCGCTTCTTCAACAAGCAATAAAGAAATTGAAAGGAAATACTTTGAAATTTTCCTCGCCTTTGAGATTCTTTTGTCTGTTATTGGTATTATTTTAGATGTGCTATATGTTACTTAGGTTTTTATTTCTTGGTATTTATTGGTATCACAACCAGATATATATTACTGTACCGAAAGCATATTTCGTCAAATAATTTAAAGTTACAAAAGAGCGTGAATTTTAAATTAAGTCCACAATCAGAGATCTGACCACATTCGCTGTTTTAAAAACCTATTGTTATTTTATATTATTATATTTGTTACGTTATTAGTTTAATCTTTTTATTTTATTATGTACCATTTAATAGACAATGTTTACATCTATTGTATTGAGTATTCTTGGATTCAAAGGTCCTGGCATGAAATATAATAAAAGCAAAGATAAGCTTACTCCACACAAATTAAGTTGGATTTTGTATTTATGTATCATTATTATTATATTTTGGCGACTTGCGTGAGGGAAATCTTAATAATGCATATATTTACACTTAGGCAATTAATAAAAACGCACTGAAATTTGTTAGAAATAGACAGATGAAACTTATAGGTTATTGTTTTATTTATGAAACTCGACCTCGTTCGTTACTTATCAATCACTTTGTATTTACCGAGATGTTTTTAAAATATACTGTATGGGATATATATGTGTATACAGGGTTACCTGTAAATAGCACGTAAGCTACCGAAATCTGAAGACTACCTATTAATGTGTTACTGAAAATTTAAAAAGAAATTTATTTGTAACATATACATTTCGTTCAAATTTTAGGGCCCAAAATGCAGGTAAAGCCGGTCCATATCTTTGTTTCTCCTATATTATACAAATACCGCTGATGAATCAAAGTTAACCCAGATGCAAATAAACATCGATAAAGCATTGTAGATGCTATGAATAGTGAATAGTCTATTGAAATGCATTAGTCTGTCGTACAGCTGATGTCGAAGTGTTTATGTGTTTACATTGAATATGCCGATAACCATATGATTTGCGTTCTTAATGTTTAAAGTTAATGCATCCGAAATGTCGGGTTTTGAGTTATTTGTAGTTATACATTCTTTTTCTTTTTATGAAATTTGTGGTGGTCCTAACAAAAACCGATCTAGGCGAAACAGGACAAAATAATTTATTAATGTAAAAAATGTTCGAAATGTCCACCGTGAGCTCTAATACAGGCATCAATTCGGCGACGAAAGTTATTATGCACACGAGTAAAATTTACCATGTCTTCGCGAATGCGTTGAGCTGCAACATAAATGCGATTTCGCAGATCTTCGACATTTTCAATATCAGGGCGATGATCATATACCAAGCTTTTCATGTATCCCCACGATGTTTAAAATATGCTCTTCTGCATGCTGAACTCTACGTGATATATGACGGCCACGACCTTCGAAACGTGGAATTACTGATCCTGTTTCTCGAAGTCGATACACGGTTCTCACAATTGTCTCGGATGATGGATGCCGACGAGTGAGAAACCGTTCCGCGTACAAATTTTCTGCCACAAGACTATTTTGTCCTGTTTCGCCATAAATCAAAATCATATCGGTATATTCGATATTCGTATAGGATGCCATTGCAATTGCGTGTAATGACGGTGAATGCTATGTGCATACTAAATGGATATCCGAACGCTGCTTCAGCGACTGCCGGTGATTCCCATATGTTAACTAAGACAGAGTCGGACTCGAATAAAGAAAAATCATTTTCTCGTTACTACGTGCACATAGAACCATAATATTTTGTATTTAGGCATTACTCATGGGTTTCTTTCATCTAATTTTTTTTTCGTACTATATCCGAATAAGACTGTATATAAACAGTGCGTCTACTTAAGTTGGAACCATATGGAAAACTTTTTATTATTGGTTTTGTGAGAAAATTTATTCTTGATAAAAAGTTACGCATGATCCAAAACCTAAAATGCAACCAATCAGGTATCAATATTTTGAAGCCGTATACGAGGCTTGTCAAAAAATATCAATTTTACTCAATAGTAAAGTACCTTTATTTTTTACAATACAGAGGAATGTTATCAAGTAAAGTTATTTTAAATTATAAGTTATATTCAAATATGCAATTACAGCCATTTATCATAAAAATTAAGGTTTGGTGATTATTCCATATTAATTATTCCGGCTTGATACAATTTAACCTAATCTAGGATGCACTGACATGAAATAATTGACAGTATATGTCAGAGTGAGTTGGTATTTATAAAATTACAGTAAAAATGGCAAATTTACTAAATCGTAAAGAAAAAATAGAAATTGTGTTAATTGTCGGAGAAAATTACAAAACATAGAGAGGCAGCAAATATTTTTAATAATAGACATCCGCATAGAAACATTAGGCATTCAGCAGTTACAAAAATAATAAATAAATTCAAAACCAGTGGAAGCATTGAAAATAATTTTAAGAATAAACGTAGAAAACGGGTTGCCAATAAAGACACTAAATTTGAAGTGATGTTCATTGTCGTAGAAGAACCAAAAATGTCTTTACGCAAAAGGGCTTCTCTAATCACAAATACTTCGGTATATAAAAATACAGCAACCCGTATGATTTCTGAAATATTTTTTTCACTTCCGGTTTAATCAGCAATACGTCCAACTCATAATTTTCAAATAACAAAGTTATTCGACCGTTCCAGGACTTCTTACTAACGCTGTATATATATATATTTGGATTTGTGTTTCCATTAGTTTCCTAAAAACTTATAATTGTACAGGTTATTCAGTTTAATATTACACTGGATACGTAAAATTGTGTAGTCGATAGCAGACATTTGGAAATCATTCTACTTTTTCTAAAGAAACACTAGGTTCTCTGGTTTGAATGTTGAGTATGGCACAGAATGATATTTTGAGACTTTATTATGCCTCAACCAATTTTTAACTTGGATTTAGAAGTATTGGGAAAAGAAAATGATGTCATTCTTTAATCTACGTCGTATGCTACTTACTAACGGAACACTTCAGAAAATGCTCAGAAACAATAACCAAATAATCCAACGTAAGAAAACATATACTACGTACGAACACGTTCCTGCATAGGTGACATCGTCAACGTGGTTTTTACTCCATCTTATATAGCTGTTTGTTTCACAGTAAATACCGCAACATCCGAAACAACGCTCTCTAGCGCCTGCCGTTTATAAAGCAGCGACATAGACCGTATACTATTCGCCAAATAATTTCTGGAGAAGTTCTTGGACTCCATCAATACCATGAGCAATCTATTTTAGCATTACTTTTTGGTTATTGTTTCTGGACATTTTCCGATGTGTTCCATTAAAATCTCATGGTAAGTCCGCGGGAATCCTTTAAATGTCTAGTTTTACAAATCGCTTCTGCGCACGTCATCTTGTATAAGCAGTCCAAGAACTGCTCGAAGGATGAGAAAAGGTTTTGTGAAACAATACTCTTTTTAAACGACAAGCATGTCTTGGCACTAGAGGACGCCAAGAAATGTTTATGAAATCTTGAAATCACAAGTTAATCAACTGGTTAATCAACCAGTGAGACAGACCACGATACCAGGTAGAGTATAAACATTCTCGGAATCACACTGATAATGCTGGGTCAGTAGAAACATGTTTGTAGGTACTGAGTTTTTTCTCTATTTGCATTGTTTTACCGTAAATGATTCCATAATTACCATGAGGATGCTGTTTTGCGATTTTTTCAATGGGCCTATTAATGGAGTACTGTAGAAACAGTCGACAAAAGACTTCTAAACCAAAATCAAAAATTATTTGAAAGTTAAATTTGAAGGACAAGAGAAAAGGAATTAACTTATTATTGTAAGTGCTTTTTTCTGACAATTACCCTATAGGCTCTGTGGAATCAATAAAAAGCATTACCTATTGTTATCGATGTATCCAATATACATGATCGTTAACAATAACGCCCACTGAATGAAGTGCATTATTCATTGTATGGCGGTATAAAATTTGTTATTATTCGATGAAGCTTCTACTAGGCACGCCATGCAAAAGTGTAATCTACATATTGTATGTGTGCATTCGATTTAGTTCCCCGTACTGTAATTGCCATGGATCAATTAACAAAAAAGAAGCACATTCGAACACAACAACGCTTTTAAAGAATTAACGTATTTAATAATAGTTTTGTACTACAATAGAGCTACGGATAAATAAAAATATAACAAACGAAAAGAGTTACTTTGTATATGACGCTCTCGAAACACGAATGTTGCATGAATATATAAACAATTTTCCGAAAATAACTATCTGTATATTTATATTTGATGTTAAAACACTGAGAGCTATGTGTTTATGTGACATGTTGGTTTTGTGTATCCTAATAAGCGCTTAATCAATAGTGCAGCCTACATTTTGGAGGAAAATTTTATATTTTTAAACGGATCGAACTTCATCCGTTGTGGAATTAGTTACATCCGTTAAAATGAAATTTTTCTCTGTTTGTAGGGTAGCTTCCTTCGTGACGGATAGAAGTGTCACCATTATCACTCTTAGTATTATTGTATGAGCTACACATGTAATAAACAACACATCATAGAATGCCTAGAAATAATAAACAAAGAATATAATGTTAAGATGTTAAGATAAGCTTCCTAATGGTATTGATGGAATAATTTACGGGAAACGCAACAGAAGGAGAGAAAAAAATACACTGACACACGTACATGTTTCTGCTTACCAGGGGTTATGAGCGTGGTTTCGAGAGTATTTTTTTACCTCTACTTTCTTTCGCTGTTGTCTCATAGTTAATGCCACAACTTTCAAAACGACAAACTCAACATTTCTTAACGCCCTCTAGTGGCAAAGAAACGCATAGCTGTCATTCAGGAAGCAACGACATAAATCATGTTCCGTTTCCCAAACCATCCCTCGAGCAGTTTTCTGACTGCTAAACACGAGTTGACGACGCTGGTAGCGCTTTGGGTAGCGCATATGTGAATATTCCGCCGGCCTTACCATGATGTATATAAACAGAACGGTACCCGGTTTATGTTGCTGCTTGCTGAACGGCAGGCATACGTTTCTTATGCACTAGAGAACGCCAAGAAGTGTCGAGTTTGTCGTTTTGAAAGTTGTGGCATTAACTGTGAGGCAATAGCAATAGAAGGTAGAGATAAAAAATATTCTCGAAACCACGCTGATGACACCGGGTAGGCAGAAACATGTCTGTGTGTTAGTATATTTTTTCTCTCCTTTTGTTGCGTTTGCGTGACTTATTCCAACAATATCATGAGGGTGCTAAACTATCTTAGCATTATATTTTTTGGTTATATATGCACTGTTTGAAGAGAAATAGCAAAATAATTTTCCTCAGATTATGTACTTGTTAATTGGTAATTGGTGATTGTTCCCTGAAATGATTCGTAAGATATTTTTCTGTTACATTTAAAATGCTCGAACATAATTATTACTACTACTTGAAAGGTATTATCAAATTACGGCAAAGGTAATTATCAAAAATGGTTAATTTGTATTTCGGATTTTGTTCTGAATTTCCACTGCTTTAATGTTCACTTAACAATTTAGATTCAAAAATAATACTAAGTACAAGTGACTTTAAAGTAATTTATCAATTGCTTCTAACGCAACTTCTGAATTTATGGGTACAATGTTATTATCCAAAAAAATGTGACGTTCAGCGATACTTCGTCCAGATGCGTTAACTGCAAGTAAATATAAGTGAACAAATACGGTTGGCAGCTTGTCTTTGATCATTGCAAGTATCTAAAAACACGCTAATTTTTAGTAACGTAATTTATCACTGGGAAGAGACATTTCCTATGTCTCTTCTAACAAATACGATTACCGTCTCGGATATATTCCCTTGTTCTAATCCAGCTGCCTTTTGCAATATGTGGGAGGGAATAGGTTAATGTAATTATAGTACTGCCGTTATACCAATCTGTTATTTCGTTTGTTTCGAATAAAACAGAGAACACTCGTTTGCAACTAATGTATCTCCTTTTGGGTGGATCCCAAGTGGATCCCTCGTATTTCGAAATCATCATTTTCCAGAGTAAATTCGGTGCTATCATTAGCTAAGTGCTCTTTAGGCAGCTTAAATGGGCAAATTGCAAAAACATCCTCCTTCTTTCAAATAACCGAACTTCAATTAAGCTTCACTTTTACCACCAATCATATTACTAACTCTGGAACATAGTTTGAATATTCTAACAATTAATCATCGCTTTTTAAAGTGGACACTAATACATTCAAAATACAATTCTTTCTTGCATCCATTGTTTTACTACCGCCAGCCATGTTATTTTTCTATTCTGTCCTGATTTTATTCGCAATCATGTCTTTCACCCATGATAAATTAAACCGTAATTGACTTTTTGTTAGCGATCTCCATTCCAATAAAACAGCGTCTAGCCATGTTTTCCTTCCAATCATAATGGATACAGGTGGCAAGGAAGCTTTCATCATCATTGGTGTGCATATATATACACTAACGGTAAACTTCATTTGTTTTTATAGAAATCATTACTTTATCCTAAGTTATCGCGACATGAGCGAGTGAGGTAGTTGCACTTGGAATAGGATGATCAAATATCATCATGTAGAAGTGAAAATTAGGCTAAATAGTCCTGAATCCAGTTTTTTATTTTATTTTATTTTGTCGCGAAGTTTTCGCTTGATCCATTGTAATTGTAAAATCACAATTAACTCTAATAAGAATTCAGAAACGTGACAACGAAAAAAAGACTACAATCAATAGAACGTACGCTAAAGTAATGAAGGTGTTAATTCAAGGCTATTTTATTATTGTTTAAATAAACTGTAATGAATTAAATAAACGATATTCCAATGAATTTGTATCAAAAGCAAGAAATAAAATGGGGATATTGTTATTCTCTTTAGTTTTTAATAAAATTAATATAGCTGGGCTTCTTTTATCCAGTGTAAGAGTTTGATTAAGTTTAATAAAATTTCAAATTACTTTTTTTATATTGTGAAGATCTTTCTTTTCAAAAGTGCAAATATAAATTTCTAACCGAGGGCTATATGTTTTTAATGAATTCTTATACTGAAATTATGCTTATTTTGACCAAAATATTTGAATTTTAGAAAATACCTTATGTATCTTTTAAAATTGCTCTATTTAAAGCCCAATCTTGATATTCTGGGCTTTAAACTGTGATCAGATCCTCCCTGCAGAGATTCCTCTTCAATGGATAGCAATTTTGGATGTTTAATTTGGCGGCGAAAATTCCATTAATAGTACTCACATTTTAATAAAGAAGTTTAAAAAATTGTCGTTGAAATACTTGTATTTTTCCTCTCGATTATTTAAAAAATGTTCATCCATAATTTACTATTGCAAATTAAACTAAATTATACCCTTCGCTGCTTAAAAACCATTAAAAAGCATTCCGCTTCCATAGTTTGAATTCCCATAGTTCACGTTGAAGTGTACAAGTACAAAATAGACCGGTTACTGTGAGAAAGAGATTCAATTACGCCATGCAAACAGGAATATTGTTATAACCCTCGATAATGGTGAAAGTATATAAAGAAGACGGATATCTTAGTCAGGACATTTGAAACATATAGAAAGGTTTCGCGCTCGAGCATCAATAGAGTATTAACAAATCACTCTCGCGCGTAAATCGTTACTCTGCCCGTTCAACTATCGAAAGTTTATATAAAGAGTTTTATGTTAATTCTAAAGTAATTCTTAAGTAATTCTAGTTGTTTTGCAAGTAATCTTTATAATTATAATTCTACTATGTTGCAGAATACATATAAATGAAAGCGGCACTGGTATCAGAAAATGCCTTTTTCTAAAAAAGGAAATTATGTTGAGAAGAATATATGAATATATTTTTCGAATGTGATATAATACTAGAATTTTGAAATAAAGAAGCATAATTGTGATTTAAGTTAGTAATTTTTATTTCTCGAACCCAAAGTTGTTTACTAGACTCTTTTTAGCAAAATTCTATCTTACTGTAGATGCAAGACAAAGATAAAATCCTAATCTAGAAGAAATTTAATGGAAGAATCCTTCTACACTGCCTCGCCTCGCAATAAAAGAAGGAACTAAAGGTGTTAATATGTGTAACTTTAGAGCGAGCGGAAGCATAATACATTTGCAATGATGAGTGTAGTGAAATGCAAGGTCATCTAAAGTATGAGCTTCTTTAATTATTACGTCCTAAAACACAGAGAACAGGAAGTTAGGGGCATTACGTCTACGTAAGCTGCTCCAGAATCGGAAAAGTGACACCCTGATAAACGTTTGCCGTTAAACGAGAGTGATTTTAACATTACAGTGCACAAAATCTTGGGTTAAGTTTGTGTACGGAGCTCTATAGTTTATGAAATGTTTACATTTATTTAGGAACATATTTTACCATTTTGTTAAGATAACAAGTTAAGGAAGTAGCGATTCATATTCCCTATATGTGTATTAAAATAATCTCATTAGCATAACCGGCTATTATAAATTAAATATTAACAAAAAATCAAGTGTGGATATTATTTCTTTTAGCATCTTCGGAATGTGCGTATATATATCTCACAAATACACGACTTGTTTAGTTTAAAGCCGTCTATTTCAAATACCCAATTCGAAACGAATATGTATATAATCTGCTTATTCTATTTGATATAGTACAGATTCGATTCAAGATCTGCCCGCAAGAAGGGCATAATTCAAATTCCCTCATTCGCAATGTAAACAGGCCAGATCTATTTTAGACTAAACATTTTCAAGCACAACAGCAGGCTGTTTATTTAAATTAGACCGAGCGGAATGGCATAACCTCCCCATATTGTCGAATAGCCCGCTGCTATTGTTAAGGACAATGTGGAAATATGAGTAGCTTAATTGTCTCGGTTGGAAAATGTAAATAAATTTTGGCTGAGGTATGTATTGAAATATTATCTGCGCTGGAAAGATAATTAAAAGATCCTGTTGAGCATTGGGGTTAGTTATACGGATATAAAGTAGTTACTCTAATTAATTTAGTAAATTACCAACGAAATTAAGATCAGGTTCCATGAATATAATACACTGCCGGTGAATGTAATCATGATGTCATGAATTTTTGTATAGATTAAATTTATTTTATAGTTGTATTGTTACCGTCAACCAATCTTTTAACAATCCCTCTGCAGCAACTGTTATTGTTTATATCTTTAAATAAACAAAATGCTTAAACTTTTTTAACTGGCTTTATTTAGTACGTTGTGCTGTGTGTGATGCGTGTCTAGATCGTATTAGTACATGGCGTGCATCTTGGTCTGACTGTGACCGTGTAAGTATATGTATATAATAATAATATATTCTTTATTATCACTACAAGCAAATTGCAAAAATAAAGCATAGCATAATTAAATAAAGGGAAATGTAGGTGGAAGAATAATTGGCCACACTCAGGCATAAGTATGCAACACAGTCTGTTTTACAGTGTGACCACAAATATTTAGGAATAATGTAATAACCGTACGATACACTTGTTGATGTAAATGCCATATATTATTATATTACAATGCCGAGCATTTAGAAACGTGATGGACATACACTATAGCAATGAGTTATATAAACACGCAATGTTGTAGGAAAAGGAGCATTCAAAGAGAACGGTATGATGAGTTGGCGGAGTTATATAATAAGGAAAACGTATATTGTTATTGTGCGCATCGCTTCTAATGGTAAGCCTAGAGTGGAGATACGAAAGAGATTTTGCATTTAAAATTTTGTAGTGAAAGGTATACAGATAAAACCGGCGACGATTCTTCATGGACTTTATACGAAACATGTTGAAATCTTCTCAGACCATAAACAAAACGAACGCAAGAATTCTAAAGTCTCTGAATTCTACGAGAGCTCAGGAATTGACGTTTTATTAACATTAATATATAAACAATGTTGGTTATCAAATTTCACGCTGTTGGCAAGATCATAATAATAAAAGCGCCAGCAAACGTTTAAAAGACAGATAAATTTGTGTATCATCTACGTAGCAATGGTAATTACAGAATTTAGAACAGGTTTGTAATTTTGATGTGTACGAAAGTGAATAAAAGTGGATCTAAGATGAACCCTTGTGGAGTACCACTCTGCATAGGAAGTTCACTTCTTAAACGTATTTTGGCTCTCTTTACAGAAGCTTCCGTCTTCCCATTTCCTTGCTGGTGGTGGGAATTAGTAAATAATATGTTGGAACCTTCACTTATTCACAAAACCTTGAAAATTTTTGCTTATGAAGTTCGTTCCTTCGTTTGTGATAACTGAATGAAGTTGCTTTGCTGCAAAAATTCAGTATATAATCGGCGCCTAGCTTTTTTAACTCATTTACAAAAAAAAAAATTGAATACTAGTCAACGTTATTATATAGGTGTATTATTCACATTAATGTCTAACGTTCAGATTTAGAAAACTTCCACGCTCATTTGTTGGAATGGTTTATCTGGTATTTCGTGGGTCATCATATATGGGTGGGAGATTGGATACATACTTCAAACATGTGTGACAATTGCGTATCATTTCTATCATTTCTACATTGATATCTGACCAAAATACTGTATTACGTGTTAATTTAGTAGCATTTTCTATTCCTCAATGGCTTACATGAAGACGCTTTAACATTTACTTTCGCAAAGATTTTTTTAGTATTAATCTCTACTAAGTGCTTAGTACATCCTTATATGTGCAATACGCTTGGAGGTTTGCTGGTGATCCCTTTATACGGTTAGGCCATTAAACGTTTATTAGTTCATACAGTTGCTGCATGCTTACGTCACATTTGGCTGCATTTTTCCCTTCTTGTGTTCAACTATCTTTCATTCTAACACCTTCCAAATGATTTGTCTCGTTAACATACTTAAATACTTCTTTCATCGTATACATATCCAGTTCTGTTTCTTCATAATCTCCTTTATCTGGTATCTCCGATAGAAAGTGTGCAACGTACATCTCCGTACCTTTCTTGTGGACCAATCGAATATCGTACCTTTGCAACTCCAAAATCATGCTTGCTTTGGCTTGGGAAAAGTTGAAATCAATGGCTTGTAGAGTTGACAATTTTCAGGTCTTAAGGTTTTAGTCGTGTAGACTACTGGCATATCATTTTAAAGAATGGTATATCCTATGGCCTCCGCCGATGCATCAGTTTGAATTTTTGCTATTGTTTGTATCGTAATACTTTAGAACAGATGCCTTTGTAACCAGGTCTTTCAATTGTTGGAATGCCTTCTCCTACTATCCCTCCCAGATAAAATTACTCTGCATATAAGCTAATTTTCTTAAAGGCTCCGCGGCTGAAGATAAATTTGCTATATACCTGCTTAAATGAGTTGCCATACCAAGAAATCTTGATAGTTTAGCTAAGGTTTTTGATAGAACCACCCTTGGTCAATATACGACCATAAAACTTTATTTCTCATTGACGTAATCTAATTTTGTCGCGGTTTAGCTTCAGACTTACTTGCTTCAGCCGTTCAAGTAGGGTCTCTAGATCCTGATTGTGATCTGATAATTTCCAAGTATTAAGATGTCATCTGCTACAGATACCTCTCCTCTTAGCCTATGTATGATCTCATGGTGGTTTTCCTGGGATATTGGTAGAGCCAGATTAACACCAAATAGTCTCAAGTATCGATATTTCCCAAGAGGGCTCCAAATACTTCTTAAATGACTACTCTAATTGCGGTAAAATTTGCTCAATTCTCGACATTCGATAATGATAACCTCTCAAGGCTTTGTTTAGGTGTAGTAGATCTAAACAAACTCGTGCTTGACTACTAAGGTAATACTTACTCACTCTTTGTAGCTGCTTTCATTTCTAATAACTTTCATTTTTACCATTTTATTCAAATTACTTTTAAGGGTACACATCCTACACATCCTAGTCCTGTTTATGCTTCTAACAGTAATTTTTTCTTAGCATAGCATGATTTACAAAATTATCAATTTTATTACAAACCTTTATTTGTCCCAATCTTTCACATTCCTCAGCAGACAGTAATGGCTTATGATTATATCCTACAATTTCAAAATTCACTATCATTCTTCATGCAGCTTAAGCTTGCTGTACCTATTGGTTTGACAGTATCATAACGTATAGTTAATTGCGGAGTTAAATTTCTGCCAATTGCATCCAGTAATAATGTTATGTCTTTTCTCTCTGCTTCCAATTTGTTAAAACCTGTGAGCTTCCTAAAAAGTTCGTCACCTACAGTTGTTAACAACATAGCGACCTTTACTTTATTTAAATGATTTCTTAAACCACTTGCTATTTGTTTTTAAATAAACAAAATGCTTAAACTTTTAATTGGCTTTATAGCGTGCATGTGGGTTTGATTGTGCGCGTGCAAACGTATGTATATAACAGTAACTTTATTGGTTTGTTGGTTATCTACATGTCGATTTTCAAAATATTCACGTATTAAGAAAGTTCGCAGTTCAATATTATTTGGATGCAGTGTATTCTGGAATGTTACGGCAATAACTTGCACACCGCATTTGAAACCTATTAACTTGAATAAGTAGCTCTTGGTTTACATTATAACACCACAGTTGCGAATATTATAATTGCTTATATTACTTGAGTTGTTTAATATACATATTATATCCCATAAGCTATTATTTTACATCGATTGCTGCGCACCCGTACATAAGTTCTTGGCCAATGTGTAGTAATAATACAAAAATGTAAAATCTTAAAAACCTTAATTGCTTTTACCAAGTATATAAACTAATAATTTCGTTTGATATACAATGTTTTTATTACAGTTATTATTTTATACATTGAATCAAGAGATTTTTTACATATTTATATAAAGGAAATCTAATTTATATTATACATTGCATACGTACAATGTAACGGAGATAGAATTTAAAATATTTTGTTTACATTCATATTAGATGAATGGCCATTGTTGCTCAAATTGAAGGCTTACACGATCATTGTTAGTGCTCCTGTTTTTCCGTTAACCTTCATTTGACAATGTAATATATAGTTTAAGGCTGTATTGCGACACTGTCACAAGTAACATATCTTTTATGTAGACAGGAGAGAGTCATCAACAAAAAGATTATTGGAACTATTGATTAACTGAACTTGCTAGTTTTTTTTAATCTTATAAGGCACTTGTAGACTTATTTATTTCGAAGAAAACTTTTTTTGTCTTCGGAACATGATCTATTAACCATAACTTGCTTTACAAGCGCACATATAAATATTGTACGTTCCGATCAGGTTGCCCATTTCCATTGTATAGTATTGTAATGCGGGTGAGAAATTACCCCGGAAATCAAAGGAAAGTTGCTGCTTCTTATAATAGGGGTAATTTTTCTTAGCGAGAGAAATAACAATTTTTTGTTTTTATCTACACATGTAATATGTAACTCTAAAACGTTTCAAAAATTCCAAAGCTTTCATGCTTAAGCTTCTTAGCTGATTTTTCGTTTTTTAATTCGTTCTCAACGTATTTACTGAATTGTAAATTACTTACCTTTATGTTTAGGCGAATATTTAGTATATCGTTACACCTATAAGATAATTCTTCTAAAAGACCATATGGAAATTAACGCCATATTTAATGAAAGTTTGTGCTGACTCGTATGAAACGTGGAATTATTATGTTCCATTAGTTGAAGAAATTATAAATTCTATCCCTACGTCAAAAGCAAAGTACTTGTACGAACTTCTTGTAATACATCAAAACCTTGAAAAACATGATGTGTACGATTTGATTCTAAAAAATGAAAGGAAAAATTGGATAAAGTTCATAGCAAAATGCAAGATGAATTAAAAAGAATATTAACCTATTACTTTCAACACTGATGATATGATGTTACTAAGGAAATACTGGATTAGCGATTTTAAAAATAAAATAGAAAAGACGTCCCTTCCTATTTATAGAGAACGATTCATTATAAAATATGTTTTAGGCGGAAAAATCTACCTTCTGTATCATTCACATCCAAATATAATGCGAGGCATTCTTGATATTGATGCGATATTCCCGTATCTTTATCAACTGAAAAACACATAACTTCTAAGCGTATTATCCGAATGTAATCACATAGATAAGATTCGAACCAATATATAAACTGTCCCGTAATCCCATAACCGCTTAACGTCTAGAGTGGCAAGTGATGATCGACTTGATCAAAAGCTTTGATGAAATCACCGAAAATACAGTCAACTTGAAATCCGCTCTTCGCCGATTCAGAAATAAAGTGATGGCAAACTAAAAGGTTGGTGCTTCTTCCTCAAATAGAACCATACCATGCGGCAGAAGTTGATATCGTTATATCTGTAACAACTGATGCCAGCATTTCTAAAACGAGAAAAGTGCATATTGGGCTATAATTGCAAAGATTTGTTCGATAGTCAAACTTATATGAGGGTTGTCTGAAGGTTTTAAGTTTCAGCATGAAGATGGCACTGCTTTCCTTATTATTCTGATATCCAGTAATAGTATTCTAGTATCTCAAGAGAACTAATTAGGACAAATAATACTCAGATATGAACCTGTCATGAACATCCCATAAAATAGCTATGCTTCAGTCAATCGAATAAATTAAATAGATTGCAAAACTACATTATGTGAAATACCGTTCAATTTGAGCGTATGTGAAAAAGTAAAAGTAATCTAAAGGAATGAACGATCCACTTAAGAAAATAGGAAAGTCCTCTCTATAAGCCTTGATTGTGGGGGCCTAAGGTCTGTCCTGCAAATAATAGCTGTAAGCAATGTTGCAAGATGAGATGAAGTGATTCATGCAACAAATAAGACAGTGAAACAGTATGATGTCGTTTATTTCCAAATTACTATGATGCTTAAACAAAACAAATGCTTCGAAAGAGACAATAAAGTTATTTATTTTCTCTTTCGAAGCATTTGTTGATTACGTAAGTTAATAATCGCACTTTAACTTAACTAATAAAAAAGAGAATAAACTTCGTTCTCTCGAGGTTACTTAAAGGTAGGTAGATATGCAAAAGTTAAGAGCTACAGTAAGCGTGTCTTGAAGTCAGTATTTTACAACAAAAAATAAAAGATAAAATCTAATTATAAATTAAATGAATATAGTGGAAGAAGAATTTAAGATAGTTTCTATCATAAAGTTTCTCCCGACAAAATTTTGTTGGTTCATATACGACTTACATTCTCAGGTTGTTATATTTATTTAAAGTCGAATTTAGTGATCAGGTAATTTGGTGTGTTGAAAATTATACAGATATAAACATAATAAAAAAAGGTAAACGTTTTTTTTTTATATAAAGTTCAAAACTGTATAGACTTAATGACTAAATAATTCAATAGCAATACAGAACATATCTCTGTGCTGTGTCTAAGCGTTTGTCTTAGAATGTAAATAATAAAGAAATGTTAAGCGTAGCTTCAAAGCTTATCTAACAAATAATTCCCAAAATCTAAGAATAGAAAAATCGAAAAGAATAGAAATAGCCAGATAGTCGGTTTAATAAATCTGTAACTACACGCATTTTCTTGATTTCGGTGGTTACCACTACAGAAAATACCGAGGCGTCCATTTCTCAGGACGTAAATGGGATAAAAGTTCTCCGAGCTCGGAAACCTGTTTCGTAAAAAATCACCTCGAAAAATTAAGCACACATAAATCGCAGAGCTTTTACGTCGTAGAGCTACATACATTTAGTTGTTAAGAATCCGAAGAAATTAACTTGCAAAAGGTACAAAGCATAAAATTCAACACAGGGCAAGGCAAGCAACCATCAAACGGAAAACGATCGCGAAAAAGTCGAAGAATATCGGTGCAACTTTTTCTTTAAACCACCACTAATGTGAAAACCAACGAATTTCAAAGAAACAATAAGCGATACCTAGGGTGACCTCTAATAACAAAAGTGAAAAATTGAAAATTTACGGACAAAAAAGCTTCACAAAAGGTATAAATCGCATTAAAAGATACTATGCCTTCCAGTCCAGGGGGGTGATGTCAAAATTAACTAAAACTTTACATTTTGTGGTATGCTCTATTAAGAAAACAACGGAAGGCTGTTTTTCAAAAATTCTTAAATTCAACAAGTGAAATTTTAACTCGTTTCGAAACGCACACATACAAGGTGAAAATTCAGTAGCTAGAACAATATTAATATTATTCTCAAGTCGTTTGTTATGGAAAGGAATTATTTATCTGATTCGCTGTATAGATTCTAGGTCGACGTCGTTACTACGGAATCCTCAAGGAACGCTTTCCATTGTCGCGACGCGGCTGGAAAGAAATCAGTGACTGGAGTTCCCTCACATCACAGGACTAAGCGTCCAAGTTCGCGACACCAAACAGTAAAACGTATGTCGTCTCCAAAACTCAGTTTCTAAGAGAACTACATTCTAGTCAGCAGACAAATTAGTTTTATTACACAGAGAAAATTTACATACTAAAAAATTTACGTACATACACTCAACTTGTATCAAAGCTTAATGGAAAAGAGCTTCAAAAATTAAGAACCTTGAAGTTCTATAATAAAACAATTTTTGTGATAGTGCCTCAAGTTTACCAATCAAAAAGTTATCGAAAGTACCTAGAATGAAGCTCTGCAGTCGAAAAGGTTCGCCCGCAAGGTAAATCGTAAGTAGTGGGACATATTCAAGAAAGGGGAAAAAACACATAAAATTGTACAAAACTATATAGTAAGTACTAAACTAACAAAAACAACATTTTCCAAATGAATTTTCCAATTTTTAACATTCTTATTAACATAAGAAAAGAAAGAAAATAAATGCAGAATAACAATGTTTACGTTATGTTCAGAAACGCCATCGCATTACAAGTTTTTGACTCCCGGTTTTTCCAGTGGCAACAGGAACAGTCCATGACAAACCTGGCACATCGTAATCACCGGTAACACTAAATCATGTTTTGCTTTTCATGTTTTCATATTATTTATATGACTTCATGTTTTCATATTATTAAAATATTTCCACATTTGGGTAACGGTTCTTAGTTTGATAAGCTTCTACATATGGAACGCAAGTCAGTCTTACCAAAATCACATAAAATTTCTATATTAGGAATTAAATCGAAATTACATACATAAAATAATAGTTTCAACCGGTTGAACTCCTTTTCAACCGTATAACCGAATAGTGTGAAAAGAAAACTCATATTCAAACATGTCTGTTTTACTCCTACTTTCGAGAAAAAATATTATTTACAAATATCTACCGCTGGTTTCTGTCGGGATTAAGATTGTGGAATTTCCCTAGATTGGCTAATCTAGTAATTAGAAACAACAAAAGCTCGAAATAGACACCTATAGAAGGGAAACAAACATTGATAGATACATTATGGCCGATTCTAGCCACTGTGTACAATAGAAAATTGTCGCGATTAATTTTCTAATTAGTAAATTAATCAAATACCATTTAAGCATAAGTAGGTGCAATAAAGAACTTAAACTCTGTAACAAATTTACAGTTGTTACTTTTCTATTGATGACGCTCGCATATTTAAGAAAGTCCAACATAGGCGTTGTGTGGGCAACTTCACGGCTTTACTCTTGGCATTATTTAGCGATAAGAAATTTGTGAAATTAGCTTTCCACAGCATATCGAAAAGGATTAGTAACGAATTTTGGGCCTCAAGAAATGAATATACGTTTCAGTTCGTGAAATACACTTGAAAACCTGCACCATGCAGTAACTGTGACAAAGCCTATATTAGCCAAACGAAAAAAGCCAGACACTAGATTCAAGGAACAAATTAGATCTTAAGGGTACATAAAATACAGTCGTCAATTGTAACACAATACAGATACAAAAATTAGAAAGCCTAAAATTAACTAAGAACGCAACTTCGCCGCAAAAATTAGACACTTATGAAACTATTTACACAAAAAGCTACGCAAATTTGATGAATAGAGGAAACGGTCCGTTGTCATACTCAGTTTTGTTTTATTTGTCTGATTGATTCGGGAAGAGCATACGCATGTTTCCTACTACAATGAGGAATGGTCCTTTCGTCTACCTTTCGGCATTTTTCGCATATATTAGTTTTAGGCTGTGTAAGCGGTAAAAGGAGATACTTGTAAATAATATTTTTTCCCGAGAATAGGGATAGAACACACGAGTTAGAATTAGTTTTTTCTGGTATATTTCGGTTATACGGTTGAAAATGTAGTGTGGTGTGGAGTGTACCGACACTGTAGTGCGTTTGCTATACTATCTACAATGCTTGCTATAATTATCGAGTGAGTTAATTGGAGCAATATCAGGCCAAGCAGCTACATATAACGTAATGTAAACTGAATACACGAATGCGAGCATAAAGGAAAGGATGCAACATAACGCCGTTTGTTCTAACGGATATATGACGAACATTAACGGTACAACCTGTAGCCAATGAAATAAATTACGCGAAAGTAATCTACAAACTGTATTTAAACCGATTTAAAATTTACCACTCATCAGCATGGGAAAAACAAGACACAATATGGAATATGAGTGTATTCGAAATAAGGTATTTCACAATTATGTCATTCTTATGAAGGAGTAGGACGTTACGTGTTGCTTTAGATAATTTATAGAAATCTTCAGATGTGCCAATTATTACTTATTTCAGGAAACTTGTTTTCTTGATTCCAGCGGCTCTTCATTGAATTTATTAGATAAATTTATTAGAGGTTTTATAATAATTTCCACGCATTTTTTTGTCTTAAAAAAATGTCTTTAAAACTTTTATACAAACAACGAAAGACTTTATACACTTTTATTGTAAAAGTTTCGAAATTCAACTTTTGTTGTTGGAAAGCGAGCTTACTTCTTTACTTACTTAGCTCCGCATTATCATAAAAATACGGACAGAATACTACATAATTCATTAACAATCTCTGTTTATTTTCGCCAGCGTCTAGGTTTGTCTTATCATAACTCTCTTGAGGCTTGCTATTGTTTACGACTATATCTTTTATAATACACACTTATATGATGCAATGTAATTTTAGATCTCAAATACCAATCGTAAATGTTTGACCAAGCATTTTTATACGCTCATGATCGGAGTTAGTAAGTTTCACCCATGGCAAATTCAATTTTTGCCTCTGAATAGATTCTATGTGGGTCGTAGAGGAATTTCCATAAGAAAGGCAGATATTGTTTCTAGATTGAAATTTATCGTTTAAATTTGGGAGCACTTCTGCGCTTTATATTTAAATATGTAAGTGGAGGTATGCGTTCAACCTTTTGTATTATTCTCTTCCTTTGTTCTGTCGGGGCACCTTGAAATAGTAACGCAGATGAGTTTTACCTAAGGCATTCATATAGCATTTTTCATTGAATTAATGCTAATTTTATAATATTAAATAATAATCAATTTATTCATGAACATACTTCCTTATGCTGATAAGGTTCCTTTAATTAAGATTTGAGGTCAGTACTTCTAATGCAGACGCCTGTTTTCCCTATGAGTGTTACATCCTTACGATCAATTTGTTCCACAAGATACAGAAACATTTCTAATGCAGCTTCATTAATTAGCATCTCTATATTTATCAAAACTTCCTTCACACAATAGCGCTACATGATTTATTGTCCTAATAAGAAACTACTAGTCGCTAACATACTAACTACAGCCATATAAACCCGTTTTCTAATTAATTAAAGGGCACCAGGAAATTAAACTAGATTTATAACAAGGCATAATGATTGTTGAATTCGATGAGTCTGATATGTTGAAAATTTCTTGAGAGTCGAAGTTATATATCGTATACAATGATTTCCTTGGTTGAATTAATGAGGTTTTGAATGAATAATATTTAACTTCTCAGGGCAGCGTTTTAAAAAATATTGAATGTATTGGATCTCATTTAATTTTATGTTGCAAATGTTTTAACAATTCCCTAATTTAATCCTTATCCGACGGCTAATTGTGATAATATTTTTTGGTTTATAGAATTTTGTCCATCATCAGGTTTCTATTTGGCTTATTTGGACAAATAAAATAAAATAAATACAAGTCATTATTTATGAATGCTATACCTGCTCACTCTAATTTTTCAGTAAAAAGTGCGTGGAATATACCGTTTGCAGAAATCAGACAAACAATGTTTCGTCAGTTTTGGAAGAAATACAATCTAACGTGAGAACCACCAAGTTCGCAGACGCGTACGTAGGTATTCGCCGTCAGTGCGCAAGAAAATTGAGAATTATGTGAAAATCGGAGTGAAAAATGAACGGCTAATGTGGCTAACTGTAGACGAAACTAGACATAAAAAAACCGTACTGTCGATTATAGCACGGACAATAACATTGAGAAGACCGTCTCAACCTTATTTGCTAGCCTGTAAAAAGATAGCAAAGATGTATTGTCGAAACTGTTCATAATATATTAGTTAAAACATTAGGCAACTTTGAAATTTCACGAAAATAAATATTAATGATGGTTACCGATGCTACCGCAGTCAATTATTCAAAGCTGTTCAACCGAGTTTGCTCCCTATAACATGTTTGCTTCATGCTTTACAACTTGTACCAGATACTATACAAAAATGTTATACCGATGTGGACCAATTAATAGCACAGACGAAAGCGGCTTTTCTCATATCACCGAAACGGCTATTTCGTTCAATGTCCTGACATACCGGAACTGCTGTAACCATGAGAGAATACATGATTAGAAGCAGCATTCTGTTATTTTAAACATTTTAAAAGATCAAATTAGTCATTTTACAACTGAACGTTTCTTTAGCAAGGTTCCTTACCGGAGTCAAATGCTTTTTCAAAATTCTCAAGTTGCTATTGAAAGCCACACTTTCGGATTTCTTTTCTCTAGGCATATTCAATAAGTTGTTTACTATGTTATCACAAATTCTCTTATTGTTTCTCGTTTTAAATAACGCACACATTTATTTTGGTTAACTCAGCGGAGTAACGTTACTGCTGGCCAATTGATTTGTTGAGTTCTACTTATGTCTGTTTCTTCCCGATCTATTATTATGTTATGTTGGTTGCCTATTACAGAGTATCGTTTACCGTGTCAGGCCCGTATAACTCACAACGTAGGTTCGTTGTTAAAATTCTTATGTTGGTTAGACCTAATTTGCTAAGATACACGGAAAGAAGTACATACAATGTTCTTTATTTTCATTATCACAGATATCTAACAACTTTAATTTCAGGTAATTATTAATTATGTCTTTGCTGTTATATTTATAGCAAATTCGATGTTCTTTCATAAATTTAACTGTAAAACATTATTTTATTTTGATAGTGACTCTCCATGTTTTAAAACTGTTACATAAATATTAATTATATATCATTGAAATTGTAGTACCAAGAAACAATACAAATAATGAATATAATGTAGCAGATTTTATTCTGTAGTTTAAATCAGCTAAATGATTAAAATCATAAGATGCTTACTTGCTAACATTTTACAGTTATTAGATAGTACATTGCTGTATTTGTAACTTTTATAACTAACTTCATTTCGCCATTATATGGAAAGATCATATGGAAGACGACAACCTACTCATTATTAATAGGTTCCACTAAAGAAAACTTAGACATTACTTTCTTTAAATAGGTAATGTGCTACGCACCAGCTTTCCATCGAACACTATTCTACTGAAAAGTTGATTCTGATGTTATGTGGAGATAAGGAAGGCACGAGCTATTTTACTGTTTCGATATGTATTATTTTTAACTGTCGCTTGACAAGATCTTATATATCGTCTCTCCTATCACAAATGTCATAGTAGTTGTTGCACAGTGTTAAATTTGCCCGATACATCTAACATTAACGCGAAAAATTTATTCGATTAGCTGCATATAATTTTGTTCTTTTTAGAAAACATCGCTAACAGATAGATACGAATAATTTTCTTGTAACGACTGAGATCGGAACAAATTTGAGGCCCTGCTTTCTTTATTTGTCACCAGAATTTCGAGCTATGCACTTTTGAAGTGTACAACATTTTTTTTTATTGTCCAATATTTACACCAGATATTTTGATTGACTAAATGGTTGGATTATTTGTCATAAAAATTGACTTGATAAATCTAAAATATATGCGCACACAAAAAAGAACAAAGCGAAGGTAAAAATGTAAAAGTGAACAATATAAATGAGAAGAACAAAAGACCAAACCAGTGATATTCAAAAGTACTTTAGGGCATATGTACAGATAAAATAAGAAAATAAATAGGTACATACAGCAAAACAAAAATTGATTCTCGATTATTTTAATGTTAGAAATGAATAAGAACATTTCATTATTTAATTGCAGCAATATATGCGAGGGGAATATCTTTCACAACTAGCACTGATTTGTATAACGATAGCGAAGACTTTTGCAAGTTTTCTAGTGCTTGCACTATTCCGAGGTAATTGTTGTGAATAGTTTGTAAATCACGCTTAACCTGACTATCTTGAAATTTTTACCGATTTTCTTCAATAGTGGCACATTCTTTCGGATTTAATAACCATCATTTTTCTATCCTTAAAATATTCATGATAGTAAAATGCCGCTTTTAACCATGTTCCCGCTCATGTCAGAATCGGTTGTGGTGGTAGGGAGATACTGGGGCACAATTGCTGAAATTTGCGAATATGTTTTGGGGATTTCAGGAATACTGCTTTTATATTCGATATCAATGCATGTACTTCTGGATAACATTTACGGATCTGTTCTGCTACAAGATGTAGGCATGAATTTTACATGTAATATGTAAGAAGTTGTCACACTGTTCCTTAAGAGACCTACCTACAGAAAGCATGGTTGCGGCATCATCTGTCACAAACATTAAGATTCGATCTCTGGGAATGTCAAACTTTTCAAACCACCTTTGAAATTATCTGCGAGGTACATTCTTCTATTCGTCTGGTAGCTAATAAAATTGAGGATGGAGATTGATTTGGTTCCATTTTAGGCACCATAAAATTAAGTACAGATCTTTTTCTGCTACCAGTTGTTCCAGCCACACACAAGCACGCTCTTTTTATTTTTCAGTTGAGCTTTAATTTTATTTTCTAAATGTACACAGATTTAAGATAATTCCGTAAGTGGGTGCAGTACGGTAATTTTACATTGACGTATTTAAAAGAAAATGAAATAAACGAATGCCTTGCCTAACAAAGTAAACAGCAAATTACGCATAACCATCATTGTACACAAATGAAATAAGAAATGTTCGTATTTTGTATCGACACCAGTTTCTGTACCACGCGCTATGCACGTGGCGTCGCAAATTTGATTGTGTTGAATGGTTTATAAATATATTGCACACTAAAAATTTTACATTTACCCCATTGTAAAATAAACTGGGATAATTCTCAATAAATCTGTTCACTAATTTTGATGATAGAGGTTTTTTTACTGTACACCCCTTCAACATTATTAAATACACAGAATACACCCTCCTGTTACTATCATACGTGCACACACGATGGTCGTGAACAACATACTGGATAACCTTTCATATGTGGGATGCGAGGTGCGGGAGCCCAATCGTTAGTTACGCCTGTGGTTTCATTCCGAATTTGTCCTCTTTAGTAACAAGGTACTTGATTGTTGCAGCTAACGACTAATATATAGACAATTTTTAAGAGTTAAACGTTACAGAAGTCGTGATCCCGCATTTGGGATTAACTCAATAACAACTGCTTTATACTTGAAACTATTATATATTCACTTATATGCTACCAATGCATCAACTTTCCAAAAAAATACTAATAATCGACTGTTACTAATATCATTCGGAGACATCAATGCACGGGTAGTTTAAAAGATTGGGCATGTTCAGGTCGTAAGAAATTAACAACTCACCGTCGCCGACGATGAGCGTATAAAATTGCTAAACAAGCGAAATAGGAGACTGACAGCACCAGAAATCGCCGCCGAAATAAATCACGACCGTGCAAAAATAATTTTTGTTATTACAGTGAAAAGAAGATTAAAAGCTACATATCTTCTTGGCGGCATGGCAACAAAAGGAAACCGTATTTCGACGGGGAAATAGGCAAAAACGGTTGCAATGGGCAGAAACACATAGAAATTCGACAGTGGACGATCGGAAAAAGGTGCTATAAACTGCAGGATTGTTAGTGGCAACTGTCAATTGAGGAAGAAATTCTGTGCTTGATTGAGGTTGTTTTTCCTACACCGGTACAGTAAACTTGAAGCGAATCGAAGGTATTTTACGAAAAAAGAATTATTTAGAAATACTGCAAGGAAATGCAATACCATCGAGGCAACGTCTAGTCCGCGAAAATTTTCAGCAGTGATATGTAAAAATTTCTTAAATGAAGAACAAGATACAAATAATGACATGGTTGCCGCAAAGCCTTTTAAACTCAAATTTAAACCCCATCGAGCCGTTATGGGATGAATTGGAAGTTTTGGAAAACTAAGTTTGAATATTTTCCTGTTTTTTTTTTTAATTTACTTGCGTGTCTGAACTAATATGGACGGCAGTAACGGCGATAACAATGTAATCACACACTGCAGTTTAGCTAGGTCCCTATTGTATGCTAAAGTAACACAGTTGTGATGAAAGTAACTAACTAAACAAACCAAGATAAAAATTCGATAAAAAAACAAATAATATTTAAAGAAATCATTACAAATAATAATTATGTTTTTTTTATAACATATTTTAGCTTAAAAATGTCTTTCAATTTGTGCAGATGGTCCATAGTTTGTCACAAAGTTGATATTTCCTTCAGTTTATTCAAGCTAAGTTGAAAATATTTGTAGGGGATACATCAATATCCACAATATTGTTCACCAAAAATTCAAAGAGATGCTTTGATTTATTTTCAGATATACTTTTCTTGCTGAATGGCTGTATACAGATTCGGCAGAATTGGCGCGCGATTGATACGCATTCTAGAAGTAGTTGAATATGATGTGCTATTCCATCGGTTCAGCTTTGAATTCATAATATTATTCTTAGTTTGTCTAAATTCTTTTCAAAAAACAAAACTCATTGTTCTACAATTATTGTTTGAGAATTTCTTGAAATTAAGAGAATTTCTTATTTGATTTTGACACAACCTAGTTTTTGGAAAGATCGATAAAAAACTGATACTATTGTTGCATCTGGTCTCACCTTTCCTTGCTTAACTGCAATCTTCGTTACGATCTAGCGCTACGTTAGAGTACTCGTTGTTTTCTTTGCCTACGACATAGCACTTTTACACAAGAAACTAAGAACATTATATCTTCTCGGATCTCATTTTCACGACACGATGGTACAAGAGCTCGGATAATCAATAACGTACCACTGCAATCGTTTTCCAATAATGGCGTGCATAGTTTGTACGTACATATACAATTTGCACAAGAATCAATTGGTAGTAGAAATGCAGTTACTTTCTGTCGTTTTATCAGTTTAATCTAGAAAAAAGGTCGTGTTAGTGTTTAATGCCAGCATGGTAGCAGTAGGGAACGAATTTCGATGACATTATTTCACGAATACTAAATATATAATTAAATAAATTGTTAAAGATAGGGTCATTCCCGGAAAAGTCAGTAAACCCACTTTGGCTATTACAATCGTGGGCATAAGCTGTTAAAATTTTCAATAACGTATGATGGCTAAATTTAGGTTTTAAATTTGACTGCAAAGAGAGCAAAAATCGACGGACCTTTATGGGGCGAGCTGGTTCTTCTATATATCCACAGAAATACAGACAAAATTGAATTGTGTTTAAGCTTTCCGGCTTCTCCTAGCCTCCGGTCACATATTATATCTTTCTCCGCTTGATATCCGAAAAAGGTACTACATGTGTATAAACACCGAAAAATAACGAATAAATCGAATTCACTTCTATAAACTTTTCTCATATAACAAATCGTTCGACTTGCCCATTGTTGCGATACTTTTATCCGAGAGTTCCTCCCGTTCTTTATATCCTTGATAATTTAATATTTTTCCGCCAGTGTTCGCAAAGATGTAACTCTAAAAGATTTCTCAAGTAAGTTTATACATTTATCGAAAGGCATTACAGGGTTGCCGATTGGAATACATGGAGTTACATGTTCCTTTATATCGTGCAATGCACCCCGAAATAACAATAGTAATAATAATAATAATAATAATAATAAGTTAATGAGAAAACGAACATATTACAACTTAAACATGAGGTACGGGATAGTACCCACAATACTTCCCTGGGGCACCCCGCAGTTGACGCAGCACTCCTCAGCCAGACGTTCGTCAACCTTAACTCTAAATCTTCTTCCTGATAAGTAATTGGTAAACCAGCTCAACGTATTACCTCTTATCCCCACTTTCTCCAGCATAGTCAACAATATTTTATGATCTATTAAGTCAAACGCTTTGGTAAAATCGATAAAAAGACGTAATACATGAATTAGTCTATCTAAATTCTCGTTCACTGAGTTGGCGAACCTTTCCAAAAGATTTATGGTGCCTTTCTTGGGTTGGTAACCGTACTGATTGCTATTCAAAAGAGAGCATTTATCCAAGTATTTCAGTAAAACCTCCGCCACATGCCTTTCAATAATTTTTTCGAGCGAAGGCAGTATCGAGATAGGTCTATAATTAGAATAAATTTTATGCGATTCTTTTTTGTAAATTAGATTGATCACTGAGACCTTCAATTCGTCCGGTAGTTTGCTGACTATTAATCATTGATTGATTAGCTCCCTTATTGCCGGACAGGAAGCTTCTTTTAGTTCCAAAATTACTCTCATTTCAACCCTGTCGTGATCTGGAGATTTATCACCATCCATCCTGCTAAATATATTCATTACATCCTCATCCGAGACATGTGGCACGAAGACCGAGTGCGCTGTCGACCGAAAGTTACCTTTCGGACCTGGCGGTTTTCATTGAAAGTGAACTCTCTCTGAAAGTTAGAGACTATATCGCTATACTGAACTCTTGATGCTTTTCAGAATATCATCGCGTGCATATTGGTTCAATCCTCTACCCATTAAGGAATTTATGTGAGTCCAGGTACTCATAAGACACTGGGCTTACTGCTCAAACAAGCCCCTGAAGTAGGAAGGCTTTGATGTGCCTATCAAGAAAGTCACTGTGTTTCTAGATGCATTATAGTCCGCCCGTAGGACGGATCTCACCATATCCCACATTTTACAGGATCTCCATGCAGCAAACTTCCTGTCTCTATCGGCCGTCGCGGCAACAATGTGAGAACTAATCCAGGGCTTTAAAAGTTGCTTTTTTTGCGTGACTCTTCGCAACCTGGAAGAGGATGAGATTGTTGCCGCATACGAATCAGAAATGTATTTGTACAAAGCCGCAACATCACGAAATTCCCGCAGTTTTTCTGAACGAAGCGACTCCAATAAAAGACCCCGTAGGAGGTTATAATCACAAATTTAGGAGATCATAGGTTGGGTCATTACAGTATCCTTATTCGTTATTTCCATTTGCAACGTTTCACCAATCATATAGTGGTCGGATATTTGCAAAGTGATAATACTTCCGGAGCAGTCCCTAGTAGTCTTACAGAATATGTGATCTATTATGGATGACGCAAGATTACCGTCACGTATGACCTTATGAGTGTAGTGATTTATAAGAGACCTAAAGCCTTCTCCGAAAAGTGCATCGTTGTATCTAACCACCATTGCTCTGTCAGACCCTACGTCACTCATAGACGTCTTATGGCATCAAAGGAACTCTACCATTTTTGACAGTGCATAATAAGTTAGAGAGAACCAGGTCAAGCATATGGTTATGAGAATTGACTATAGTATTAAACTAAAATTACATGATTGCTGAAAATTATTAAGCATTCTATATCTGTTGTCATTACAATCAATACCATATGTTAAAATGGTATGTTAAAATCTGCTAAGAGAATTACATTTTTAGTTGTAACAAATTTATAACCCTCAGAGACAAAAAGTACGCATAATCATGAAGTGAAATACTTGGTGGCACATACCTAACAAATAAATAAATAAACGATTCTGGGATAAAAAGAAATTTATTCTAATCGATTGTACAGAATTTCTAATACCGCTTAAATCCACTAGAGTACAAGTAACAGTATTTTTTATTGCAAAACACCACCGCCCTTACACACGCCATGAGCTCGTAAGTCGCGATCACAACGAAACACAACGTTATCTTCTGAAAAAAGTTTTGAACTTTTTGAACTGATAGTAGAAACTGGCAGTGTGCTTGGGTGAAATATTTAGTTTTTTTTTTATAATTGTTGGCACTCTTCGAATGTAGTTAATTTTAATGTTGGTCTCGCCTTTCGCTATACTCAGTTAGTTCAGAGACTTCAGTTTCTTTATAAGACTCCTGTTGTTTGGGGGTTTTGTTTGTGGACATTGAAACGTTAGAAAATCCAGCAGAGCTTCTCAATTTAATAGGATTCCGTAACACCGAAAAAACTTGTCTTTCTTCAGGTAAACTTACCCTTACAGGTCGGGGTCTAAATACCGTAGAAGCAAAGCAACCAAGGCGACGTATACAAGAATTTGGTGTTTCAATAGATGGAGTAATAGATTGAAGTACAGATGAGATTGCTGCCCCCTCCGCAGCCGCCCCGATGTCCAGAGCCTGTTCCGGGATTCCGAAAACTATAATATTTTTTTCCTCTAGACTGTCCGTCGATCAGTTCTCTAAGAACCTCTTCAAAACTTACCTTATTTTTGGTGTTGGTTAACTGCTGATTTATTTCAGTTTTTAAAGCAGTTAATTTTTAAGGGAACTCATGCCTTAAATCAGTAATTGCTTTACAAAAGTCAGTTTTAAGTCACAAAATTAGTGACTTTACGTCGCTAAATAGCGACATGTTCTTGTTACAACTACTACAAATCACTTTAATAGATCGCGACTTAGACCTAGTTATTTTAATGTCAGTCTCTGTCAAACCTGCACAATTAATACGTATCAAACCATGGCAGGCGTCGCATTCGATGGAGGATGAAGTAAGTTCAATGCCAAGACCGCAGTTATTACAAAAATTCATTTCAAGAAGAGAGAAAAAAATTAAATCAAGTAGAGTACTTGAAATATAACGTAAAATGTAAACTAACAGAAAATCGATGATCACATAATCTAGGAGTTGGTTACTTTATGTTATTCAATATATAGACTTACCCAAACTAATGATTTAGTATTGCAGAACTACTGAATCTGAAACGACTTTTGCGTGTATCTTCCAATTAATGAATTAAACATATGCAGTTCGGGATGTATCGACCCCACACAGTCAAATCAATATTATCGACCGAATCAGAGTGTAACGCTTGATTTCTAGTTTCGTTTTGTTGTTGGTTCATGTCATTTCTAGTGACGTCATATGTTGCGATAAGTAATGGTTCCATATCCAAACAACCGCTAGGTTAGCTTTTATTCCATGCTTTTATGTGATGTTTACATTGGCGTGTCTTTTTTTGTTGGTCTTTTTTTTTTAATTGTGAAGATTAAGGCCATTTATCTATTAGGTGAGCTGTTTGAATTATATGGAATTGATTTGTTAAAATTCTAGCATATTTTGCGTATTTTTACAGAGGTTAGAGAGAGAAATGTGATGTCTAACTTAACGTCTGCGAGCGCACATGGCAAGAACTGATAACCACACAAATATTTACTATTTTACGGTATTTCAAATATTATATATTATATCTTTTATGAAGTGTTGTATTTTTTTTTTTCACCTTGCCATAAGCTATGTGAATTATCAGTATAAGAAATATAGAAATATATAAAAAGAGTGGTGCAAGTAGTATGGAGCTAAATATATAGTAATGTTACAACGAAACATTCTTGAGGTTATAAGTAGTTAGCGCCACTCTCAGATCTCTTTTTGTAATTTTTTATTGTCCTCCTAAATATTAAATAATAGGACAATGATTTAGTGGCAGTAACCTCCATTCCTAAAAGAAGATCCATCTTTTTAGAGAATGAAATTAACTGATTTTTTCTAAAACCACTAAATTAATCTTTTTTTCGGTTTTGATAACCGAAGAAATAGAATACTTTGACAGTAAACTTTCGTGTAAAAGAAATTAGTGCCATACAATATGCAATTTGCTAAATCTGATTCGTTTAAGAATGAAGATTGTGCGTAGTTTGTGGTATGATTTAGGTTAAGGATATGCATGGTGTTCAGGTAAGCAACTTATGGTAGTGACAATATCACGAGTTAATTAAAAATCAATTTATCAGTTCATTTATGAAAAATATTGAGAATGAAATGCAAACTTTGTAGATGCAAGACAATTAAATGCAGAGATAAACAAAATAATGAAGATTTTTTAAACAAGTATTACATATGGGTCGCACGTATAAAATGCGTCCGTTATAACGTCCGTCAAAATGCGTGCTGAAGTTTGTGCATGTAACAATGAGCGCAGTATGCACCGGTACAACTAGATAATAAAGCGATTACGACGCACGTTATATGCTCATGTGTCCAAGCGTAAATCAACAACTTTGGCGAACTTACAGCTCTTAGCGTTTGTATTTGTGGGGCTGCCTAGTCCGAACAACGGGCTCGTATAGATAGACGTTACCGTATGCAGGGAAATATGCATTGAGGCCAATCTGCATAATATTCTTCTATACTTTAGCACGTCTTAGATAATAAATAATTTATTGGGAGGGTGAGTCGGCCACTCTAACCCTAATCTTTAGGGTTAGGGTGGCCGACACCCACCTAACGGGCGATTGGTTGCTGTTGGTCTTACACTAGATTGATCTATAAACCCACTAAGTTTAATTTAAATCGGTGAGACACACTTGCCTACTTTTCCTTGTGAGTTCAGTATAGGTGTTGAAGATGATAACTTAGCTATCAAAACGATTGTATAGTTTAAGTGAAATGTTTACGGTAAAACGGTAGTAGCGAGTTGTTTCAGTGTTTCAGTGCCAAAGTGTTCGAGTACGTAATTTATTTCATTATATACTTCAAGAAGTAAGTACTTGAAGTTTTGTGGTAAGTTTTTACGTAATTTACAGCTAATATCATCAATTCCTAAGGAAGTATCGCCATCATCCTCAAGAGTGTGACTGTGAGTCTGTGAAGTTTGAAAAGTATTCTGTGATGGTGGTTATCTCGTTTCAGATTTCGTGCCCTTTTTCAGTTCTTTTAAACGTTTTAGTTGTTCCCCGAAGTTCAGTAATTGGTATACCTTAGTTAGATTGTTACATAATAACTCCCAATTATTTCTTTTCTTCTACTTTAGAATACATTTTGAATATGTCATTATTTGTTTCTTTCCTATTTTCAATAATTTCGGTACATTCTTCATTCCTCTACTGAAACACAGATTTCTTTTTAATTTTGAAGGAATTTCAAAGATATGATCTGATGCTGGGGAGAGAATTTACATAAAAAATTCTTATTATTTTTAAGGCGACTTAAACCACAATTAGTAATATTGCGAAAATTCTTGGATAAATACGTAGAAAAGTGAATAAGCTTATCATTTTCGATTTTTTACTTATACTTAGAGTATACTATTTTATCTATTATTCCATTACGTTGCAATTTATTAAGAACCGGATAGTTATTTCCAATTAAAACGTTAAAGCGCGGTCAATGGTTTTAACTAATGTATTACCCATGTTTTCACTTTTAGAAGACTTAGAACTGCGGTGATACGCACTAAAATCAGCATATAATAATTTATGTATGAAAATGATAAATAACGTTGCGGTAGGTAAAAAAAAAAGAAAAAACAGCAAGGCAAATAAATACCACAAACGATGAAATAAACTGGAGGATCAATAGGGATTCGAAGAAATTTAATTGAATTGGGACTAAGAATGCCCACTACGTCGTATCGATCATTTCTATCTTGCCTCGGGTTTATGCCAAGTTTCTCTTAAAACAGCGATGTGGATATAAGTTCACTAGTTTTAGTACCGAATATTATACGCAAACAAAGAAATAGAAACAGAAAATTAAATTACTTAACAAATCGATTAATACTCCAAGGCATTTACACTCCCAGCTTTTATAAGATTTTTAACAAACCGTTTCAAATACGACTGTAAGTTACTTGTCTTTATTATTTTGCTACATTCAATTAACCCCATTAATGATATACTAATATCTACTTCTATATTCTACGTAGACATTTTGTTTACACTTTGCATGTGCAAAGTGCAGTCAGTTCTAATGTCTTTCGAATTAAAAACCTATTCAAATTCTTCTAAACTATCTTTGTTATCCGAGTCACTGTCTTGTTTACGTTTCTTTTTATATTCTAGGTTTAAAAAAATTGTCATGGATCATGTGTGCCCAACTTATTGTGGTGTTTGTAACGAGGACATTGATGGATCTAAAAACATGATATCTAAGAAACTACAGTTACATTCTAATAACTCTATTGAAATCCTGTCAATTAACTTAGTTTTTACTAGTAACTTTTTTATTTTACAGTTTAGTACCAACTTAAATACTACACTTCTCCTCTATTTTCATTATTAGAGTATATTTTAAAGTATTTTAAACATTCACTACGATGAATATAGTTGTGATGGACTTATTGTTAGTCTTGAATCCTTTGCTGAGGCTTCGTCGCGTTTGTATTCGTCCTGTTCATAAGCTTGTTCGTGTCTTCAGTATAATCATTCAGTATAATTGATGTGTAATTGTTTACAAGTCTATTCTTCAACTTTTGTATCATTTTCATTCTGTTTTATCGGATCACGAGGTAGGTTATGCGAGAGGTTAGATTTTCAATTTTTATGTTTTTCGCAAAATTTGTAAAGTTATATTCTTGAAAGCAGTCTTTCAATACCTGCGTTAGGAATTATTCTTGTGTTCTCTAACAGCTTCTACTGATGGCAATGATCGCTGAACAGTGTGAAATTGGAACCATACAAATGCATCTGGAACCTTTTTCAGAGTTGAAAGTATTCTACTATCATATCCTACTGGATGCTTCTGTTGGATTTGTTGATTTGTGTTAATGCAGTTGATTTTTTTTTTGAATTATATCCAAAGAAATTAATTTTTGGTACACTAAAAATATATTTTTCTTTTGCCTTGATGATATTTTGGAATAATTCAGCAGATGTATTTATATCGAAACCTGGACGTTTGTATCTGTACAAAAAAGTTAATCAACCCTAATTTTTGCCTACACTTCATAATAAATAAATAGTGATAGGTATTTAGATACACATATTGCTCTACATTGCCGAAGAGAGATTTGGTACATTGCAGGTTATTTAGTCTGCTGACGCTTGATAACAAACGAATGTTGTACTGGCTCGTAACCTAACAAATACAAGAACAAACATAGTTGCGGCCTTCATGTTTCCTGGAGTCAATACCTGTAAAATATTTCTTCTGGGGCTACGGTTTATAGTATATAACACCTAAAGAAGTCAGAGAAAGCGTAATACTGAATTCTCTGATAGAAGTGCAAATACGTCACTAGTAGTTAAGCATTAACAAAACAAAGCACAACGAATTAATGAGTTTTACTTTAGTAAGTGAACGGTGCCAATTTTGATCATGTATTAAAATAATTGGTTGTTAATCTTTTAGTACATTCAATACAGATTTATTTATTTTTTTCAACAAGACACATCAGCGGTAGGAAAATCATATTTCAAAACAATTTTATGGACATTATTTGTTTATTTCTCGAATAAATTCTTACATTAATTTTAATTACGAGACTATTACAGGTAATTCTGTCGGTATATAAAAATATTTGATTTTACTACGTCACACTTGCTGGACTTTTGGCGTATTAATGGTTTTATTATTCAATTTACTTGGATTTTTGAAGAATTCACCTCTTATCAAAAGACTCTTCTTACTATGTAATAGATAAACATAAATTTATGACGAATCGAGTTTGGAATCAGATTAGGTTCCAGGACGCCCGATGGACTTTAATTTTTTTTTATTTAATAAAGTTAATTCAAACCGTCTTTTGCGTCCATTTAATTCAAAGATCATTGTTCATATTATACGTATAAAGTTTTATTTGTGACTAATGTAGCTTCTTTTGTATCTCATGTTAACAATAAATATAAAAAACACAATCCTAGAATTTTTGCAGCGAAATCTGATGGAAAATCGCGGGACGAACACTGCACATTGGTTCCGGGAAAATTACACCGACTCACATTTTCCGAATTCAGTCAGAGGTGGCGCTAGTACACCGTATAAAAATATGACGTCAAATCGACGTGCTACACTCTGTCGCAAATTATAAGAACATGGAAAACTTGGAAATATAAAATAAAATTGCTTGAGTATTATTTTTGTTTAGTTTGGAGATCGATGATTGGTTTCTTTGAGGAAAAGAAGGATATTTTTTATATGTTAAGAGATTTTTCCGAAGTATTTGCACGATTCCTTTTTCATTTAATGCAATGTTCTCTTTTAACTTCTGAAAATGTTACAAGATTGAAAATCCGTTGTTTAAATCGAATTCGGATTTTAAATTTCTTAGAAATAAACATCGCAGTATTTTATTAACATTTTCAGTGAAAAAGGGAAATATACGAAATGTAAATATCGATTCGATACTGCGTTGCCTTGCCTCTCTCGTCGTGACGAGACCTCTATATTGCGTTTCTCTCGTGGAGTGTACATCCAGCTGATCGATTTTCACATAGAGTCGAGGTGGTGGGAAGCAGAGCTTACAGTATCGGGTCCTTCATATCGAATACACTTTTGTTATTGTAGTACATTTTTAATACGGAATCATCTTGTGCAAAGAGAAAGCGCTTTCCAATTTTCCAACGACAATATCCGAACTGTGCATCAATTGTGGTCTACGTCAAGCTTTAGTACTTTAACTTGGTGAACGTTTTACAGTAAGTAATTTCTTCCTAATAATTTAGTTTAGTAGGCCATAGGATAGAATTGAATCGAAATGTTTGAATTAAAATTCTTAAAAAAAAAAAACTACCAGCTTATGAAACAGTTACATCATCGCTAACCACATATTTAACCTTTCATCTTCTGTTCGCGTTAAAATGTTTCACCAATGTCATTCACAAAACTAATTATTAGGTTGTCGTGAAAAAGCTCTTACAAAGCTTTGCAAGGAAGGCGCAAAATGTTTGCGAACTCCCCTTCATTATATATACACGGTGAGCTCTAGTGATTTCTAAAAATAACTCTAGGCTAATGAATCCACACTTTCGACTGATCTGATAAAATGATGGCGAAAAGAATAGGTCCGTAATGTGTGTACTCGGGATACCGTACAGATATGCTTTTATTGTAATAATTAATTAAGCTTGGATACGCATTTTTGATTTGTACTTAACCTTGGTACTATTCAAAGAGCAAAACCGCTCCTATTTTTCCATAGGTGTGAAAAAAAAATAGAACAAAGTAAAATGTATTCTTCTTGGCGAGGAGCTCTCAAGTTTCCGGTTTTTAATTGACATCCGCGTTGTTCGCTCAAACTTTGCAGGAAGGGAAAGTAGGAGGGCTTGTTATTTTATTTTAATGAAAGATTCCAGCCTAGTAATTTTAGCAGATAAGAAAAGAATGGATGATAATCAGGTTGTATAGAAAATAGGAGGGAAGGTCAAGCAAGAAAGTCATATCAAAAAGCGACTTTTGCGTGTTAATTAATTAAACTCATTATTTCCAAACATCGATCATAAAAATAATAATTGCGTACCGTTACGAGGCGCATCAAACAATAGTAACCGTTTAACCTCTATACGTCGTTTAATTGTATTTCTTGAACACTTGAAATACACAAGTGTTATTATAGACTTATAGCTAGTGGTAATGGAGCTAATTCCTAAGCAAATAACTATTAGTAAAAAGAAAAAAAAAACGTTTTATTGAATAAAACATACCTAAACATTGTGTAAATTTAAAAGGGGGCGGCGATAAGTGTTTTTACTAGACGAGGTCAGTAGTTCAGTGATCTTATTTTTTTCTTCTGATTGACGACCCATTTCGAATTTTTAAGCAAATTGTATTCAAATAGCTACAACTACAAGAAAAACACTAGCCTGCTATGGATTCCTAACAAAAGATATCTGTTGAAATTTTTCTTAGCGTGTTAAAAAAGAAGAAGTCACGTGCCAAAATTCGCACATATTTTATTGATTCTTTGCTACTAATACTCTACACCTACACAAACCAATATCGAATGTAGTATTTTCAATTGTTATTTCTATTCAATTTTCACCTCACTAAATTTTAAACGTGAGATAATAACACCTGTTATTGCATTTTTCCAATGAAATGGGGTTTCAAAGTAAGATACCACTTATTTTTGTCTGCATTACATAGACTTGTTTTTTTAATTGTAAGTTTTTAAACAAAAGGTGTAAGGCGACTAAGCTAAAATATTAAATACAACAGTTTTCTGAACTACGCTGGAAATAATACATTGATTAAGATAACAGTCATTACTGATTTTTTTATTGAATAAAGCAGTAATGGGCGGAAAGTAGGTCAACTTACGCATTTTGCAATTCGTTTTATTTTTACTGCTATTGGCATGTACTCAATATGCTCCAAATTCTGCTGCGATGTTCAAAATATATTAGGTACTGAACACAACACAGAAAATGCCTAGAAATAAAACGAAAAAAATATGCTAAAATAGCTTCCTCGTGGTATTGATGGAATACACGCAATAAAACACTACCCACAGACAGTTTCTGCCTATCCGGCGTCATCAGCGCGGTTCCGAGAGTATTTTCTATCTCTACCCTCTCGCTGTTGCCTCACAGTTAATACCACAACATTTCAAAACGACAAACTAGACATTTCTTGGCGCCTTCTAGTGCCAAGAACTCTTTTCGCTCCTTGTGTTGCATTTACCATGATTATAATTACAATTAGTAAAATTAGTAAATAATAATTACCATTACTATTTACTATGCCAATATTGCAACACAAAGAAGAAATCCAAGTATCCGAATGGAATTTTGCATATTTATCCACCAATATAATGTTCACCTGTGGGTTTGTTCATCCTACCATACAATAAAGTTCAACGTGATTCTTGACACATGCACTTAAGTGTTATCCCATTGAAAGATTGTCAGAGGTAATAGTTGAAGGAAGGGTGGTAATACAGGTTGTAAGAGTGTTTTAGTGTAGATTAAGATATGAGGAAATATTCTTTCCAACTAAAGGAATTTTCTTTTAAAACTGATCAAGGCTGGTATCGATATGGTCTGCGCGTTTTTTTGTTGCGTATATATGGTGTACCGATATCTGTCTATTATTCATCGGAATGAACAATACATCACCATTGGTTTATCCTCCGTTAAAATCGATCGTCAGTGTGACATTAAAGTAGCTATTAAATGTTTTCAATCCAGAATGTGATTCTAAACTGCTTATTGGTTTCATTTACGTTCTTTTCTTTAAATGGGAATGTCATAGTTACCAACTCCTAGATTTGGAGTCGATTTTATTTTCTTGTTAAATATCATTACCATAAGTTGGTTGGTAGCTTTGTTCACCTGCATTTTTGCATTAGTTCTTTTTTGGTAACTACTTTTAATTCCTATATAAAGTAAATATTAAATAAATATTTCGCAAATACTTTCAATTTGCTTTCGATGTTTAACCTCCATTAATACTTTTCCATGAAATGTATGTATCTTTACAGCGAGGAAGAATAAATAAAAATGTCTTTCACCTTGACAGATCGGTGCGGAATGCCTTTGAATATCACCTTTCGAGAATTCCAGGTTCTGCCTTGTGGAACTGCTCAAATTTCATTAGAAGCCGTGAAAATCTCTTCTACAACGTTCATTTTTTCTTAAACTCTCGTCGCGAAGTATTTTCTCGTTACATTGACACCTGTACATCAAATTAGAAATAGTTAACTTATTATAGCTTTTACCCTTTTAATTACAGAATACTTCTAGAAGATGGTTTGATAATTACTAGCAGAAATTACATATTTGGATGAGATCATCTAAACTTGAAATTCAAAAAGTTGATAATAATTGTTCTAGCCGGAAGATAACATTCATCTCGAAGCAGTTACGATACATAAATTGTAGCGAACATTGAAATTAGACACGAATCGCCGGTATTCCACCGGCATATTTCACTGGATATGGCTGCTATAAATCTAATTTAACCACCTGTAGTTTATTTCTACGACCGACGCAAGAAGTGTTATGTGGGTTATGTGTGTATCACTAAAAATGTTATAGTCGAAAAATTTAATGGCATAGCTTGCTGTTTTCTGAAGTTTTGAAATGGAGCGCTAGGTTTCATACTTCTTTATTACGTTCCATTTTTTAAGAAAGTACATTGACAAAAGACATTGAAGTGTAAGGAGCAGTATATTTTGGTCTAACCTAAAATTCACATCGTTAATCTTTTCTGTTTCCGGCAGTTCTTTTAAATGATGGAGGAATATATAAAGTGTGAATAGCTGCATAAATTTGTGAACGAGCTACAACAGATTATCCATACAATCAACGTTCTTTATAAGATTGTTAGTCGGACATATTTGCCTGTTTTCCTGTGCTTTTAGGAGCCATTTGAACCATGTTGAAATGTGCAGCAATTAAGGATGTCACAAGAATATACAAAAATTTAAAAAAGAGAACGTATTTAATAGCAGAAGTAGTCTGTATTACGTTGCCACATGTGCTGCTTATGTTGACGTAAAGAGCAAAAGACATCTACATAAAAATCACTTCAGCGATCTCGTTTGTTCCAAAATCTACATATTTCTTGCAATCAGTAACAAATAATACTGCTTATTAATCGACCGCACGCTCAAACTTTTCAGATCTTGCCCCTTTTTACGAGGCTTAGCGCATTTTAGTATTCCAACTTTTAATTGTTTTACCGGGGCTTCGTTCTGATTTTTCTGATCAACGAAGAAACAACTGTTTATAGAAAGGTGTAAACGAGAAATATCAAAGAAATAAATAAAAGAATAAAAATATAAATTATAAATATGAATATGAAATACGAAACCAGTCTTTGTTCCTTATTACTATATTTAAATATTCTCCAAGACTAGTTCCCCTTTACGGAATCTATAGTGAGAATGAAATATCAACATAATATAAATGACAAATAGCATGTAGTATTTACAGTCAAGCTACTTCCACTTTCCAGAAATCACATTGTTAAAAGTTAAATGTTGTAGTTGAAATATTACTTTGAAATGAAATATGTGAAAGTTGAAGTCAACTAAAATATAGTTAAACTTAAGTGAAATAAGGATATAACTTTTTATTTAAATTATACCTATAAATGAGAAGCGAATGTAATTTATAAGATGTCTCTCTTCAATTCATGTCAAGTTTCATTCATACATCCGATATCTATCCGTCATAATTAACATAATTTGAGATACTTACAAAATGCTCCGTTTCTTTAACGGTCCTTAACACCGAAACCGTCGTCACGTTTAATTCGTTCCATTTCGTTTTTCTTTAACGGAATCACCTGCATGTTTTTGGATTTGAGAATAGTTAGTTAAGTAACTAAACAAGTTATATAGGAAAGCGATGGTTATTTAAGGTAAACGATGGAATTACACCGAAAAAAGTGAGTACGTTTAGTGAAACGAAGTTTATAACATCTAGTTACAGCACATGTCTTTAAATAAAAAACTGATCTGCATAGCTTAACTGTAATTCGACTTCCCCGTGTATTTCGATGAAAATATGGAAGGAAGTCGAGAAAGCGCCGTCGCTCTGCTCTCACAAGACGAGAACTCTTTTATTAGGTTTCGTAAAAATATGCAGTGCTTTTTCAGAAAAAGTTGAAATAACATGAATCAAACACGATAAAAATATTGATAACCTGTGGCTGAAACAAAATGATCTTCGAAAACTACCGTCACACGAGAACCTGGATGCACAATCCTACTGGACCACTTGTTAGAGTAGATAGAGAAGTATCTCATTTATTTTCCTAATCGTTATCCTTCTTTAATCTCTACCTAATTGCAGCTTTCGTCTTTGCACAATCATTTAGATTTGCTTATAAATGGTTTTTCCCCAATTTCTAAATTAACATAAAACAGTAATATATCACATGCACCACTAAAATTATATCGTTAACAACTACTTGGTATCACATACACTAAGATCCATATACGTTTTAATTATCTCGGACTAAAGTTATTAATAATTTAGAACAGGAAACGAGATTGTTATCATCATGCCCTTGCTAGACGATTTATTATTAACAGATTAATTAGTTTGCGTTTAGAATTTCGCCCGAAACAGGGCGAAAATATATGGAAGGTAAAGCAATATTGCTTCGGTGTTAAATAGAATCTATAATCGATTGAAGAGTTTAGGACTTTTAAGGTAGGAAATCTGGTATGTAGAAATAGGTACCTTTCATAAATAAGTGAATTTGTAATCTCCAGAATGAATAATTTACCAGCGATTTCTAACCTCGTTATCGAACAACCATATCTAATTGCACCTTAGCACGAATCTGTCGGAAGCAATTAGAAACCTTTTTGCGAGGAACAACCACACTTCTTATCTGTTGTGGTGTTTTACATATATATATGATATTCTACCAAGCTTAACGGACGCGCAATTATTTGATTCTCTTTTAAGCGGTTTCTGTGTCAATAAAATTGACAGCTACATACATAGGTGCGGTAAAATTTAAATTCAGGTATATGTACGTAGGATACTTACGTGTAATATATGTACGTATTTGATACGTATAATAGTGAAGTAACAGGAAAATGCCCAAAGAGGTCTTTAGCTTTTCGTTTACATATATCTTTGAACGTAAAATTTAATCTATTTAATGGTCTTTCTTTTTTTCCTGTATTGGTTTCTTGAAGCTTCGTGATACACTGCTGATTCAAGTAAATTATTTATTCACAGTAAATCTTCTTCTATTTACATGTATTATGCTGTCATTTTATTAGTCCTGTATATTAACTGCCGGGGTATGGTAACAACTATCATACATTGTAATTTAGAAGTAGCCACGCATATGCATTTATTTGGCTTTAACCACAAGTCTCCATTTCCAATATTAATTTCTTATAATATTTAATATATTGGTTGCTGTTGGTGAGATGCGAAGATCCATGATTTGGTTGGTTTCTTTCGGTGTAGGAAAACGATTTTTACGGATTTTTATTAGCTTTTTTGATCAATCTATAGCAGAACATTATAAAGTGTTTCATAGCGATTTGAATTTTATATTTATTATATATTTATTTAGTTATATTTATTTTAAACACATGTGCTTGCATATACAAAGCTCGATTCTCAACCATTATAAAGATAATAGTAATTTGTTAATTTGTCTCACACTGCACTGTTGTGACAACAGCAATATTTAAAGTAAGATGGGTAAAAATAAAGTTAGAAATTAGTTCGTCCAACTGTAATATCAACTGGCCATGAGTTATTACTAGAGAGGACAAAAGCGAGTAAAATTATATTTTTTTTGCAGCAACTGGACAGACTCGTGTCTATTCTTCTCATAAGAAAGGGTTCGTGTTGCCTACTGCTTTCTCTGAGAGTCGGCAAAACACCAGTCTGTCTAGTCGCTGCAAAAGATATATGATTTCACTCGCTTTTGTCCTCTCTGGTTACTACGTATGTACCCGTCGAGCGTCTTAATATGTTTACCCTCAGTATTTGACCAAATATGAGTACCGAGCCTGGAGTTCGAATCCAGCATTCCGAAACACCACTCAACGACCACTCGAATTAATGCACGAATACAGGAAATTATTATGTTCAAGCAATGTTTGGAGAAATAAATTATGAATATTTTAAATGTAATAATTTTCTGTTCGCATTAATCCAGGAGCACACCATAGACAGGATGACTAGCCGTGGCACGTGAATTTGATAAATATGTGTTTAGCGACACTTGCAATTATAAAAGAACCCAAGTTAATACTTACATAGGCGTTGTCGTAAGTGACAATGATACAAGAACAGTTAATTAAATGAAGTTGTAATGCTGAAGTTTGTAATTATAGAGTTAGATTCATTACAATTGCAGCTAGACTATTGTATTCTTGAAGAAGTCCCAAATTCTTAAATGGATTTTTTAAGTGACATGACAAACTGATTTCATATTTTCAGTTAAATAATTTGCGTAATTTATCCCTGGTACAGTACTTTCTGTAGACATTTATAACATGGACTGCAGGAATTCATTCTAAATATTATTTGAACTACTATTAAATGTAGTAGCAAGCAATTTATAAATGTTTCCAAAATACGTTATTAAGCACTAAATCCTTAAACCATGCAAACTGGTTTTATCACATTCATTAGATTTATGTTTTCGAGCTGGTTCAAAACTCCTCAAAAACTTCTCCGCGGTTTATAAATTCGCGATGGCAAGTATTGATTTCCGTTATCTTGTTCATTACATTTCTACACATTAAGCCAGTTCCGGTTAAGCGGAAGCCAATTGCTTTTAAATATTTTGATTTCTTAATAAAATAAGATTTGCCTCGTTTAATAAATGGTTTTTATTATTTCGTGTTGCATTATATATTCACTTAAGTTGTTTATGTCTACAATATCAATGACTATCCAGCTCGTACTGCTTCCAAATAACAGGTGGAAAACCAAAATAACGAATTTTATCATCACATCTGCAAATCCACTTTGTACATAGGATAAACACCGTTATAAAGTTGATATTTATAATTTATATTTCTGCTAGAAGTAGCAACTTCATTTTTTGTTTCCGATGTCGGTCTGCCTAGTTCTTTAATTTTAGTTCGTAATTTAAAGAACTAAAATCAGAGTGTTGTAAGTACAATAACTCATTAATATCGCCACGCGAAATCTACACCATTGAACGTTAATGACTCATTACACCCAGCAACAAGGTTTTTAGCCTAAGTCAGTAACTGAGGAAATTGAACAGCATATATAAAGTAAAAATGATTCGAAAAGAGGCAACATTGGCTTAGCTCCGGTTATAGAGAAAAGGCAGGTCGTGACTTTTTCGCAGCAGACATGAAAATTTGATTGATTTTTATAGTATGGTCGGTAATCTGGTCCACTGCAATAACGTTTATAAACTTTCTGAAGCTTTTGAAACACATCATGATTCCAGTTCTTGGAGATTATTGGTAGACTCATCAAAGACCAGCCTAAAGCAGTTTTGTTGCATAATGGAAACCATTATCCTTCTGCTGTTACTATGAAAGAAACTTACGAAAATCTGAAGATTTTATTCGAAAAGATAAAGTACAAAGACTATTCCTGGAATATTTGTACAGATTTTAAAGTAATTGCAATTATTTTGAGTATGCAATCTGGCTACACCAAATAGTGTTCCTTTTTATGTCTTTGGGACAGTCGCGACAATGAAAAACATTACCATAAGCAAGAGTGGCCGCTATGACAACAGTTTATATCAGGAAAAGACAATGTACAATATCAGCCTCTAGTAGAAAAAGAAAAAATCATAATACCACCTGTCCACATGAAACTCGGGCTCATGAAAAACTTTGTAAAGGCACCGGATCTCGAAGGTTGCAGGTTTTAAATACCTTCATGAAAAGTTTCCAAATTTAACACAAGGGAAACTGAAAGAAGGTATTTTTGTTGGACCTCAGATACGAGAAATAGTAAATGATGAACTCTTTGAAACCAAATTAACAGCGAAGGAAAGAACAGCTTGGTTCTCCATGGTACAAGTTTTCACGAATTTCTTGGGAAGCAAAAAAGCTGACAACTATAAAGCTTTAGTAATGGATATGTTACAAGCATTTCCCGCTGCTGGCTGTAATATGTCTCTGAAAGTGCGCATTCTACATTCTCACTTGGATTTTTGTCCGGAAAATATGGGTGACATTAGCAATGAACACGGCGAGTGCTTCCACCAGGACATCACATGGGAATGGAGAAACGATATCATGCAATCATGGAAAAAATTGAATCCTGTTATGTTAGCTGATTACTGTTGGATGTTAAGAAGAGATGCTGTAGATATTGTTTATAAGAGACGGAGCAGTATTACTTCACATTTCTAATTATAATAATTTGAAATATACATTAAATTATGATCTAATCTAAAAAAAACTTGACATTGAAATATAAAAAAAAATCGAGCTAACTTGACTTTCTACCTTTCATTAAAATAAATATTTAAATGCTTTCTATTGAAATTAGTATAAATTATTTTATGGCAAAATCAAAAGTTGAAATTTTTTGGCCAGTGTTATTTATGGTTGCATCGACTACAGTTTGTAGTCACATTTGCAGTGGTTGGTTGCGTGCACCGTTGGACAATGAAAAAACTTATTTCAAAAATATTGGGCTGTAAACACAATTTATTCGATATGCTTCCTTATACGCTCATGTTGCATGTGAACTTACGTAGCTTTTCTTTTAGTAAGGTCCTGTTATACCTTAAATGTTGTTATCAATTAGGAGCTAATAACAAACAATATATTGATCAACAAAGGCACTGAACTGATGTAAGCACGTTTCAAAGCTTTAGGAATCGTTTCGTTGTGACATTGTAATCGTTCCTTAAAAACGAAAACGTACTATTGTACCTGTCCACTGTTCAATAAATTTATTTGTGTCTTCACGATAACAATTTGAAAAAAATGTATAGCCATGATAGATGAAAGAATAAAATTGCATTTCTCCGGAAATTGTTTGGATCTTCCATCGCCATCACTCTTGACCCTAGATGTGTACAAGCTTTGTGGGGAATTGGGTTTATTACATGCCTTTACTAAAGAAAAAGAATTAGTGAACAAAGAATGGTATGGGGCATTCTTAAAACGCTTTTCGAATATTTTTCAGCGCAAAGCACGGCAAGTAAATCCAGCTCGAGGTCAGAAACTGAACCACTTTATATTGATCAACACTACCCGCTTCAGAAGCTTTTAAGCAATCTGCGAACAATTGCAATTAATTAGAAACATGATTTGCATCTAAAATTACCATTATTATCAGTGACGTGATAAAAAAAGACGTGAGTTCATCGAGAACCCAATTACCTAAAAATACTGGTGTAGAATATTACATTTCATCACATAATTGGATACATTATATTAATATTATCATTTTCGTATCATTTTATCTGCATGCACGAACTCTTCACCTATCCTCCCTTATTGCTTGCTCTGAGTTTTGCTTCTTTAGACATTTTGTCTTTCCTCTGTCCTCTACAACAAAATCCCATGTTTATCTTCCTCTGTTCGCCCTTTTCTGTGCTTTTGCCTCCCATACACTTGCTTCAGTTGTTTTGTGGTATTCTTTGTGGGTGTCCCCATCAACTTACTTGTCTTCTCTGATTTTTGAATTTCTCGATTTATACTTTTTTGTGACCTTTCTAACTCATCTAAGGTATTCCATTTCTGCAGCTTTAATGTTACTTTCTTGTTTCACCGTAAGAGTCCAGCACTCGCAACCAAAAGTTAATAATGGCATTAAGCTTTATCTTTCTTGTTATTTATCTTTTATTTATAAAAATTTTATTCGTCGCAAAGAGCAGTTTTAACGTCTTTTCTATTCTATTGTTTTCTATTCTTTTACCTTTCTATTGTTTTACCTTTCTTCGTCTTTCTCCATCCCTTTCTAATTCTGCTCTTAAATATTTGAAACTTGCAACTTGTTCTATTTGCACTTTATCTACTTTTGTTTGCATTGCTTTCAGTTTATTTCATCTTATTTTCTTCTAAAATGTTGTTCCAAATCACTAAATTCTTTTGTAAATCTTTCTCCTGACTATATTGTTTACAAGACCTCCTTCTGATATGTCTACTTTTCTCAAGTAGTTATAACATTACTATGTATTTTTTAATTCTTGGTTCGCGTTTCTTTATCATGTCAGTGATAAAAACTGTAAGCAGCATCCGACTTAATCCTCCACTCCGTCGCAATCCACCCTTGGCTGAAAACAAATTGGTTTTGACTATTACCTGGTTAATATTTTTTTAAATATTTTTCAATATTCATCATTAATCATTTTACTTTCGATTATCCTTTCAGATAATATCCTCCACCACTTCTCTTGGTACCATACCAAAAACATTTCCAAATTACTCAAGCTTAAATACACTTCGTTGCGCTGGGAATATATGATCTTGCATTGTCCCTTTTTATACATTGGTATTATTAAAGCTACTTTTCTTTCTTGAGATACACAAGGATTTATAATCAACTTTCACCAATGCTTTTAAACATTTCGTTTGTTAGGCTGTGCTTTCTCATTTTTGAGTTCTTTTACTGCTTCTTGTAATCCTTCTAAGTATATAGAGTAATCATTTTTACTTTCTCGGTGGTCTATTTGTAGGTCTTCCAGCATTTCCGTTGCCATCATTTATTATTTGTCTCTCTTCTCGGCATATGTTCATTTTTATGAACTATGTATATGCACGTTTCGCCATATCACAGTTCATCAGTACATATCTGTGGGAAGTGGTAACTAATCGACTAAAATTAAATCATTATTATTCATTGTCATCTACGTATGCATATAAAACAGTTCTTCTAGGTACCACGAGGCTGTAAGAATTGTATTTTTCGTGGACTAAAATACTGTATGGCATTGTACTGAAAAACAACTTAGTCTAATTTTAAAAAATGAGTTGAGAAGGGAACTCTTATAATTCATACAAAATATTCGCACGTTCCATTTACCATTGCTATGAAATAGACAAATAGAATGGACACTAGAGAAAGAAAAAGAAGCATCTTCACAAATAGGTAAGGGTATTATTAAGGCAGTTAAATCTTTGATTTCTTTTGGAAGTATAGTAGGAGAATTAGAACTTAATGTCACTACTTCAGTTGTTACAAGAAGATTGATAAAATCCCATTTACCCGCTAAAACACCAAGAAAAGGGTTACTTCTTAATACAATGCACATTACAGATAATGTGACCCACAGGAGAGCATCTTGCTTGGACGACATTTAAATGGTGTAATATATTGTAGTCCGATGAGACGAAGATGTAATAAAATATACAAACACTACGTTCTACGGCCTGTAAACATAGAATTTTTTCTATAGTACATCAAAAAGATAATGAAACATGGTGACGCCAACTCACTAATGAATGTGGAGACAATACTGAGAGACGTAGAGTTATTGGCCATGCATCGGGTAACGCGTGGTAATTACTCGAAGCATACATCTACGCATATGCTTGGCCTTAAATTTGTTTGGATATACGCTAGGAGGGGTGTACAGGATGCTAGACCATTTAATACTCAAGTATTATGGCTCACGATTCAAATCTGTACGATTGTGTATAAATAATTTTGAACCGTCTTCTAAAATCAGGTAACTCTAAAGGAAATGCTACACGGATATTTTCATCATACAGCAACTATTGTACCTGCATACTTACAGCAACTTTCCCCCAAAGTGTAGTAAGCAGATGAACATGGTCAGCCAGATTACCTATCCTACCAGATTTTTATTTGAATTTATTTGAATCATTAGAAAGTGACATACTTCACAGTGGGCTCTATAATATTGAACAATTACAAGCGGAGTAATAAATACCGAAACCCCACATAATATGTTTGAAAATTCAAAGCGAAGAGTTTGGACGTGTTCGAGTAATGTAATGACACCGTTTTTTGTATAATTCGTTAAATATGTTTAAACTTGTTATCTTAATCATGGTCATTAGTCATACAGAATGTATTTTATTATTATTTTTGTTGTGTTATTTTGAAACACTTTTTTTATAATAGTAAAGTGACTACTGTTTAAATGTTGGTTAATTTTCTAAATATACGAAAGAGTAAGATGAATATCGTGCCTATACACATTACGAGAACGTGACGTAGTCGCTGTGACTTGATAAGACAGCCGGCGTTATCGTTGAACTTGCGGTTGTTCGTATTAAAATTCATACGTTTCTAAAACAGCATCGACTTCCTTCCCTACTTCCAGTGAAAATCGGTAGTGCAATGACTGGACATCCAGGTAAATATGCTCGTATCGATATTCGTCTATTATAATAGTTATTTTCGCCCGGAGAATAGCCGCAGATTTTATCTATTATCTTTTATTCGAGTCAAACGCAATAGCAGCAACAGCAACAACTACAACAAGTAATAACATGTTCTTTTGTATTGTGCGTCTATGTGTTGTAAAGCGCGCTTCGAAAGTTCTGGGTTGAGCGCTGTGTTCGATGTTGACCTATTTTCATCAGGAAAAACGGGTTGATTTTACTTCGAGATCTGAGCTTTCCACAATTTGTTTGACGCTACCAATCGGACTGGAACCGTGGGCACGATCCGGTTGAGTTTTGTGAGCATTATTAATCGACGAAAGGGAGCGATGGAAAGGCAAAGAAACAGGTTTTCACAGTCCCTTTTATGAAGAAAAGATAAGAAAGGTTCCGCCATGTCACGCAGTGTACAATAATGTTACGTTAAAATTTTGTACTTTAAGTAGGTATTCGCGAAGTTACAAAATTAAAGAAAAATAATAGAATACATATCTACTCTTTGACCATATGCATATCTAACGGTTTGTAAACTTGACGTTTGTAATTTTAAAATTTCTAAATAAAACGTTCCGTTGATGAATACGCTATCACGTGATAACAAGGAAATCACCATAATTCCCCTGGCGAGTGTATTTGCTTATTAATCATTAATATAATATCAATACTTATACTAATCGACGAGATACAATTATTTCTATGGAAAAATAATATACATGCCGTGATGTTATATGAAATAAATAATATAATACGGGATTTCAAGCTTAATATGATCTGATAATATAATATATCATTCCAGATGTGGCCCTAAAGCTAGATATAACATGATATGATAACTGATGCGTTGTTGTAATATATCTCTATACAGTCTTTTTTTATGAATTTTATTCCTAGAGAACCAGGGCAGTTATTTCTTCATATTTTGGACAATTCGTGTATGTATGTGTAATATAATCTGCGATACTGATAATCTATTTCTACTTTAGGTTTCTATGCGTTGTTCCAATCTACAACGTAATAAAATGATCCTTTTACGATTATTATAATGAAAACATTTTTTTTCCAAGTTTTATTGTGTGTTGTATCAGTTGTAATGTAATGTTAATGTAAACTAACCTCCGCCCCAGGTTTAGAGAATACTGAATTATGTTAACTTCCAACTAATTTTTAATCCCCAATTACATTAATTGCTGTTTTTTTTGCTACAATCTATATTTCGATGATTTTCTGTTCTGTTTTAAAAAAATTCTTCCTAGATTTATACAAATACCTGTCAAATTTCACGTTTGGTTTTAATTACAGATTAATTAGTCAATTATTAAAATTGTTTAAGTGTATGTTACGTCATAAAATTAAGTTAATCATAGATTAACGTGGTGGTTAAATGGTTAATTAATAGAGACAACGAAGGTAGGTAGAATTATTCCTTTTTTGCAGCGATTAGATAGATTCGTGTCTATTCGCCTTATGACAATGGATTCGTGTTGCCTACTGATGTCGTTGAGTGTCGACAAAACACCAGTCTCTGCAAGAAGGTAATAATTTCATCCGCCTTTGTTCTCTCTATTAATTAATTTTTTATATTCCGGAAAGTAGGCCTACGATTATAATTGTCAAAATTAATTAATTTTGTTTTTAATTTTAAAGACTAGGAATTACACAAAATTAAACAAACGCACTAGATAGGTAAATAATTTCATTTCTTGTAAATTTTCAGATTGTTTGTAATTTTTTTATGATATCATATGAGCTTTATGATATTTTAATTACTGATTAATCACTAGCTTTAGTGACTAGCTAGCTAAAGCTATCACTAGCTTTAGCTAGCTAGTCACTAAAAAGTTAATAAAAAGTCAGCTGCCTGACTTGTGATTCATGTTTAATAGAACCGCAGAAATGTTGCTGTTGCATTAATTATAAAGTAAGACGACCTAACTAAGCTTATCTTACTTCTAAAATTGAGCGTTCGACGTAAGGGATGTTTTTACGAATATGTTTCAGTTTTTATTGAATAACTTCTGTACTAATTAAAATATTTATAAACTTTGTAACTCTTATGTCTCAAAATATTTACATATACAAACGTACATAGCGTCGCACAAAATATTGCATAAATTCGGAACGTACATTTCGAAATTTCGCGGATTTTTGAATAATTATTTGCTAGTAAGGTTACCAATGTAAATCCTCGAATATCCGAAATATAACTTCTGAGTTTATTCGATATTTTGTGTAATGCTGAGTGTCTCGATGCCTTTAACGTCTGCCCTATAAAACATTTCTTATGCTCCGACGTCTTTTATTAAAGAAGAGACTTTTGAGCGCTGATAATAATAATAATAATAATAATAATAATAATAATAATAATAATAATAATAATAATAATAATAATAATATCGGGATTGAATTTCGGCTTTATTTCGATGTTAATTTGATCCATGGTACGTGATCGCGGAAGTGTTGTAGCGGAAGAATGCTGGCTCCTTTGAAAAATAGAAAGCAAATCCAGCGATCGACGTGCGAGTAGCGTTATTAATTAGAATTTGTGTTGTTTGCATGCAGGTGATCACCACTATTCAGAGTTCAGGAAATTAACGAGATTGTTGTCGTTTGTTGAAATCCCGCTCGGGTACTTCCCACACGATGTAAGTACAATATTAAGATGTAATAATATGAGTAATAATTGCGTTTTCACCATAGATGGGATGATAAAACATGTCAAACAAATATCTAGCTTAACACATCCCAAAATTACTTACTAATTACACAAAGAAGTTACTTAGGAACCTTTTACCAGCAGTAAAGTTTTCAATGTTTTCTGCAATATATTCAAATTAGATCTAGATATTACTTTACACGGCTAAGTAGCTATGCTATAAAAATCTTTACTCTATTTTGCTGTGCGTTATTAAACCGGTAATTGTATATATTTGTTGTGTTTCACGTATTTGCATACTTGCACTGAAAAATACTGATGTAACTTAATTCCCACAAAATTCCAACGGCACACTTTTGCATAGTTAAAATTCCATATGCTGTGGTTAAATTTCCCTATTTAATTAATTCATAACAAAGCAGCGAATGAAAATTTATTGTGTAGGAAACGTTAAACCACAACGTACTTATTACCAATTGTTGACAAAGACTGTGACGACGCTCAAGCTAGAGTAAAAAGTTACACTCAGTAGGTTGTACGCAGTTGACATAATACATACCTGTGTTAAGGAAGACAACGGATTTGTTTCGTTTAGTTAATTTACTTCTTGACATAATCTCCTTGACACTTAATCCAGTCAACGCCCTTTCTTGAACTATCACAATAATAGGATTTACTATACTTTACAAAATGCGTATCTGTTTCGGCATGATCTCTTCATTTGATGTGAAGCGTCGAATTAGGAATATGCCTTGCAAATCCTAAAAAATCGCCTTCATAAGCGTTCCCACTAATGGAATCGCTATCGTTTTCTTCTATGCCCGTTACCTGAGAAAAAGACCTATTTTGTCAACTGTCCTTTGATTTCTAGCGCGTGGTGAATACATAATACCGCAGAAACTCACTCAGAATGCTCTTAAACAAGTTCCAAGATTGTTTTGAGCTTATCACGTAATTAACGTTTTCGAAGAGTTACCAATAGCTTACCATATTCGAAATCCTTTTAATTTGTACCTGGCGGTCTACTGACGCAATATCCTGAATTTCATTTATCATAATTTCCGTCATCACCTTAAATAGGAAGCACTGGCTCCACTTTTAGATTCTTTATAGCAGTATGTACATGCACACATGTTCACATTCAAAACAAAAACTGAATCACTGACCGGTATTGCTCTTTTTCTATGATTTCACAAATACGTTCGAGTTGCTTACTGTTAACAATTCTCGATAAATCAAAATTGTAATTTGTTATTACTGGAATACATTTCAATTCAGTTCATTTACAGTTCAATCACACTTTGTGGAAGAAATTATTCATCTTGATTTATTAAAAGTGCGCTCATGCTGTCCGCATGCATGTTCAAGTATGGACATCCTCTGCAGATTCCTCTAAATTTTATAAAGTAAAGGACCTACAATTGAGTCCTGAACAACGCTTTTGCTATCATTTCATATGCAACCATGTAAAAATAGGTTATCTATACATTTGGAAAATTTAGGATTGTTACGTGAAACAAGACCTCATTAGTTATTTTTTTTTCTAGGATTTTTGCTTTTCTGATGATTAAAGTCCTTTAGATTTTATTGCAACTATTGTACTACATTATAATATGTGCCTTTTAAACTTACTGATTTAGATTTATGCCGTTAAAGCTTCACACCTAAATGTGCGATAGACTATAAAAAACAGGCTTACATTTGGAGCTAGTCGGCCACTCAGATGCACGAACCCTTTCTATATCAACCGCTCAAGAACTCCAATAAAGCTAGTTAGCGAGCCGTACTTGCATTTTGTCGCTGTTGTCCAGACAGCAGGCGGCTGTATGTCTTAGCGCTAGATGATGTCAAGAAATATTCCCGTCATTTCGAAGGAGAGTGATATAAACCGAGAGAAAAATATCATTGCGAGATAGGGAATACTCGGAATAACGCTCCGAATGACTCCGGATAGACAGAAACATGTTTTCTGTTTTTCTGTTAGCTTTGCCGTGAGTGATTCGACCAATACCATAAATTAATGTATTAGTAGCAGTATTCTGGTTGTTAAATCTATGGCATGTAATTTTTGAAAGTATGAGAAACATATCTATCAGTTTATGGAAAAAGCTGGAATAATTGACATAGAAGTTTACTTTTTCTTTGTAGACCAAGCTATGCCTTTCTGATTTTGTTTTCTCTAAAATAATTCTTGTTTTGAGAATTTTCTGATAATCTAAAGCTCATTGGTGAAGGGTGATTAATTTCTTAAGCAATTTAAAGAAAAAGTTTTCTAATCAACTACACTTTAAATAGATTAAAGAGAGGCCATCCATTTTCTGTTTGCCTAATCAAAACTTGTACTACATACCGTCGAAATTAAACCTACGGAACGGTTTACCTACGGTAAACAACGCATAAGTGTCGGCAATCTCTGCACCACATAAGTTTAATTTTTATTAGAGAGGATAAAGGTGGATGAAATTATTACTTTCTTAGAGAGACTAAACAGACTCGAGTTTTGTGGACTCTCAGGGACATCAGTACGCAATACGAATTCATTCTCATAAGGTGAATAGACACGAATCTATCTAGTCGCTGTAAAAAAGGAATAATTCCACCTGCCTTTGTCCTCTCTATTTATTGTATACTAATATAATAACTAGTCCGGGGCGGCCGCTTCGAGGGCATGAATGATGGAGGATATTCACAGTCCTATAAAAGTAGAGACAGAATTGAGTACAATGTGGTAACTCCTAATCGTATGTCATCTAATCGCAAATTGAAATACGTTGGATACCATACTTCCAATCAATTCTTCGTAATCATTTCGAATGTTGCTGAGGTATAGATAAGAGCTTTACTTTGAAAATAGGCGATAAATCGTTAGTGAACGTTGTATATAATTGTGTAAAATAATTTCTTGGTAAAATTACCTAACAGCACTGAGAGTCCATATTTCAAATTTTATTTTGCTACGGAAATAAATCATACATACCCTTTTTAAAATGCTGACCGCTGATAAATTTGTAGCTTGACCTCTCCTATAACAATTTTATTGTCGGGTCTCTACGGTAAAGTACGTTGGAATCCCGTGCTCGAATATTTAATACCAGCTCATGTGCTAACGATGAGTACCAGGAGCACTTGTTTTTCCACTATTAAAATTTATCTTCATCTATCTTTTGCATTTATCGCTGATTGGGTTTGGCGTACATATAACACCGTGAATGTAAATAATTCCTGTTGATGCCTAGCTTTATCAGTACGATTTAACCTTTATTCGTCGCTAAGTCGGCAACGAATTCGAACAGCAAAGCATCGTAAAAAAACAAAAGAAAAACGAATTTTTCCGTGGTACCAATGCCGTTTTACCTATTCAAGAGGAAAAAAAGTGCTAAAAAGAAAAAGACCGAATTCTATATAAGTGCTAAAGAGGTGCTGGTCGATACTTCCTATGGTATTTTTACTAATGTCTTGTAATTATACTTTCAGATGTCTCCACCAGATAATAAATGGCAGAAGGATGCCGCCGACCAGAACTTTGACTACATGTTTAAGTTGCTGATAATCGGAAACAGTTCCGTTGGCAAGACGTCCTTCCTCTTCCGTTACGCTGACGACAGTTTCACGTCTGCGTTCGTCAGTACGGTGGGAATAGATTTCAAAGTGAAAACTGTGTTTAGACACGATAAGCGTGTCAAGTTACAAATATGGGTGAGTTTTATGTACGGAATCGATATTTTTATGTTTCACGAAGTTCGTAAAAAGTATCAATATCACATTTAGTTCTTGTTTGACGTTTTGTTTTTATAACGCAAATTCATATGATTCGGAGCAGTTATAATAAGTTACGTTGGCGGGCGCTTTCATTTCGCTTGTATGCTTATTAATCTCGTTCGTAGTGCGTAACGTAAACCATTTGTCATTAACATTTTGTCGATAGAATATTAGTTAGTAGGTGGACAATGTGTTAATGTGGAGTTTAGCGTATTACACAGGCTGTATTTGATTATTGAATTTATCATAGAGTCCTGCATGCTACCGTTATTGACATGTTCTTGTATCTTGTAGTTAAGCTTCTATTATTTAATTACCATGTAATCAAGAAACGGCCTTTCAAAATATCTTACTATGTTTTACAAAAATAATTAGATTTCCTTTAAAGCGATAAAATAAGTTTGTATTCATAAAAAAATGAGAAGGAACGTCCATAAAGAAACATGTCTTCTATCGTATACAAAACATATTTTCCGGATGAATAAATACAAATTTTTAAGCTTACATTTACAACTAAACAATTGCAATTATTATTACCTCGTTAATGCTAAACTTTCAGCTGTAGATATTCACAGAGAACGTTATCTTTTTAATTAAACCATATCAATCAAAAATGTCTTTAGATCAATAGTATTCCCAGAAATTGTATTACCAAGACATGATGCAAACAAACTAATGAAACTCTAGGGAGTTCTCAGTAGCCTAAAATATTAAACAAATTAAACGATTAGAATCAGAAAACATGTACACATTTATAGCTGCCTCTATTCTTTTTGTTGTTGTTTCAAAGTAAGGACAGATGTTTTGAAAAACTAAAATCTATTCAGTATTTATACGCTCCTACAAGTCACTTAAATCAAAAGAAATTTTAATCATCGTAACCTCGCACAACTCAACAAGCCTTGTCTTACCTAGTACACTAGAGTAACTGTCACGGACTAGTTTGTAATTCCAATATTCATACAAAGAGAAAAAATGTGGGGTAGTAACAATTTTTTCTTTGATTTTGAAAGCGATAGTGTACGAATATTTTAAGCATTATCTCACGAATACACATTCAATAATAATATTTTCGTCTAGCGCGCAATCGATATCTTAATTTTAGAACTAGATTTATATCGGGAATGACGTCAGCTTGCATTGCAGACGTGTCGCTCCATAAACTGATCGGCTTCCGATTCTGAATGAGTGTCGGTAAGCTTTCCTAATTGGTAATGCGCCGAGTTTGGCAATCGGCGACTTGGTTCACAGGATTTTTCCCGCCCAGAGGAAATTCACGTTAATACTCGCGTCGAAACGTCGAAACGTTGCCTTACGAAGCTTAACTCATCGTTCTTTTCTTCTCAGAAACTGTCATAATAAATATGGAGAGTTACGTCGCTGGCATATTAATCAATGACATCCCAGATTATGATACGCCATTTAAAATTACTTTTTTACGCGAAAGCGGAGGATTACGTATGTTCTGATTAAAAAAAAATGTTACTTCATGCCTTGACAAGATAAATACACCGATTTTTAGTTGGCGTATACATTACCTGCACAAATTGGCACAAAAGCAGCACACGGTGACGTTCTTCGTTGCATTCTAAATCCTCAAGCTTCACATCAGAATGTTCTATCGTGCTGCTGTATAGATCTTCACGAGATTTTCGGACATTCTTACTTAATCCACAAATAAGCACTAGCATTCGACATCTGTTGATGTAGATAAGTGAAATTTAAAATAAAGAAGACTTGACTTTAAAGTTTATTTATCGTTTCATCCTTAACATACACATATGTAGGATGATTCACTGAATCCGTCCATTAAAAGTTTTTAAATTTTCAATGATCCGGTGTTGAAATTTGAGGATCAAGCATACTTAGCTAAGATCCATTTCGAAAAAGTAATTTCGTCAATGTCGCACTTTCGGTTAGATCGACAGTCATGGCCAAGTTTAATATTATAAATAGAAAAGTGTATTTTCTTGTTGCATTTTTAGATTCTACAAGCCATTTTAAGTCAAGTTTATAAGACATGGTACCTACCAGTTACTGTTTTACTCAAAGCGTATACAGTAAACGGTTAAAAGCTTAACATAAAGAATAAACAAAATCCTGCAAGACGTCCCACAACCGTTGATTTGCCGTAAACTCTTAATACTAAAAGTTTTTTTTTTTAATTGAATGTTCTATTTTTACACCATATGATGTAGAATTGAATTCTTCATCGAAAAGCTGCAAGTGTTCTTATACCTATCTTTATTGGTTTTTTAGTATTAGTGATTTTCAGAAAATGATGTTATGAATTAGTATTTAATCAAAAACAATTTTAACTTCAAAAGTATATAAAAAAAAACAAAATACAGTATGACAAAAGACAATTTATTAAATACAAGAAAATCAAAAACGAAATCCAGTACTTATTATGTATAATAAAATTAGAAGTGTTATATATGACCACCGTAACAGAGGCAACTTGTCGAGAAAGTAGATTACGCACTGCCTCAAATTTACCGTATATCGCTCACTATTTAAGGTGTCAGCACAAATTTGGAAACGTATTCTCCCATTTATTGCGAAGTGTAATACATTAGAACTAAATGTGGTAAATTTAGATTCATTCGTCCAAATAATTTCTTGTAAAATCTCTGTATCTTCTTGGAGCCAGATTAATAGCCTCATCGCAAGGATTAGATGTTTGTAAGGAGTATGCATATATTTTATGTATTGACAGAATCTGCTGTATTGCTGAATATGATGCACCTACTCCCTCCGGCAGCACTTGTGAAATTGTGCTGGTAATTGTGAATGTAAGCTAATCATCCTCTGCTATACGTTTTGGCGTCTGCTTATTACACTTTCATTGTTCAGTAAATAAAAAGTATTTTTGAATTCTTCGGTGCGATGTCGTTCATTAAACACTCGCCAAGTTCTGTTTATAATTTTATGACATTCTTCGTGAAGAAAAAATAAATTTAACATATCTTCTCTTCTTTAATTATCAAAGTAATTTTCCATTTTAACTAATAAAATAAGCACGGCAACACAGAACAAGGTAATTTTACAGATTTCTTGATGTTAGATTGATATTGTTTAGTAATGCTCCGTAGTCTGTGCAGCAAATTGCGGGCCAATATTTTAATACAGTACCAGTTCAAAACTACATTTGCTGAATATTACTAATCCTAGAAGAAGCAAGAGAGATAAATATAACTTTATAGCTTTTAAATAAAGAATTTAATTAAACATTACATGGTATAAAAATATACAGAGTGTTCGATTTGAAAAGAAAAATTTTGGCACGAATAATTTACTCCAAATCAACCGTACGTTGTAGGACATCCTCTATAATTTTGTTTATTTTGTATGCTTTAGTTAAATAGCAGAATGCTTGTACGCTCCACAATTCACATAAACTTTCTACGTTTTACAGTATAAACAGTACAGACCTTTAATGCATCATACATTCTTTCGCTTTTTTTTTACAAAAGTTAAAATAACTCTAAAACGGTAACCGATATGTAAGAAAATGTTTCATAAAATTATCTTCAAAGTAGCCGGTAGAATCTAAAAACGCAACAAAAAATATAAGCTTCTATTTATGATATCACAGTTGGCTATGACTTTCTATGTAACCGCAAATGCGAGATGGAGGAAGTTACTTTTTCTAAATAGACTATAGGTAACTAATTGTAAGCTTAACCTCGAAGTTTTAAAACCGAGTTATCATTACAAATTCAATTTATTTATTTCACTCCGCTGTGGAGCATAGAGCTTCCACTGTATTTTGTGGTTAACCATTACTGAATGTTCTTTACCGCTCTTTACCTATTTTCCTTCATGTTACTTGAGGTCTTCCTCTACCTCTGTGCGCAGTTCTGTTCCATTTCAGCGCACGTTTCGTTATATCTTTGTAATTCTTTCTTGATGTGTGTCTGTCAGTTAGATTTCCGTTTCTTTATTTCTTTTCTTATTTGTGCGTTATTTTCCAGAGTACTATTGTGATGATTGCATTTGGTCGGAATATTTGCATAATCCTCTGGAAGCATTTACTTATATGTTATTTTCTTTTTATAAGCTTCTTTTTCAGACTTCATTATCATACAATAGATGTGACTTCACATTGCAGCTAAATATACTTGTTTCTGTCTTCTAACTAATTTATGTTGGTATCCAAATATTCCGCGTGCCAAATGTATTCTTCATGTTGTTTGTTTCGTATCTACTTCTAATTTATAGAAGTAGCAGATAAGGGAATTTCTTTACTTGTGTTATTTCACATTGGTTTATTTGCATTCTTTCCTGATTGTCTTCTATGCCTATTATTTACATTTATTTTTTCTACTTTTATTTAAACTAGTGAATATCAGTATTTGTTTTATAGGTATTCTTATACCACCACATTTCATTTCCGTGGAAGCTTCTATATGCCTTCTCTCCACACTGTGTCAACGAGCATTTTTAAATCAAGTGTGATAAGCAGTTCTTCACCTTCTTTGATCTTGCTCTCTATTAGATTTCCAAAAATGTGTATATTGTACATTGTTTGCTAACTAGTTTTGAAGTAACTTGCTTGTGGTCTTGGTTTCCATTCGATTTCCCAAATTAATTTTTGCAATTAACATTTTTTACGCTGCCCTTATTTAGTGCATCTTATAGTTCTTCGGATAATATTATTTCAGTGAACTATTGCGTTACTTTCTCTCTCATTCTCACAGTTCCGATATCCTAGATTTTATTTTTAAAATACGACTTTTTCTATTCATCTTCATTTTATTTAAATTGTTAGGGCTGGCAATTGAAGCAAATTACAGCTCAAAAAATTAAACGAAGTCATGAGTTGCTCTTGTTAAAACCATTGTTACATAATCAAAAAAAAAAGACACTTGATAATTTCACAAATTTTATTATTACTAGTTTTATGACATGGTAATATAGTTATCATGTCGTAATATGGTAATTAGAAGCGAGAAAGATACGGTATGCCGAAAGATAACTTTTAACTGGAAAAGAAATGGAAAAGAATTATTATTAATAAGCATGTAAACATACACAATTTATGGAAAGGATGTCAAACGACGATATTATCCTTGAAATAATAGAACAGATCTGTTGATCTTTAACTTCCAAAGTAATACAAAGTATACTAATGTCGAGAGAACTTGTAAACCTGATTTCTCTTTCCTTTAAAAGCTATTCTATATTGTTTTTGTAATTGTATAGCTAATAATTATATAACCGATTTCTGAACTTCTCCCCTAGCGACGATATCTCAAATGCCGGTTCCGCACAAATAAGATCACGACGGAATACTGAAAGGTTTCGCTTCATCGTTCGAAAATCATTGAGATTGCTTTTCGTAAAACGTGTTTCAAAGTCCTCTGCACGCGGTACTGTTTGAACAACCAATCAACTTGTTTGACTTAGACTACCTCCCGTTAAAAATCCCTAAGCGCTTCCGTTACCTAAATCCAGATTTTAAAGCTCGCGCATTACCGATTGAAATACCCATGGCGCGTTTCACGTTCGAAACTTGGCCGGTTAAAGTTACCCCAGTTTGCAAATTTTGCTAGAGTGATAAAATTTCCATAGCAGCGTAGCTGTCACCCCACTAGTTATTTATAGGCTGTGACTAATTGGTCCGATTTATGGAATAATTAATTCTTCTCGTGCGCGAGTAATACACTTTGGCAATTAATATTGTAATTAATTGTTGAAAACTGTTAATTTACAATCGCAAAAAAAATCGATTTCGATGACAAATTTTAAAAAAGTAATTGGCTTCAATGACTTTGCCACCATAGCTCCGATTTATTTAAAAAAAGAAGCAAATGTCTTGATCGTTTCATATTATCCTTTTAGTATGTCAGAAGTGTTCAAATAATTACTTATCTTATTTAGGAAAGCAAAAAATCGTTTAATTTACTCGGTTCTTGTAATTTCAAGAATAAGGTTCTCATAAAGCTTCCGTCAGCGAGTTCCACAGCTGTTTTTCTAAAATTTCTCTAAAATTGTTGATTATCAAATATAGATTGTCGCTGGTGTGCTTGATATTATCATTTTTGTAGATGACTATTATATATAATTTATAAGTATAATTATATATAATTATACTTACACATTTACCATCAGTTTTAAGTTCAGTGTTCACTTAAACCAATTAAACTGCTTAGCAAGTTTTTTTACTTACACCTGGAAAGGGAAATTTACAACGTCTGTTAATACAATACTACATTGAAATAACTACCGCTTTAATCTTGAAACTTCTACAAGACAGTTATTTACATGATTTTTTCTATAACTAGGCTAGAATTATGATCTGCAATTGTTGAGACCACTATGGCGTATCGTTTTAAAATACGAAATTTTAAGGTCTACTATCTTTAGCTTTTTTAATATGCATCCATTTACATAAAAAGTCTTGTAAAGTTAATAGGCGATTAGCAGTAACATTTTTTCGCGGTTCGAACCAATAAAATAGGTTGATATAACATTATTTACTAGGAACTAGGTCTTATAATGTAATGCAAACGCAGAATGTGGTTGTTTACTTCAGAAATGGATTTAGTTGGCACCTCTGGGTATCTTTCTTTCTGCAACAAATTCAAGTTATTACTTTGTTAATGGTACTGTATTCATTATTAATCATCATTTATTCCAGTTTATACTGTAACAAGATAATGTGGATATTGACATGAAACAATACACAATACGATATAGAACAAACTTGTGCTGTTGTTTCTCAAAAAATTGTTATTTCCCCATTATTTGTATAACTACTACTTAATCTATTGCTTACTTTCTTTATCAGATAATAAATGCAATGTTGAAGCAGTTACTTGCTTATAAAATGTCCTTTTAAGTTCATATACTTCCGTAAGAAATGAATATGACGGACTCGCTTGTGGACCGGAATCCATTTCTATAAATTGTAAGTTAATATATAATTATTGGGCGAATGTTATTCGTTTAATCTTTGGGTTTGGAATATAATGTCTTCTACTTGAGACATCTTTGCATCCCAAATCAGCACATGGTCTTCGATCTTTCACAATCTTTATATAAACGTACGAAAAAAATGATTACTATAATTCTTACACGTTAATACATTTTATAAGGAGAACGGCAGTTTCATATATTCATTTACAATTATTAATTTCTAGAGTTGTGCTAAGTACATCTATAATCTAAATATGTACAATGTATTCTTACAAATACGAATACATCCACATGCAAATAGATAAAGAATAAGGACAATTGCAGATATTTTAGATATTGTATTTGGCTCACACAAGCACACACAGCTCTGTTAATTTCTACATTACTTTCATTCAGTAGTTTTTGAAACACTGCTGTATACACGAAAGTTACACAATATTTAAAAAAGCTCACTACAAATATGCGAATATGAGGAGGTGCGTTAACTAAAATATATCAAATTTTTAGTTATTTCATATTTACATGCATACTACTGTTGTTCCAACTTCCACTATTACTGTTCACTAATACACAGTAAATCAAAATGACGACTACACAGATTATCAAAAGTTAGCATTTAATTACAATTATAGAAATTTTTGATCCGTAGACCACCTGTGGCTAAGCCTGCATTTGACTAACAAGCTTGGGCGATTGTATCGATTTTTAAATGAATACCTTCATTGTTGCACCTTTCGTCAAATTTACGATTTCCACAAAAAATGAAACTATAAAATATGTAACGTTTATTGCTACTGTACGTTATCATTAAATAGGACAAAAAACAGGGACAAGGATGATAGGGCGTGAGCAAAGCATTCACAAATGGATCATGTGATGCACAATGTGCAAATAGGATACAAAATCTCTATGGGTTTAGCTGTCATAAAATGAAATATTTGCTTGTGACTAGTATTTTTTGATACTGTTCCATAATAGCAAAATTAATTTACTTAGCACAGCAACCCATTTATGGTAAGCTGTTGTGTCCACACTACCATTCAGCTTATAATATTAATATAATACTTATATGAATCAATTTTGTTTAAAAACTGGATTCAATATTTATTTATTAAGATAAGGTTTTGGAAACAAATAATATACACACCGTTTTCATCTTTCAGCAGAATCATCTGATTCTGCCCGATAACTATACCAGTTAACATCTACTTTAAACCTTAATACCGTTAGCAACCAGTGCTATTTTTTAACGTAAACTTAAAACTGATACTCCCTGAGTACTTAAAGTGTTACTTTCTAAGTTAAATCAATTATATCCTCCTTTTCAATTAGACGCTTTTACTAAATATGTACGTGACAGATTACCTGTGGTCCTACCTCTTTACTTAAGCACCTCAACTTGGCCTCCATATTACGAAAAGGTCAACAGCCTTTTATAAATTTTATATTACAAAATAAAAACAGACAGATTGGTACATTATCGGCAATAGACGAATTATAACTGCTTTCTCAAATTCCCACTATATATAGTATATTTAGAATAATCTGATTGACAACAGGTTGATACCACCAACAATTCCTTAGGAGAGATAAAAGCGATATGGTATCTAAAAGGGAAAATAAGTTCTCGTATTTTTAGAACAATCAATATTCCATAAAATATATCCTGAATTAAATCATTTTCAGGATACCGCCGGCCAAGAACGATATAGAACCATAACAACGGCGTATTACAGAGGCGCTATGGGTTTCATCCTCATGTATGATATTACGAACGAAGAGTCCTTCAATAGCGTTCAAGATTGGTTAGTATCGACGAATTTCACGTTTCGATAAATAGATCTCTAATTTTACGTATCTATCCACTCGTCGTTATTTCGCTGTTTTCCTTTTCTCTTTTTTAGGGTAACACAAATAAAAACGTACTCGTGGGACAATGCCCAAGTAATCCTCGTCGGTAATAAGTGCGACATGGAAGACGAACGCGTTATCAGTTTCGAGAGGGGTAAACAGCTTGCCGAGCAGTTGGGAGTTGAATTTTTCGAGACCAGCGCAAAGGAAAATATCAACGTTAAGGTAATAGTCGAGTTTATTTCGTTAAAGAATTCGGCATAAAAGATCCATCTGAAGATTGGTTTGTGTTGGCTTACGGACACCATCTGTTGTTTCTGCTTTTTCCGTGGTTTCCCTTCAACCTTACCTGTCGCACTTCTCCTGTAAGGGATAAAGACGTTATTTTATCGTTTGAATACTCATTCACTTATATTGAAAAGCATTTTAAAAGGTACTATATTCATTAAAGTTACTTATCCTTTAGTATCAATTGCTTCCCCACTAATAAGTTTCTGGCTTTATTAAACTATTGTCAGTCTTGAATTTAATCAAGACAAGAGATGCATATGAATTTCTAATGATAGAAATAACTTTTATTTCTACTGGATACATCCTAGTTCTAAACTATTTATGTTAGCTAAACCTTTATCATTTGAATGTAAAGGGATTCCAACATTCTAAACAGTACAACCCTTTTTATTATTCTATCTTTAACTCATATCAACAATGTCGCCAACTGATTATGCATAATTTCCGTCTCTTTTACAGGCTGTTTTTGAAAGACTTGTAGACATAATCTGCGACAAAATGTCGGACAGTTTAGACACAGACCCGACGTTAATGAGTGGAGGAGCCAAAGGTACTCGTCTCACAGATGCTCCGCAAGGCCCACAGGCTGCAAATTGCAACTGCTAATCAATCTTACATTGAAGAATTAAATGAAGTCAAGAAGCCCCCGATATTGAATCTCAAGCTTTCTTTTATATTAAACTAAACATAAACAGAAGAGATTTAACAGATTTTAATCGCCAACGACCATGTAATTGTTTTTGTGTTTATATTTCAATATGCAAGAGAACAGAGATAGTTGGCAGTCGATCTGCCTAACCTCCAAATATTTGTGATTATTCGCTGTCGGAAGGAAATATGTACATTTACAACCATACTCTTTTAGTAAATTCAGTTTTACACAATATTAGTTCTTTCCGATTTACTTTCGTTATAAAATAAAACCGAAAAATCGTTTCAAAATACAATGTCAATAAAACAAGAGAAGATATACATAATAGGTTATATGTAAAACAAACAGAAAATTTGTTTAGGTATATTTTACTATTATAATATTTAAAAATGAAAGAAGTACTGTAACGAAAGAAAATAACTAGAATAGTCCTATTGCAATTATATACGTATTCCAAACAAAAATGTGTGCAAAATTTAGAATATTTTCTTAGTGTTCCCTTTAAATTACGTTGATAAGAGTCTTCTTCGAGTGATTGCAACATCATATCTTCGGGCCTATATTGTTTAGTGTTATTGTACTTGTCACAAAAATTCGTTGTTTCTATAGAAGATGGTACATTGTTGTATTTGTTGTAGAATGACTGGAGAAAATTTGTAGTTCAGCTTATGTTCTGAATATATATCTACTGAATACATACTATTACCAATATATAATATATTAACAATTGAAAGCAGAATTAAGAAGAAAAATTCACGAAAAAAAAGAAAATTATTGCAACAGAATCTATTATCGATTATTGACTAATATTATATGTGTAATTTGTAAATATATTGTATCTAATACTAACGTTACGTTTGATTATATATTTCTTATTTTATTCTACTGTTGAGAGGTTGTTTTTCAGTTAGTGCTTGTAAAATTTGATACAAGTAGTTATATGTAACCAATAAATACCAGAATGTATTACCTGATTTACTAAGGCTACGATAATAATATAATCTATAGACAATCTAGCTTGACAAATAAACTAAGATAGAAATTAATTTAACTAACAGGATTATAAACTCTAGAGGTATTATGGTGTTCTCCGATTCGAAATAATTGAGTGACCAAGATTTCTTTAGGTAAACAACTTTGGAGACGATGTAAAATTAAGGATACTAATCCATACTCAAGATAATTTTAGCCAAATCTGAAGCTTTTACCGTCGTTGTGCGTTAATATTAGCGCCGCATAATAGTAAATTAGCACAGTTTCAAGATTCAACTGATAACAAAATCGAATAACGTATTGTCAAAAAATTCGAATGTTATTAGTTTTTAAGTGATATTTTTGAAAATGTTAAAAAGTAGTTGGTGATTAAGTAATGTTAGTGGTTATTATTGTGGCTCTGAGTCGTATAATAAAAAATACGACGTATTTTATTTTTCTGGAAAATTGATAGATTCGCGCTCCTGTTTGAAATACCAAATTCTCTTATTTGGTACCAGCGGTGCACACCAGATTTTTTGATTAAGGATGTGGATAACTAGTTGTCGTATAAGGTGTTCGGAAAATATAGAGCGTAAATTCCTATTTTTTTTTAATCTACGTATTTTGCGTTAACAGATAGAAACCATCAAAATATTTTTATTTACTGCAATTAAATACACTTTATGTTCCCGGTTATTTTGAAAAATTCTTTAAATCGGCTATTTTCTAAATTCCTAACCATAAAATAGGCCATATTTTTCGTTACTCGTTTTAGTGCCATATTTTTTATTACAAATTAGATTTTTTCTCTACATCCTTACGCTCATTTAACCCGTTTTGCAGCATTTATGATAACGGGAATAACAACGACGAGAATTAGATTTGGATCACATCATGTATAGTTACTTTCTATGGTTACATATAACTATCACACTAACAGTCGTGATTACTTAAACATATGAGAAACAAATAATAAGAGAAAAAATTGTTTTAAGTGCGATAAATTCCAAATAACAAATATTGTATATTTTTTATTACAAGTATTAATATTATTAAATTAATAAGGAAAGGAACTATAATTATTATACTCATCAATAACTGATAAGAATATTGTATAAATGTTTTATTTTTATCCGAAAGCTCATGTTATATAAAAACAATAGTAGATGTATATCTGAATAGATCCAAATAAAAAAAAATACCTAAGTGTTAATTTTTGTCGTGTAAATATGGAAAAAAATCTGGTAAAATGCGAAAATCACGCAGTCGTTACGATCACTTACGATTCTTTATGGAATATAGATTCTTAACCAGTTGTAAGTAGATCAAAATCAAGTTAAAAGATTCCTGGAATGTTATACTTTGGAATAAGTACAAACAATACAAAACCCTGTTTGCACTTGCAGTTTTTAAGAATTAAACGTAGCGCCATCTATAAACGCAAATGTCAATTTATGTAATCCCAAAAAATTAAATCGTAAACGTATCGCGTGATTTTCTAGCTTGTTTTTCGTAATACATAAATGTGTTGCTGGTTACTTATAAAATCCATAATATGAATACATAAGTATTATAATTAAACAAAAAAATCTATTTGTTTATATCGTCTTCTGAAGATCTATTCTATTCTGCTAATGTAACTTCTAACGCAAAACAAAACGAAGAAATAAAAAACATGTATACCTGTGCCTCATTCGTATAGGACATATTCGAGACAGCGGGCAAAGCATGGAGAACAGCAGAATGATATGTAAGTACATATACATATGTATCTCGAGAAAGTACTGTATTCGCACATTAAATATATATGTATACATATATATGTTTCATGAAATTTATTTATAAACAAGATGTCTAAATTATGTAGAAACTTCTATCACAATAAGAACGTAAAAAAATTAAATTCGAAGGGATTTTACGCAGGTTATTATTGTGATGAAAGTTTCTACAAGTTGCTGTGTAATGTATGAAACATTGTATTAAAAAAAAAAACAAAGAAAACGATACTATTGATTGTACAATACTAAAAACCAAAATAGTTTGTGAATTTAGTGTAAAATAAATTAGTGTACATGCCTAATGTGTTGCTTAGATTTACCGGAAGAGTTTCAAATCAATTTTTCCTACTAACATTTCCAAGTATAATTCCTTCATATGCTGTTCATACGAGTTAGTAGCTAATATATACGCTTTATCGTTTTGGGACTAAGCGTACGGAGAACAACTCCCCCAATGTCCTCTCGTTGCAAGAATTTGTATGCACCATTTTACTTATATACACTCCACCAAAGAAGTATCGCATAAACTAAAAAAGGGCATTTATAAACCAAGATATTTTTATACGTTCACAAAAAGTTTGCCTCGTGTATGTGAACTATAAAAACACTAACAAAATCATGGAACATAGCTTTTTTACTTTTTTTTTCTAAAAGAACACATTTAGAAAAATGCATATGTGTAAGGTTTGTTCAGTTGTTTATTGAAAGTCTTCCTATACGGACAAATTTTAAAGTGCGAAGTCAGAGTTCTGTACCAAGGCTTTTAAAACTAAAATGAGCAATTTAACTTCAGAACAAGCGGCTGCTATAGTTGCTTTAATCGAAGATGGACGATCTCAAGCATACGTTGCTAATTTGATGAACATCAATCAGTCAAGTGTTTCTAGAGCCGTAGCCAGATATAGGGAAACAGGCAATTACAGTAGAAGACCCTGGTACAGGTACTCTACTCTACTGTAATTGCCGTCGTCCAAGATGTTCTACTCACCAAGATTTACCACTACAAGCATTACGTCGAAGGCATGTAACTGCGAGACAATTGCAGAACGACTTGGCTAGAGTCAGAAATACTCGTGTGAGTACTCAAACTATTCGGAATAGGTTACGACAGAGTGGATTAAGAGCTAGAGTAGCTGTAACAGCCCCTCGTCTCACTAAGAACCACCGAGTGGCTCGCTTAAGGTTTGCAAGAGAACATGTAAATTGGAACACTAATGACTGGGCCAATATACTCTTCACAGATGAGTCAAGATTTGGTCTTTACACCTCAGATAGGCGTATCTCAGTGTACAGACGAGACGGTGAGCGCTATTCGCAGTGTAATATCAGACCTAGACCTAATTTCGCTGGTGGCTCTATTATGGTTTGGGGAGGCATCTGTTTAACAGGTCGTACAGAGTTAGTACCAGTAGACAGAGGTACACTGACTGCCCACAGGTATATAACGGACATTTTAGAAGAACATGTAGTACCATATGCGCCAATTATAGGAAACGAATTCATATTAATGCATGATAATGCACGACCGCATGTTGCGATAATCGTCCAGGAATACCTTAACGATGTTGGTATTCCAGTTTTAGATTGGCCTGCGGTAAGTCCGGACATGAACCCTATCGAGCACGTGTGGGACCTCCTTCACAGACGGATACGAACCCAAAATGTTGCCCCAGCGGACCTGCATGGATTAGAAAATGCTCTCCGTGACAAGTGGGAGAATTTGGATCAGGCTTATATACGGAGGTTAATCGAATCTCTGTCAAACTGTGTGCAAGCGGTCATAAGAGCCAGAGGTGGCAATACTCAGTATTAAAAGCTACTGTTATGACATTTTTCTTTCCAAAATTATAATTTCTTGTTTTAATAAAAATCTCAAGTATGAGTTCTTGTTTTTATCTGGCCTGTATTTTATTTAAACAATCATAGAAATTATATCTTAGAGCGCATTAAAGTATATTTACAACTTTATACTACAAACAAAGATTATGCGATACTTTTATGATTCAAAACTAAATTATGCGACACTTTTTTGGCGGAGTGTAGTTCCTCCTGTTATAAATTTTATTTTACTATTCTTATTAACATTTATAAGTTTTTCAAATATTTTGGATAATGTAGATAAAACAGAAATAGGTTTGCAATTCGGTGAAGCACAGGCATCTTTATTTCAGTGTCCCCTATTTCTTTATTACATTCAATTATGTGAATTTGTTTGCATTGCTTTCGCTTAGAATTTCTCGCCTGTTCTAAACAAGAACAATTAATCATGTTGACATTTACGAGTTTTTCTGCCAATTTACCAATCAAATAGTTCGTGATGTACAGCTTCCAAACTTTACATTTCGGAGTTAATAGGACGTTATAATGAGGATAGTAATGGTTTACTGTTGTCCATACCAAAAACTAAAATTTGCACACGAATTTCAATATTTAGAAGTATCTTGTAACAATTTCTAATGAATTTGACTCATTCACACTTATGATTTCATAAGTTTCTTAGTTAGTTTTTAGTATTGGCAACAGCAAAACGTTACTATTCTCAGCCATTTGACTTGATTCGGGTAAAGCGCAATTTAAGATTAGATCGCTTTTCTAAACATCAATTTTAAAAAGGTATTAACCGCGAACTATATAACAGACAGATTTTGGCTTGCAACTGTCAACCTGGCTAATTGCTATCATAAGAACAGGCGGGAAATTCTAAGCGCAAGCAATGCAAACAAGTTCACATAGTTGAATATGATGAAAGAATAGAGGACATTGAATCAAAAATGGGAAAGGCTATGCTCCATCGAACTACAAACTTATTTCTGTTTTATTTATAATATCCAAAATATTTGAAAAAGTGTTAGTCAGAATAAAACGAAAACATTTAGTAACAGAAAAATTACTTTTAGATTGGCAATTTGGCTTCAGGGATAACATATCTACCTCCCATGCCAGCTATGAATATCTACCATAATATTAACACTAAACAAGTCGTTGTTTCTTTGTTTTGTTCCTCATTTTTTTTTTGTGAAAGCTTAAAAGATATGGATTTCGCGGGTTGGTCAATGACTGATTCCAGTTTTATCTAATAGATCGCAGTTTGTACGTATCTGTTTACAGCCAAGGCCGTTCCTGTGACTAGTGACATCCCTTGCTTTAATATTAGGGCTGATTCTGTTTCTTTTATTTATTAATGATTTCACGCGATTAGATTTACAGCCACATAACTTCCTTTCAACTTAGCCTTTATTTAGATAAAACCAAATTAGTAGTGTACAAAGATTGTAATACATTGAACATAAAACATAGTATTAATAACATTATTCTATGCAGCTGCGTAAAGTTTTTTTTACAATATTCAAATTGTTAATTTTCGAATCTTTGTAAATTAGGAAAAGCAACGGGCGGACGGTTCGTTGTCGACCCCTATTTGTACAATGTATTTGTATTTGTATAATGGAAAATTTTTACATGAGGCAAAGTCGGTTTCAGCTTAGCATAATGGATTGAGTTGAATCTCTTGACGACGCGGATAGTGTGGATAGTCTGTTTGAAGATTTTTTGTATATTTTTAATTCATTGTATGCAAAATATGCAAAATAAGCATAGCAGTGGTATGGATGGCATACACACGAAAACCGTCAAGTATGTTGGGGATGTTAATCGAATTCTCAACTATCATATTTAATAAATCAATAACTTTAGGAGTTTTTTTCCTCACAGTTAAAAATTTGTAATTTTCAATTTTCAAAAAAAAAAAACGATCCATTCATTGTTGCAAATGAAAATGCTGAAATCCATCGTGTACAATAGAGTAATCGACTAATCGAGAGTAATCGAAAAGTTTAGGAGTTCCTAGGAGTGCCCAACTCGGTTTTCTTAGATACATTTTCTTAGAGGTTTCCATCGAGCTTTTACAATTTATCTATAAAGAAGTCGACGATGCCAATTCTGTAGCTAAAATTTTCTTTGATTCAGGCATTCGATAGTTTGGACTTCAATTTTCTGCGGGAGAAATTGTGCGCGGTAGGTATGAGGAGAACTCGATTGGTTTTTTCCTTTGTAACGGGCCGAACGATGGGAGTTGTATCTGGCACAGTTACGCCATTAGAACCAATTACATGGGGAGTACACCAAGGTTCACTTCTGGGTCCCCTAATTTTTCTCATATTCCAGGAATGATTTGCCAGGATGCCAGGACATTGCCCATGTTGTGGCATACGCGGATGGCCGTCTCTGCTAAGTCCTTGATCGAGCTAGAATTTAAAATAGCCCATGCTGTGGACAAGTCTTCTACCTGGTGCTGTATCGCGACAAAACGGTGTTTGTGCGTTTTAGTTTGGCGTTGGTCTCGTCCCTAGTTTTTCAAGCAGTGTCAAATTGCTTGGAATAGACATTGATTATAACTTGTCTTTCGATGATCAAATCAACAATATCTGCATGAAATTAAATTCAACCTATTACGTAATCGTACAATTAAACAGCAATTTGAGTACGGAATTATTGCTGACGGCATACCATGCCGTCATGCATACCATGCACATTCGATTTTTGGGTAATAACATTCTAATATGGGGCCGTGCCGATTACCAACGCGTACTGATTTGTCAAAAAAAATTTAGGTTGATTTCTAGTATGTCGTACAAAGAATCATGTAGATGCTTGTTCATCGAAAAGAATTTATTGACCGTTCCTTATTTCTACATATGCCGCGTGGTGGTGTACGTCAGGAGCAGTCTGGACCAGTTCTAAATGTCTCCAACACTCGCAGGGCGCACTTATACATTCAACCCCATAGAACATTTCCGTTTGAAAAATCGCCTTTATATTCATTTGCGAAGATGTATTCTGCATTACCAGTAACTTGCAAAATATTGCTAACCCAAATGCTTTCAAGAGCACAGTAAAGAAGTGTTTAATTTCTAAATGCTACTACACCTATCAGGAATACTTTAATGACGTTTCCGCTGGGCATTCCTAATTGCTTTGTTGTTCCAAACGTGATACAGTGTTGTCTGTTTTGATTTCTTTTTTCAACTTATTTTGAATGAAATGTGGCGTCAACACTTTTTGTGAAAAACAATAAAAGAGCATTACATTACATTACATACTAGAACGCGTATTGGTGAAATACCGTTTTTGTGTAGTTGTTTATTTCTTTAATCCCTTTCGCAGTGAATACACCGAGCTTGGTTAAATAATTATGTGTATAATTGGTAATTATGTACAACATTTGATCGCACATCGTTGCTCCAACGATCTTTTCACACATTCACCCGCTGCCTTGGACTGCTAAAACAATTTGTTACATAATACTCTGGTAAAACGTAATGTTGAATTTTAATGGGCGTTCTATATTTTAAAACAAAATCACTATCAACGTTCGTGTATTCACTTCTAAACATTCTTCAATCACTCAGAAAAATAGCCTATTCCAGAACATTTTGAGATTAGTGTATGGACTAGTATACTTATACATTTATACAGTGTTAAAAGAAAACGGACTACTACCTAAATGTGTGAGAATACCTTCATACCGACTCGAAGAGATCTGCATCCATATAAGCAATAAACAAGGTTACTAAATCAATAGCTGTATTTGGATACACGCCATTCGAGGTCACTATATCAGCACAGCAATGAAGTAAAATGTTACAATAATATAAAAAATGATCTCTAATATGAATATTTAAAGGATTTTTTATTTAGTTTAATTAATGAAAAGATGTTTAAGTTTAATTTCTCTTTCTTCTTTACCATTAACAAAGAATGTGACAAATATCACTTAACTTGAATAAATCTCTTAACTCTTATGTTTAATCACCTACATTAATCTTTTCGTAAGGTATTTCACTTTTTTAAATATCTTTATAGCTTTATATTTTTCTTAAATGCTTTAATATTTATAGAACAATTTGTCCTTAGCTTATTGTTGCAATACTATGTATTTGACAGAAAAACCTTTTGACACAAAAATAAAAACGTAGGCTTCCACTGGCATGGTTCACATGCTGAGTTACCGTGATCAACTGCCTCCCGCTCATAGGCTGATAGTTTCGCCTCTGGCCTGGTTTACACGTTGAGTTACCGTGCTAACTGGTCTTTCTCCTGAAGAAGCCTTATACGATTGTGGGTGAAATGTCGAGTTTATTTTTATTTTTTAACGACATGACACTATTCGAACCCGGAAAACGTTTAGTTCCTTTTGACACTGCTTGATATTTCATTTACTAAGGAATAATTCAATTTAAGCATAAAGAAGTAATTATAAAAAAACGTCCAAAAAAATCTATTAAACTCTAAATGTAAAAGATGCAACATTAAAAGGAAATTAGTATAACATAACAATTCCTGTGGCCAGGGTGAAAGTCGTTTAAGATATCTGATATCAAAGAAACATTTCCAAGTTAAAAATATTAAAAAGTCCAACAATATGCAGATTTACGTGCGGCGGAAACTGAACATCTTATATACTTGAGTGTCATTTTATTGTTATGTCTAGAGAGGACAAAGGCCGATGAAATTATTATTATTTTTTTGCAGAGACTAGACAAACTCGTGTTCTGTCGGCTCTCTGGGACACTAGTAGGCAACACGTATCCATTCTCATGAGGCGAATAATTTGTCCCCCATGAATTTTCTTTTAAAATGTTTTTCATTAAATTGTTCTCAGAAGAGAAATTACCATCTATCCAGGCAAATAGTCAGATATCTTATATATAATGTCGCAACGAATTTTTTTAAATGAAGCAGTATCCATCCGACGATACTACCATACAACCCATAGGGCGACGTTCATAATCGGTTTGATGAATTCAATGATATTTTTTAAATATTTTTCTGAATTACATTGGTTTCTACATTTTATCTCAAATAAAGAAGTTTTATAGATAGTACACTCTTATTTGGGCACACCGAATAAGAATAATTGCGCCATCCTTTAAACTGCAAATAAGTTATTAATATGTTCGGCCAGGTACATTACAACGCTTTGATTACCCTGCTTATTTCCGTTGCCTAAAAGGACACAAAGAAAACAAAAGATTGTAACTGGCGTCACCACCAACTGATTGAAAAATATTTGGGTGTCTAAGTATTTGGAAGAATTATTGAAAGATGTTTTTAGAATTTGCTAGGCTTACTAATTACTACTACTAATTACTAATTATAATAATTAATTACTAATTTACATATTTCTTACAATACCCAAGAAAATTATGTATCTATTACGCACGCTGAAGGAAAAGAATTTATACTTGGTTGATACAGAATCACTAATAAGTAATGTATTTATTTAACTCCACACGGGCAAGTAAAACATACGCTCGTCGTAAGACTTTTATTAAATTATAGAATAAAAATACTTAATAAGCCTTATAATCAACATGTACACTTAAAAATATGCTGCATACGTTATTCCTCTACTTCGTCACATTCTGGCAGTTCTGCCGTTATGCATTCAGTCGTATGTTCAGTTTTCTTTTGTTTTTCATGTTCCATTTTATGTGTTGAGATACGTTTCCTTGTGGTTGTTGTTTTTGTCTTTGGACGCGTTGTAGTTCTTCTAGATGTCCTGTGAGTAATTGTTGCACTAGGTGTCGTAGTAGTTCTCTCAATTGCTGTAGTGAAGGTTCTCGTAGTACTTTCAGTTGTTGTACTAGTAGTCATTGTAGTAGAGCTTTTAGTTGTTGTAGGGGCCGTACTTGTAATTGTTGTACTAGATGTCGCGGTGCTAATTTTAGTTGTTTTCACTGCTACGGTATTTTCAATATGCTTTGTACTTTCAGATGCTATTTCGGTGAAAACAGAAGTTTCCGCTTCATGCGTGGATGCTGATATTTGTGTTTGTACTGTTGAAGGGCTACTAATGATACTTGTCTCAACTCCCATTCCAGCCGTAACACTTATTTTTTGAACAGAAGTTTCAATTTCATGCGTGGATCCTAATATTTGTTCTTGTGCTGTTGAAGGGTTGCTAATGATACTTGTCTCAACTCCCATCCCAGCCGTAACACTTATTTCTTGAACAGACGTTTCCACTTCATGTGTGGATGCTGATATTTGTTCTTGTACTGTTGAAGGGCTACTAATGATACTTGTTTCAACTCCCATTCCAGTTGTACCACTTATTTCTTGAAGAGAAGATTTCACTTCATGCGCGGATACTGACATTTGTTCTTGTACTGTTGAAGGACTACTAATGACACTTGTTTCAACTTCCAATCCAGCCGTAGCACTTATTCTTTGAACAGAAGATTCCATTTCATACGCGGATGGTAATATTTGTTCTTGTACTGTTGAAGGGCTACTAATGACATTTGTTTCTGCTCCCATTCCAGTCGTCTCACTTATTCTTTGAACAGAAGATTCTTGTTCCTTAATAATCTCTTCGTAAGACTCATTGTGGGATATGATTTGTCCGGATAGAAATCCCATTTTGCCACCTTTCACAACATTTTGTTGATATTTAGTATGATGAGCCTGCTCTTCAGTAGTGCTAATTTGTTGTTGTTGGGTTTCCGACGACAAGAACTCTGATCCTTCTGTAAAATGCATGATATACGTGACTTTTTCTTCTGGAGTCTTCTCTTGGGCTTTCTCTGAAGTAAATTCTGTTTTGTTTCCATATTGTTCTATTTCAACTGTTTCTTCGACTACAGCGTATGATATGGTAGACGGTATTTTCATTTCTTCTGTTTGTGATTCTTTTAAAGGTGTTATTTCTATAAGTGAACTCGCTGAGGTAGTTTCGGTGATTTCCAAACTTGGTTTCTCTTGTACTATTTCCGTTGTTAGTAGATTTTGTTCGGTGACCTGCAAATTCTGTTGTTCAGTTTGTGCAGACGTGGAACTTTTTTCCTCGGTAAATCGGACGACATAAGTAAATTCTTCCTTTTCAACTTTTGTAATGAGCTCAGTGACGTTCCATTCGGTACAACTACTGGATTCATTCATCTGTGCTGCCGTGAGCGCTTCAGTAGGTACAATTGCTTCTATAGTCGTTTCGCCTGACGCTAACGATTTGCTAGTTTCGTTTTCCAGGCCACCTTCAGCTTGAGGTCCCCCGAATTGACCTTCAACAATTTGAGATGCGGTTTTTTGTATTGGAGGATTTGATGAAGCTGTTCTTTCAGAAGAAGTTTCGGTAACACCTTCTGTTACTTCGGAGTTGTATGGTATTTCTGCTGCTTCGGTAAGACCTTGTTCTGCCGTCACATTTTCGATCATACTTACAATTTCGGTTACCTGCACGATTAATGTTTCTTGGATGGGAGAATTGGATGATGCTGTTATTTCAGAAGAAGTTTCGATAACACCTTTTGTTATTTCGGGGTTGTATGGTATCTCTGCTGCTTCGGTAAGACCTTGTTCTGTCGTCGCATTTTCAATAATACTTACAATTTCGGTTACCTCCGCAATTAATGTACTTGACTGAAGTTCTTCAGCCGTGCTTTCTCTTATTAATGAAGTTTCTTCAGTGTGAGCTTCCGTAGGATTAGTAAAGGGTATTGTTGTAGTTTCAACGTGAATTGATGTAGTCTCATTTATAACTATTTCTGCTGCACTGACTGACACGTTGCTTATAGCAGTTATATGGATACTTTCGTACGTTGTTTCAACCATTGTTGGAATATTACTCATTGTTGTTACTTCAACTTCTCCAACCATCTTTGGAGTGCTACTAATCGTTGTTATTTGTAATTCTTCAGTTGTTATTGGAATACTGCTTGTTGTTCTCTCTGTTGCTTCGGAAGTTGTTTCTACGTACTCAGCTGAAAGTGTTGAAGTGTTTATGGTTGTACTTTCAACCACTTCATGTGTGGATGTTGATGTTTGTTCATGTAGTGTTGAGGGGCTATTACTGACACTTATTTCCATTCCCATTTCAACCGTGGCACCTGTTCCTTGACTTATAGTTGTACCAAATAACGTTTGTGCAGCTGTAGAAACACTCGTTATGAGAGCCTCATTTTCGACTTCTTCAATTGGTGTAGTTGCGGTGGCAGTGACTTCGGTTTGGAAGCCTTCTAGTGTTTCTTCGCTGATAGATGGAGTAGAGACTGTCACAGAGATCGCACTGGTTTCTAGTAGTTTTTCTGTTTGGTTTTCCGTTTGTTCCTCTTCTTCCATTAGTGTTTCCTTCGAAGAAGGGTAAGTCATGGTAGTGGACAGAACTGTACTAATTGGTTTTGCAGGAATGGTAGTTTTATTTGTATGTTTATCGAAAAAGACCAAATTCGTTAGCTCTTCAGGTTTTAAGGTAGCATTGTCTGGAACATTGAGCGTGTAACATATTGTTTGAACAGTTCCTAACGAGCCATTCACACTCATATTCGATAACATAGCAGCCGCTCCACTAAGAGTTGCCATTGATGATTTAGTATGATTTAGTAGAGGTGTTTTCGTAGGAACTAACGTGCTTGTGTTAGCTAAACTTGTTGCAGCAGTTTGAGCTGATACAGCTTGCCCACCTTATGGAAATTAAAGTATTATTATAATATGCTTGTAGAAGATCTTAAGATAAAATAATACAATACGTGCCCCGTCGATGTATAGTAAATGACGACGAAAAATAATCTTCTAATTCTTAGAATTGATTTTAAATCTCATGAATCAGCAAAAAATACATTTTCATTGTCACTCTATAGCAAATCAGTGCACCTAGTAGTAGGAATACCAAATACTTGAATTTCATTTGTGAACCTTATGTTGAAATAAAAACTTTTCAAAGGTTTCGCAAATGTATACCTGAGGGCCCTGGAGTTAAGCATTGTATTGGTGGTTTAGGAGTTGTTGTAGTAGCATTGGCCAGTGTCCAGGTTACATTAACAACTGTAGTGGATTCGGCCGTAATCGTCGACGCCATTGTAGTTACTTTCACAGCTAAAGTAGTTAGTGCAGCGATTCTTTGTTCTTCTTGAATTCTGGCAACATTGCAAGTGACAAACTGAATATAGGCACTGTCTTTGATCTCTGTTATGCCGCTCTCGGGACACATTCCATTGAGTGGGACGCTAGAATAGAATTAAAAATACATAAATTGAAAAAGACCGTTATACGATAAAGCGAAAGAATGTCGCCAAATTAGGTTAATTAGAAGCATCAGCAAGTACCATTATCACTATATTTTTAAAAGATTTTAGTCACCTTTCTCCCATCATTGGAATTCTCTTCACTGAAATATACTTCACGTAAATCGGTTTCTTGGGAAACGGAAACACTACTCCTGATCGCCATCGAACCTTAGCTTCCTTCATATCTGTTATAGCCGGTGGTGGCGCGTATATTATTAATGTATAAGTAACACCGGGAACGTAGGTCCTCCTAGTATTTCTATTAATTGCCAAATGAACACGTAAGATGCTTATTTAATAAAAGCACTTGATATAGTACCCAAATTCGGAACCTGCTGAGAATGTAATCTTGTTATTGACGTCAGTCAAGATGAATTCAAAGTAACCGTCCGCTTTTTTGGAATTTTCGTTGCTTTCTATCGATATGTTGACTTGGTAACCAAACACTGAAAGACAAGTCATTATAAAAGGATCTTGCTGCAAATTAATAAAGTAACCGTATTCTTTTGATAAATTAATTTTAAAAACTTTTTCAAACGCTTGAAATAAAATATTTTAAAGAACAGGTCTAACTTCAGTGCAACTTGTCAAACTTGTTTTTTTTTTTAGTGTGGTGACGACTTCGTCTGGGCTGTTTAAGCTTTTGGAAGTTGTTATAGCCTCAGGAGTCTTTTTAATAAATTGTGTGTCTAAAGTGTTCTAGGGTTTTGCTATTACCAACTCCGCGCCGCAAAATGTGAGGCGCAGTTAATACTCCAACCGCGATGGCTGACTCGAGAATGTATTGGACTTACTAGGACATTTTTGTGATCCTAGCGCCACTCGAACCCACAGCACTTAAATCTGTTCAGTCAACAGCAGGCACTCTTACCACTGTCAAGCTATGATCTTGCTTGTGTAATAAACAATTCATTTATTAGCAACGTTCTGTTGGCAAAAATACTGGCAGGAGCAATAGATATAAAGAGAAACCTACGTTTCTGTTATTTTAATAACTATCATATCTTTCATTAATTCTCCTGTAATCTTTTAATGCATGAAGATAAACAAGAAAATTCTAGTAAGCATGTGATTTTCTATGAGAACAAGGTCGATTCGATTTTTCATCAACATTTAGGCGTGGAAAATATCTGTCCCCATGATTTCACCCAAGTACGAAAAAAATCACATGCTAATTGGTGCAAAAAAACGCTTAAGGAATTCTAATAGAAGAACTTCAAAATTGAAGATAACACAAAATGTACAAGTAATGTATTTTGCAGATAGGTGTCACGTAATTTGTTATATTTATAAAGGCGACTACAAACAACGAATTAGAATAATGCAACGATAGCTAAAGAATTCAAGGTGCATACCATTGGAAATAAGAGAAATATTTATGGTCATTTCGGTCATTTATTCAGTGAGGTGACGACTCGACGGGGCAAGCTTCTTAAAGCTTGTCATAACCGTAAAGACCTGTATGTGTAAACGGTGTGTGTTGTACCAGGGGCTAGCTACTATCATCCCCTGGCCGTTAAGGGTTAAGGAAGCACAGTTAATTAATTTAACTTTAATTTAATTTAATGAATTTTCCAACTGGGAAGGGTAAGGGCATTTGGTGGTTGGAAGTTTGAAGCAACAATCAATTAAAAAAGCCATGAAGAATTAATTCGGAGATACGAAAAGTGCCTGGAGATTTAAGATCTTCAAATATTTGTTGAGATAAATATTGCAATCGTTCTGTTGCAATTCACACCTGAAAATCACCAATTTTAGATACGTAATGAAGGTGATGTTTTTTGTTATTTTTTTTCTTTGTAATAGAAATTAAGAGTTGACAATGTTTCCATGTGAAGGTTTAACCGGAATTATCGAGCACACCGTATTTTTCAGGAAAATTTATTCTGATTCTAATATTACCCTATACAGTCAACAACTCTCTAAAATTTAAATTATTAAGGTAAGTTAAGCACTTTAAGTTCATATGCGCTGGTTCTTTTATCAACAACTAATACAAGAAAGTATGAATTATAGAATCAGAGTATTTGCGAATGTTTGTTTTACATGCCGTAAATGTTGAGCCTGGTGTTGGCCATAATTTTTGGTAGATTCTTTGTTTTAGTTCATCCAGATTTGAAGATTTTTAACCAACATTACACACGTCGCGTTTTAAATTCCTTCAAAACCATTCAATTAGATGTCATTGAGGTACATTGGGTACATTTCTAGATTTCGTAAGAAAAGGTATTTGCACCTCCTAAAACGTGCGAGTAACACTACTAGTATAACGCTCAGTTACCATGTTTGGCCAAAATACCTAATTCCCGTTAGAATTATTTATATCTATGAATTTCTTAATCTCGTTCTTATTCACAGTTTCTCAGCATTTACAGAATTGACCGATGGTCAAATAATAAGCCTGAAAGTAACGTTTTTAAAAAACTGCAGCCTGTACCAACAACCGCCCAAATTTTTTGTCTTTTGTAAATCACCCCTAATGCACTTCTTTGTCTTTTTTGTATTAATAGTATTTGTTATTTACAGAATCACTTCCATTGAACGTAAAAAAAATTCATCGTCTATAATAACATCGATACGAAAATTCATCCTCAATATGTTCTACTTTACGTCCCTGATAACTGCTTTTCGGAATAAGTATTTTGTTATTTAAAAACATGGGCTTTACGGCTGGAGTCTGTCGAAACCAAACGTTTTTCGGGTTCGAACCGTTTTATGTCGTTAAAAATAAAAATAAAAATAAACTCGACGTTTTCGACGAGAAAGACCAGTTAGCATGGGAACTCAGCATGTGAATCATGCCAGAGGCGAAAATCAACTGCCTTTAACGACATGACACGGTGCGAACGGTGCATATAATATATTTGCAGAAATATGTATTATGTAGGATCTGTGCTATTAATAGAAAAACACAGGACTCAAAAACGGCGTTTTGCAATGTACTTCCTTATTTGGTCGGACCACTATTATAAATCACGTGCATTCCTTTATATATGCTAATTATTTCAAAATAATCTTTAATATTATTTTAAAAAATGTATAAAGAATTGTATAAAATAACTTTTCTAAGTAAATTTCGTCAACGAAGATTCCTTTTTATAGAATTACATTCAAAGTTATCGTACTACCTAATAGTCTTATAGGTTATTTAATTAATACTACAAGTTGTTACCAATTAAAATATCCATGAGCAAGTTCTTACATAAACAGCATCGATTAGAACTAACCAATAAGAAAACAATTTTATAGCCTGAATTAGCATTTATCTAAAAAATTTTGTTTTGGTACCACGATTTGATGCTCGCTTATAGGGTACCAGAAAAGCCAGTTTTATAGTATAGTCCATTTTTCTATAATTTACTACACTTTATTTTAGCATGTCATGGAAGATGACAATTAATTTTGGAAAAACGCGTATGTTTCTTTAAATATCCCAAGTGATATAATATCACAATATCAATTTGTACATTTTGCATTCTTTCGTTTTGGAGCGCTTGTTTCAACAAATGATTTCTTTAAATTTATAATGGCTACTTATGCTCTGAAAAAAAGATGGTTGAACTAATGCATTTTACTTACTCCTAGGACATAGTAGTAGCAGCAGGCAAATATAAGAAAAGTTTTGTAAATTTAAAATATAATCGGACCGCTTGCAAGTGAACGTCAAATCGTTTCTAGTTGGATGAATTGATTTTTAGTTGTACTAAGTACCAGCAGCATCTTTACTGAACATTGCAAATTTTTCAAAATAATTCACTTCCAAGCAATAAAGTAAGATATATTTTTAATTTTGCATTGGTTCAATGCAAAATTAGAAACCATTTCCTTCATTTCATTTTCTCAGTGTGGTGGTACACAGGCCGCTATGATAAGTCTATGGAATCTTTATGGACTGAAAGGATTAATCGTCATTTGTATCTACTAGAAGAATAACTACAAGACATATAATAGTTTGCATTTGATGTCTAAGTTGTCGGATTCCGTTAATACTTACTGCAAAACGGTGCTTCCGAATGTGTATTGAGAAAAAACCTCGTCTTATATACGTTCTTCGGTGGTGGACACATGTCGAAAGTTGCACATATACTATTTTCACAATCCGAACAGCTACCCTACAAAATTACTTAGAACATAACACTCTGAAACTAAAATCCCCTTACGTTCATGAAAGATTCGTGACTGTTGCAGGCTATACCGACAAACTTACACTCCCTAGTAGTAATAGCGCTTATATAATACTTAAAAGCCCGCTTATGGCTGCAAGCCGACAATATCTTGCCCTCCCTAAGTTCGCTTCGCGTGATATCGGTGAACTTCGTCATCGCATTGGTCTCGTTGCAACCGGGTTGATGCGCGGCATTGTTGATATAGAAATCAGAATGTCCCATCGGTTGAAGTGTGCCTTGGCTTCTATCTTAAGCAGAACGTGTTATTATCTTTTACCTTTAATAATTTCTATGGCGAAAAGTTTTTCTTTTTTTGATTGGATAGAAGACCACTTACGATTGAATGCTTCGGTATGGAGTACCTCGACATATTTGGCATCGTCCGGATCTAATCGAACCAGACTCGGCATATTTTCAAATCGTGGTCCAGTTGGATCTAAGGCTGAAATAGAAATGAGTGCGTAAACGAGTATTTACCGTTAAGAAAATTTCAGAAGCTTCCTCAGGTTAATCCAAGTCTGTAATTAATATGACGCGTTAACAAGAAAGCTAATCTGAAGAATTATCATTAAACAACTTGCTTGCTTGCTTGTTCATTTATAATTACTGTCTTGCCAGTGAGGCTATTAAATTGAGAAAAAAGCTTCTCCTATATTAAAATGGGTTTTCATTTGTATTCGATGGTTTGCGAGAACAGAGGGAGTAGCTTGCCAAATTAATAGACATAAATGGGTTGGTTCTATTATTTTGAAATCACCTCGAATTTAATAATTTTAAATTACTCAAAAGTATTATTGGTCTTTAAAAGACTTGGTTCATTAATTTTCTACTAGTGAGTTTTGATTAAAAAGGGTTCAAAACTACTACTTTAGGATAATAATTCCTATAATAGCATTGGTATCTGGATTCTTATGATAAATCATAGATCAGAATTACTTGAGTAAAAGTAGAGGGGAAGGAGTCTTCCATTGTACACAGATTAGGGTTGTAATTTGTACGATAAATTTCTTCCCTACATTTTTGAAATACATATACTCCTACAGTTAAGAATTTATTATAAAATTGATTCTTCTCCTCTAGTTTGATATACAAATTCTTTAATATCCAGTCGAGTTCCACACCATGCTCTATCTACGGTAAACACATTGTGAGTAAAGAAACGATACCTTTTCTTTGAATGCGTCTATTGCCAAATATATCGAATCTCACTAAAATTTTCAGCATAAAACGAATATCTCCAGAAACGAGAAATTTCAGTTCAAAAGTGTGCGTTGTTCACGCCATTCTTAATTTATGAAGCAGTAAGAAAATCCATGGCAACTTTTCTAGACTAGCAATGATCATTGCAACAACCTGACAGAAAGCAAAATTGCATAACCATTGTAGAGAGCTAGTGTAAATAAGAATCTCAAATTCATGATTGATATAATCATGAATTCTGCTTTGAAATTACTTTTCTCATAATTAGACGTGTGATCTAATCGCGATTAAAATGAATAACCGAAAAAGCATACAAGAGTATAAAATAGTCGACTAACGCTCATCTATGACTCCCGGATACTTTACTTCTTTGACAGGCACAATTTCCACTCCTCCAACCATTGTTGGTTTTAGATCCTTTATTATACGCTTCTTTTTGAAAATGATAAACTATGTGTTTTGGTCGTCGCCAATCGTTCCTATTTACACTTGTTCTTGCAATGCTTAGGAAATTTTGCTTTCCTATTTGAATTGTTTTTGAACTAATCCAGAAAAAAATATCATTGTTTTTATACTATAAATTAATAGTAGTAAGTAATTACCTAACTAATTAACGCTCGCCTCTGCCCGAAGAATACCTTAATCCTGGGCTATCACATTAGTTAAACCATCAACAGATCGATAATTATCCAAAGAGTTATATGAGAAAACTTAGGGCCTTAATTCAGAGATGATTCTGTGACTATACATGAGAGCCACCTATGATAAGGCTCGGTGGTATGGTGAAGTAGGCGATGTGTGGAGGCAATAAAGCGAATGAGTGGCATATAAATTTTGGTACTAGTAGAATAGCTATAAGAGTTCTTGCTCGAAATTCCATGCGGTGCTATTTTACATGGGATCTGATGTCGTAAACACCGCCAAATTTGAACGCGGGGCGATCCGCCAAGGTTGGTGCTCCAGAGGGGGTGAATCGTCAGGAGTGTCGCAGTGTAGAAGCCAAAGAATGTCTTATATAACGAAGAGGTTAGGGGAGTACCTGCCAAAGGGGCTAAATGGTGGCACGGGTAAAGATTTAAGTTAAGAGACTCCAGCCGCTGAGGATAGTGTAGAACCCGAACACCGATAGTTGCGTGATGCCGAGATGTTACTGTCATGTCGTAGTTAGAAGATGTTTAGCAACATACAGGTGCATTCGAAAATCGAAACATGATGCGTATACAGATCAGTGCAAAAAGTTTTGGGCCTTGAGGCCGGAGACAAACGCCCTAACGCATGCCAATATTTCGAATCTCGATACCGAAATGACCTTTTGCAAGTTCAAATAGCCTTTTTGCATATTTACATTCAATGTAAGGTTGGGCAAAAAACGTATAAGCTTATGAGCGGTCAAGTTCCAGCGCAAATTACCAAAGGCTGCTGAAAAGACTCAAGGCAGTCTACTGCAAGGTAGCTCGATGGCGTCAAACTTTAATAAAATTTATACAACGACAATATTGTATAGAACGTTCCCCTATTCAACGGAATCTAATTGTACATAACCAGCTCAGAAACCTGAGCCTGCGTCAGAATTTACGGAATGAAGTCCAATAGGTCCAACTCAAAACGCCACTATATTCCAATGCGAGATAGTAGCAGTGCTATATATATATATATTTAAAAAGATAGCTGTTAGGCGCTGATGTCTGCATAAGTAAAATCGAAGCTGCATGAATACTCTAAATAATTAGACTCGATAACCGTGCCAAGGTAATTCTGATTTGGTTACCAGAACATAAAGGATATCGAGAGAACATCAAAGCGAACTAGCCGGATTTATACATTTTTGAATTAATGTACTTACCTGTTATCCTACCGATACCCTTAAAACTCTTCCCAACGTACCCCGCTATGTGGGCCCCAACTCCATGTCCTATCATATGGATCTCACCCGGATCTATATCAAATTTACTCTACAATTACATTTTTGTTGAAAACTCCACTAATTTGCGCAGTTAATACGAACCGTTATCATCTTAATGAACGCTTCCGTTTCTAAAGCTACTATACGGGCATTTGAAATCGCTTGGTCAAACGGTGGCTCAGCGCCGGCTTCCCAATCCACCGTTATTATGTTCGAGTCTAATTCTTCTGTTATAGCAATAGCGATGTGCTGAGAACGTAAGACATTTTGAGAAAAATCATATGTTTAGGTTATATTTACAGGAATTCTAAAAATAAATTAACTTGCCTTTATCCATCCCGTATGACCGTTACTTGTAAAGTCGTGGATAAGAAAAAAGGTTTTCTTCTTCGCTTTAAAACCTGATATCTCAACAGCCTTAGGTTTCAACGTTAGAATATCGTAAAGAATATCTTTCTGAACAAATTTAATATATCGACAACAACAAGATTAGTATAGCGATTTACTTACGCTGCCGTTCGCGGAAGCTTTCATCAACAGAAATTCGGTTCTTATGGTATGCCTCTCTAACGGTTCTAAATTGAGCGGTCTATATTGTTTATCGTACCATTTCTCGTTAGTGTCTACGCATCCTAAATGCTCGATACAAGTAGAGAAAATTTCTGAAAGTACGATTGATATGTATTCTTGAAGACATCAGAGAATTTGCTGATATTATTACTCGGTTCGGATGATCTACCGTATCTATATTCACTTCTGCTCGTAACACATGAAATAAGTATAAATAAAAAAGGTATGAAAAATGTATACATTTGTCTTTGACATTGTCAATTTTTTGGCAACCGTCAGTTTGCGTGGCGCGGCATCTTTTATTAATAAAGAGAAGCCTCAAATACGTGATATGCATGCATGTCAAACGAAGTTATTTACTCAATTTAATTCTAAAAGAATTAATCTTCAAGCGAGTTTTGCTTCTTAGCAGTTCCGGTTACAAAGAAGAGAAAGGGAACTTAATAAAACTGCGAATCTTTTTCATCTAGAATCATATATTTTTCAACAATAAAGTGTCTCATTATCTATATTTTACAAATGTGATCTATTTTTACTAAAAATCTTTTTTTTACTATTTACATTATATACAATACAATAAATATAATTGTCGTATAATTTGTTTAAAATATTTTCGAACTTGACAAGAATTGATTTCTTTTTAAAAGAATTCATTTTTTATTAAGTTATTTAAAAAATCATGCACAACCTCCCACAAACTTTACATTACGAGAATAACCAACCAGCTATTCCCCAGGCCATAATTCTTTTTAATACATACATTTCAGTTAAAATTTTTACCGCTTTAAGAAAATATTCTAAACAATTTGTTTTTCTTTGGTTTAGAATCCCTCAATAAATCAATAATGATCACAAGTGTGCAATAGACCTGTTGTCATTTTGTTGTTTCCTTATTTATCAATGCTGTGTACTACTACTCGCTCAAGAATCCAATAAACTTTTTAATAAGATCAACAATAGGATATACATATTTAGTGTTTCGCTTATATTGTAAGTAATCTATGTAATATAGACGGAAAGAGAATCCTTCTTCTTTTATTCTGAAATTGACTTATAATTATCAAAACTAGGGGATGTATTGTATTGGAATTCTATTTTCTTAATCATCAACAGATTTCATTTTCAACTTTCGTTTGAATTAAGTTGCTATTAATAAAATCGTCGTTATAAGATAGTTACCGTGGGTTATATGAAAAGGTACTGCGTAGTTAAATTTTAAATATGCATAGAAGGTACATTGGAATACATATAATCATAGAAATGACTTTAGCAGTGACATACCGAATAAACTTACAGCACAAATATCATTTTATAAAATATTGTTCAGGCCAGACTCATCATAAACATATACTAACTATTAAGTTCTAGAAGGCAATGACCTGTCATAGTAACGTTTATGAAATTTTGAACTTCTATTTAAAAATTAAGGAAGAACTTTACAATATTGCAAATACCAAAAATGATATGCACGCAGTGCTGTGCACTATGTTCTAAGCGTAATTGAAGCTTTTGCTGACCTGAGCTGACCTCCAAATGGACCTCCATTCCTTGGATTGCTCGTACATTGTCACACACCTCCAAACTCCAAAGTGAGTCGTACACGTAATAATAATATAAAAGCTCATGTTCTTATCCGATTTTGATTTGTCTTCGTAGTTACTAATAAACCAAATTTCATACAATAACATTTTTTTAGTCATATGATGAACAAAGAAGGTATATAAATACGCAGAAAAAAAAAAGACCAATTTTTTTTGTTAAAATTGATCGAAGGAACGAGTTTATTATTTTGATAAATGGCTGTTTATTATATCAATGAAGACATATTTTCGTATGTACAATAAACTGTTTGACTGTTTAATGAATGCATTTGTAAATATTAATAAACGGGTATTTATTATATTGATATTAGCCTTCAATTCGATAGACATATCATTAGCCATTGATCTTTATGCTTCGATGTTAGCACTAGTTCTTGAAAACTTATGATATATACGTCTTTATTATGACTTTATCGAGGTGGAGGCTGTTGGTTATATTCCTCAACAGTAGCTGAAGCATTCCTACTATAAAAACGATAACAAACACGATATTTGCATATTTTAAATCTGAATAAGTCTGTGATATCTTGTAACAAAATAATTTTCGATGTTATATATAATAAGAAACGAAAAGAATCTTTAAGGCGTATTTATTCACAATTGATTGATTAATTTTGAACCTTATCCAAGAACGCTAGCATTCCGTTCTTGTATTCCGCTATAACTGGGAAAGAAGTGAGAATCGGATAAGAGCATACGAGTCTTTTTACATTACTTCCAGATCTATAATAGCCTCTTGGATTTTAGTCCGTTCCTCGCGGCTCACCCTATATTTACATGTTTTCTTTTAGTTTAGCAACAGTATACAATTTATATCGAATAAGGTGATGAGTTCATTTCGACAGCAAACAATGCTGATTATTATATGTCAGTTGCAAGTTAAATTAGCCATATAATAACATTGCTACAATCATTTGCATGATCACAAGATCTTATAAAATATGATAAAATAATAATCCCTTATTTAAATTTGTGCAGGTAGAATCAATCAATGCGAAATTTTACCGCTCCTTTTGACCCTGGCATCATATATGTACTCCTATTTCTAGATTTCAATGTGCAGGGTGTTCGACCTGTGTTTGGGTTAGGTTATGTTGGTGATTCGTCTCCCGTAATTTTTCTAGTACATGTCTTACATCTTGATAAACTTACACTCTCTAACTAATTTATTTCTCTCTAGAATTTAAGATTTTTGCGAAATACAGTTACCACAAGATGGCCGTTAATCGTTACCAAGTTTTATTTATACAATTATATTCTTTTTTAATGGGACACACATAATTCTTTTTAATAAACGTTTCAAAATATAAAATGTGTCCTTTTTTAAAATGATAACTATGTTGATAAGTTTTAAATTTAACTAGGTGCTGTAACGTACCTTGTAAGAATGAAAAACTTTATTTCTAAATTTTCGTATATTATGCAAAAATTGTTTCTTTTTTGTAGAATTCTAACTTCCATTTGAAATAAACACCATTTTGATGAGTGTAATGTAATACGGTTCCACTTCTGAAGACACTCAGGAATACTCATCGGTAATTTTAGAAACCTGGAGTTAAATAGATATATGCACATAAGAATTTCAGAAAGCATACGAAATGTTAACAAAAACGGACCTGGATTAGGGAGAAGTAAAATACTGAAACGAAGCAAAATACTGTGTAAATAATGTGTATTTTATCGTAAAACGAGAAGGAACGTCTGTAAAACTCTTAGCTTCGTAACATTACAAAAGATAATGAAATTCAATTCGAATGAAAATGCCATTGTTTCTCGCATAACACGATAGTATAAAGATATTGACGTAGGGAAGCTAAAATACAGTTTCATTTTTAGAAACTAATAAACCACAATCTTTTATTTAACATATTATTGAAAAGTAATACCAGATGTAATTATGAAGTAAATGAATGTGGTGTCCTAATCTTCTGGAATTGTAGAAAAGTGCTTGCAGTGTAAATGGAAGCGCATCAAAATTTGTTAAGATAATATAATAACTACAACAAGGTATGAAGGTATTGTTACTACAAGGTATTTGTTAAGAAAATATAATAACCACAACAAGGTATCCTTCAAATGTATGTCCAAATTTATAAGGTCCTCCTTAATTGCCAACCTGCCATTTCCTTGTTACTTTAGATAGCACATCCTATTATTTGATTTCTCCCTCTAAAGGTAGATCAACTTAATACGTATGTGTATTTTCACGAGATTTTGAGATATTTTAGAATTTAAGCATTAGCACTTCTAGCTAACTAGTCGTGAATCATATGTATGAAACTAAGGAGACATTCCGGGGTGCAACGCTAGTAATGCTAAGAAGAGTGCAGAATAGCTTTCGGAGACATTTGCGCAAATGTATCCACGTCAATGACAAAAATTCCTATTATCCATTGTAGGTAGATGAATACATAGCTAGTTTTTCTTGTTCTCTTTGAGACAATAAAATGTTTCCAATATTAGATTTAATTTGACAAATGTTTTCGGCCATGGACAATATTCACTAAAATAATGCAGCTTATGGTATCCTGCTAAATAAAATACAGCATTTCTTTCATTTTTTTCCGAATACATAAATTATACTTACTAGCTAAAATGTTTTTACTTGGGTTCACACAAAACTATATTAATACCAGAAACAATTAATTTGCAAATGCATTCGATTTTGACTGTAAACGGTTACTTGAGCTTAAAACTTTTAAGCTTAAGACCGTTAATGCCAGTGCCTTTTGTTGGCCGTTTGCACAGCAACCAAACGGTAGTAATAATTGTAACCTGTATTTGGGCATTAGATGCAATACTCGAATACAGGAGTCGAGCTTAACCTCAAATATCTCTTTACATTCACTCTTAAATATTTCTATGATCATACAAAATCGTTAGAGGTATACATTTCTGGCGTTTGAATTTGGCAATGTTTTGTGTTCAATGTTGAACATCCTGCATATTACGAAAGTGTTCTGATGCGATGTATAAGTAGAGGTAAGTAAGCAATTTAATCTCGTAAAAATACCACGTAATTAAATTTCATCAATGAAATAAAAATTTCATTAGACGCCGGTAGCAGACTCTCGCTTACCGACCGGGTACGGCTTCCAATTGTGGATACTGAAAAGTCCATAACCGCGCATGATTTTCTTGATCAAAATCAGTAAAAAATAATAAACACTACCTTCGTACAGTCAGAAATATTTGATTTTGTTCTAAGTAATATGATTTAAATTTGTTGTTGTTTCATCACGGCAAATAAAGGAATAATTTTGCCAAATTTATATAAAATTTTATTCTCGGCTTAAGTATTCCTTTTATGATTTTGTTGCCAAACGCAATTAACAAAACCATAAAACACATACAGGTAACAACTCGAAAAAAACCTTTAAAACAGAGATAAAAATAACAAATTTAAACAAACCTACCATAATTAATTAATTGCAATAAATTCGATAAATTAAAGAAGTAACAACAATTAACAAATAATAACGAGATACAAAGATTCAATACTTTGATAGCTGTCAACTGTGATTACTTTGCTTAGTAAAGAGCTGCTCGGATCAATCTGATGTCACAAGAAACAACTCGCTGCTCTCTCCTGGCCAACTTTGTGCAACAACAAAAACAGATTATCAAAACCTTTATTATTGCATGTAGTTGTATTTCTGAAGTTAAGCAGAACGTAGTGTAACGTTTTATTCTATGAAGTCTAGTATGTCGTCAGAAAATTTTAGCTTGCTACTTACACAATAGGCACAATCTTATAGTTCCAAAAAATTCCGTCACTTGTTTTTTTAGGCGTGTTTTGACGAAAACAAACTCTCTGACAACAGCATACTTTCTTTTTTATGTTACAACAGTAAATTCTGAAAATTATTAATGAGATTGTAGGTAGTTAATATAAAATACGGTGTAAACATTTTTTAATATTAACCAGATATGTACTAAGACTAAATCAAAGGAAGTATCGCCGTCAAAAAAAAATCTTTAAAATAATCTTAATATTGGAATTCTCCTTTAGAATTGCTGCATTTTTTAAATTTAATTTTGAACTTAAATGTTATTTGCTTGGAAGTAAATATCATGTCAGCAGAGCAATATAACTGGCGACTAATTTAGACGAAATGTTCTCATTAAAATTGAAATTCCTGAAAAAACAGCTACCCTTCGAATTTAATAGATAAAACGATAAAAACTAGTACTGTTAGTATCTGCTAAAGTTGAGATTCTGATATCCCGATCCAAAATTATCGGATCCTAGGATCCAAATCAATTACACAATTCTCGGATGCGAATTCGTTATTCGAAAAAATTGAAACGGTCTTATATTATCTTCATTTGTTTTCAAGTAACATGGTACTTTTAACGAACTTGGTACAAATTTTACCTTGTTTCCCAGTTATTATGTTTAATTAAAGTAAAAACATCCTTGCATTGCTTACCAACGTAAAACAGGAATGCTATACATTGACTGCTTTTTTCGGTTCTTAACATGAAGAAATCAAGTAAGCGATAGGCGCTCTTCGTAGAAGAAGCATAAAATGTTTACAGACCAATGGCGGTATTTCTTGACATTTCTTAAAAAAACGCTTTGATTAAAAAAAAGTTAATTTACGAAATGTTGTTTATTTGTAACTTGACAAATGAAAATTGGGCGAGTTCCCTTACATTATTTGCACGGTACAATACACTGTGTGATCCGTTTCTCCCGACTAACCCCCTTGAAAGTATTTCATGATGAAAACACAGCATTTATGTTACATGGAGAAAAAGGACAAATCCGTGCATTTAGAATAATATTGAATTTTCATGTTGGAGAACTGTCATTCTTATATTTACATATGTGGTAAACAATAAGGAAGCAGTCTGAAGATGACGTATTGGTCGGTAATTTAAATTTCAACGTTAAGCAGAAGAATATATCCTTATAGTAAATAGAAGTGTTATTATAAAAAATTGAGTTTTAATCACTAATTCCAACATATGAACCTAATCTAAACAATAAACATAAATTGAATATTCCATGCGTTAAAATTATTATGCACTGCAGTGCATGTGTTCAATAAATCTGGTGATTATTACAGCAATATTGTTTGATAATTTCCATAATTTATTATGAATTAGACTTGCTAAATGGTGGAAAAAGTTATCGTAGACTGGGGTTGCATCCGCGTAGTTGGACAGTGGACTGGATCGGATCATAAATTCTAATTCAAGATTTTGATTTCAGATCTGAAGTTTCGAGTAATGGATCCGGATTGAAGTTTCGTATAACTGATGCGGGTGCATGGTTTTGGGTAGCGGATCTAGATCCGTGTGGTTAGCGAACCCGAATAGCGGGTTCGGAGGATACATTATCAGAATCCAGAAAACAGCTCTAGTAGTATTTTACAACTCGCCATTAGTTTCCATATGTTCCACGGATATCAGAAAAATTATATATCCACACCGTGTCAATTACACTTTGCCTTATTTTATTTGATTCTTTGTTGGTTCAATGTTTATCAATGTTTTATAAATATAAAATTTACAATCACAGACTAAATCTAGTTCAAAGTTTTAAAATCCTTTAAAATTGACATAAAATTCAATAATACCCCTTTTTTTCCTGCTCTTCGTAAAACCTATAGTTATTTTTAAAATTGTATATGTCCTAATATTTACAGCAATGTACTTGGAGCGTATTGTAATTGATACCAACGTATGTTCCATTTTAGATTTAAATGTGAAATATACAAACAAAATAGAAACAAAGTTTATCGACACCCATAATTACTAAAAAAGTATTTTCTTAATAGCAAAAAGAAAAAGGTTAAAGAAAAGTTGTTTCCTTTGTTATAATTGTTGCTAAAGTATACTTTTACTGCAACAAAGCAAGTCTATAAAAGTATTCCTTTTGATTAATGCATCATGACACATAAATAAAATTAGAAAGTAGGGAATTGTCTAGAAGGCAGGAAATTGAATTAGATTAGATAGGATAACCTAAAAGGTTAACAAAATGTTTTACGCATTGAGTAAATGCTTTATAAATAGAAAAGAAGTAACTAAACGAATATTAAAGTTTACTCGAACGTTTACGGGCCAATCCTTACGGTCGCCTGCCAGACAACTTTGATGGTGACGACACTTGCAATGATTGAACGCACAGGAAAAATAAGAGGATATAGGATAATTCAGTGAGAAACGTTTTATAGAAGAAAGTAAAAACGTTGTTACAAGCTAAGAAGCTAGCAACAGACAGAAAGAACTGGAGCAAATTTATTAAGAATTAACATGTAGAAAAAAACTCATACATCGTAAACAATAGAAAGGGCAGGTTTATTAGCCGAACCGCGCTCTCTAAGGTATCGTCGGGTGTTGAGATTCTCACATGACAGTTCAATGTGTTGTCAAAATATCACGATATTTACCCACAAACAAACAAATTTAAATTCAAAAGCATCAGATTTATATAATATAACAGTTCCAAAGAGAAATTCCTTTATTAATGTTATTTTAAAAAATTAATCTATTAAAATTGCATACGTACATTTAGAAAATTATGTATATTATAAAAAAATATAAGTAATATTTTGTAAAAAAGAAAATGAGGATGATTTATTTTGATTTTGTCCTATTAATTTGCCAAACTAGAAGACAACAAGAAAATAAAATGCGACATCATACAGATCTTATTTTAAAATTAATTAAAAACATTTCTTTTTAACGCTGCTGTGCTTAAAATTCAGGTACAAGTAATTGGTTCAATATCGATACTAGTATAATATCTCTGCACGTAATACAAAGCTGATAAATTGTTTTTCTTTTTTTAAGATGGAGATTTCAAATTCCAATACAACACACGTTATACGTCAGTTTAACAACAATATTACATATTTCTAATATTTATATATAAATCTATTCCCATAGTAATTTGGTATAAGTAAACTTTTGTTTGTGGTTTATTTTTATTATTTTTTTTTAGTTTTGCATAAGACTTCAATATCACCAATCTACTACAATAGTCCTAATAATAATTGGCAGTAGATATTATTTAAAGTTATTTTAATTAAATTTAATAAAATGTTCTCCTCGTGCGTATGCTTTTGTTTTTGTTTCTTTTAAAGTGTTAATTTTATTAATCATTAATTATTTAGTATAGAATTGTTTAATATAAGAACGAATTATTTAGCTAATTAATGGTATATAGTCTATGATAACTATATAATGTTTCTTCTTGAAGTGTTATTAACTATACTTCTTTTAAATATCGTATTTAAATATGTTTTTGAGATTTAATTTATTTTTATAGTTAGTAGATATTTAAAGTGTGTACCTTTATGAGAAATAAGTACTTAGAATTTTAGTGTCTAGTGAAAGTTTAATTTTAATTTGGTTCCTTTCGGAGTTGTAATATTTTTTTCTAAATATTTTAATGACTTTATGTTTGATTCACATAATTAAAATGATAAAAATTTGAAAATGTTATACTTTAGATTAAAAGAAAATGTTCAGAGAATACTCTGATCACGATTTTTAAGTTCCCATAAACTATTGCGACTTATCCCATTAATAAGCAAAACAAGATGCGATGTTCGTACGATACCATCGAGGGATGAAAATTGTTCGGATTTTATTATATGTCGCGGAAGCGCAAAATAATAGCTACATCATATCGATATGTGAAGCAAGATGTTTTTCATTATATTTAACGAAACATCCACCCACTTAAGAAAATAAGAGTATGACAAAGCAGATTGAAGTATCAGCGCATTATTCATCCCACAAGTTATTTTATTAATTCAAAACGGTCGTTTCGAGAGTTAGTGAATTGTTAATCGCGCGACCGTGTTCTCTTTGCACAGGCTCTATACGCTCTATACAGGCAGTATAAGTAAGTACCTGTAAATAGGTATGTTAGAATCATACAGTTGATGATCGTTTCGAATTAATCAAATAACGTGTGGGGAGGAATGTTATAACTTCAGAATTATACAATACCATAGCGTACAAACCCGCAAAATTGTTTATGTAATGTTAGCCTGCAATTTGCAGATTAAATTTTAACATTTCTACAGCAAATAAAGGAAAAGCTGAAATTATATTATAGTTAAGAGTTATATTTTCTTGCCTAAAATCTAGTTTTCCTCTAATCGAATTTGTGCGCGTTATCTTCATAAATTTGCATTATGAAATTTAAACTTTCACTTTAAGAATAAAATAGACCTACACCTTAAAAGACTAAAAAATCTTTCCTACAATTAGTAATTAAAAACAGATCTTCTGGAGAGAAACTAAAGCTTTTACTTTCTTCTAGTTTTTTTTGAACTCACAGAATGAATGTATTGGCTGATATAATATATAATATATTTTCCAGGCCCCAGAAAATAACGAATAAAAGTGATGTGTTTGTAGAATATATCATTTAAGAGTACTATCGTGTAATTTTTTATACTAATTATAATATTCTTGGTGTAAGTATTGCAACGATTCATATACATTCATATGTATGCTCTAGATCTGATAGTAAACTCATAATAATCTCTTAACAAGTTTGTTTTTCTTTGTTAGAAATAACAGTTTTCTAAGATAAAGGCCTGAGGTTAATTCCTCCGATTTAATTATATATTTCTTTGTAGTATCTACAATATGTGTGTCATCTTTCTTATAATGTTCTTTTTTCTCTTAGACGAAGGCGATTAGAATATAGTTATTATTAATAATTTATAGTAAAACGGTTTTTACTGGTCGTTGATAATATCACTCTACGGATCCTAAGGCCTTTTTTTATTCAAAAACGAAACGGTGACTTCCACCACCGCTGTGTTCCTAATGAAATATCTCCGTTGCTCAGCTGTTTCTTTTGTTTTCATAACATTGGTACCCCTCTTTGCGTCGCTCCCCGATAAATCTTGAATAAACGACTTATATAAAAATAATTATAGACTGTAGATATACGTATTTTTTATTATATTTGTTTAATACTTTGGTGATGTGTGTGGTCAATGAGAAACTCCTCCAATTAATCATCCTCAATGATCAAGATGATCAAGGCGTAGACTCACGGTGGATCGTCAACCTCTTTGTCACGTATTGCTTTTAAAAGGTGGCTCCTCAATTCGGATTCCGAACTCCTCCATAGTAACACCAGTTCGTCTTTCGATAGTCGCTCCAGTGGAGATCTTCCATTGGAATTTCTCGGCGAGCAGTTAGGTGGAGGCGGCGCTGGCGGTAGGTCGTGCTCTTGGCATGGCCTGGGAGATTTTGGTCGATCTCTTAATCGCGGTGGGTTGCTATCTAGTGAGCGTGAATGCTCCACTAGTTTGCTCCGTTTGGAGCCAGAGATTTCTGACGGAGGAGCCGCTTTATCACCAAGACTTTGATGCCGCGTCTTCAATTGTTTCCTCGCAGGCGTATTAGTTTTCGAAGTATCCTCGATCTGTATTCTAATCTGCGGATTTACTACATTCTTGGGTTTTGCGTTATTGTCTTTGAGCTTCGGAGTTTCCTTAGGTCTATTAGCCAATAGCTGCGCCTGCAACTGTTCTATAGTGTGCTTGTTTCTCCTGGCGATCTCGTCATCTGATAAATTATTCTTTTGACTGTCCGGATTCAGTTTAGTCATTTCTATGCTCTCAGAGTCAGATATGTTCTGGCAACTCTTTGCTGAGGTTTGTGCGAGTTCGCTTTTACGCGCTATAGCATCATCGCTTTTGCCAATGGTCAAACTGTATTGTGGTTGTAACTTATGCCTGTCAATTGGTTCCTTGTATTTGGGCAACGTCGCTAATTTTTTTCCTATACTTTCGGAATCAGAAAGCTTTCTCAAGGGTTCATTAGACTTACTACTACATTCGGAAACATTCTCTATCGACAATACAGGACTCTTTCCTGATAATTTGCTTCCGGAGCTAATTATATCTAGGTAGCTACTTCTTCGACTGTTGATATCCGGCGGACTGCTGGTCAGAAATGCATTCACATCCTTGCTCAATCTTCTACCGACAGCGTTGCTATGTTCTAATTTGAGCGTTTGTGAATTGACCACACTATCGGTGCTAAATCTTCTCACATTTAAATTGGTAGAGCTTTTTGCTTTGGTTTTCGCCCGAGGGCTGAACAATTGCTTATTAAAATACGACGTGGGTGATTTAATCTTAACGGAGCTGTCTAATTTTGGACTTGTGCGCATGAAGGTGCGTCGGATTATGCTTGGGCTGTGTTTGATTCGCTTATCGTCAGAAGCTAGTGATTCCGAGTCGACTTCTTTCAAGGCCTCTAATGGAAATTCGCGTTCTTGCTGTTGTTGCCTACGAATCGTACTTTATTTTTAATGTAGCCTCGATTTGGTACATCGAATTTGAGTACTCACCTTCGTATTTCCTGGATCATGTCGAAGAACTGCGCCTTGCTTTTTCTACGGCGACGTTGTTCATGTTCCTTCTGAAACAAATATCATCAAGATGAAGTGTCTTTTGACGGGATCATAATAACAGATTTTAATAATATAATCATTAAATATTGAGATCGAATTTCTCGGAACTTTTCCAATTTAATTAGAGTTAGTTTTAGATCTACAATAAAACGGAATAAAAAAATCATTTGCGCATAAATATGGTCTTTATGGTGCCAGGCTAGAGTTTTTTGCTGCTAAGTAAAAATAACAAAGGATAGTTGACAGGGTAATAACTGGAAACAAGTAGCAAGAATAAAAGAGTGATTTCGCTACAACCTATTTTAATTAACGTGCTTAGTTGATTACACTGCTACGTTGCAACGTTCTCAGATGGTAAATTATATTTTATTCCACGCAATGAATAAGAAAATTAACATCAAGAAGGATGGATACCTGCTTCGCGATTACGTTCATGATTTTTAAATATATGCTTGCGCCGCGAGGAGTCAAGAAATGACGGAAGGAACGTAAAAAATACAGGGTTATTGCTTCGGACAGTGGACAGCGGAGTAACTTTATTGTGCGAGAAAAATTTTTTTTGAAATTCGATAGACCAATAGTTAAAATTAACGAATTTATTACATTTTGATATTTATCTCCTTCTTGGTTTGATAGTAAATGTTTTCTATTTATTTTTTAAAATGGGACATCTAGTATATAGTTAGATTTTCGGGAGAAGACTAACACATCACTTTCAGAAATATAAACATGTTTATTTCTATTGATAAAGTCGTAATACAAAAATAATAATAAAATCAAAATATCTCTGAAAGTGCGCTCCATTTACAACTTGATAGTGATGATAATCAATCAAATGTTCCATTGAAATTTGTAGTACTTGCGACACAATTCGGTTGACTTCCAAAATTATTCGTTCTTCTAATCCTTACTTTAAGATTGTTTGGTTGACTTTTTGCACTTGACATTGCAGCTGTTCCCACAAATAAAACGGTGATGGGTTTGGAGAACATTTATTTACTCTTCAGCGTCCGATTTAGCCTGTGGGAAATATTTTGTTCAAATAACTATTGGAATCAAATATTTTCGTTTAGACGATTTGACTTCTAAAGAGAGCTATCGGTGCTGGCAATGTTACTAAACAAAGTGGGAACCTTTACAAAAGATGTTGAGGTTCACCATTTCAACGTATCATCAACAAATCCGTGCAGGTTTTGTAAATTTTATTGCTTTTTACTGCAAATTGTCGATGTATTCAAACATATTACGACTTTTATGTTATTAGGTTGTATTACGTCATTGTCAGTAAACGTAAATATATTTCTGAAAACAATTGAAAAGTTGTAGAAAATTTGACAATATGCTGGCTTTTTGTCAAACTGGAAGCGAGAAAAATATCAACGCGTAGTAATAAATCGTAATTTTCACTATACAGGGTGAGTGGAAAGGAGCGGAATAAACTCCAGGAATATATTGTATACATGCAAATACGGTAAAGAAACATATAATTATCCGATTTTCATTTGCTTCCAAGTTGTAGCAGTTTAAAAAATCAACTATTGTTCTTATAAATACAATGATACAACTAAAGAATCTACCCATGCAAAACACATTCTACATTAACAGCCTTTACGTATCGGCATCAGAATCAAGATTTTCTAGGCTCAAAGTCATTTCAATAATTTGATCAGTAAACTGATCTTTATTATATTAAATTTATTAAAGATTTATAAAATTAGACATTCTTTCCTTCCAACCCTAGTCAAAATGGATTATTGAGTGCAAATATGATATTTATTTACGGTCTTTTACTTGGAATAATGCGGCCGCATAAAATATTTACAGAATTTTTGGTCATTTATTAAATGATCGCCACGATTAAAAAAAATTAATGAAATTTCATTTAATAGTAATTGCACTATAATTGCAATTATAATGCAAGTTTTTGATCAAAAAAATATATAACATGTTAACTCATAACGGACGATTTCAAGAAAATTCAAACCATCACACCTATATACGTATCTTTCTTTTATTCGAACGAAAGAAAATCATATCACTAACCCTTTTTATGCTCTTCTGAAAGAGACTAGTAATTTGCCCTTGTCGTATCGTATGCACTAATTCTCGGGCGGCGTGATGCGGCGATACCAGCTCAACACAATTTATAAACCGGTACAGCTTCTGACTGAAGAACATTATGTTCCGACTGCGCCATATCGAACCCTTAGGCTTATCCCTCAGGAGCGGCAACGTGTACTTAAAAAATAGATGCTCAACGAGCAGGATAAGACAGCCTAAGACGATGCCGACTCCCAGTAGGATAAAAACTCCCGTGACGGCCGCCACTCCTAATGGTCTCGGTTGCCCAATTTCCGTTGCCAGCTTGAAACAAGGTAGAGCTCCGTACCATTTTTCCTGGAGAATGTCCATATAGCCATTGCTGGAGTATTTCGCTATCACAGCTGATATGCTATCCTGGAAGTAATTTGATAAGTATTTTTAGACAGCTCGGATGAAAATTATTAACTGATTTGCTACAAACCGTGTTATTTCGTGTATTCTAAGAAGTTAACTATGCATCCATCAATATTAATATTACTGTTAACAAATTTAGTAAATTTATTTATTCATTTTGACAGCTATACTACAAGAGCTTTATTGTTTATTAACGGCTTTCTATGAATCTGGAATGATTCAAGACAATTGTCTGTATTATAAAATCGAATAGAATATTGCAGTCTCCTGTTTACTAAACACGTATATAAGTGTCTTTCCTGGATGGTTTTCGGAACTTGAATATTCCGAAAATGCGAGGAATTAACTTACTTATTCTCTTTCGTGTTTTAACCTTTCTTGTTAACCTTTAGCACTTGTTTGAGAGATGAACAGGAACTATTTGATATTTTTTTATTCTTAAAATATTCTCCTCGCAAAAGCTAGCGCAAAATCAGAATTAATGATTTAACAATATACATGAAGCCAATTACAACTAATCATGCATGTTCATAAATGTGGCTGAGGAAAAATTCTAGAATATCTAATTAGATAAAAATAGTAATCAACTCGTAACGCACTGGCTACGAGTATTTGAACTAATTATGATGTTACCGACTTGTGAATTTAGTGGTTTACTATTACGTCGAGCGCTGCATACATCAACGCCTACTTAAGGTAGCTAATTTGTCTAGAATTTAGCAAGTATTCCGGGTAAGTGAAAACAAACAACTTTATTTACAAACCAAAAAAAGAAAAAACATTGTTTGCAGAAAGCATTGATTCAATTTTATTTACAAAACAAAGGTACAGTTTTATTTATGAGATGAATTATAATCAAATAAAAAGTTTCTTAAACATACAAAATAAAGTAAAACAGAAGATTCAAATTAAAGCAAAATAACTTTCGATAGTGCGAAGAACATACAATTATCAGCTAATAGTTTAATTTTTTGGGGAAGTATCTACAAGTAATGCAATGGTGTGTCCCGCAAACGTGACGCAGGAAGTTATCTGCGAGTAGGCGCTTCGGAGGTGTCGATATGGGAGTGGTCGTTCGAGTGTGTGATTCGTAATACATGCGCAAGCGATCCTAATGCAGTAAGTATTTGCTCGGCAGCTTTTAAAATGCGTGCGAGAGTAGCGAAGTGCTGCCTATGCATTATACGTAATATAGAGAATGCGTTTGCTAAAGATTCCGCGAGTTTAATATAAGATGGTGTAAAAATAAAACGTTTAGTTTGTGATATACCTCTATGTTGGTCAAAAATACATTGCCAAGACCACATGGGAACTGTAAGGCACAGTAATAACAAAACAGGTGTATACTAGGTATGGGTTATACATGATTTATGTGTAACTATAATTGTGTGTAATCTGCCGTTTACTTTGTTAAGCAAGGAATCACTTATTTAATTTGGAAGAAATACGTTAATCTCAAATTACCGAGCCAGATATCGTTACTAAGGTATATACCATCTTTAAAAATCCATAAACATCTACAAAACAAAATAAGGTCGTCTAGCGTCGTTATTCTACTAAATTTGTGAATATGCATATAACGAATCACACATCAGAAAGATCCTTCCGACGCCTGCGAAGCGCCGCACAGAAAGAGGCGAACTTTATTCATAACTATTCTTAGACAAATTAGATTGACTGGTTAGCAATACTTATACACTACGGTTCAAAAGTTCATACAGTGTCCTCGGGATCATTTATCAAAATAAAAGTTTGATAACATTGAAATATAGACGCTACCTAGGTTCAGCAATGTGCATGTGTTTCTATCTTCTTGTGAGCAATTTGTTTCAGAAATACTGTATAGTTTATTTTGGTTTTTGAGTAGTCTGCTAGTTTTTCTGCATTGTTCTTTGGTGCGGCCGTTAGTCGGAGAACGACGACCAGATAAGTCTTTATTTAGCTATTAATATTAATTTGTGTATGCATATATATTTCCATAAACGGTTTTTTTTTGTATATTATTATAAAAAAGGGGCACATCTCAAAAGTTTGAGTGTATACACCACAATGATTGTGCCGATTCCTACGCTGTTCTTTTTTTTTACTTTAGTAGTATTTCAAGAATATCGTGCTGTGTTAGGCGCTGATATTCCCCTAAAGGAGTTATATACCTCTGTTTAGGGAGCCATGCAATTAGATGCAAAACGTGAAAATGTTGGTCAATCGTTTACTTCTATAATGAAAGGGTCCTGAAATTAATTTTCCAGGAAAAGAACAAGCTATTTTACTCAATTCAATTGAAAATTTAAAGAGAAGCGATTATATAATTAGTATAGGAAGCATTCTAGGTCAAAAAATTTTATCTTTGCTTCTAGAGTATGGTAGAAGTTGCATTTATTTAGCGTCGAAGGAAATAGTCGACGAATTTATGTCCGAATGTAAACGAATTACGCTTGAGGGTGTTTTCATAGCAGCACGTAGACTTATATCCCCTATTAAAGGAATAATACTCTCTAATGTGTCACTGTCCTTACCACATGATGCAATTGAAGATGGATTGAAACGATTAGGTTTAAACTGTTTCACTTATTTCTTTAATCAAAGCAGGGTTAAATCCATCTGAGTATAGTCAAGTTTTAAGTTTCCACAGGCAAGTTTATGTTGTCTTCGAAGACAACGAAAAGTCAAGGAAAAAAACAGGCCATAAAGCGAGTAGATGCCTTACTCAGACTGTCATTAGTAAATCTGCAATTATTCAATACGAGTCAACATAAATTTAGAATATGTTCAATGCAAACGTAAAAATTGATATTGGGGACCTACCCAACAAATATCGCTTAAAGGATATTGTATTATCCGAGATGATCACAATGGTGGTTATGGAGGCCTGGCTATATTTATAAAGAATAATAATCATTGATTTTAAAGATTCCAGCCATCGCGCTTATAATATTGTGGAATACTATCTCTCAACTAAATATGTCGAGAATTTTGCAGTAAAAAAGAGGGAGAGTTGTTACTATTTTCTTAAACCCTTAATAAAGAATGTTCACCTTCATATATTTGAAATACCGTCAATAAATTTCACGGGTCATATAAAAGTCTCATGTAACTAATAGGGTGTAAGCCAACGATTTTCTAAATCAATCAACACCGAATTATGTACAGTAATCGTCCAAGGTCATGTAGTTGCAGAAACTGTAATGAAATTTTTGATATGTCACTCTCAATAAATGAACTAAAGGAAGTATTGTAATCTACAAAAGATACTGCTCCAGGAATTGATTACGTCACGTCTAGCATGATTAAAAAGTTTCCATAATATTTCATTCGATATTTAATGACAATGAACGAACGAACGATCAACGAAAAGTTAGAGAAAAGAAGTCTGAAAATTAAACGGACAAAAGAGAAATTATGATAATAGAAAATAGTATTAAGAGAATAGTACTTAGAGAAGAGGAGATGACTATAAATACCTAAGAATAAAACTGGAAAGAGAAAGAGAGAAAAAAAACCACAAAAGAAAAAAACCTCAGGATCGGAACGATACAAAATAATCATCTTGAACAGGATTTGTGTTCTCAAATCTCACGAATAATAAATGTAATAATAATAATCGAAACAAATAAATCCCTATAGTAACAACTTTTCATAAATACTGTCTTATCGTCTAAAGTAATGACATTCATTGGAATCTACATAAAAGACACGGGTACAAACTAAAGTGATTTTATCTGAAATGAAAAACCAAATTTTTATAAATAAATAAAATATTCTTAATTCCTAATTCGCTGAGGTTAAGGTCCTTAAGGGATTTAAAAAATAAAGTTGCAGATAAACTGTAATTTTATTCAAAACTTCCTTTTTTCCTATGATTTTGTGTCACATTTCAGCTAGCAATTCAATGTGTAGTTGTGAAAAGCGCACATGTGGAAGACATTACATTTATCATCACAAAATCTTTGGGTATACATCATTAACTGACCTTCAACGGAAATCCCTTAACCATACCGATGGCGTACGTATCTTGATTGATGGCGTCTCCGATTTTCTGAAGCTTACATCCGTGGTCCGTTGCTCTATAGTAGTCTAATATAGGCGTATCCGCGATGATGATATCCAGCGTTCCGTTTCGTAGACGTTTGACGCCGTCCTCAATGTTCTCCAGCGAGAACTTATGCATATGCTCCCAGAGTAAACTATTTGCTCGTTGCACGTAATACTCGGCCGCCGAAGCTTTCGGCGTGCCTACTCTTTGGCTCAATAGCTAAAAACAAGAAAAGAAAGAATCTTTACCAAACACAATCAAATTGGTACATATTTTCCCTCTGCTGATGATTGAAACACTTTTGGATTCGGCAAAAGGATTATTGTAATTGATGCCTAGAAATGCGCAATATTGTCCAACAATACAACAATGTTTGAGATTTGTTATATTTAGGAAGCTGACTATGCACTACACTTAATAACGCATACATTGTTGGGTAGACAAATAATTCCACAATTTGATATATTTAATAAACTATTAACTATAGATCGAAACCGCACTTGTTTTTTGATGGATAAATTCTATAATTGTTGATAGCTCATCTTCTACTTTTCTTTATTTACTAAAATCGCAATTAAATATTCTTTTAGAAGTTCGCAGTGTTCAGAAATTGAAATTAGGTACGTAATATGTACGTAATTCATGTAAGTAATTGCAACAGTGTTTCAAGGGTATACACGAAATTATTCTTTTCTGAAATTGATAATGGGTGAAATGGAAATGGTTTCCACAATTTACGCTAAGTGTTTTGCTAAGTGTTAAACCGTATAAACTCATCGTTAGTAGGAAATCTCATACTTTACGTTTTCTGTTAGTTCTGTTTCCGTTTTAGTATAATTAAAAGTTGCGTTCAAAAGTAATCTTATTTTTATTTTTTATTTTACGACTTTATAGATCTCAAAAAGAAATTAAGGAGAAAGCGAAATAATTAGGAAGTACAAAAATACTCTATAAAAAAATTTACGGAATAACGAATTAAAACAAATATGATAAAGGATACGTATGAACACGTATAAAACGTATGTTCATATAAAAGATCCAATGGACAACGAATTTCAAAACTGATTAACGGAATTGTATTTTTAGAATATATTAAAAGAATATAAGTGTTTATATAAAGAAGTCCAGAAGTAATAAAAACCAAAACCATAAATAATCTTAAGGTAAAGGTACGCAGGTAACAGAACCAGGTTCACATTTTCCTTTTGTATTAAACCAATTAGCATGATTTCATGCTAATTCATGATTTACTACATAAATCATGCACAAAACACAGGCAATTTCTTAAATGTGTACAGACATGGAGTTATCAGTTTAATATAATAAAACAAATACTTTAGAAAATTGGAGCTTATATGTGTGTTAAGCTTTGATTTATGTGAATATAATTCCTTTAAATTAAGCAATGCAAGCATTTGTTCTCTTGCGCGTGGTATTTAAAGTAATTATCTGAAATAACATCAAGATTCACAGAAGATTCTTCAAAAAGGAAAATCTGATCATTAACATTTACGCTAATTACATTTTCAAGCTGGTTATACATTTTTGATTTGCCAAACGGCGTTATTTTTATTTCAATGTAGGGCTAAATTTAGTAGATATTTATATTTAGTACATATGCTTTTTATCTAAAGAAAAACGTAACAACCTTACCTAATACTTAAATATAATACATTATGTACGTTTACGCTAGATTGTCCGCGACTATACCCACCGTAAGGCAGTTTATAAATTTAGCAGATCTGCAAGTAGCAGTCACATTATGCAAATGTAAGTAAGTATAGGGAGAAAGCCTGAGTAGTCAAGCTCTCTCCTTCGCTCCAGCAAAGCTGGAGTACAAAAAGCCTGGCATATATTCCTCTGCTCTACGTAACGAGATTTACGACTGGAAAAATCGAGAAATTAAGATGGAAATGGTATCGTAAGGTTTTGTTTCGTTTATCTTGTCTCTTTCCTTGTTACCCTAGTTTTCTTTCTCATCTTCTTCATCCGGGGAGTAGTATAACAAGTTTTTGTGTTTCTTTTTCTTTTTGGAAGGTCGAGTTCAATTTTTTTATCTATATGACTGGAATTGTACCAAGAGAATTGAAAGTTAGATAGATACATGACCTTTCGATTTCAATACGAAAACGGTAATGAATTGTTTGCTTTCAAATATTAACTACAATCTATAATAATGTAAATTCTTTATTCTGTGTTTAACAGAGTATATCGATGTCACAATTGTAGCATAACCTTTGAAAAATATATCTGTAACATTGCTGTAAAGTGTGGTTTATGATACTAGTTGCAATTAATGATTGGATTTAATGGGATTTTGATCAATTTGAAATAATTAAATTAATAGAAAAGAAATTATTTTTCGAAATAACGGAATGCAAACAATTAAATATACTGCGCGGCAAAATTATGGAATAAATGAATTAAATTGGAAATAATTTCTTTTACCAAGATATGAGTTGTTTAAATCAGAGGTTTTCAAATTTTTCGGCCTTACGGTCACAGTTAAAACTTCCCGAGCTGTAAAACCTATGTAACCGATGAGGAAAGGAAAACAAATCGACAGATCGGGATTAAGAGAGGTAATAAGGCGTTGAAATGAAACGATAGACGTTCTCAGAAAATACAACATTAAACGTCATTATGATATTAAACATTCTCAAAATTATGTAAAATGTACGTGAAACTTTAGAAAATTTGAATTTCTGAAGTGCGGGTTAAAATCTCAACAATCTTTGTTCACTAAAGTTGCAGTGCTGACAACTTGTGAATTGAGAGGCTCATGTAAGTGCGAGACATGGCAAACCATTCACTGATAGACAACTAAATAAAGATTGCATAGTTGCTGTAGCAAAAGGAATGTGCTGAAAATGTTAGCTTATCTAAAACTATCACTCTGTCAGCAAACACTGTAACTCACAGCAAATATATAATCTCAACTGATAGAGTTCGTTTCTTTCGGTAGTTCTCCTTGGCCTTGGATCAGTTGATAGTATGATGTGTCAGATACTGCTGTGGTGTTAATTTTTATTCCAGGCAAAGATACAAAATATTGAGTGCTTTAAGAGCTTTTTTACGTTTGTAGTGCTCACGGTACGTCCATTGGAAAAGATACTGTTAAAAGAATTGAAAATGCCATTAATGAAAATTACCTTGTACTGATAAAGGCAAAAACATGCGCGGCATAAATGAAGGAGTGATTGCTCTTCTATTAGAGGGTGTACAAAATGACAGTGGTTTAAAACCATTTTTCATACATTGTATTTCTTATCATCGTTGTGTAGAAAAATGGAAGTTCTAAAACAAGTCATATCAGCTGTTAGTAGGTCCTATGACAATTCCGCAAGTACATTGAAGAGATTGGAGAACCCGACCGGAGTACGTTGGCTTAGTTGTAGGAAAATTCTTGTGCGATTTCCTGAATTCTGAGCAATAATCGAAATATTTTTGAATTAAAAAAATTGTCCTTTTGCCGAGTTACGAAACGACCAAACGTTAATTTACGACTGCAAGGAGAAAACCAGTTTCTGTCTGATTTATATGCTCGTATCGAGTCATATCGGCAGAAAATATTACTGTTTCAATGTTAATTAAATAAAAAAAGTTGTAGACATTTTAAAACATGTCAAACATTCGGCCTAGAAACTAAGACACCATTGTCCGTTGATTTTGCAATTGAGGCTTTGAGTGCTTTAAAAATAAACTTTGAGTCTCGTACTTCAGATTTTGATGTAACAGCCAATTAAATTAAGATTTTTCAAAATCCATTCACCGACATAGAAACTATTACCCTTGACCTTCAAATGAGAATTATTGATTTGCAGTGCATTGATGTATTAAAGCACAAATATCAAAATTTATTTTTACTCGAATTTTATAAGAATCTTCCATTCGCACAATCGCGTTAACCCATGAACATCTTTTGATAACAGGTATCAGTGAATTTGATTCACAATTACAATCAACTGTCAGTGCAAGATCACAACTACGTGGAGCTCATTGATTATTATATTTAAATGTCATTTCGTGCATATTACAGATACCATTGAATAGTAAATACAATTTCTTCATATTTTATTGTATTTCTTTAAAAAGTCGATACATATATCTGGCGTGGTACGGCGGACCGGTCCTCGCCCGCCGGTAGAAATAGTACCGTTAATATTTCGATAACACTCAATAACAAAAGTTTCAAATGTTATTGATGCAATGGAAAATATAAAATTTATTAGTAATAAAAAGCAAAGGTAAATACTAAATTATACCAGAAATGAAGTGATTGTTTCCATGTTTGGTTGCAGCAGTGATATAATCAATTTATTTCTTGAATGACGGCACCTATCTTTATTTTTTGTTAGTAATAAATTCTACGTTTTCTACTTTTTAACGTCTTTTATTTATAAATCGTAATATTAAATTTTTTATGGTACGAGTTTGATGGTCAATCAAAACCAAAAAGGAATTAAATGTCGTCATTCAAAGAAATTGACGAGATAACATGAAAACCGAAAGAGGAAGAGCCTTAAAATTAATGCAAAAATGTTTGTTTAAAAAAACTTACCCGTCCGAGCATATCTTGGAAAAACGAATTGCTTTAAATTTTCTCACTTTAAGACATTGTCAACCTTTCTTCATTGTCAAACTTCTCTTTATTGTATATTCGGTTCATCAAACACAACCTGGCGGCTTGAGACTTGAAGAGGCTTTAACATTTTATTTTTAAAATCGCCTTTATATTAATCTAAGATGAAATTCTGCACTTGTTTGGGCAAATATAGCTGCCGTTTCAGTAACCTTGAATATTGCATCCATACACAATTCTTCCTCGTGCAGGCGTTCTTAGTCACTTAGATACTAGTTCTCTTTATTTTAATGTAATAAATGTAAATAATTCGTATCAAATGCAAGTAGTTACATCAGTAGTTACATATTAGTACGACACAATAAAATAATCCAGATGGAAATCCTAATGAATGTTTTGGAAGTTTGTTTCCTAAATTGTTCATTTTGTATTAACGTAATTAAATTAGCACAGAGAAATCTTTTTTTTTAACTGAAGAATACTTATAGAAAATAGGCAGGAAGTTCTTCCATTTTAAAATTCCCATTAAAATTTTGATTTTCCGTTAGCCGTCTGAAATCCATTTAACATTACGTCTTGTGAGTGTAGCCTGCATACAAAAATAGTATTCATAATAGTATATCGACACCTATATGGTGCCAGGTATAGAAAATGCATGGAAACATATTGCAGAACGTGTGCTTCATCTGAGTTGTACGCGCCCATGTTTTTTAAAAACTTTAAATTGCTCAAAATTAATCATATCTAGACGTAAACAATCCCACGTAAGACTGACCCTCTGGTCTTGATATAAGTTGCAGCCATAAATTTTGTGATTATTAGTTATATATTTATTTATCTACGCTTATTCTCTGCAAAACAGATTAAAGAAGCAACCACTCAAACAAAGTTTCTTTCACCAACGAACAATTACTACATTCACTATTCCTATAAAATTGTATTTAACCATAAATAAATGCTTACACCACAAATGAATGATACAAATGAATCAGGTTCTCTAGTGGTAGATTAGAGCGGGCGTCTCAACAAAAAAAATCGTATCTTTCGCACATTAATTTGAAAAAGGCGCTACTCTAGACAGCGAGAATTGAAGCTTCCCTCTAATACCGGCTGGGAATGGGTCTTCCTCTATTCTACGATCTTGATATCCCCAATCTCTTTTGTTGTATCTTCCTTGTAGTAAGGGTAAGGTCGGCAAATAAGATGGAGCTATCAGCTTTTACTAGTAGTAATAATTTTACTCAAATTACTTAATGTCTTATTTCTTTTTCCGTTTATAATTTTTTCACTTTGCTGTACATTCATAAGAAGTGAAGCACTCGGCTCGCTTTAACATGTAGATTCAATTCCAATTAAAAAATCTTCCAGATTACGTAAGAAATTAACGATTTAGTTTAATTACATCTATTTCTGAAGATCGAAAAATCCTATGCTTGGCTATAGTCAAAGTGGTTAATAGGGCTGCATTCTTTTTTACCCCGTTATTTATCGCCTCATTAACTTCTAAATGTGACTTGGTGTTTCATATATTTCCACAAAAATGGGCCTTTAATGGTTATAAACGATCGCTCTCCTTAAGGATTTAACTTACAACGACGATTTGTATCAAAAACAGCCTCTCGTAAGCGTCCATTCCGGGTGATATAAATTCTTTTCAACACGACGTAAGCGCTTTATTTGTTGTGTGAAGAAAGCATTGTTGGAGGTAAATCTAGAGGATTTTTTTTTGTTAATAATAGAGGATAGGATCCTAATAGTAATCTTAACATAATTTCTAAAGGTGAACGCCGTTCTAAGTTGGTTTCGGGAAAAAAAGGGAATTTGGTGTTTTGTTTTTTTTTTTCTATGCTAATGGTAATAATTTTAATACCACCAAACACCTTTGTTTGTTGAATTATTACGCGTCTTTATTTTCTATTATATGCGTTAAGAACAAGTTGGTAAACGGCCATTCATATGTTGCTACGTGCTGTCATTTTACACTGTTTCTGCTACAGCAGCAGCAGATGTATTTACATACATCAAAAGATAAAATTCAGTTAGGAAGCACAATGTGTGGTTGTCTATTAATATAATAAAAAGGCATTACAATAGTTGAAAGTAGGCTTCCACAACCGTGGTCCGTAGTAGCAATATTTCACAGGTGTTGTCGCGTACTTGATGTTTGACTTGACGTTTCGCTGATATGATCAGCGATAAGTCAAACGGTAAGCCAGACATCAAGTACGTGACATTCGAACGACCTTTCTACCCAGGTATTACAAGTTAAATATGTAAGGTAGTATCTGTTATAGTCCAAACAGTTCTTGGGTTCCGCCGTATTCATGTATTTGTTATGTATGCTAAACAACAAGAAATACAAACGAAATCAGTGAATAGATAAACAGAAGCATTTAAACAAAATAAAACAAATAAGACAAGGCAAACAACAAACACCGCAATTGTTGAAGTGCATGTTGAAGTCTATATCAAGCAACCTTTTATATATTGTGCGCCAAACTTTAGTATGTAAGTACGTTCGCGGGCCGCGTTTAAAAGTAGTGCATTTGAAAGTAGTATTCATAATCTTTAGCGATAGATATCAGACATAAAATAATACGGCAATGTTATTATAATGCAATTTATTAAAATAAGAAAATGAAATGAAAAAAATAGGTACATTATAATTAAATCCTGAAATTTTGAATTATTACAAACTACCAAAGTCAAATAGCGACAAACAAAATCAATGAGACACTTGAGCTTGAATTTAGGAAACTAATGCATCGATGTTTGGATTAATTCCACTGTTACAAAGACGTAACGAATTTTCCAAATTATCGTCAGTCAGCCTTGTACGATGTTTTGATTTATTAACTTTCACCATTGAAAGGAACTGTTCGCATCTATAAATGCTGCCAAACGCACAAATCGATCTTCTTGCGAATTTTCAAAGCTCCGGAAAATGGTCTTCTTCGAGGTATTTTTTTGTAGGAATCGTACAACTCGACGTCTTCAAATTTAGGTTTTAGGAGTGACTTGAATTTTCTTGAAGCTGAATCAACTCAATTTACCAGTGTATTCGAGCATTTTGTACATTACTTTTTGTTGGAGTAGCAAATAAATTAAACTGTCTTCCATGTGTTTAAAATAACTAGATCTGTTCGAAAATTATTCCGACAGTAACTTGAGTTCTTCAGTATATTGAGCATAAGCAGTATTTTCTTATACAGAGAGCGTGGTGAAATGGTAACTGTTACCAAACAGCATCTGTACCTCCCACAAGCGGATTTTGTTCTTTCAAACGGCTGTACAGATCATTTACTAGTTGTCCTTCTTTTTGAAGTTTCAAATTTAAATCATTCAAATGGCCTTTTTGCATATTTAATTCAGTGGCTTTTTCATACAAAATTCCGATGAAACCTTTACGTAAGCCGACCATAGAAGGTGCACCATCTGTGCATACACCAACTAATTTTGACCATGACGAGCGAAAACTTGTTAATACCTTTTGAACTTCATTAAAAATGTCCTCTCCTTAGTGTACTTCTTACTCTAGTGAATTACTGTGAACAGTGAAAACAACATTCCTGACAGTAAATTCTTTATGAACACCTCGAATAAATATAGCCAGTTGAGCTGTGTCAGACAAATCGGTGCTTTCATCTAATGCTATGGTGAATGATTGAAAACTAGCCACGGTCAGTCAAAGTTATTTTTATTAGCCATCCTTTCTATACGTCGGGCAACAGTTCGTCTTGACAAACTAATTTTTACAAATTCATTTTTCTTTTCAGGACACAAAACACTGCAAATTTCTAACATATACTCTTTGATAAATTCTCCTTCGGTAAATGGTTTTAATGAGTTTGCCAATTTTGAACTAACTATAAAACTAACTTTCAGAACATTATGAAGTTGTGTTCTTTGTGAAATATTTGCTGCTGTTTTTCCAAATTTGTGGTAAGCTTCTGGATTTTGTCTTTTCTTATTTGTCCTATCAGTGAATGCAGCATAGGACGCTTAGTTGAGTAATGCCTCTTTATATTGAACTCTTTCATCACTGAAATGGATTCATTACACAGCAAACAAATAGGCTTACCGTTGTGCAAGATAAAAAAAATTCTTCAGTCCATTTTTCTTGAAACTGGCGACCCTCTACATCTACTTTTCGTTTCTTTCCACCAGACATTATTTTCGTTTACTTTTCGTTCGATAAACTTAATAACAAAATATAATTAGTAAGCACTCAAGATGCACACAAAGTCACAAAGCAAATTGACGGCACTAGCAGTTCGCTAAGATATCGCTTGTCGAAGTTATCACCTCGGTAACTCAAATAGAACTGAACTAAAGTTCGGGCCATCTACCCGCTTATATAGGCAAAATGAAGGAATGATTTAGAATCGTTTAGTGTAGAACAATTGAGAAACAATAATCTTTTGTTGCGCCGCCAGTGAGATCTACTCTTACCGCCTCAGTCTTTGATGATCGCCGCCACTCGGCTTGCTCGCTCACTTGATTCCGCAGGAGCAAGCGACAAACCCCATATCATTCAATCTTCCTCATTGGGAGTGAGTATGAGTAACTCGTGTAATATTCTTTCTTTAATTGGGTTTTTCAAAATGTCTCGCGAGCCAGATCAAATCTTACAGCGGGCCGGTTCTTGTCCACTTATGGTCTATATGATAGTACCATGTTAGATACCAGATGTACCAGATGTTAGATGTGTGTCTATTGTAATAATAAAAAATACATTGATAGGGTTACATCTTTATCTGAGGTGTTGAATACCAGTTGTTGGGTTTTTCCACGTTGACCTTGAATTCGTTGAAATCGTTTGTGTATGCAACATATAGGACTAAGAAATGAGCCTTGTAGAATGGCGAACTTAGTATTCATCCAGTAATTTTTGAGGTTAAAGCATATTGATATTTTTATATTCACCGTGGTCAGAAAACAGGCGTATGTTCATTCATTATGGCACATGAGGTCATTAAAGTTGAAAACGTGCGACTAAAAAATACTTTAAATTTTCTGAAATCTATAGTAAGTTTTGTTTCTTACAGTCAAAAAGAATTAAGTAACACAACGGCGGTGTAATTAATAGTTTTATGGCTAATTTTCTGTTTCTAACATTCTTTTAAACTACCTTTCTTACACATGGCAAGTTTGAGCTAAAGAAATGTTTGGATATAATTTTAAAATACTTAGATGTAAAATGTTGACGTTTGTCCGTGTAATATTAACTACTTTTTCGCATTAATTATATACACCACACACAAGTTTATTTAAATAATTCGGGACGGGAAAAGTAAACAATTACCCTAAATTCCTGGTTAGTTTAGTAAATAGAAACAACAATATACTGGAAATAGACAGTTATAGCAAAGAAACAAACACTACCAAGTATATTATGAACGATTCTAACGATTGTGGACAGCAAAAAATGGCCGGGATTTGTTTCTGAATTAATAGAATAGTTAAATTCCCTTCAAGAAGAAGTAGGTACAACCAAGAACTTTATTCATAAAAATTTAGCTATGTACAATGGTTACTTCTTTACAGATATCGATCGCATGCTCAAGAAAGTCTAGCCCAGGCATTATATCAGAAATTTCATGATCTTAATCTCTTACAAACTAACGGTAAGAAATTTGTAAAACTAGTAAAGTTTTTAGGTATCAAGATATAAACGTATGTTCCAGTTCGCCAAACACACTTCAAACTTTCTGGGCCGTCTGAAAGATAAACCGGAGGTGGAAGAAAGGTTGTGAATTTTTAAAATTGCATGCGGTGATTGTAACGAAGACTATATTGGTCAAACGAAAAGAGCGATAGGTACCAGATTCATGGAACATATCAGGTGTTACCATTGCGGTATATTAGAATCAAGTATTGCATAACACAAACGAAACTAGACATAATATTAAATTAGAAAACATGAATTGGATTAGGAACGCAACTTTGCCGCAGGAATTAGACGCCTGCAAAACTGTTTACATAATAGCCATAAAAATTTGAAGAATAAAGAGAAAATGCCATTGTCCGTACTCAGTTCTAATGATTTATTGGGGTAAGGCTACATATATTTTATGTTTCGGGCTACAATGACCAGAGACTTTTCTGTCTATTTTGCCGTATTTTTTCACATGCCTTAGTTTTAGGGAATAAAGGAAGGTATTTATAAATAATATTTTTCTTAAAATTATATACGTTAGATTTAGAGGTTTCTTACATCATTCGGTCACCGGTTGGGAATGTGAATCCTCGGATCATCGAAAAGGATTGCTTAACTAACCTTATGTGTGGTGAAGAAGTGGTGACTTTTGTCTTTATTGTCACTATTCGTTCCTCGTGCATTACATTCCATATTACCCCAGATATATTACACAAACTTTGTACAAATTCAGCATTACAGTTTCGTTTTTCTTTCTAAGTTATTTTACTTAGGTATTACTTTTTTATTATGTATGGTATACTCTCAGGAGTCTCTGCATATTGTGTTAAACAAACCTAAAAGTCCGGTGTATTTCTTAGTGAGGATTTCTGCGTTTGTGATATGGTTACTTTTTTTCTCTAGTGATTATTTTTTTTCTCAGAAAACAGTTAAAAAGCTGTTATGGGATAAATGGAAAACTACTTAAATTCCAACTTTTTGTGTTCCTCGAATGTCCGCTAGCTAATGAAGGTGTATACCTCAAGATCTCGATCATCCGATCATCAGATAAATGAGTGTTGATTGGATGATCCTATAGTATATTTAAGTTTGTAAATCATCAATGAATTCGATCTATATTGTTATGTTTAAACGGGATCAAATTTAAGAAATTTTGGAAATTTTACGGTCTTAAATTAGCAGTTAGATGAAAGTTTCGAGATATAGAAATGAAAATAACTACTAATCTTAAATGTTCTAACTTACCTCTACATAAACACAAGATTTACGTCCTCCTCCGAACATAACTTCATTGATATTATACTATCATCACCATCATAATAATGTATAAATATTAATAATATAAATATAATTATTACAATTATTACAATCAATTTACAAAATTATTACAATCATATTAATAATATGATTTAAATTAAATAAATATAAATAAAATTCACGTTGTTTTTAACCATTGTTAGATTACGTTGGCAATTGTTTTATTCCCTTGATAACTTTTAACCATACGATTATTGAAATAGATGCCGAAACGAACGATTTTTGCTGTATCGTAACTTCGTATCGTAACTGCTGTATCGTGCTGGAAATCTGTGTTCTTTGATGACATTCTTGATCACGTGCAACACTACAATGATAAATTACACTTACAATTTAGATAAAACGGACCAAAATACTTTTAATTTGCAGAGATAACTTGTATATGTCTAACGTAAACACTGGAACTTGTAGAAATTTCTGACAGAACAGTCATAGAATGACACGTAAACAACACATAAGTATCGGCACCCTCCGCGCCACACAAATTTAATTTATTATATAGTAATACATACATAATAATTAATCCGGGACGGCCGTTTCGAGGACACGAATGGTCCTTATCATCAACCGGTGACCGATAAATCGGTCTCCGATCCACCAAAGTCCTTGCTGTCATTATCTATTAGTTAGTAGTAGTTAGTAATAAGTTTTCCAACGATTGTCGTTGTTTGGACTTATACAGCGTTAGTAAAAAGAATAACTTTGTTATTTGAAAATTATGATTTCTGAAATTTAAAAATTAAACCGGAAGTGAAAAAAATATTAACTGTATTGCATAAATTGCATTTATATTAACTATACCCCCATACCAAATTTCAGAAATCATAATTTTCAAATAACAAAGTTATTCGACCGTTCCGGGACTTTTTACTAACACTGTATATGAATTTTCTATATTCATTTTATTATTTTTACGCCCCTTAAATGTTCGGCTAAAAATAAGAACGTTTCTATAGGGATCGGGCTTCCACAATGTGAAATGTCAAGAAGAGATGTGAATATCGCGCTGGTCACAACTAACCTCGTTAATGTTGTGTTTTCATTGTGATTGATTTCTACTTAACATATTTATCTGTTTTCCCAGTTTTACCATTATTGTTTGTATTCCTTGACACAGGGGACGTGCCTCTTTGACTTGCAATTTTTTATCACTCTTTTGTCTTACATAAGTATTAGCGTTTAACATAAAAGTGTTAAACTAATAGGTGCTGATAATTTCTACAAACACTTAATCAGAAATAATTAACGAGAAACCTAGAAACTTCGAATTCTCAAAACCCGATTTCACCTCTCAAAACTGTTCATTTTCCGAAGCGTAAACTGGTATTTGAAATAGCCCTATGAAGTCTACAAATCACTCAGGTCTTGTTAAATTCTGGAAGAATATGATTGGATATTCTTTGTTGCTAGTGTAGCGCTATTATTACTATTGCATCTCACTGAAACTATGGCAGCGGTTTCATAGACGGAAATACACTCTCCCTCCTATAATAATAAAATTTTTGAGTTTCTGTTACGTATATTGGCTTTATTTCCTCGTTATCGCCACATTCTTTTTGTTTTGTTTTAAATAAAAACGTAGGTTTCCACGGCCGGAGTCTGCTGAAACTAAACGTTTTCCGGGTTCGAACCGTGTCATGTCGTTAATAATAATAATAATAATAATAATAATAATAATAATAATAATAATAATTATAGTAAACTCAACGTTTCGCCCACAATCATATGGGGCTTCTTCAGAGGCGAAAACCAACTGCTTGTTTGGTTTTTTGGTGATTCATATGCTGAGTTACTGTGATCAACTGTATCCCGGTCAATTCACAATGAGCTTTTATATCTAGAAATTGTTGTAGTTCAGAGAGGACCTGGCTGCTAGATATTATGCATTGTCACTGTTAATAGGTTACTAACTCAATTATTTGTAATAAATTAAAGTTTCTTAATTCTAAAATACTTAAAATTGGAAAACTAATACTTCCACTAGCTGAAAAGAATCAATACTTGTACATACAAGAGGGTCACGTTGCCTATACCCGGGAACATCAGCCGCTATCTACGCAAATAATTTAGCTACAATTACTAATATATTTGTGAATTAATTCAACACTACAATACACTTGCCATTGTCCGACAATAAGGGGAATAGGTCAATTAAATCGTTTACGCATTCCCGGTTTCAATTAATTCCACACAAGGTAAGAACCCACTCACGCGCAAGCATTCATACATCAAACTTCAATTGGAGATGGTTTCGCTAGATAAACTCATACAGAGTCATTCTACTGTGTAATACGATTCGAATGCTTGCATTGTGTTCATCTTCGCGTCACATTACCTTGCCTAAAACATCTATTGCTGAAAGCTAATTATTAAAAGAATACGGAATGGGTTTTATTCCTTCCAATGTGAATCTGTTCTTGATCTTTATCTAAGCTTATTCTAAATTTCTGATATTTGAGTTATAGAAGCAATATCATCATGTATGAATATCCCATTCTCCTTTTCAAGTAAAGCTTTAATACCTTCATGAACAGAGGATTCATACGTGCCAGGATGATTGGTTGAATTATTTGGTAATTTTATGTTTGCTGTAGCGGTCCCCGCACTTTCGCTTTTTTAAAATGTGGAAACGTTCATACCTTGTGTCGATCTGTGCCGTAAAAATGAGTGTCTAATCTCCTGTCGATGCCGCAAGGCAAAATGTACATCGAGCATTAATAACATTTGTGAAATTATTACCACGATCAAAGAAAGTTCGTTTAATTCTTTCGAAAAATGTTATTTTGCGGTCATCCCAACTTCACGCAGCCGAATTTTCTCCTCTTCAAAACGCTTTGAACCTGCTATCCGTTGATTTGTGCCATAAACATTTTATTTTGGGCTCACTTCTTTCCGAAATAATCTTAAAACAAGATATACGGGAGTTATTTTTCGATTATTGAAAATTTAATCCTGGGAACGTTCTGTGATGTACGAACTGATTCTTTTTTCTAGTAACTTTTCAAGATTTTTGATAACACATGGAAAATATTGATAGGCTCGGTCTAAATTCTTCAGTACATCGATTATTTGGAGGAGGAATAACATGGGCTTTCTTTTAGAGACGAAAAAAGAAACTACTGGAAATACTTCGATTGGAAATATGACTCGAAACAGTGTCATAAAGTGACATTTCAAATAAATTACTAACGCTAATTTCCCAAAATTTAGCGTTGGTACCAAAAAGTAGATTTAATAGACTCTAACTTTTATAGATGCATCAAAATAAGCAAGCGATTTTTGACCCTCTGCAAATCTTGTTCGGCATTGCAATCAATTGAAGAATTTATTGGTGAAAATTGTAATTATTCTCATTAATAAGTTTTTCAATTTGGATTTTTTGATTTTTTTTAACTTATGTGTTGTTTATCCGTTTTATAGTTATTATTGTTAATAATGTGACATGCTTGAAGGTTATTTTGCGTGTAGTAGAAGCTATGAAAGAACCTTACGGTGTTACAACAAGACACTTCTGGATGGGCTACTCCATGTTTCTATATCGCCGTCTGTACATTATATCCGTTTGTATAATAAATCGGGCGAGTGTACCATCCGATTGACGTGTCCAAGCGTTCCAATTCATCTATCTTTACAGATTTCATTTAAAGCTTTTGCTATGTGTAAAGAATTATGCACAGCAGCATTCAGATTTAAATTGTCTAAAAATTATTATTGCTGGATATACTTTAAGAAATATGTCGTGGTCGAGGGTAAAGATCAGAAAATGGATCACAAAAAGTGATAACCTCATAAGATAACACGACAAGAAAAAAACTGGCTATTCCTCCAAGAGTCCCGCTGAAAACTTGTCTGTTCATATTACACCAAACTAGGGTATCGTCCTTGTCTTCCAACTACCGATGACAACTTTTCCAAAAACATGTACGGAGACATCTAATTTAAACAAAATCGATCGGAAAAGGTCAACCCGAACGAATTTCTATGCATAAGATGTGTATATGAAGAAAGCGAACGCACTTTTTCGCGCTCCAGTTTTGTTTAACAAAAGAACAACGGTAGCGGTAACAGCTGAGTTTCTCTACCAACATGCTACTTCACGACATCTTTCCTTTCCCTTCCTCTCTTTCTTTCGATGAAAGTGCGTTATTGAAATGGTTTTTTATTACGCTTTCCGCAGTAATTCTTTGTGAGATGTCAGGCGATGCACGGAAGTGGAAAATTTTACGAAAATACTTATTTTGAAAATGGCCTGTTGACATTTGCAGGTCAATATTATTTTATACGAGAAAAATGAAATTGAACGAATAATGGGATTTTACAACCACAAATATAGGAATGTGGTGAATTACGGATACCCTCCAAACAAAAAAACAGGGAATGGGGAAAACTGCGTTATGATGTTGAAGTTTTAAGTGGGCTGGATAATTGAATGCAAGTTTTAATTAATGTTTCTCCATTAGTAGCCTTTTGGAGGTAAAACATATGTTACAATCACAAGAGCATAGGTAGGAAATTACGTAATTTTCTGCATTTTTGTATTTACTAAAGGAACGAGCTTAATGAATGTTATAGATTTTTTAAGTGTAGCATATTGTAATTTCTTTAGTTCTTTAAGTCTCCTTAAGTGTGAGAAAGTCAGTTGTCGTTTCAACAATTGTTTTGTAGTATTAACAAATTAATGTGTTTGTATACCACGAAACATTTTTTTATATCTTTAACAGAATTCAATGTTTACATTATTTGTGGGTGATTTAATGCATAAACTCTGGATAAAACAAACAGAAAGTAAGAATAGAAACAAGTAATTTCGTTATTGAACCTAAAATGTAAGTTTCGCGAAAAACTTAATATCAAAGCGCCATTGTTTTGTGTTGTGGTAATAAAAAAGGAAAAATTCAATTGTATATTTTTTAAAACATAGTTTTAGTAAACATTTAGCACAACTATTTGTAATATAAGCATTCCTCCTGTACAAACATTTAAACCTCAAGTGATATAGTAATTTCACGGAATGTAACCGCCACAGAATGGGATGTTCCTACGTACCATAGCTTCCTTTGAAACGAAAAAATTAACGTTAAAATAATTCGACTAAGCAATTAGACAAGCGTTTTTGTGAAATTAATCATATTTTTAACTATTAAAGAAAAAATACATCGGATAGTAAAAGTAAAACAATTCCGCAAATTTCTTCAAAGTTCGTCTCCAAAATGGAGCACAGCCAGATAATCAAATTTCGTAGAGGTGTAGTCCTGGGATGAGTCCTATTCCCTGAATTGTTGAATTACATGAACCGCAAGGAAACTGGCATCAACATACAGCATACATCTGTAGATATGTGTGTAAATGAAATTACAGAACAACTTACCTTTCTATCCATGTTGTAAAGTTTGGTGAATAATCTTCGTAAACTCCCTCACGGATCTTTTCCGTAGCAAGAATATCGTTTTTACTAAAGCGAGGAACACCATCAAGGTAGAACTCGCTTCCCCTGACGATTATCGGAAGCTGAAGTCTCTTCTCGATTCTGAGAAGCTACAGTATTTTACCTACCGCCTCCCGGAGAGAAAACCACTAAGGGTCGTCCTTAGAGATATCTTGAACGACGAAACCTCCGCCGACCTGTTCCAAGAGGTTCCCGAATACGAACATCCATAGCATGCTAAAATCCCGAGGAAAAGCTCCAATGCTCCTGGTTGTAGTCCAACTGGACAAGGCCGACGATTCCAAGAAGCTCTTCCAGGTCTCCAAGCTTCGCGACCTGGAAATCGAAGCTGAATCCCCACGTCGGAATACGAAAGTCACTCAGTGCTTTCGTTGTCAACACTTCGGACACATACAGCGTGAGTGCAACATGGCACATCGCTGCGTCAAATGCGGTGCTGGACATCCTTCGGTTACATGCACCAAAGCCACCAATACCCCCGCGATCTGCTGCAACTGCGGAGGCCCCCATGCCGCCTTCCCAACAACCAGCGAGCCTCTCAACCCCCCAGAGAGATCGCCCAAGCTGCCGCGTCGCAAGCGTCTGCCCCCACCCCTAAACTGGCTACCAACGCGTAGCCATCTCTTCCCCAGCGGAAACCCTCGGTGTTCAACAAGGCTAACCCTTCTGCCACCGTCTTCACTCCCCTACCTTGCAGCAGCAGGCACACACTCCCACTGCTGTAGCTTCTTCCCGCTCGCCCTCGCCTTCAAGCAAGCCGGCTACCCCTCATCCCATCAAACCCACTTCAGGCGTACACAGACCTAAGCGCTCGTCGTCTTCTCCCAAAGTTAACTTCTTTTCCCCGGATCACGTGGCTGGACTCCTAGCTCTCGTGTTCCGCATCGGCTTAGCCATCTCAAATGCCAGATCCAACGACGATGTTGGATGTCCAAATTGTTCTTGGTTTCACGCCTGAGATTTGCCAACTTTTCAACGTTGCTTGTGGTTAGACGCCCACGGCAACTAAACTTTATCCGCGTGTGTGCGTGGAACGCCAACTCTCTCGCCCCCAGAATCCAAGGCCTAATCGAGTTCACCAAGCGACTCAACATCGATCTGCTGTTGATCTCTGAAACCCATCTCAGGGCTGCAGACACTGTCAAGATCTCCTGATTTGCGTTTCATCGCACCGATCATATCCATGGTCGTCATTCTCCCCGTCTCTCTGACCGAGCTGAAAAGCATTCTTAAGTCGCTAAAACCTAAGAAAGCCCCAGGCAACGACAACATATCCTACGCAGCCATGAACATGTACAACGTCTGCCTCAGACTGCAACACTTTCCTGATCAGTGGAAAAGTGGAAAATCAGTGGAAAGATCTAGGTGCCATTTAACTCGAGCAGTTCGGATTCCGTCACTGTCACTCCACCACCCATCAACTGTACAGACTCGTAGACCACACACAAACACACACAAACTCGCCACGGTAGTCCTCTCCTTCGTCATAACCAAGCCTTCGATTGAGTCCGGCACAACGGTCTTCTATACAAGCTCATGCAGCTCAACGTCTCCCTCCTTCTCGTCAAATTTATCCAATCGTTCCTCCACAACCGTTTATTCTCGATCATATCAAGACCAAGACCGATTCTTGCCCGCGTTCCACAAGGCTTCGTCTTGGCCCCTCTTCTATACAACATCTATATCCATGACCTCCTCGGCTCCCCAAATACACATCTAGTTCTTTATGCTAGCTGCAAATTCAGCAAAACAAATTCCTCCGAATCATGATAGGTGCCCCCTGGTACGTCTCAAACGATTCCTTATAGTCTACGACACATTACACATTAACACATTAAAGAACCCCCAAAAATTTTTCTAAAATTAAACATGCATGCACTATATCCTTACTTCCTGTGCCTATTTCTACCTCCTGCACGCCTTGAAGCTACGATGTGCGAAAAATAACATGCATGTACTCTGGGAAGAAGGGAATAATATACTGTGAGTAACCAAAAAATACTGCTAACACAGAGAGGCAAACAGCAATTTAGGGCAGAGATAGCAAGGAACAACACTGATAACGTTGAGTAGGCAGAAACATGTCTGTTGGTTAACGTTTACTCTCTACGTTGCTTTTGCCATGAGTTTTTGAGATTATACCAAACGTGGTTGTATTAGTAGCATTTTTTGATTATTATTATTATTATTATTATTATTATTATGTTTTTAGATATTTTTTTGATGCATTTTTAAGATTAAATTAGGTATATAGATATAAAGCTAAACTTACCTTTCTAAGTTGGCATTTATTTAAAGAACAAGCATTAATTTTTAATAAATTGCCTTCGTACTTTACTATATTTAGTAATTGTTTATTTTTAACTCATTTTGTAGTTTTTTCAGAGAGCGGTATTCACAATTAAAAGTCTTGACATCAATTTACTATATTTTATTTACTATTGAAATTATTCTACATGACGGTTTAATCGATCAAATATCGCAATGATCGCAATATTAGATGGAAATTATCTATCACGAAATTCTTTCGTTGCAGTAAAGTCTAGATCGCTAATACTGCAGTCTTCGCAAGGTGAATAAACGCGATAATAATTGACGTTCCTTGATACACATACATCATTTTTAGGAGTGGTCAAGGATCATATAGTAGGCAAATGTAGTTAAGGATTGCACGTATAGATTAGAGTATTTAATTAAAGATACCATAATCTCTGAAATAGTCGCAATGAATTGCTATATTGATCTTCATGGATACGACGATCTCCCTAACAGTTCTGTGAGAGTTAGTATATTTTGAGCAGGGCGGCAGGTATTCGTAGCTACCTTTGCAGATCTCTTGGGCAGAACGAATTGTTCGCTTTTGGAGAGTTCAATATAGTAAAAAAAAGATTAAGATGCAATCAAGATAAAATATCTTTAGAGAAAGGAAGAAAAGAAAAAATTTCAATAAAACATTTTTTCCATTCTCGTCTATACAAGTTCATATGGTTCCAAAGCCTAATGCTTGGGTAACTTCACAAGCTAATACGTCAAACTGAGCGTTTAATTTCCTATGATCGTTTCTGGAGGATTTGTTTATCGCGATCGCTTAGACGTCTGCTTTCAGCAAACTTTTTATACAGATCCACCACAGCGTATCGCGTTTATGCGTGAAAAACAGAACTTTCGTAGTTCTCCAAAACCAGGCTCGCAAAATCCGCATTTCAATGGAATAGCGAATAACGTGGAACTGATTGGGCTGGGAGTTCTCCCAGCTTTATTCGCAAGTACAGAACAGGTACAAGCGTGCCACTTTATTCGAGCACGATGAGCGCGTGTAAACAAGCGAAATCCGATAAAGTATTTCCAAGTTTCCCCTACTCTTTACGGCCGTAACAGCATACAGTTTAAGTATTCCGTATATGCGGCACTTGACTGTCTCGTTTGTCTTGTACCTTTTCTCTCCCCATACTTTCTGTTTTTTGTCCTCCGTTTCTACCATAGAAGCGCTGGCACGAAATTTTTTAGCTTCGCGTGTAGAGCTTGTGTGACGCCTTGATTTATTATTCTTATTGCTCGAGTTATCGAGTTCGCTTTTTTTTACTCCTTTTCCGATGAAATCTATCGAAGGAATTCGCTTTGTCTTTTATGATTACGACGCAAATGTATTTTCCTTGTTGGATGAATATCGCGGAGGCTAGAGATTTGTAATAATAAATGGATTGAAACATAAAGATGACTTATTTTCAGTGAGATGTCAATGTCAGTCACTTCGACGTAAAATAGAATCTTACGATCATTTTTTGTTTTCTTGCTTGACTCCGCGGATCTCACGGTTAATATTTGTGCTCCAATTTATACCACTTTAGTTTCAATGTTGTATGTTTCTTTCTCTAAAATGAAGCTTCAAAGAAAGTTTAAAAAATGATAATGGATGAAGAATAACCATTTGGTCAGTATACAAAGATCTGTAGTAATAATAATAAGTTCGTGAATAATAAGTTAAAACCGCTGTATAAATAAAATGTGTAGGACGAACAAAGAAAACAATGTAAATAAATAAAATAAAAGGAAATCTTAGGTGACTTCTTGTTCTTGTTAGATGCTGACGGTGTTATAGACAAATGGGCATTTTTTTTGCGGCCCTTCTGTATCAAGCTTCCCTTATGAGCTTTTCCTCGAAATATTCTCGAGAAGATTCTACATAAATGTTTTTGTCTTCATTTACCTATTTTTGACTAAAATTTCCTAAGAAAATAACTTTTCGCGGTCTATACCTGTTCTTAGCAATAGAGGTCGTAACGTGCTTGAAAATTGTTTAATAAACGAAAATTAAACAATTTTCCACGGTTTTTTTCCGATTGGTTCACTGATTTTTTAACAAAAACTAATTTATTCTAGAACGTGAGGATTAACAATTTTGAAGCCCTCCTCCCACTAAGTCTTCTTACAAGTTGGATGTGTCCCGAAGTTCACTCTGGTGTAGAAGTTAATTTTGCCTTACTTAAGGAAGGCCTTACGCTAATTTAGCGGCTATAATTTCACCCAGGGAAAGCATATAGCTTTCTTAGTTACGAAAATATAGTTTCGAACACCTTCTTTCTTTTTCCTTAATTGGAGACAACTCCAAATTACTTGAATATTCTATTATTTTTTCTTATATTATTATTATAGCTCCTATTAAAATTTAATAATCCGAGGAGATAACTTGACAAACCATCTTTTCAACTTTATTTGTACAATTTAAATCTAGATTTTAGCAAACTTTCCAGTTAACTTTTGATTTATTTTCATAAATATTATTCTTTTATTAGTTAGATTTAAGTATATTTAATATAGAGCCACAAACTAGGCGTGTACATTTCACTTATTTAGGGAAACATATATAAAATTAAGTTTCTGCATTATAATTTTTTGTAAACCAACAAGATCTTGCTTAGTTGTCGAAACTGCGTGTGCTCGAAAACATTAGAACATCCCATTTTACAAGTTGGACTCAAGACCGAGTGAATTAATTTTGCTTTTAATTTATTCTTTTTTTTTATCCTTCAAAATATTAATGACCAATTTACTATTTTATCGAGTATAGAATTTTCACCCAGCCAGGAGCTACTTCCGGGCTAAGAGCATTCGTGTGTTTAAGTGGGTGGCGCATAAGACAGAATGGTAGGTAACTGTGAATCTGCTAAGTGTTAGAGTATTTGACTTCTCTTCCCTGTCACATCCTCTTTTGTGATGCCAACCTATCCCTTTACTTTTGAAGCTGACTCTCTAGAGATTCAAGCTGAGTTTGAGGATATAGAGCTTATGATAGAAAAAATTGTGGGTACTCAGTCAGTCTTCAGAATACGCTAGGATTACTACAGTGTTACCCTTCCTGTACGAACGAATTAATAACGCCCAGGCCACTTCCGAGGAACAGATTAAGGGACGATCTACTCTCTTAGTTAAATCGTACCTCATCTACTTTGCAAACTAGCGTACTTGATGACTTCAATAACAGGAACTCCTGAGGGTAAAACCGAAACGAGATTCAGAACCTCGAGGTACCAGTAGCTCGAGGTATTCGCCGGAAAAACTTCTTTTTAGTTCTGCCATCGATTTGTCTACCGGTCCTACGCTTTGTTAGTATCGCGCGAATAGAGATTCTTTCGCCAGTTGGAGTTACCCAAAACTTTACGTAAGGAATTTCAAATCCATTCCAATCCATCCTCCAAATAGGTTATTAGGAGGAAATTAAACAACAAACTTAATATCTTTCTGAGTCGATGAGACTCTATGTTTCGGCCATGGATCTTATCACATATTATTATCTAATCTTTTCACGTTTTTCTGTAGTCGTGCCTGAAGAGACCCAACTTTAGTCCCTTAAATAATAACCTAACCGTTTTACCAAACTCAGGATTAATTGAAGTAAAATCTATTGTCGAGCTTTTGAAGTGCGGTATACTCTTTGGGACATGGAAATCTCATCTAGAGGCTAACGTTCCCTTTCCTCCACGTGTTAAATCCTTCTAGGTTCACTTGGCTTATATTAACACTGAACCATTTATGAGCCGAACTTCTATAAATGCCATTGCGGTAAGAACCATATCTATGCCTGAACTAGGTTAGAAATGTCAGCAAAACGGTTATCGATTTTCCCACTATATAGCTTCCCGCAGAAGCTTTTGCTTTCGCTGTGGCAAATCTAGACCTGTGCGCTGCGTTGGGACCTATCGTTAAAATAAAGTACGTTTAGATGTAATTTTATCTTACGCTATCAATGACGAACGATCCTATCTTACCCTATCTTGACTCTAAGTGTCAATTTTTGGTAAGCGTTTTCTCGGACTTTTAGATTATTAATTTAAGATCTTTAGGTGTTATTGAGAAGTCAAAAAGCTGTTGGTCCTCTATCTTGCTAGTTTCCAAGAAGGACAAGACGTATAGGTTTTGCGAGGATTATCGTAAACTCAATCAGGTTATAGAAAAGGATGGTTACCTCTCATCTTACGTATCGAACACTTTGGACAAACTGAGATATGCCAAATTTCTTACCTCATTAGACATCAAGATTGGCTATTAGCAAATTCCTATAGCTGAATTTTGAACCACCTTGTAGTTTTGTTTATCTCGCATACTTTTCTTTCCGATGCATGTGCAATGTTTTATAGCTAGGCAACCTATCACGCACCGTACGAATTCTAGTTATTAGAATTCTATTCGACCGGATAGCAGCATTGCATTGCAGCATTTTCATTTTCCTTTACTGCTTCAATAATTCTCGGAAAGATATTTTTGCTTCCACCTTGTATTTTGATTACCTTACGAACTTTTCTACGATACATTTGCAATATGCATTTTATCACAAAAACTATTTTATTCTAGAACATGAGAATTGACAATTTTGAAGCTCTCTTTCCTTTAAGTTTTGCAGTTGGGTGTGTCGCGAAGTTCACTCACTTCACGCGAAGTTGGGTGTAGAAATAAATTTTTTATTGAGGAAGGCTTTTCGGTTATTTTTATTTCGCGGCTATAAATTCATCCAGAGAAAGTGATTAGTACGGTTTAATGTATCGAACTTCCCCGTTTGACCTAAATTTTCCGTGCATAAGAATTCTAATGCAGTATTAGGTATGTACTTATGCTTTTCCTTTTTCATGAAAATGTTCATCCTACGATTAATTTCTCTATTCTTAGAGTTCTTTTGAAAGGCGTATTTTTTCCGACTTTGGTAACATTCTTTTGGAGAGCGTGTTTTGTCCGATTCCAGTAAAGTTCATTTGGAAGGCATATTTCAACCGAGACCTGAATTAATTAGTGTCCTGAAATATTGTTCTTTTGGAGGGCGTACTTCAACTGTGACCCGAAATATTGTTCTTTTGGAGGGCGTACTTCAACCGAGACCTAACATCCGAGTACCGAATTTGGAGCACGTCTGATGTCGACCTTGTAGCAGTGGCGGTCGAGAATTTGGCCCTCTGGAGAGACCAGTTACCGAGGGTGACTTTACTATACAAACAACTTTCAGATAAGTGCAATAGCAACTGTGGTACTGACCCTACGGGTGACAAGAAAAAATTAATCCATTATTTTCCTTTTTTTAGTGTAAACTACCTCTTATCTAAAGTTTCAATTATGACTTTTTTTTTAATATTTCGAGATAAAACCTTTTCTTTATTTGCTTTATTTTGTGACAATAACCTTAAAATTCCATATTTATAATGTTGTGTATATACATATATATTTGGGAGTATATATTTACATACTCCCAAAAAAATGGGATACATTTATAAAAATTTATTTACACTTTTCTTTCATTATTTAAAGTTATTTTCTTTTTTTTTGTACAATTTAATCTACTTATTTTTAAATTATTCTTTTAACTTATCTTTCCCTACTTGTCGTACGATTTCAATTTTATTTCCCGACTACTTCTTGTACTGACACATTGATCTGTCACTAACTCAGCCTGTGAGCGTCTTTTCTGGTGACGTACCTCGATTCCTCACGACCAAGTTAGTGCGTTCGTTGCGAAGAAGGGGTTCTGGCTTGCGAGTTTGTTAAAACCGCACCCGTTTCAGGAATATCGTTTTCTACGTTGTCGTTTTGGTCTACAACTGAGTCAGCGAATACTCCTACGTGTGTTATGACCCGATCGTAAGAGGCAATCGAAATCATTCAGTCCTCCCTTGCACTTATCGTACACTAATCCCCATTTCTTATCGTCTAGGTTACGTAAGGAGTGAAGAGAAGCTTTGGGGCGGATTATGTGGGACTAACTTTTGGAAGTAAATTATTGTTTAGCACGTTTATCTTTGAGGATTGAGTTTACTATTCTCGCTTTTCTTGCCGATATTGTCTTCTTTGCCCTAAGGGAAAAAAGTTTGTTCTCCATCTATCTCTATGGCTGAATTCCGGCAGTCTGCTGCTATATTATAATATATGCTCACGGTTAAGATAATTTGTTCAAAGATATGGATAGCCTATTTTTGTTCCTGTTTTGTTTCATCTCTCGCTATTTCAGTTCAATAGGTTACAGCGATTCTGATTCTCCCTTTCGAGTTTTCTCTTTTGACACTTTTGCTTCCTTGTTTTCTTGCCAACACTTTTCTTTTTTTTTTGTGTTTTAACTTTACCAGTATCAGTCCATACTACACTGGCATCGACTTTAAACAACTTTTGTAGGATTTATTTGTTTAGCGAATATGTGGACTCTTGGTTTTGTTTCGTAAATGTTTCAAATTCTTGACTTCACTGATGCAGAATATATGCAACTTCCAGTAGTTTTTACCTTTCTCTTTTATCGCCCCTTCTTTATCGGCTTTGTTTTTCAGTCCTGTTGTATTGAACCTGTTTGGATTGTCCCTGTGCTTTTTTGTTTTAAGTGACGTTTCACTTCACATACGTGATTTCATGACGCTGATGGTTGACGGTCTTTGGACTGGATGTGGTTTGGCGGGAACCCAACTCCTACTCTGCTACAGCTTTTCTACTTTCGCTGCAAAGAGTAAGGATGACTTCTAAGTCCAGGCTTTTTTCCACTGTTACATGCGCGCTTTCTTCCGCCTCCTTTAGGTTTTCTTCAAGGTATTTTGGTGGAAGCCCAGAAATTTGTCAGGCTGGGTTTGGAACGAGGAGCGTCTTCCGTTAGATTTGTTTCTTCTTCTTTACTACCTTTTCTTGTCCTAGAGCATCGGTCGATTTGCCGGAGGATCCATCTGGTGGTTAGGATCGATGGAGTTGCTCCATGTATTTGTTTTTGGGTTATGGATTTTCGACACGTACGCTTTGAGATTTAATTTTTCGGTTCAACTTGGTTGAGTACTTTCATATTGCAATTTTGATACACCTTCTTTTGTTGCTTCTTCCTAGTTATTCCGGTTGTGGCATGACCTTTCTGTGGAATTGTCCCTTTGCCTTGTAAAATTCTACCATGGTTGGGGAGGAAATTTGTTACTGAAAAATTCTTTTTTTGCAGCCATCCTGTATCACGCTTTTCTTCCCTGGTGCTTACAAAATGTTCCGTAGTTAGGCAACCCGTTTTTCACAGTCCGAATTATCTACATTAAGTTTTTATTTATCCGATGTTGCTGCTCCTTTATCTTATTTACAACTTCGATAACTCTCGGAAAGATTCTACATAAATGTCTTTATTTATCTATTCTTTACTAAAATTTCTCAAAGAAATAACTTTTCGCATTCTATTATCCGTTTTTCGTAATAGAGGTCGTAACGTGTCGTATATTAAACAATTTTCGAGTGGAATGATAAGGCTTATTATATGTGACGCCTTGATTTATTATTCCTATTCCCCGTGTTATTGAGTTCGCTTTTTCTTTTCTCCTTTTCTGATCAAATCTATCGAAGGAATTCGCTTTGTCTTTTATGATTACGACGCAAATGTATTTTCCTTGTTGGATGAATATCACGGAGTCTGGAGATTTGTAATAATATATAATCGATCGAAACATAAAAATGACTTGCTTTCAGTGAAAAGCAAACAAAAAATGGGATATCAGTAAATATCCGACGTAAAATAGAATCTGACGATCGTTTTGTATTTTCTTGCTTTTTCCACGGATCTCTTATAATATTTGCGTTTTAATTTATACCACTTTAGTTTCAAGGTTGTAAGTTACCACGTTGTCAAGATACAAAGATCTATAACGATAATAATGCTAGTACTTCTAATAAGGTCATTACAGAATTCGTAAATAATAAACTAACCCTAGGTTAAAACCGCTGTATAAATAAAATATATAGGATAGATAGAATAGAGAAAATAATGTAAACAAATAAAAAGAAACCTTGGGTGACTTCTTGTCCTTGTTATGTGTTGATGGTTTTTCGCGCAAATTCTTTTTTTTGCGGCCATTCTGTATCATGCTTTCTTTACGAACTTTTTCTCCGATGTGCTTACAAAGTGATCCGTAGTCAGGCAACCTGTTTCGCACAGTTCGAATTATCTATATTAAGGTTTTATTTCTTGGATGTTGCTGCTCATTTTTCTTATTTTCAGCTTCGATAATTCTCGGAAAGATTCTACATAAATGTCTTAGTCTCGATTTATCTATTCTTTACTAAAATTTCTTAAGAAAACAAGTTTTCGCGGTCTACTATCTGTTCTTCGTAATAGACGCCGTAACGTGTCGTATATTAAATAATTTTCGCTAGTTTTTCCGATTGGTTCACTGATGTTTCAATACAAAAACTAAATTATTCGAGAATGTGAGGAGTAACAAATTTAACAAAGTGGTGTAGAAGTTAATTTTGCCTTGAGGAAGGCCTGACGCTAATTAAGCGGCTATAAATTCACACAGAGAAATTATATAGTTTTCTTAGTTATATTCAATTATTTGTTTTAATTTATAATTCAAGTCCGTTTTTTTTAATTTCAAGTCGTACTGTTTTTTTTTTTTTTTTTTTTATAAAGAGACAGCTCCTATTAGAATTTGATAATGCGAGGAGGATATCAGTACATATGCATTTTGCTTATAAATTTTAGAGTATTATTAAATTTTTACAGAAGACAGTAGGATCTGTGAACAGATTAAAACTTGTTTAGATTTAAGTAAATTTTACATAAAGCCTCGGGTTAGACATATCCATGACATGTCCTTAGTAATATGTTTTTTCTTTCTTGTACTGCTTTTGCAGCAAATGATTCAATGAGTATTACAAGAAAGCTGTTTTAGTGTGGATTTTGATTATTTGAGTAATGAATAAATGTCTCCTCTTCCGACTTCTTGGCAGTGGTTCTTGTGGAGGATTTGTTGTGTTTCCGGTGCTTCCAGCGCCAGCAGTTGGGAAGTAATGCTGGATAATACTTCCCGCTTTAGCGAACATGTAACGGACAACATAAGATTATCTTTTACTTATTTAAGGAGAATCTAACCTCTACGATCGGTTCTTAATAAAAATATTAAACGAACCTGTTGCAACATTTATGTACTTTCTCGCTCTACATACCGCTGCGGGATACATTATTTATGTCTGGAAGTTGTCAGAGGCAATTAAATTAAAAAAATACAAAATGCATGCCTTGGATATATTCACGGTACCAGAAAATTTCAATATTTATAACGAATTAACAAATAGCAATTAATAGCGATCACTTGGGTGAATATGTCAAGTAGAAAAGAATGTTGCTAATCTTAAAATCTTTTTCTGCAAATTTCCTTTTTATATATGTATGTCGCCGACTACGACCAGATCCAAACTATGTGTATCAGGACAGATATGCATAATTTGGACACGCGTTTTCTTGGACTTATCTTGCCACCTCCGTACTACCATTTTCATGTAACCTGTATAAAAAATACAATAAGCTGAACAAAGAGACCGTACAGAGACCCAATTCAAACTAAACTGAAATCGATGTTACTGGTTTGATAGTGATCTAATATTCCCACATGTTTGCATTACGCACTATTGTTTGATTGTTGTAAAATGCAACGTGAAGAATTTAATAATAGCTTTAATGAATCGGTTCGGTTTAATTTAATTTGTGTGTAATTATGCAATTCCGAATACGCATAATCAGTTTCTGTGTGTATCATGATCAGCCTACAACAGTTTATGTTCTAGATTTGTCAATGACGCCCAATATATTATTATTACTTATCCTGTGTTTGATTGACCACTTCCACGCTCCTGGTAAATACGTCGGAACGTCACAAGTTACGATAATAAGATAGTGGTCTCTGTTAATATAAATCTTTGGAAAACCAATTTAGTGAAGGGCATTCAAGAAATTAGCTTGAGCGTAGAGAGTAGCGTTCATATAAAGTATTACGAAATTAGTGCAATAAAACTATACACACGACAAACTTGAACACTGTCACGACACTGCTGCAATAGCTTCTACATTTGCTTTCGAATTTCTATGTCAGATTACTGTATAAATATCTGATAAATAACCACATGTAATTTGGTGTTAATATCTACGGAGAAATGTAAGTTAGGTTGCGAGTTATGGCAAAGCAAACTAATTGGCATTACACCAATTGGTGTTATGGTGTTAAACACCAATAAAATGGAAGTTTCATATTTATTGCATTCGGAAAATCTACCAACACCATTTTTTTTTCTTGTATCTTGCGTAAAAAAGTAAAAGCACTGGATTATTTTCTTTATTTTGTAAATACTTTGACTTGAGATGTTGTTAGTTAAAATATCTTTAATTTATTTGGCTTATCAAATTTACTTTTTCTACATCATATTCAACATCATTTCCATTGGTTCCTGTGTCAATTTAAAACGTTGCACATATAAACAATATATAAAAATGTTTTCATGAAAGCCACCCATTAGTAAAATTACATGCTTTATCCTATTTCAAAATTTTCACATACCTTTCCATCGTGATAGTTACTAGCAGTATTGTGAAAAAACAATCCCGCTATTAAAGCTGCTATATTCGCTGTATAACTGGCGACGAAAATAACCGAGAAACCGCCCCAAACATTGATCAGGAACTTGTTCGGCCAACTTTTCGGAGCCTTGAATGCGACCAGATGTCCGCAGAGTAGACCCCACATTACCCACAACGCGGAGCTCATGCTGAAGTTTTTCGAACGCTGTCTACCCCAAGGATTCAGTCCGAAAGGTGATAACCATTCGTAGATGGCGACCGCGATGGCGGTGATATTTAAACTTGTGAAGATAGCAATCCATAGCTCGGGGGAGAAGGGTAATAAGAAGGCCATTAGAGGTATTTCCGATTTTTGTCTCGGAGCGGCTAAAAGGCTAACCCCGCTGAAGAAATAAGGAACGCTATAATCTATCACTTCACTTCTCGCGCTGGAAACGCTGAGAGGAGCAAAAGACATATGAGCAGCGCCCGAAACTAGGTCGCCGATAATCCCGTTCCATTTCACTTCGATATCTTCTTCGTCATAATCGTACTTCATGCCACCATCTTGTTTAAATTTATAGCTGGGAAACGCTTTACCGACGTCGCGTTTCGCGCGTTGTTTCTTCGTAACGACCTTCGTGCCGAAAAGGCCGTCGGCTACTATGTACAATTGGAATCCGAATTCCAATTCTTGAGCAACGTTTTCGAGAAGGTCCATCGAGAGGCCGTAGCAGCAATGCGTGTAGTATTTGATGCGCGAGAACGGAAGGAAGCGCTCGCCGTCGTCGTAATCGTGACCGCCCAATTGTTGTTTGTATTCCGCATTCAGAAAGCCGTCATCTTCGGCGCCCTCTTGACGATTTCGATTATATTCGAGTTCGTTGAATGCTAAAGTTAGATTATCCTTATCGGAGGTGAGAACCCGGTGACATGGTAGACCTGGAACAAAGTTATTAATCATTAAAGAATAGCCATAACTAGAAGTCGAAACCGGTCAATTCAAATTCAATTCAGAATTATTGCAATAAGAATAGTAATAAATACATACATACATACAACATTCAGAATCTTCGGAGAGCAAGTACGCGTAAATATTGGATTACTTAAAAGGAAAGGCTTAAGAGATTAACATTTGGAATCTCATAAAGACTTGGTCATGTAAAATAATTGTTTCTTCAGTTAAGCAGTCCTGACCTAAATCAAGATACCTCTTCGTTTTTAGTAACTTTCGTTCGTCGTTCTCCGTTTTAAGTAACACCGAAGAGACAGAAATGTAAAGCATGGAATGCCTAATTTCAAGCCCTACGGATTTTGGAAATATTTGCGCTATATTCAACCGTATTGGATCTTTAATGTTGAAAAGAAATAAGAAGTTAGTTACGAATTTTAGCGACGAAGAAAAATAGACATACATTTGACGTTTAAGCGAACAACCGGTAACTATTCATCAATGATCATCAACATTGAAGATCAATATTGGATTTAATTTTGTACTCGATATATACGATTTACCTGCCAGCTCACGTGTTGACATACAACATTCAAATGTACGCAAATGAAAAACGAAAATGAAACTTGTTGAAGTTCTCTGGGCAAAATCAATACAGAAAAATTTAACACAATCCATTTTGGCCGACTTAAGAATGTTGATTCCGTCCAAAGGTAATTAGATTATGCGAATAATCAGATGAAAAAATTTTGAACTCGTAATTGATAATATATTTAGATACAAAACATACATTTTCGAAACTATCAGAACCGGATATTTTTTTACCGAAAATCCTATCCTTAGCGCTATACCTTTAATAAGAAAGTTTTATGCCTTGTCAAATTCTTGTTTTGTCTTTAGTCGAATATGGAACAACCGTTTACAGCCCGTGTCTAGATTCCCTTAATAAAGCTGCTGTTCAAAAAGAGCAAAAGTACTTGTACCAGCTATCTGTTTGGCATTTGGGAGTTTGATAGAGCATTGCACAAATTGTTAGACAACGTTTGTTTATTGAATTAATAAGAAGTTTCATGTTTGCCACGTACCCACAATGCGCTATCATGTTTTCCAAGTAAATTAATATAAACCATACTCCGGGATTAACGCTATCAGATATATATTACATTCATTTAAGCAATCTTCTGTGGATTCGCTTGTTAAATGATGATAATAACTGATGCGTATTCCAATTTGGGGCCGACAAGTGAATAGCGGTCAGATTTAAATGTACGGCTGTTGTAAAGAGTGCAGGTTCTGAACGAAAATCCAAGTGATTTAGTTGTCGCTAAAGTCATAGCATAAATATGGGACAAAATGAAGATTGGGACTCTAATAAAACTTAAAAATCCTTAGAAGCACGTTTTCGGCTGGAGGTATTGAGTCGTTAAAACGAAACAATTGCGAACCAGATGAACGGTAAAGGTAAGTACAGCACGCTTGTGTGTGGTTAATTAATTTTGTAACACAGTAAAACATTAAATATTGTATAATAAACGTAAATATACAAAGGTGACTTTTATATTATTATTATTATATTTAAGGTGACTTAAAAAAATGTAGCATTTTTTAAATTATTGTTGCATATTTTACTATAAGTTTAGTGAACATTTCCTGTTTTATTCCGATACCTTATTATTAATATTATCTCCTTTTTAAATTAGTAAAAGATTAGTAATAAACCTCTAGTTGTAAAAATAGCTTTGTACTTAGCTGATATTTATAGTATACAAATATCAGTTCAACTGTGTATTCAAGTCGGTTAAGCACGTTAAATGTACATTACTTTTTCTGCCCATTTAAATAAACAATGTGTGCACATTTTACACCTTTGAAACTAGGTACGGTTCATTCGCTCATCAATTATATAAACATGCCGTGTGTGCGTGCCACTCGTTACAAACCCATCTGTAAGGTATGCCCAGAGAAATGTTATGAAATTTCATGTGATTTTCACGGTACTAAGTGACATGTAAACTGTCCCAATCTTCTGAAATTGTAAAATTGATGAAATCCAATGAAATCGTTTAATTTCAATATAACGCGTAACAATGTAACATTGATTGATATATTCCGTTATTTTTAGATTAATGTGCTCACTCCACCTTCGACTTCAGGAAGTGCTGTTCCGGCGTATTTAGAGGTTCCAACGAAAAAATTGCTAATTCTTTTAGGACACACGTGGAAGATAATCTTTTATGTTTATGATTTCTTTAAAAAGGAAAATATGAAAAGTAAAGCATGCTTTGACATTAGAACATAATTCTTCTTAAAACTAAACGTTTTCCAGATTCGAACCGTGTCATGTCGTAAAAATAATAATAAACTCGACGTTTCGCCCCACAATCGTATGGGGCTTCTTCAGGAGAAGTACAGGCACCAGTTAGCACGGTAACTCCACGTGTAAACCACGCCAGAGGCGAAACTAACTGAGCGGGAAGCAGTTGATCACGGTAACTCAGCATGTGAACCATGCCAGAAGCGAAAACCAACTGCCAGTTGATGGCGTTACGGGCGAAACGTCGAGTTTATTATTATTTTTACGACATGACACGGTTCGAACCCGGAAAACGTTTAGTTTCAACAGACTCCGGTCATGGCAGCCTACGTTTTTATAATTCTTCTTTCGCATATCTTAGAATAATTGAACGATAAACATCACGTAGGGGAAATATTTTTTCCAGAGCAACTTTATGCTGTATTATCCATGAAGAAAATTCGATGGAAAAAAGAGAAAATAATGTTTTCTTGTCTTGAGAATCTACTGTCGATCACTGTGGAGAAGAAATTATCAGACGCACCATATATAATTTGTATGTAACAAACAGATAAAGTGAGACCTACAATAAAATTTATGTATGATAAAAATCAAAGTCGTTGAGACAATCGGCTTCATGGATAAGCGCAAATCTTTTAGCAAATATTGAAAATGGGCTTGGCGTTAGTATTGTATAGTTTACACCTTTGTTTTACTTACATTTTTTTATTAAGTAGATAAAAGGAAACTATTGCCAACATAAAAATTTTGATGGAACGCAGTGATACACAAGAGCGAGAGGAGAGGAAATTATGAAATTATCGTTGCCAAAGCCGTCCCATTATTTATACTGGTAAAATACAAATTCTATTTTCTGCAAAACTTCCTACAAATGGAGTGACAATTCTAATTAGGATCTTAAGTGTCCTATATCAAAAGGGAAACCTCGTATTATATCACATTCTGGTGTGAGATACACTTTATAATACTAAACTTTAAGGAAGTGCATAAGTTTTTCTAAGCAATGTCTTGCTAATATTCCCATCTAACAAATGAGCTAGCGACTATCACGACGACATGAATTATGATTATTTTCGAAAATGGGAGATAAACAAACTAATTTCAAATTTGGCAGAGAATCCGATAATCATTTTAAATAACGCTAGTTACCACAATGTTGTATCTATAAATCACACTAACTCAACTAATTCAAACAGTAGCAAATCAAATATGGTAAAGTGGCGGGAGACGGGACGGGAGAGGCAGACATTACGAATTTAATTTCATGAAACCGGAACTGTAGAAATGAATTACAATTAACAGTACTAGCCATACACATTATAGTATAGACATTGTATTGGCGGAAACGCGACACACTGTTTTAAGATTACCACCCTATCACCCTGTATACATATAAATTAAAATACAATTACAACATTCAAATTGTCCACCCTGATGCAGACGCTATCCGTCTATTATTTTTGATGTAGTCAGTATTCATGTTGCGCGATTTGTTCACGCAGCCTGATCTCTTCCGAAAATGATTTTGCTCTACCTACTTATCTTTTTATAATCAATCTAGGTTTTGGCCTGACGCATTTGAGCAATCGTTTATCAACACTGTTCTTCACTTTCCTTAGCGTATTTGTAGCACTATTCGTATGCCCGAATGGCTGTGTTATCTTAACTTCGCACATAAATTATACACGTTAACTCGTTTGTCAGTATCTCATTTCGAAAGTAGCTAGCTGCTTTATAATTTTTAAATCGACAGGCAATAGCAGCACTGCTAGTATGTTTTGTTTACTGTTGTCATGGTAACGAAACACTGGTAACAGCTAAAACTATTTGATTACAATATCCAAATGCAGAACCGTAAATATCTTTTTTGATGTACGTTATCATATAAAATAGTGAAGTTTCGGGTATTTTACTTTACTAAGGTTCCGTGTATATAACGCGTTATATAGAAAAATACAGTTATGTAATGTAATCTTGTACCCTAAAATGTATTTGCATTTCGATTTTTTAGAAGAAAATAGATTTTTAAATGTAAACAACTAAAAACAAAATTATTAATATATACCTAAATCCGTTATAAATAGACATGTAAATCTATATTATATTTTCGTTTGGGTGTAAATAGAAAAACCAACTATATAGTAACAGGACGTTTTCTATATAAAACAACAATGTTGGTGTTTAGTTCGTTATTTATCCATCACTCTTTACAAACGGAAATATTTTTGGAAAATACTGGAAATGATGTTTATTTTGTGACTAGACAACTTTAGCTTACCACTGTTTATACAATAGGCGCAGTTTATAATTAATAATAATAAGAATAATAGTGACTTTTATTTCCCAAATAACGTATAAATATTTACAAATAAATAAAATAAACACGTGTGAGAAATTTAGCGGAGTTCAAACCATCCCATAGAGACGTCTGTTCTTCCACTCGACTAGAAGTCTAAACCTATCTTAACACTATAAAGGAGGTGTGTTCCTATATATGCCTGTTGAAACGTCACAATGTAATTTAAACATAATAGAATTTAAATGATCAGACCGTTATCGCGCATTCATATCCAACCTCAAACGTCTAATGATTAGCTCTGAAGAAGAAGAAGAGAGGTATTGAAGAACTTCTTTCTTAAATAATTCTATATGTGAAGCAATTTTTAAAAAGTAGGCAATGAACCTTTGAACCCAATGCTTAAGTTATGCACATCAGTTCTGTATCGGACATTATTCCTGAAATTAGAATATTCTGAAACAACGTAGCTGAACGAAGCAGTCTTCGCCCTTTCACGTGTAGCCGACCTAATTCAGCTTGTTTATGAGAGACATACGCCCGACGGGTAATTCAAAAAATCAATCGGGCGCATGAACTTTGAAGCAACTTAACCCTTTCCAAAATTATATTAAGACATTTATTTATGTTTAGATATCCTCCACCTCACAAAGCTACTGCGTATCTTAATTTTTGCAATTAAATGAAAAGCATTAAATGATTAAAGATTGAAACCAAAAGTTAACTTCAAGAAAAAGGGGTGATTATGGTCTCGCAGATCACTGATATCAATTGTTAAGTTGGCGAAATCAACACTGCAGTTAAAAAGGACTGCGTTGGTTTTCAGTTTACTGGTTTATTTATTTTAGTTGTAAGTTGCGTCAATATCACTTCTGATATTAAACCAAATGATTTTATGATTAAGAGTTACATGCCGAAGTTTTTTTCTACTTTCGCTGTTCAGCCGTACAGGAACTATCAGCTTGCAGGGTGTGTTAAAACAAGGATTCTGTTCGATAAAATTATCAGTAGCAGTGAAAGGCTGACAAATAGCAGTTCACTATGAAAACACACAGTACACAGAATTGCATAGATTCTTATTAATATTTTGGAAAACATATCGACATGAATATAGCTTTTTTATGTTACCACAAGCCTCTCATGTAACTAGCAATTTGTTCCTGGTATTTATAAGTGCTAATTACCTTAATGGAGGAAACGAGCTATTTTGCATTCAGAATAAAGAATTCATTGCTTGGAAATTCTAAATAGGCGTCACTTTCACTTAAATTATAGACGGTTGATTCCGTTGCGGTTAACTACATCGTATAGACTAATCAATCTCGCTCCGGAGCAACATTAATTATTACTCCCAATCAACTAATTGATTGCTTGACGCCCTTATGGGTCGGATGTGTTACGAGATCCAACCATTCAATTCCAATGTCATTACTATACACAGGGAATCTACTGTACGGTAAGATTATTGTGATATCACAATCTTCTTAAAAAACGCGATAGCATAGCTTTTCGATTTGAACAATTTTGTATTGTATATGCTTTAAGTACTCGATTTTCAATTACTTTTAACGACAAGCTTGTATGCCGAAATATATGAAATACGTACACACAAAGGGTACAGCTCGTTCCTTTGTCAAGGTATACATAATAAGGTCTATTTGCTATTTCGCATTGTGTATGCGCACGATACACCTATTATTTCAAGATCCCAGAAGCGATTCCGGAGCAGAATTTCAAATGGGCGTAATTTCGAACGCGTTACTAACAAGATGGTTTTATTACGCTAAATAATGTATCTGTTGTGGATTTATTACGAACCCGAATTCAAGGCTTATCCGGCAAATAAACGCCGAAGAAGGTTATGCATACATAAAACTCGGAGAACAATAAATAGACAAACACCTTTGGTCCGTATGTAGCATTATTGGTTTATTTAAATGTACTTTCAGTATTACAATTTGATTAATTTGATTACATTTTGGATTAAATTCCAAAGATTTATAGGGTTAATAAAGAAAGAAAATCAACTTGGAAGATGTAATCCCTGTTGGAGTAAAGAACAGCCTTGTGCAGTAGCTGTCTAACGCACCATGATATAAACATTACACTGTACTGCTTAACAAAGGTAATTAATCTTTTTCACTTTCTTCCGTTTCTTGAAGGGCGACTTTGAAGCTAGGACTTGTGGTGGTTTATATCCGTGGAATCTTAATCTCTCAGTCCCACTTGAAGTTCGGTCACTACCAGTTGTTTTTCGCTTCTTGTTTGTTCTTTTCGGAGCGGAGTCCGCAGATTTTGGCCTCTTCTGTCTTTTTTGCCATCCCTGGATCAGTTGTGGGCTTTCCGTCTAACCTCTTCAAGTTTGAACCCTTGCTTTACTGTTTATTCTTTTCCTCGCATCATTAATCGCAAGTAGATGAGATTGCGTTGGTGACCCCTGGAATGGAAGCAATTACGATGTCCTACACATTTGGCAAAGGATTTTACATTGGTCCCACGAGCAGGGAGGAAATCGACCGAGACGGTGCTCCCATATCCTATTACCCATTTCGGGTGGCAAGCCAGAGAGCGGCAAGTATTTGAGTTTCGCTTATTCACGACCAGAGCTACCATTTATGGCTTTGGGTTTTTAGATACCGGCGGTTAGGTCAAGACCTCTACACAAGTCCGTCTGTGAAATGGATAGATGTATAGTGTGTTAGCAGCTCTTCCGTTACCGGGTTTTTCTTTTACTTTCGTCGGTTTCGATGACTTGGTCTACCTTATATAATTTCTGGTTAGAATACTAGTGCTTTTTCTAGATTGACCACCGTGGTTATTGGTCCATTTGAGTCGTTGAGGGCCAAGTAATTGCCGTGTCCGGGCAGTAATTCATCCGTAAGGAGCATCTGAATTAGGAGCTCCAAGCCGTTACAATTTGTTTAGGCTTCGGAATAATAACAGCCAAGTGGGCGCACACCAACCGCAGTTTTGTTTTATTCTATTAGGGGCTGCTTACCATTCAAATTTAATTTGATATTTGATTTCTGTAGTGAAATAATATTAATTTTACATTAAACAAATATCGGCTTCATCGAAAATTATTCTGAACCTTTAAGTTATCCAAGATTTTGCTAATTTTCATTTTTTTTTCATTGTCCAGACCATTCTTAAATAATTGTTTGAATTAACGAAACTTAAACTTTTTCCCTTTTAAGTTAAGCTACCTGTTCACTAATAATTGTTCGCCACTTACTTGTTCACGTAACTCAAATGAAATCCAAGATCACTTGTAAAATATTATATATCAACATATATTTATATATAATAGGCTTGTGCTAGTAGATGTACAGGGAGAGTTGAGATCAAATGACTCTATCAACGAACTTATTAGACAAGTGTCAAGTGATAACTTACCTATATACTATATTATTACCTGTTTGTTTTACGTCCTGGCCTCCCACCTTATTGTCTTTTTAACTTCACCCTTTTCGATTTTTGCGAATCATACTCCGGCGTCTTTTTCATCTTATCGAACCACCCCATTTTCATTGCAGCTAGTTGGGTCGCCATAAGTGAGTTACACACAAGTTAAGCTAGGCGACTTCAAATCAAGTTAAAACATCTTCAAGGTACGTTGTTGTAAGAAATTGAGTACTACGAAAGTATCAAATTTTAATGTTTGAGTAAAATACAACACGTAAAACACTAGGAATTAAGGGAAAGATACTGATCTGTAACATAAGATAAGACCAGAAGAGTAACTATTATATATCGCAAAACATGTAAACTACTTGAAATTAAAGGAAACATCGCGGCCCACAGTACAAAATATAACTCTTTTAGCGTAATATCTCAATAAATACAAAGTTGAGTGAAAAGCCTTCTTCTCGCAACTTAAAATTGCTTGTTCTTTTATAAAGGAAGGTAGCATGGAGCTCTTCAGACCTTTACATAAAGATGGGGTTACTTGTCAAAAATGTTTTGGTTCTTTCAATAAATTGGGCATTTATTGAAAGAAGCTTTAGAAAATTTCAGTCATGTTGGTCGTTGAGTTGCTGTCTAATAGTTCTTTGTGTCAATTGATGCTAGTGTTTCTATAAAAATAGGAAAAACCGAATATCGAGCAATTATGAAACATTGCATTTGAAACGCAATACGACAGTGTAGATTAAAGCAGAGATGGACCCTGTTTACTGGAATTTTCCGTCATCATTTGCCACGGTAAAAATTTGGGCTGATTTTAAGTCTGATCGTAGCAGCTTGGTTGACGGTACTGGTAAGGACAACTGCTAGACGAATGTCGAGCTAAGGATACAGAGATAGCAGAGATTAGCTTGAAAGAACGTGTTAGACGTATACTGACTGAAGATTTATGGATGAGAAAGCTAACCTCACGATGCGTGTCGCGCTTTTCAGAGTTGTGGCGTCGATTAATAACACCAGTGCATTTCTCAAGGAGATGGTAAAGTTGCGTTCTTAATTAATTTAAGATTAATTAAATAATATGCTGCGCTCATTTAGATGCTTAATCCTATAATTTTTGAAAAACTTGAAGAAAACTCCATGAAATATATCATAAAGATAAAAATAGCACCGATATAATTGCTAGGGTTAGCAATATTCACTCTCCTACATTTAGGTACATACGTATATGATATAATTGGTCCCCTTTACCCATTTCGGAGATTTTGTTGGATAAATATTGAATAAAGTCGCAGTCCTGGAGATCGGGAACACGACTCGGCTAGATAATGTACCTCAATGTTAAATTCGCTAGGAAGCCCGTTTATTTTCTGACTAGATTAATGTATTACTTTATATTATTTTCGAAAACGTAACACTAAGTAGTATAAAAGCACTAATGAGCAACTAAAAAGGTTTCTGAAGTATTCCCACGAAAAGTTTTAATAAAAGTAATGAATTAATAAACTCACGCATTTTCATTGTTTACACCATTATTAAAAGTTATTTGAAAAAAACTTTTAAGGAGCGGTAAAGGGCTATAAAAGCATTTCACGAAGGCAGCGGCTATGAGAATTATATAAAGACGAGTAAGGAAGAAATGGAGAATCCTCTCTTTTTCGACCACGTTTTCTTCCGCCAATACTACTTAACTCAACCGTAACGACGCCGCTCTTACAATTTCTTTCGTTTTCCATTAACAAATTGTACTGGGAATCTTGGAAGCACAGATAAGTGCTATATAGGTTTAGTAAAGTTACTATCCTAATCAATAGTAGTGGACGCTGGTTATAATCCTAACAAGAATTGCCAGTAACTGGAAAATAGTTACGTTATTACAAACGCTGGGTAAGCTTCACATAGGTTTGAATATGTAAAACTTCGAAGCTGTAAACAATAAGGTACAGATGAAATGGTGAAAAGCCCATTTTGTTGAATTAACGAAATTATAATTGGTCCAAGGAAATTCTTATTTGAATATCTGTAAACAAATACTTTGTTTCAAACAAATATATTGATTCAAACAGAATATAGAGGGATTAGAAAAATAAATGGTTGACCCTGCAAATCTTTTAATAAAACCAATTTTGTTATTTGAACTATACCAGTTTTTAATATAGGTTTTAGTCTAATACAAACAAAACAACTGAAATAGTGGATGTAATGTAGTATAATGCTTATTTGTCCTAGAATATAGCTAAGATATTGTATAAAGAAAACTTTGATAAAAATAAAAACCTGTATAAGTAAACCTATATATAGATAAAAATTTATATATAGATAGTATTAATAGAGCAAACATGATGAATAAACGGACACACGAAACTTTCACCGGAAAGTGAAAGGCCGAAATAGACTCAAGCTATCAAGGAACTCGGCCGTATTATAAAATAATTTATCATGTAGGCATGATTTCAATTTATTTTCAAACTTGTGTAATGTTGTTCAGTTCTCGAAAACATCTAGGCTTAAATTATCTAAGCCATGAACGACCATTACAATTTGTCCTTATCGGTAATAAATAAATCTTTATACGTTCCTTTTTGCGAAATAATAACGCCTCCAGAATATATAATGCGGGTAGAGGTAATATATTTAATTGTCTGAAGTATGGCCTACATGAAGTTACATGAGAGATTCCCATCATACACCTCACAGGCCTTTTCTGAAGGATAAGTAAATTGTTAGTCTCCTTTGAAGAACCCCAGACAACTAGACCACAACGCATCCTTGATTCAATGTAAGCAAAATAAAAAATTCTAACAGAATGTAAATTGACAATCTTTTGCAATTGACATATGTCATATAAACCCGTGCATAATGTACGCCCCAGCTCATCGCAGTGTTCTTGCCATGTAAGACAGGTTACTTATTTATTAAGACAGTTATTTCCAACAAAACTCACAGATAAACATTCTATTATGGATTTAAAAACTAGATAACGTAAGCAACGTTGGCTTACATTATATTATACGGGCTTTTTATCCGTTCAATGCAAGATCCCGCTCATCGCACCGACGCTCGTCGTATCAACATTCTTCCCATACCTCGTGTTTCAAACGCATTAATCTTATGTAGTAGAGCTTGGTGATTGACTATACCAAAGCCTTTGCTTAAATCTAAAAATACTGCCCCGAAGTACTTCTTTTTCGTCGACCGCCGAATATTCATAATTCATGACGAAGTATAGCGCGTCAGCGGTGGATTTCGCCGACACAAATACGAATTGGGTAGGTGAGACTAACTTGTTGCGGTGTAAGCAATCAACCAGTCTAGTGTTCATAGTTTTTTCAAAAATTTTGGCAAAGACAGGTGTTACTGTAATAGGCCGATACTTACAGGACATTACAATGATCACCCTTTTTGTGTGTACAAGGAACTCATTAATTAACTTAGTTAGCGGGGTAGCCAATTCTATTACAACATACTTGAGAATACACCAGGGAATACCGTCTATACCTGCGAGCCATTTTACGGCAATAACCCATATTATATTTACTATCTTTTAGGCATATACCGCCAACAGAAACAATGCAGAGGAAGCAAATGTTGTAAAGGCAACATTTGATGACGATTTAAGCCTATGGATTGACGAAAAATAGTCCCGGAACATGTTTCTAATTTTCTGTAGGTCTTCGGTAACGTCACCAGATGATAGATATTTTCTTCTTCTAGGATGGTTTTAGTTACGTTGTTAATTATAGGTCGTGTTTTTCGTTACTATCTTTTCATCATTACACGTCCTAATATCGTCCCAAGGTTCATTCGCAATAGCTTTACAAAATATTATGATTGTTAAAGAGGCAGTAGCTGTATTTTGTGGAATAACCTCGTGTTTTGGACAATATACTAAATAATTGGTTCTAATGATCCGAAATCATAGAATACGTGTCACTACAAGAAAAATAGTGGAGATAATTATTGGAGGAGATATTATTGGAGATAATATATTATCTATTATGGTACATGAACTTTTGATCATTCGTGTAGGCCCATTAATAAATGGAATCAGTCCAAAAGAAGAAACATTTTGAACGCCAGAACTTTGCTCATTGAGGTTAATCATATACAACAACTCTAGCGACTCTTCTGCATACGTCAGTGAGCATACTACACTATACTACTTATAAACTCGTCCGATATACTAGAGGGATACCTGTCTAAGCATAGCTGTCATGGAATACATGCGTGGTATTGTAGTTATTTATTCCTGTTCCGTGAATAAAAATTATCTTAACCTGTTTTTATGACTTTGTGACGTCTTTTGCAGGTATGTGGTGAACTTCATTTACTCAATTTTCTGCTGGGAGAGTACTGCCTGGACAACGTGTGTTGATCAGATGTTACAGAATTTTTTTAGTGCTAGTTAATATGTCTCGTGAAAGGCTCTTATTAAATTTTGCTGCCTCAGCAGCACCTTCCAATCTTCTAGCAGAACGTCCTCGAAGGCTCATTCTTTTTCTATCGTCCGATTTTGCTGTTCGCCATAGTGTTGCGTATGTGTTTATACGCTTTCCAGTCGGAGCGGGAGTTACTGGATTATCGAAATCCTCTGGACCTCCAGTGTGTTGGCCGTTCTGTGGTTCTACCTTCCAATAGTAGGAAGGAAATCCTTAACCGAATTTATTAGAGTGCTTTTGAAATACAATTCCCTCGATCGTTCTGGGATTGCGAATGCGTCGGCAGGTGCCTCTCATGAGCTGTATTCATAGTGCTTATAGATGTCGTAGAATAACTTACTATAATTATCTGATCTCATGGCAAAGACTTTTTACCTGGTTTCCTAGACCACCTCGGTCTTCATCATCGGTACATCATTTTTACTATCGAGCTAGAACATTGCGGTGTACGTACTCCCGTTCTTTGACGTATGAGTCACACGTTAACAGCTTAAGTCACTTCGTTTTTTCAAAATCTCATGCACATAGATAGATATCTCAATGCCATCTTACATCATCACCCGCCACAAAAATTCTTATTCATCAACTCTCTAGTTTACCAGATGGTGACAATTTCTGAACCCAACAATCTCCCCACCGAACTAAATCATATACAAATTACAAACATATAATCAAATACAAATTACAACAATGGTTTTCATAATGAGGACATTAACAGAATCATCAACATTATCAATAAGCACCTTCATGAAACCAGTAAATTATCGAACGTTAACAGTACCACCAATATAGTTACCACTTACCTTCAAAACGATCTTGAAATCCCTCTAAAAGGTTTTAGAAATTGTTCCATCTCTCAAAGACTCAAAGAGAAATTTGCTGGTAGATGTTTATAGAATCTCTTGTTCGTGTGGTTTATTGTATATCGGCAAAATAGGACGCTCTATCAAAGCCGGTCTGACAAAGCATGAGCGTTACGCTAGAACAATCAATTGCTATCTGCTGTAGGATTTATACATTTAGTTACCCTGTTAATTGTAGCCTACCGTATTTCCTTCTCATAAAGAAGCTCTATATGGTTGTGGGAGAAATGTCGAGTTTTCAATTAACACCATGACACGATCCAAATCCACAACACGCTTGGTTTTAACTAACCTACTATCGTCTGAGTATGCGAAGTGATGCTCTTGGTGTAGTGGTAGTAACTTGCTAATCATAATGAAATTGCGTCTACCTATTTATCTCTGCTATGGTATTCTGTATATAATAGTAGGAATCGAATTACAACGTGAGTATAACTGTGATCTGTTGGCGTAGTCATTAAAAATTATCCAACTCGATCGATTTCGTTTCGAATTACATTTACGAGTCAACCGCCAAAGACAGGTGTAGGTTAGTTTCAAAATAAAGGACTAAAGTTCCAATTATGTATTCAGTGAAAAATCCGTAGTAAATTAAGACTATTATAAGTAGAATATACAAAAAAATGAAAGTGCACAAAATAGTAAAGAAGAGGATTTTTTGATTTTTTGAAGGGAGACTTTTTAATCTTACTAAAATTAATCATCATTCTTTCAATTGGGAAACATAATTATACGCTTATTGTATGTATATTCATATATTCTTACATTTGGGTAGTAAAATGAATGTGTAAGTGACACTGTACTGCACAATATTTATGGTTATTGTATTAGTATTTCAACCCACTTTAAATAGGTTAGAAGTATAGAAAACCTTAACACAACTTTTAAAATTCTTAAAATTAGAATCTAAATACGACAATGAATACAAGCTCTTCTGTTTAATATAAGAAAGTTGTTTGAGATGTTTGTTTTACCATCAAGTCTTATGCTTCATAAAAGAATACAATATCTTGCTTAAATACGTAAGACAGAATTTTACTCTACATTTTCAAGAACACTTTAAGTTCTCGAAAATGGTTAAAACGTATAGGAAAGTAATAGTAACTTGCGTTTAATTACCACGTATGTATTAATATATAGTATTGAGTCTCCCTATATATTCATTTCAAAGAAATTTTAAAACTTCTTTAAAATTAAAAATTAAAATTCTCTTAATAAATTTACAGAAACACTTTAAAAATGTTTTAAGGGGGTATAATAGAAAATTGTTTGTTGAGTACTATAGATAAATGAGGTAATTCTTGGTATTACTGGTTCGGAGAAGGGAAGAATAAATACTTTAATATTTTTAAAAGATCAGATAATTGCCAAGGCCCCCGAATTGGCTCCTTCTGCACGAAGAACGACCTCAATTCGCCACGATTCAGTCCGACACTAAAAATCATCACTTTCGAGCTACATGTTCAAATTAGCGAGTTGAAGTAATTGATTCGTTACATCACTAATTTAGGCGACTCGGTCCTTTGAGCCTCTCATCAAAAGCCGCCGCTGCAGCAATTAAAGTGGTTAAATAATAAATGGTTTTTACTTCTGAAATATTTCGTTATCCATTCAATATTTTTCAGTATAATAACAAGCCAAATGCGCATGTTACAATAAACAGTTAAATTTGTCTAGAAATTGCTATTATTCACTGCGCAATGGATTATGCTTAGACATATATACGCTACAAAAAAATTACAAAATATACAAAAATTCGAAATCCAATAACCAAATCTCTTTAAAATTGGAAAAATTATATAAAAAAAAAACAAAGAAACTCAGCTATCATCAATATACGTACCTCTTAAACATTGTCCATCCTCGTCCAAATCACTCTCCATGACGAAAGGTGGTGCCAGCGCTGTCACCACGCGAAACACGGTTTTCGCTCTGGTCGAGACAGCCGCCACCGAAATATCACCTCCAGGCCATACGATCGTATCGAGCCGAACCATTCTACCGGATACCATTCCGACCCGTTTCCATTTCGAACCATCGCTTTCTGCAAAAAAGAAAAGCCGAAAGAAAACGAGGTTAGAACACATAGTGACATGTTGTGCTGAAGGGTGTTCTGCCGACGACCGGGTAATTAATTTTAGACGTCGTGAACGTTACGTAAGACGTGAGGGTTGACGAATTGTCGGTTGAAAGCGTTTGGTGCTTAATTCTGATTGAAACCGATGGAGCTGTCAAAAATCGCACTAAGAAATGTGATAAAGCGATGTAGTGGCAGATAATCTAATTTTTATTTCATCCTAATTTTTATTATGTAGGATTGAGATAAACTATGGAACCAAGCAAATTTTTTTAAAACGGAAACAATGGTGCCGATGGAACTTTGCAGGTGAGCGTAATAACGCATAAGGCATGATTCAATTTTTTTTGTTACTCTACTTCCGATTTAACCGAAAGTAGAATTCTTCTAACATTTTTAATTTAAATGAGGCAGCCTGTATATTTGTACAAATTATAATAAACTTTGCTTTTTTGAATTCCTCTATACTGGATCTGGTATTATTATCTATGGAAGGATAACCCACTTAATATCTACTGAATTGAATTGAATTTGTTAAAATTCAAAACTGAGATACTACCCATTATGATCAAATACAGAAACAATGAGTTTCATTCAAGCTTCTAACTATAAAAAAATGGTCTAACAAGTTAGTTTTCTACGATTCCTAAATATTCAACGTTTTTAGATGGGCGTCATCAATCCAGTGATGATTCTCATTTGGATAATAAGTTGAGCCATGGCCATTAACTACTTTGTTTAAATAAAAAGTTTCCTGGATAGAAATTACTACATTAGTTGCAAAATGCTCACCTACATTATAAATTTCCATCATTCTTTGCAAAACTCTAGCCGACGGAGTCAGTCAAAATCATCCATTTCTTGGGTTAAGTGGACTTTTCCCTTTCGATATTTCTTGTGTAGAACGACAACTTATACTTCGGTTCAGTGTAGAAGTATTGTTTAGGTATGCAAGTCAAGTTCTGACACGATCATCGAAACTGATCTGATTATACTCTTGAACTTAACATTCACATATGCCACCACGCATTTTTAAGAGCGGCCATTTTTGACAGTGGGATACTCACTCAGCACTCCCGTTCCTTGACGTACTGGTTACACGTAACTTCGATGGTACCTTAGGTTACTCCGTTTATTGAAAATATCTCAATGTCACCACAAGTTTTCAGTTATCAATTCCTTGGTTCATTGAGCGTTGACAGTCTTTGAACCCTACAATTTTACCAACGAGCTGAATCACATATCGAAAACCTTCCTCAGTAATGGTTTTCATCAAAAAAGTCATCAACAAGTATCTTCGTCCAACCAGTCGACAAATGAACGATAACACTACCACCAATCTAGATACCCCTTATTTTCTCTATATTCACAAGGTAACGGATAAAATCGGTAAAATTTTTAGAAAACAAAACATCAAGACGATCTACAAACTCTCTCAAAGGTTTCACGATTTCTTCCATCTCTCAAAAATAAATTTTTCCCCTTAGCGAGCAAAAGTGTTTATAGAACCCCTTATTCGCGTGGTTTGGTGTATATCAGGGAAACAGGGCGCTTTGTCAAAAACGCCAGCACGAGCTTGGCGTTAGAACGTGCCTCCCCTCGAATTCGACACCACTGAACACTAGATATTATTCACTGCTATTTCGTTACCTAATAATTCATCCTACTATTATAATTCAAAATTAGCCCCTAGACATCTTTAAACATCTTAAGAATGTCAATAGGGACACAGGTTACTCGCTCTCAGACATATGGAAACCCGTCATCCGTAGCGACCCATCCTCGTTTAACCAGTGACGGGTCCCGTCCATCGTCCGCATATAAACGGGCTACTTCCCTCGTTTCACGCAGTTTGTTTTCGCCTTTGGTATACCGAGTTATCACGATCATCTGCTTCCCGTTTAGTTTCAACTCTGGGATGGTCTACACGTTGATTTACAACTGTTGCGTAGCATCTTTTCCCCCTGAAGAAACCCCATATGATTCGGGTCGAAAAGTCGAATTTTTATCTAACAAAAAACATGATATGGTCCAAACTCTAAACACGTTTAGTCTTAAAAAAACAAAGTCCATTATAATCTGCAAAAATTCAGTGTGTCCCGTTTAAATAGAAAAGGTTGACGGTACTTGCAGTTGAACCGAAAGTACAACAAGTAACAGCAACAAAAATCAAAATCGGATTATCGTATTTGTTTTAAAGATATCGGCTTAGTTCCATACTTTCTTCCAACTCTGTGTAGTAATTGTTTTAATGAGCACGCACTAGAGCAGGTTATTGTTATTAAAGCTTTCACTTCCAAAGTATATAAAATGTAAGTGGTTAACAGGTGTTTATAACAGCAAAAACATCGCCGTAAGTAATACTATGCTAGTACATAAGCGTTCTCCCTCATGATAAATATAATTAAATACCGTAATTTGCATGTGCTTTAATATATAATAAATTATCTATTTCGACCCCGAATCGCTTTAGCGCACAATATTTTGAATAGTTTAATGCAAGTATCTATGAGGTCCTAGCCAACATAAAGAATTCCACAAACCAAGACGGCCGCGATGGTAAAGTAACATAGATATACGTATTACAACGATCTAAGTTGCGGCTGGTGCAACTTTCCTGTAGTGACAACGAAGTGATAGTCGTAAGATTCGACAGGCTGTAACTGGTCGTGGTAATTAAGAGAGGGCATTTAATTCATCGTTCGCAGTTAAGTTTTTGGGATAATGAGTGCTAATAGTATGGAAAATTTAACAGAAAAAATAATAGAATATGTAAAGGAAGATAAACTTTTAACTCATCCTTAATTTATACAATTATTATTAGGAATATCTCAAATATTTTTTGATATAATTGGTCTATGTACACTTGTTTATAGTAATATATTATGTATAAGGATATAATTAATTTTTTTAAATTGAGCGGTTTCCCATATTGAAATAACGGACAAGTTTTTGACGAGTTTCAAAAGAACAGTTTCCAACCCTTCCTCTATAATTATCATTGAATCCTGCTACAGCTGGCTTTGAGTTTCTAGCAAATGTAAACGATTTTGATTGGAGTTTTCTATTCGTAAACAACTGTATACAATGTAAAAGTTTATGAAACACTCGCCATTTTTTAGCTAAAATACCAACAGTATTTTCCACAACTTGACGAGGTTTATATAATCTATGGCTATAACTTACTTTTCTTTTATTATATCGCGTTTACTTGTATGGGATAGGGTGCTTTAAATACGGAATTAATGGAAACGTTTCCCCACCTGCTAGTGTACATGGTACTCGGCCCTTGTTTTTATTCAAAAATTCCAACATCAAATAGCAACAATAGAATCCAATGCAAAAAAGTTGGAAAGAAAATACAGTACTGTTATATCAAACATTTTCAGAGTAAAAAAACTCATAGTGGCCAGAAAGCAAAATTGTTTGATCGGTCCTTTCTGCAACATGCTCAAACTCAATCAAATATATAACGCGGATATTGACAGTGAACATGAATTGTTTACATCAGAAGATCCAGTTCAACCAAAAATATCCAGCGAACCCTTCATGTTGTACGCTACTTAAATAGAAAGGATAATATGCATCAAGGCAATAACGAACTGGATTTAATATTTTGTGCATACGCTAAACTGTTAAAAAAATGTAATCTTTACGATTACAAATAATGGCTAAATTTAAAGTAATACAGATAACAATGGAAACGGAGTTAACGTTTCCATTGTTAAGAAAGAAAGAAAACGAAAAACTGGTATGAGGAATTTTCTCAAATACAGCATTAGTTAAAAAGTCTTATTTACTATTATTTTTGCATAGAATAAAGCTTTCTTTGTAAACGACTTAATTATTCATTTGCCTAATCTCAATGTAATTCAATTCTACCTCAATTCTTATTCTAATATACGCATAAAATCATTTTTCGTCAATTTACGTACAATGTATGAAATTCTCCTTGTTGTTCACGCATCTTATTATCAGGTGAAGATGTTAAGGTTTTGTTTGCTTTATGATGATTTGTCTGTATGATACAAACTATAGAAAACACTTTAACTTATCTATTCCATTTTCACCTGCAAGAAATGCTGTCGTCAAACTCAAGGTTACTTTCTATATCAATTTGTACATTGTATTGTACCGCCTAGTGTTAATTGGTGGAATCCTTAAAGCAAGGAATACATGTACACAATTAATACCACGATCGCGTGCATTTATTGCAGATCGGGTAAAGAATCTCGCTCGAGAACCACACCGCGACCGCGTACGTATGTTTGCACCTTCAAGGTACAGCCACACATAGACGAGACGAGCACAGGACGTTGACGAGGTGAGAGCCGTACGAGATATACGAATCTCGTATATCTCGTAGACATCGAAGTCACACTGTTACGAGCCACGCTTGTTTGTTGCGATCGATGTATATCAACATATGACGCAACATTGTAACACGCACGACAAAAATTAACCAAAACTCGTCGACCTATTGTTATTGACGGGATACGTACACGTGCCGTGTCCGGGTCATACTCGTCGCGTCAGTGTGAAGCTAATCGTATTTAGACCTGTGATAATATAAAAAGACGGACGTCGTGAGAGCTTCGTGCGACAATCGTTACGTGCACGCCTAGTCGATGTGTGGCCATACCTTCATACGATCACAATCGTCAAAGCTGTCGTTATCGTGATCGTGATCGTAATCGGGTATATAAAGTGAAAAAAACTATTTCAGGAGTCACGCTAGCGGGGTAACGATGGAATAATAAGAAATAAGAAATAGGAATGTGCATAATGATAGCGATCGGGTGATATAATCGCTCAATCTGCAGCGCTCGACCACGAAGTAAGAATAAATAAGCCATTTTCTAAAACTTCGAGAGCGGCAACAATTTTAACTTTTAAGTAGCAAAAGCAGTTAGACCCTGAATTACTTTGATAGTTAATTGCAACGTGTCAATATGAAACTGCGACATTTTGATGAAGACGAACCCAACGATTACTAATTAATGAAATTATACTTTGATATACTTAAACTTACGCTGAAACTTGCAGATAGATTTTGGAATTATGGATAAATTAGGAAAAATGGGAGAATTCAAAAGAAGTTAATGTCTGCTTTCTCCACTACCGTCGCTGTGCTTCTGGGCGTCTAGGTTTATACTACCCTTTTACCATCCACGCTGCGAAGATAATTGGCCAGAAGAGTAATTTTGTTCTCGACCACTACAGGGATCTTTACTTCGGATAAGTGGATAAACTGAAGACGAGACGTGTGGATAGTGCTGAGGACATAACCTCTGAGTCGATAGTTGTAACATTACAATGCATATACACCAATGTGTGTGTTATTATGTAAAACTTTTCCGATGTATAGGCTATTAACAAAACTCTTATATAGTAAATTGTAGTATTTATTCATCATACGGGAACATATTTTCGAAAGATCACTTAGCTATTTAAAGTTAAGTATACATTCAGAACCAGACCATATTGAGTGCCTTCACGTTCAAAAGAATGAAAGAGTTGCAGCCTGAAGATCTTACAGGACATTTCAAAAAATCATTCAAGAATTCAACATAAATTACCTTACACACAAGAGACAAGATTTTTATGGAATTCAACTTTGACCAACCTTACAAGGTGATCATTGAAAGAGTGTGCATCCGGGCAGTCTCAAAGTAAAAGAGGCACTCTGGCATAGTACACGGACGGCTGAAGAATAGAATGTGTTAGAATAAGTATAGATATTAGTGGGCCTAACTACGACCGAAAAATACCTGAGGGACTCCACACTAACATATTTTAAGCAGAGATTTTGCTTCGAACTTTGAAACAGGGATACGAGACGCAACCATAACTATATTTGGTGACAGTCAGGCGGATCTAGAGGCCATCAAAACCTATGTACACGGTTCTGGTCTGATTTACGAATTTATCCATAATTTAAGGAAACTGAGACATAAAATCACGTTACCCTGCAATGGATCTCAAGCTATCAAGGGATCGAGGGCAATGAAAAAGCAGACAAATAGACAAGCTGGCTAGAGAAGCAGTCAACATGCCGTTGATGAGTCCTAGCTCCTTCTGTGGTCTACAAGAGAGACACATAATACATGTAATAAAGGTATGGGAGGACGATCAAAGGGCCTCGTACCGGGGCTACGGACAGAAAGCGAAAGCATTTATATCAAGTTCGACTAAGGCAGCAAAATATATAGCATAGTGCTATCGTTCAGCAAAAGGGACCTTAGATTACTGGCGGGATTTTTGACTGGTTGTACAGCCCTAAAATGTTACCTATTCAATCTAAGAAAAACTGGGGATCAAATATGCCTCTGTCTAAAAGATCTAGAAACGGCAGAACACATTTTATGTAATCGGTCACACTCAACAAAAATATTTCAGTAAAATAATTTGAATATTTAAAATTTACTAATTCTGGTTCTGTAAAAACAATTGTTTATTTGTTACTTTAACATTACTGTTTCAAATTATGAATTTATTAAAGTTAATTACTGGCTTCTGTTCTTTAAATTTAATTAGGCATATGCTGAAATGCACGATATGCATCGCGTAGCTAGACATCTTGATGACGAACGATAACAGAACCGTGTAATCCTGCTCCATTCAGTATTTGCCAGTCTTCATTAACATTATAACGGACAGCCTGGCGTAGTTAAAACTCAACAAGAGAAAAATTGCGTAAAAAGGAAAATCCTGCTTCTAGTGTAAACATACGTCAGTTCGCAGTTTGAGGGATCATTATCACATTCAATGCACGTGGACACTTTTACTATGTGACCTCCTGCAAAGATTGACTTGGTGTCAATGGAAGAAAGATAAAATTACACAAAACCCTTAATTTTGGTAAGTATTCTATATCAATTTTTCTCCAAAAAATGACAGTGTTTATAACCATAATAATTGCATATGGGTCGAAAAATATACCTTCAATGTTTTAGAACGCATCGTCAATTAATACAATGGAGGATCACTAACTTTCTAATACTTGCTAAGCGTAACGCGACACGTCGATTGTTGTTTGGTTTTATATTGTTATATTGATATTCTTTCGTTCGTACAGTTTTGCTATGGGCACGTGAATATACTGCCACAAAATTGTAATTTCACGTACTAGTAGGCTAAAAGTATTAACGAAAAAAAAGGTTTTTTTCGTTATACTTTAGCTGACCAAATATCTATTTTGTGACTCAATCGGGTTATAAACACATAATGGTACGCACAGCGAGGATCACAACAAAACCTGGCCTACAAAAACATTTTTTAGAACTGATTGACTCACATATACTTGGAGAATGCCCGATTATGTATATTTTAATAGCGAATGTGCTTGTTTTAAATTTGACTGACATCTTTTTTGTAACAAATTTAACGAAACGTACGTACAACAAATACATCGAATAAATGGAAGTCATCGACAAAGCCTCTGAACAGTAGTTACTTGACAATTGTGACAATGACAATGGCAATGCTATGTACAATGACCTGCTATGTAATCTTCGCAATAAGATTGCAAAAGTGGAATATGAGCGTATGCAAATAAAAGAAGGTAAATTTGAATTACTTCAAATAGGGACAACCGAAGATAAAATTAAAATATGAACAACGAATTATGGATGGTTTGGAGAAAAACGGAAACAATATAGCCATGGAATTTCGCAAACAAAAATAATAAATAGTGAGATCCTCCAAATCGACACTACTGATTTGAAGGATATAACTACCCAGGCTTTAGCTGAAACTAGAAGCATTAGCGATAAGATGAGTAAAATATAAAACCAAAAGAAAAATAGTGAAAGAAACATATAAAAATCAAAACTTGTAACAATATCAGCTGAGGAAGCTAAACACAAAATCGTAGCTCTTGGTAATGGTCATACGCGTGGTTTATCGAGGCTTCTGAGTATGCATCCATTTACGCGTAATTATAAGATACTTTGTACTATTAAATCAAATACTACTTGGTAAGGTATTTTCTGGAATATTGAAAATTTATTTTCATTAATTTATTCATTGACTTACAATGACTTCTTCATAATAACGGAAGGAATCTATAATACCCTTGCAGCGAAAAAAATCGAAAATACGAATTTTAATGTTATCATAGTCTCAGCTAATACAAGAAATTGTCATTATGTCATACATGGCTTACTGGACAAATCGTGCAGTACTTAACAAATTCATATTTGATGTAAATCAAAAAATCCATAAAAACGTTGCAGTTAGCAATGTAAACATACTTAACATAATTAGCATCTAAGTAAGAAATGTTTCACTAGTCGTGGATTACATATGGCACAGGAAAAAATGCACTGCTTAGCTAATTATATCTCCGAACTAGTTACAAAAGAAATAAGATCTTTGGCATTCAAAAACAATTTGCGCAGAGTGTGTGCAGCATGTGCATGGTATAGCTTTAGGCATAAAGTGTCCACCGCCGATGTTTATGATTTCTTAAATCACATTTTAACAATAAGCAAATTACTGCCACGGTTGTTTGCAACCTCTTTAAAGCATTTGGTTGTGTTCCGTTTTGTTTTCTACTTTGTAAATTTAAGTATGGCTTTAGGGATGGCGTTAGCCATTAGTTTCGCTCGTACTTGGCTGGTCACCGTTGATATGTGCGATTGAGAGTCGGTGATGACCTCGTGAATTCAAAAGTTGACCGGGTCGTGTGTGGTGTACGTCAGGGCTTGGTGCTGACACTTACATCGTTTCTAATATTTATTAATTAATTAAGGCTATTTGTGCTGACGATTCATATCTTACATGCCTCTAATAACAAAGAATTACAAAAATTAATAAAAGCCGATATTTCTGGGATTTGTAAACGTCTTGATGCTAATAAGATGATCTTTATCCCTAGCAAAACCAGACTATTATTTTTCGCGCAAGTTAGTCTAAACATTTTTATTACTAACAGTTTTTCTATTTCCTTCTACGGAAGTTAATTTTTTGGGAATTACGGTATATGCCAGCTTAGACACAACTGAGCACGTTAGATTGCTGTTCGGAAACTTGGCGCCTGTTTTTTATGCTCTCAAAGTTATAGGACAGAATCTTAGAGAACACAACATACTTTACACTATTTGAGTCCCGTATTGCCTTCCCTAGAGATTTACTACTGCGACGAACATGGTTGAGATTTCTAAGTTGCAGAAGCGGACTGTACAGGGAAAACAGTAGACTCACTGCTGACTTTAGCTTGTTTCCCATCAAATCTTGACTTTGTATTGATTATCTTCAGCACACTAAGTATCGTGTATAAACGTAAACATAGGTACAGTACTCTGTTGGGCATTCACTCGTAAAAAAAGCTTTTTACTTTTTTTTTTCTAAAAGAACACATTTAGAAAAATGCATATGTGTAAGGTTTGTTCAGTTATTTATTGAAAGTCTTCCTATATGGACAAATTTTAAAGTGCGAAGTCAGAGTTCTGTACCAACGCTTTTAAAACTAAAATGAGCAATTTAACTTCAGAACAAGTGGCTGCTATAGTTGCTTTAATCGAAGATGGGCGATCTCAAGCATACGTTGCTCATTTGATGAACACCAATCGGTCAAGTGTTTCTAGAGCCGTAGCCAGATATAGGGAAACAGGCAATTACAGTAGAAGACCTGTACCAGGTCGTCCAAGATGTTCTACTCGCCAAAATGACCGCTATTTACTACTACAAGCATTACGTCGAAGACATGTAACTGCGAGACAATTGCAGAACGACTTGGCTAGAGTCAGAAATACTCGTGTGAGCACTCAAACTATTTGGAATAGGTTAGGACAGAGTGGATTAAGAGCTAGAGTAGCTGTAACAGCCCCTCGTCTCACTAGGAACCACCGAGTGGCTCGTTTAAGGTTTGCCAGAGAACATGTAAATTAGAACTGACTGGGAAATGACTGGGCCAATATACTCTTCACAGATGAGTCAAGATTTGGTCTTTACACCTCAGATAGGCGTATCTCAGTGTACAGACGAGACGGTGAGCGCTATTCGCAGTGTAATATCAGACCTAGACCTAATTTCGCTGGTGGCACTATTATGGTTTGGGGAGGCATCTGTTTAACAGGTCGTACAGAGTTAGTACCAGTAGACAGAGGTACACTGACTGCCCACAGTTATATAACGGACATTTTAGAAGAACATGTAGTACCATATGCGCCAATTATAGGAAACGAATTCATGTTAATGGACGATAATGCACGACCGCATGTTGCAATAATCGTCCAGGAACACCTTAACGATGTTGGTATTCGAGTTTTAGATTGGCCTGCGGTAAGTCCGGACATGAACCCTATCGAGCACGTGTGGGACCTCCTTCACAGATGGATACGAACCCAAAATGTTGCCCCAGCGGACCTGCATGAACTAAAAAATGCTCTCCGTGACGAGCGGGAGAATTTGGATCAGGCTTATATACGGAGGTTAATCGAATCTCTGCCAAACCGTATGCGAGCGGTCATAAGAGCCAGAGGTGGCAATACTCAGTATTAAAAGCTACTGTTATGACATTTTTCTTTCCAAAATTATAATTTCTTGTTTTAATAAAAATCTCAAGTATGAGTTCTTGTTTTTATTTGGCCTGTATTTTATTTAAACAATCATAGAAATTATATCTTAGAGCGCATTAAAGTATATTTACAACTTTATGCTACAAACAAAGATTATGCGATACTTTTATGATTCAAAACTAAATTATGCGATACTTTTTTGGCGGAGTGTATATACTACAATACACAATACGCAAGCATGTGAACCATAATCGCTATCATTGACTTCAGTAGTCCTCAAACTTTACGATCCTCATTGTTCAATAGCATAGCAGAATAAGTTTGGTGGGCAACATGTAGAAAAACACTATATATATGGAGTGCATAATTTGGATGAAATGTCGAGCTTATAGAAGAAGAAGGCGCGATGCCTTTGGAATTTGCCAATTTATCAAACCCCCTATCAGTATTGTCTGACTTGACAATGTTGCCAATATTGTCAAAAACTTTACGACATAAAGGTTAGTCTAAATCCCCTCGTCGATATTTTCAGTATGATATACGGAATACAAAGAAATAGAACAAGTTTTATTACAGTAATACATATGTTCCACATCATAGACTGGAGGGTTATGTTCAAGCTTTTAAAAACAGCAAATAGCCACTTCGTCATTTTCACATTTCAAATCATCGGAGAGAATTCTTTTCCGATACAAATTACCACCCTTACGAGCTTTATACTTACTTTATGAGGTATTACGTACATATTTTGTACGTCGGCGGTGCGAGCGATAAATAATTTTAGAATGTACGCTTTTACCCGTATCGAAGAAAACCCAAAAAGGAGCGCTGTCGTGGCTCCATTTCCGTCTAATATTTATTTTATCATCGACTATACCTCATTGGCGGACGAAAAATTCGACATCTGCAGTCCGAAAAGGAAAAATCGACTGAAAAGCAAAGACTGCATTCTTCCTCCCGGAGGAAATGACTGAATACGGTGGATGATTGATGGGAATTACGTTTTATGGAGCATTAGACGGACAATGTAAGTACATAGAGGAGGAATCATAAAACTCGGTCAAGGAATGCGAGGGATTGGTTTGAGAGCTTAGGTGATGTACCGAGGGATGAGGGATGTGTTGTTGGTGTAATACAATCCTTATTTTTATGGTCTTTTGTGTTTTTGTTATAAAATTCGTCGAGGAATGATATTAAGACCATCGATGTAGATAGACCTCTAGTGTATGTATGCCACGATAACGTTATCGGTTCCATTTTGACATTGCTAATTATACGGCATGAGAAAATCTACCTGAAATTTTGATAGCAATTTATAAGTTGGAGTTTGTTTTCGGCCCACAAGGAGACCGGTATTCTAATGGGACCATTGCATTGATGTCTCGAAGTTCTATTAGTATAACAAAAGGTATAAACGAAGTGCCAGTAAAGGAACATCATAATAGACAAGATAATCAGAACACAACATAAATGAGGGACAGACTAACTGGATAAGATATATACACCAGCGGATGTAACTTTTATTTTAGTGTGGTGAGCAATAATTGTATTAAGGAAGTTTAATCCGTATCACTAGTTTCGGCACAAGCAACGTTTACAACGCCGATGAGAATGGGTTTAATCTAGAAATACACTCTAAATATACTTTAGCAGTAAAGGGCTACAAAACTGTGAAGTCATTTCTGCAGACGGACGCCTAGTTCAGTCATTATTCTTGGTATTAAAGGAATATACAGATGCGTTTGGTTCTCAAGTTGCGCAATCATTGCTTAGATCCGTAAATGTGTATATGTCTTGTGTGACGTCTGGTAAACTCATTTCAAATTTTTTCACATCCTGACTAGCAGATATTCTCTTCCCAATTACTGGACTCAATAGTGTTCTTCTCGTTCTTTGTTGGAATGGGGATTGTCTTGACAAACTTTAGAAATTAATGACAAAAGATAAAACTGTAAAACTTTTGAACATATCAACAAAAAAAACACCGATGATATAGTTCATGAATGTTTTTGATTTAGGTATTTAGTATCTATTTGTTTAGATATTAGATATTAGAACGTACGCCCCTGTATAGCGTTTATAATAAAATTGTTATTCTGTACTGTGAGTGGTAGAACATTTTTATACTGACTACAGATAAATTCACAACGTAATTACAATATGAACGATTCTACCACTTGTAATCATATTATCAATAGTTACATCACAGTTTACAGTGAATTAAATGTTTTACTACCGTTTTGCTTTCTTAAAATTTGTCCCTCAGTTTGCCAAAATATATGTTATTGTTACAAAATATATTAAAAGCTGTACTTATACCTACGACCCTATTTTTTAAATTAAAAAAAAATTATTTGCGCTTAAACGCATACGGGAGGTATGGGCTATCCTAGTCCCTCGTTATTTATTTTTCTCAAAAAAATTGCCTCCTTAACTATGTAATATGTGTGTACTTCAAGTTATCTGAATATTAAAAAATAGAAAATAATAATTGAAGGGATATAAAGTACTCTAGTTCCTCCTTATTTTTTCTGAAAATAATTTGCATCACTTTTGACTATGTAATAAACACTTCAAATTATGTTAATAACTGAGAAGTTTATTATGTTAAAAATAACACTGATCAACAAATATTTCAACTTTTGGTTTTGCCATTAGATAATTTATACTAATTTCAATAGAAAACATATAAACATATATATTAATAAAAGGTCAAGTTAGCTCGATTTTTTTTATATTTCAATGAAAACGGTTTTTAGATTAGATCGTAATTTAATGTATATTTAAAATTATTATAATTAGAAATATGAAGTAATACTGCTCCGTCTCTTATAAACAACATCTACAGCGTCTCTTCTTAACACCCAACAGTAATCTGCTAACGTAACAGAATTCTATTTCCCCTGATACCGTTTTTCCATTCCCATGATGTCTTGGTGGAAGCGCTCACCGTGTTCATCGCTAACGTCGCCCCTATTTTCCGGAAAATATCCGGAAAATCCAAGTGAGAATGTAGAATGTGCACTTTAAGGGACATATAACAGCCAGCAGCGTGAAATGCTTGTAACATATCCGTTACTAAAATTTTATAGTTGTCAGCCTTTTTGTTTTCTAAGAAATTCGTGAAAACTTGTACCATGGAGAGCCAAGCTTTCATCAGTTACTATTTTTCGTATCTGAGGTCCAACAAAAATACTTTCTTTCAGTTTCCCTTGTGTTAATTTTGGAAACTTTTCACGAGGGTATTTAAAACCTTCGCCTTCGAGATGCAGTGCGTTTACAAAGTTTTTCATAAGCCCAAGTTTCACGTGGAGAGGTGGTATTATGATCTTTTCTTTTTCTACTAGAAGCTGATGTCGTACATTGTCTTTTCCTGATATAAACTGTTGTCGTAGTGGCCCCTCTTGCTTATGGTAACGTTTTTTCCTATCAGGATTGTCCCGAAGACATAAAAAGCAACAGTATTTGGTTAACCAGGTTATATACCCAAAATAATTACAATTACTTTAAAATCTGCACAAATATTCCAGGAATAGTCTTTGTATTTTATCTTTTCTAATAACATTTTCAGATTTTCGTAAGTTTCTTTCATAGAAACAGCATGACCTATCGAAATAGAAGATTCTGCCGTTAACAAATTTCGTTGTTTTTACATTGCGATACTCTTTTGGTCTCTTTAGTTTCGTCAAACTCTTTTGACGAATTTGGCAATCCAGACAAATTGCGACCGGCATCGAGAAAAATTTTCTGGATGCCGGTGTTTCTTTGTTCTATCTTACACTCGTTACTGCAAGTTTTAAAGACAAAATTCCAAAGCCTACAGACAAAGTGGTACTCCAGAAGCGGGATGTAAATTTGAGAAAGAGGGAGAGCGCATCACAATATGTGCGTTGATCCATTACGCATCTGTAGGCACGCGGAAGCGCACTGCGAAGCCTGCAGGTATTATTTCGGGGAATTAATATAAATATTCAACGTGCGATGTACTCCATGTGCGAACGAAGGTGTCCATCGCAATAGCATCGGAAAAGATCCGCAGCTGTGTAGTGCACCACAAATCTCTCTGTGGATGTGCTAATACGTTTATCAACCCTCATTGTAGGTTGTTCTTTCGTTTCTTTTCGATGTTGATAAATTTTACACCTTCTGAAGCCAAGCTTCACATTATCTAAAGTATTCCTTAATGTTTATATTATCGTTCTTTAAATGATTTTGGATTGAAATATTGAAAATGCTTTCAACGTTTCTGCTTTTTAATAGATTCTAAAAGCATGGCTTCTTAGTAGTTCATGTTCTACGCTGCAGTATGTAATAATAATAAAAAAATCTACATACAACACCAAACGATACACAGTGGCTATTACAACCATGTAATAAATAAGATATCGATAGTTGCAGTTAAACATGGCGCAATTAAAGAAAAACTTAGGGAAGATGGTGTTTGGATTATCCAAATTATTTATTCATTAACGAGCTTTTCATAAGTTTACTAAGTTGAAGTACAGTCTTTCCACCCACTGCAACAACGTTTAAAAACAAGTGTACAAACTCCAGCTACACATTCGAACATGGTCCTTCGAGCCGGATATTTTCTACGAAGTAACTGAAATTCTACAACACAACAAGGATCACCGACACGGGGTAGCATTCAATTTAATCCGAACGTGTCAACGAAGTAATGAAACCGTCAATCATCGGAACCACCGACAATCGGAACTGCCAATCGACGAATTCGCATAAATCAACGAACTCTCATCAATCAACGAAATCGTTAATCAACATCAAGTCCTTTCCTCCAAAAATTCAGTTATCGAGTATCCTATTACATTATTCATTACTTCTATTTGTAAAGAACAATGGAAAATTTTCAAACTCTTGTACGTAGACGCGCTGGTTTAAAAGGCTAGATTATACCATTCGCAAGCTATTTAACAAAGCTAGATAAAACGTCATTAACTGCCGATGATCAATGAGAATTAGAAAGCCGAGTTGAAATTCTAATCAATGTATGGTCAATTTACGATGATGCGCAATCCGCAACTGAGGCTTATAAAAACACTCAATCGGATGTAAATACTGAACGGGAAGGCTTTGAATAAAGGTGTTATAAAATACTTGGTTCAGCACGCGCGCTTATTAAACAATATACACAGCTTGCTAATACTTAAACTAGTCATCTAAATGATAAACTAAAGAACTGCCTACCATAAAGTTGCCAACATTTGATGGTGCTTACGATATATGGCACCATTTCAGAGATCCTTTCCACAGTTTAATTCATACAAAAGTGTCAATTACCACAATTCAAAAATTCAATTACCTGCACGCTTCATTCAGACATTCATTTGCGCTGAAGACAATTATGTAAGCTCATGGAAAATACTAAATAAACGTTACGAGAATAAAAGGTTAACAATCTACAATCATGTTCATTCTCTTTTTAATTTAAAACAGATTATTCGCGTAGCTCGTAGTACTTTGCGGGAGTTAGTGGACGAGGTAGTTAAACATTTAAGTATTAGAGTATTAGAGACTTTAAACTAGCCAGTCAAGTGATGGGATACGTTGCTACGTTAAAAAAATAAATAAGTCGAATTAAATAAATTAAACCGAATTAAATAATTCGGTTTAATTCGACGCGAGTGGGAAAAATCAATCGCTGGGATGTTAACGTAATGCCTACCCTCGAAGAACTTATCGGTTTTTTAAAAGAAAAATGTCAGTGGTTACATTCGTTAAGCTCAACTTCAGTGGACAAATCGCTCAAACCACCAGCAACCAAAGCAAATAATTTGCTAACAGTCAATAAACCGAGCTTTTCATTCTACAATTCAGATCATTTTGTTTCACAGTGCAATGCACTTATTGAACTATCGGTAGAAAACCGCATAGCTGAGATTAAAAAGAAACGTTTATGCAACAACTACCTTCGAAAGGGTCACAATGTAGGGTCGTGTACATCGAAATCGACATGCAAACAATGTGAAAAGAAACATCACACTCTAATTCACATTGAATCGAAGAAGATAGTTACAAATATACCCGAGTCGCAACCAGGTCCTTCAAAAGACGTCACCTCTGAGATATCAATAAATAATAATGCGACAATAAACGCGACATATTCCCACGTATTATTATCGACAGCGTTTGTATCTATTAAAAATGCCAGGGGGAAATTGGCATAAGTGGCGGGTATTACTACATAATGGCGCACAATCGAATTTTATCGCCACCCACTTTTATAAAAAAACCAAGTTTATCTAGCACTCCTGTTCAAACTACAATAAAGGCATCAGCAACTTACGTAAATCACAAAGTCGAACTTACTCTACTCTCTAGAAATAATTCAGTTAAAATTCAGGCGGACTGTTTAATCATAGGAAAGATTACAGAAGACTTGCCGAATATAACTTTTGACGCATTATTACTATCTATTCCAAGTAACATACGTTTAGTATACCCAACTTATAACTAGGCGAGCAAAATTGATGTACTTCTAGGTGCATATTTCTAGAGCTTCTGTGTATGGGACAAACCAAATTAGGTAAGGATATGTCAATCTTGTACAAAACAAAACTAGGATGGGTAAACAACACATAAGTATCGGTGCCCTCCGCACTACACAAGTTTAATTTATTATATAGTAATATATAATAATTAATTAGTCCGGGACGGCCGTTTCGAGGACAGGAATGGTCCTCATCATCAACTGGTGACCGAATATGATGGTATTTATGTGTTGTTGACCATACTACGCCATAGTCCTTGGTATCACTATTATTTATTTCTAAGATGGGTAGTATCAGGGGATTTGAATTTACTGTCAAGTCAGTATCAATCCAATACATTTTGTCACTTAAGTCGTAACCTAGAACAGCAACTAGAACGATTTTGAAATTTAGAAGAATGTAACAATCAATCAAATCTATTGTCCAAAGATCAGTACTGTGAAGATGTTTTTACAGAGACACTTAAACACGACACTCCAGGAAGGTTTAAAAAAGTTTACCCAAGAATTGCAAAATTTAGGCAAATCGGGAATAACAGCATTAACGCTTTTCTATTCTTTAGAGAAACGACTTTCTCGGGATGCGCATCTAAAATCGGAGTACGTAATCTTCATGAAAGAGTATGATATTGAGAGAATCCAGTTGCACAACTAAAACACGCGTTGTATTTGACGGTTCAGCCAAATCCGATACCGGTTTGTCTTTAAACGATGTACAAATGGTCGGACAAGTAGTTCAAAATGACCTTTTTACTATCCTACTACGTTTTAGGCTACACCCCTATGCTTTAATCGCAGACGTAGAAAAAATGTGCCGTCAAGTCATTTCGGAAGAAGATCGTAAACTGCATCGTGTGTTATGGAGATCTGAGACTACCCAAAAGGTGCAATGCTACGAATTACAAACGCTAAAATATGGTACGGTCTCTGCACCATTCTTAGCCATGCGATGTCTTAAACAGTTAGCAATCGAACATTCTTCGCATTACCAGAAAACGTGTGACATCATTCTTAACGATTTTTACGTGGACGATTGGCTAACATGGACTAGTTCACTAGAGGAGCTAACGACTCTCCGTAACGAAATCACTTCTATTCTAAATACGACAGGCTTTAATTTACGAAAGTGATGTTCCAATTCTTAAGAAGTCATAAGCGATTCTAATAGTAAAAGTGACTTTGAATTCGGTGACGATATAGAAGTAAAGACTCTAAGAATATCACGAACCGCCAAAACAGACTCATTCAAATACGACGTCAAACCTTGCATTCCTTTAAAGCACATTTCAAAACGATCCATATTATCCCATACAGCGAAGATATTTGATCCATTCGGGTTAATAGGTCCCATAATTGTGATTGCGAAATTAATATTGCAAGAATTATGGCAATGTAAGATATCATGGGATGAATCTATACCATAACGCGTTTACTGTGAGTCGACGAAGTTCTTGGACAGTTTATCCTGTTCAACTTCTCTAAAGATTCCTCGATACGTATTATCCTCAAACTCATTTATCTTACAACGTCACGGTTTTGCCAATGCATCTGAAAGGGCCCACGGGGCTTGCGTATCTGTTTGCTCCACCGACAATCTTGGAAATTCTAACATCACTTTACTTTGTTCTAAATTTCGAGTTGCTCCGTTACGAAAAACTACCTTGCCACGTTTAGAATTATGTGCAGCTGTCATTGGCAAAATTAGTTGCCAATGTTAAAAGGTCAATAAGCATCCACTTTCATGCCACTAATTTCTGGTCGGATTCAACCATAACATTGCACTGGATTAAATCACATCCGCCCCGATGGCATACTTTTGTTGCGGATCGTGTGTTAGAAATACAAAACCGTTCAAATAAAGGTGAGTGGTTTCACGTCAAATGAATAGATAACCCAGCTGACTTATTGTCTCGCCGTACGACTCCTTCCAAGCTAAAAGAATCGTCCGTTTGGTGCAGTGGCCCAATCTGGTTGCCTCTGCCTAAAAATGAAGGGCCCGAATAGTTGAATACATTACATAACTCAACAGAGCCACCAGAAATACGTGAAAACACATCGCTAAACATGAAGTCAATTCAATGTGACTTGTTTACAAGATTTTCCACCTTTACTAAATTACATAGAATAACCATAGTATAAGGTTTTTCAAAAATTGTAAACAACCATGAACCGAAAGGTAACTTGGCTATCTGACCACTAAAGAATTGAATCCAGCAGTAATTTCGCTCCTGAAGCTTGCGCAACAGCAGTTCTAGTTTCAGAACTAGAAACCGTAAAATTAGCTCTTAGGAAAGCGCAAAAGCAATTTGATATCCTTGAATCCATTTATAGGTAATAATGACATTCTTCGCGTAGGTAGTCGACTCAACGCGGCTAATATTGCTTTTGCTAAGAAACATCCGATTATTATACCTAAAGATCACATTTTAACCGAGTTAGTCTTAAAACACGAGCACGTTAGGTTACTACACAGTGGATCACAAACCGTTCTTTACTCATTAAGAGAACTGTATTGGCCTCTGTCAGACAGAAACTTAGTTAAAAGAATTACTCGACGTTGTGTAACCTGCTTTAGAGTCAATCCACAAAAAACAAACTACATAATAGCTGATTTACAAGCAATATATTATTATCAGGAGATGTGATCGAAATCTGTGGCATTGACTATGCTGGACCCTTCTTAATTAAAGAAAAGAAGTATCGAAATTCAAAATTCTTGAAAGGATATGTGTATTTATTCATTACATGTACATCTACAAAGGCAATACATCTTGAGTTAGCTAACGAATTAACAACAGACGCATTTTTAGCTAACTTATGAAGATTTATCGCTAGACGAGGTAAAGCTCATACAATATATTCAAACAATGGTACTAATTTTGTAGGCGCAAAACGTAAACTAGATGACATAACACAATTTTTAGAATCAGATTCTATGCAAGCTAAATTATCACATTCCCTTTCTGAAGAAGGAATTACATGGTGCTTTAACCCACCGCATTTTCCTCATTTTGGCGGGCTATGGGAGGCAGGCGTAAAATCAACCAAATCGCACTTAAAACATGTAGTCGGCAACGCATCCTTATATTTTGAAGATTTCTATACAGTACTAACACAAATAAGAGCAGTATTAAATTCACGTCCTATCTCCCGTTTGTCTGATGATCCTCGTGTCCTAAATCCACTAGCTCCTGCACACTTCTTGATTGGTAAACCTGTGACATCAATACCTGATCCGAACCTACTTCATTGTACTATTCGATTCCATCGTCTACAACGATTAGCTCAACACTTCTGGTCACGGTGAAGTAAAGAATATATAAACAAAAGCGAAATAGAGAACAAACCCAGAATCTCTTTTATAAGCGAGAACCCTAGTATTACTCAAAGAAGATAATCAACCACCGCTACGATAGAAACTTGGATGATAATTGAAACACATCCAGGGAAGGACGATGTTTCAAGAGTGGTGACCATCAAAATAGTAAATGGAACACTGAAACGTGCCGTGAAAACAATCTAAAGGCAATCTTAAAAAAATAACATTTTTTTCAAGACGGCCGGCATGAACGGATTGTAAAAATTATTTTTTAATTAAAGAGGGTTAATTATTTTAATCGCTTAAACTCAGACGCATATAGAATTATAACTAGAGCTCCCCAACTGCGTGGCGCACCATAGGCGTCGATAAGGAACATAAGTAAAGTACATAAAAACAAAAGAAATAAAGAATTTTAAAACGCTTACTTTTGTAATTAGCCGTATCCAATATAGTGGGTGTTAATGCACAAGGAAAATAGTATTAGTCAGCACACGAGGAGGTAGGCACATTAAAACTGTTACCGTAAGCGCAATCCGATTTCTCAAACATCTGAAGCATTAGGAATGTTTCCACAGTCGTTTCTTTCAAGGATGTTCGTCGTTCTGAAAAAATGTTTTTATATCTTGAAAATGAACGCTCGACGTCTAATGATGTAATACACGCGTAATTAAAATAATCTTTGAATTTAGTCACCGGATCAGTAGAGTTACCTTCCCAAACTTGTCTTAACCTGCTAAAATTTGTATCTTTCTTCATAACACTTTCAAAATTTCTTGTAACGATATCATTTTTTTTGTTATTTATACAGTGTAGGAGTGTATTAACGTCATCTAATATTTGTACTGACTCCGTCAGGGACAGTGCACTATTTTGTAATTTATTTATTGCCTCAAGTACTTCTCTATAATTGTTGTAAACGGTTTGTAAATCTGCTTCAACGGAAATATCTTGGAATTTATCCTGGCTTTCCTTAATAGCCGCAGATTCGTTGGGATTGAATTGTAAGGCGACTGATTTTATATGCCGGAAGTATTTAAAATAATAAAACGCTGCCTTCAGCCATGTCCCCCAATGCGTAAGAATCGGCTCTGGTGGTTCGGGAATACCGGGACACTGTTTATGAAATTCACTGGTACGTTTGGGAGATTTGAGAAACACTCGTTTCGTATTTGTTATTAATGCATTTACCTCAGGGAAATTTGCACGAATAGTTTCAGCCGCAATATGCAGAGCATGAAGTTTACAAGTAATATGTAACATCATCCCATAATGTTCTTGAAGAGAACGACCTACACAACGCATTGTCGCGGCACCATCGGTCATGAAAATTAATACTTGAGTAGTGGCAATTTCAAATGTTTGTAAAGTATCAACGACTACGCTCTCGATAGCGTCGGCAGTACACGATTTTAGTCTTTTACTAGCTAATAAAATTCCCTTTGTAGGTTGACGAGGTTCCAGTATACGTACAATCACATTCAAAATAGAATGTTTTTTACGGTCTGTCGTTTCGTCAATACATAACCACAGTAGTTTATTTTTTATTGCAGATCTGATCCTGTTTTCAATTTCGGTACGTACACTTGGCACACATCTCCTTAAGCTTGTTTCCGACGGTAACTCAAAGTCTGGATTATATTTATTCCAAAATTCACCGAATGGTTTCTTCCTGAGTAAGGAAAACGGTAAATTACACGCAGTCAGCATATAAAATAAATCAATTATAAATTGAGTTGCCTCAGTCGGTGATACACCCAGTTTTTTATTTTGTGTTGCTGACTATTTACATGTCTTCTACAGCCATATTTATCATTGCACATCAGAGGTATATTACAAATTTTACATATAATCTTACTTCCATTATATATTAAGTCAGGAAATTCTCCACAGAACTTTTTCACTTTGTCGGCCTGTGGGCGTTTCTTACTACGCGCGTCCGCCATACCGTCACAACCCGATCGCATACGGTAATAAACTACCGAAATGCGATGCGAGTTATTTGCTTATATATTACATTACATATCCCCCCGGCCACGCCCGGCGGTACGCCTTCTGACTTGCCACGCACTTTGGGGAGCTCTAATTATAACGTAGTAATTATTAATTACTACGTTACGTTAATTACTAGAGACCTGGCATAAAGAGTCCAAACGATGTGCCCGAGCATTGGCGTTGCGTGGAGAGTTTACCAGAATAACAGTGCGCTTATTTAAAAATAAATATATTGAATCACTTTACAAAACATTAAGAAAAAACATAAATAACTTACCTAACATGTTTACATTGTTGCAGAAATATCCGGATGTGCGCGATGAAGTAATTGCACCATCATATATGTTTCTGTATTAGTCTCGGAAAGGTTCGTACGTAGCGACGTAAATAAATGCTTATATGCTGAAAAGGATTGTTCGACGTTGAGAGATGTTATATTTGCATGAAGTGCTCTTTGTATCTGTACAACGTATCTTCAGTATTGGTAAAAAGTTGCCGTAATTTTGTAAAATCTACATTTTTATCTAATACACTATTAAATTTTTCACGAACACAAACACTTTTTTCATCATCAAGGATATGCAGCGCTAATTCTACGTGGTCAATAATTGCTAATGAGTCCGATAAGGACAGCGCACTGTTCTGTAACTTTTTTATTGCATCCACTATTGGAACGTAACTGTCGTAAATAATTTTTAAATTTGCTGTAACTTGAGGATTTTTAAATTGAACCTGACTGAGCCTTATTGCAGCCGCTTCTTTACCGTCTAGTTGTAAAACTACTGATTTAATTTTTTCAAAATGTTTATTATAATAGAGTGCTGCTTCTAACCACGTACCCCATTGTATAAGAATTGGTTGCGGCGGCTCGGGTATGTCAGGACACTGCGAATGAAATAGGCGAATACGTTTCGGAGATTTAAGAAAAACCGCTTTCGTTTGTCCTATTAGTTCATCCACATCAGGATAACTTGTACGTATAATATTTGTTACAAGGTGTAAAGCGTGAAGCAAACATGTGACGTGCAGCAGGTTTGGTTGAATCGTTTTAAGTAATTTTGCTGTGGAACACATAACCGCGGCAGCATCGGTAACTAACATTAACAGTTGCTCCGGTAAAATTTCAAATTTGTGTAGTGTTTCTATTAATACACTACGTATCGCCGTGGCAGTACAATCTTGCATTCGTTTACAGGCTAGTAAATAAGGGTCAGAAGATCCTTGTGGGGTCACCGTCCTTACGACAATGGATAGGATGGACTGTTTTTTAATATCTGTAGTTTCGTCCATTGTCAACCAAAGGTATTTATTTTTCACCGTTTTTTTCGTAAAATTTACAATTCTTTCACGCACTGATGGTACGTAATTGTGTAGCGTATTTTTAGATGGTAATTTCCACGTAGGATTGTATTTATTCCAAAACTGGCGGAACATTGGGTGTTGGACTTTATGTATTGCTATATTGGTCGCAATTAGCATCATTGTTAAATCAACCACAAATTCATTATATGATTTGCGTCTAATCTTTTTCAATTTATGTTTGTCACTATTTATATGTCTTTGACACTGACTCGCTTTCCAAGATAATAAAGTTGTTTCACAAACTAAACATTTCACTGCCTTACCGTCATATATTAAATCGGGAAACCGATGTATAAATTTATTTACTACGGTAGCAGACAACCGATTTGACGCATTATTTTTACGACCTCGCAACATTTTCAACGTATACTTTAACACGTTAGAACGGCAACTAAATGCATCGTTTATTTTTACTACTTATGCGAGAGCGGAGTTTACCCCACTCTGCTCTCGCATCGACGCTACTGGGCGGGCACATCGTTTGGACTCTTTAGTAATTAAGCTAAATTTAGAACTAAGATTTATTGCTTTATTCGAGTTTTATTGCACTTTTATTTGTTCTATATATTACATGAAACTTTTTTTGATATTCGGAATTTCCCTGTCATTTAGAATTCAGGTTTTACCCATAATGTAATTGTGCCTTCAGGTAAATTGCATTTTGGTGCACTTCGTTGGTCAGCCGGAATTATGGGCGGAACTATGCGCATTTAACTAGTACTCAAAGAAAATCCAAAAGAGGGTTCAACAGGGGTAGTTCCAGAGAATATAGATATAAGAAATCAGTGATGTTGTTATAGGTTAGTAGAAAATTTGAATAGAGTTTACTAAGTTGAAGCACGGAGTTTTTCTTTTTCTACCCACTGTAACAACGATTAAAAAGAAGTGTACAAACTCCAACTACACATTCGAACAGATGGACAACGAATCTGTTCAGTTTTTGATACGGACGATGTGTCGAGAACACAAGTCTTTATACTTTTATGGTCTAGGCCTTTCGAAGAAGAAGTTAATCGATACTAGGTAAAATGCAGAGAAAATTCTAGTCACTCTATATATGAATACAATTATTCGCACTGTCTTTATCTTTGCTATGCTTTATCACGTTCTTTCTTTCAAAAGCCCGCTTGATTTACAAAATTAATAAAAACATCGTTTTCTCATGTACGTAACTTTTTAAACTCTAGCTATTGGCTATTATTTAATTCAATATCGCGTTAGATACCGCTAACGGAAGAAAATCATTCATCCTATATTTTAACTCGGTACATACTCGGTCCTAGAAAACCTTTTTCTTGTATGAATTCAATATCAAACAAGCCACCGTTTCCTTTCATGAATTTCCGAGACGAAATTTCAAAGATTTTTAGGCACTCCGACGCAAAATATTTGATGGTAGATATGATTCCGTGAGCGGATTCTCTCCAACCTTTAAGCTAACGAACAGTAAGTGGCAACCACAGCGGTTTACCTCATGACTGCAGGACGGCAGGCAGCCTGTCAGAAAAGGGTATTGAAGTAGGTATGTCTCCAGCGTGTCGTTTTCCTTGAATAAAGGAACATGTTATAGAGAGCCGTTCATGGCGGTTCGACCGTACGGCGCGGTAAAGATAGCATTTTAAGATCACTCCTCTTTTATGCTATCTCCCAACGGCACAGCATTCTCTTTCGAAAGTAGGTTAGCGTAATTCGATAATTTATGTAGTAGTAGGGTGGCTTGAATATCTAGTAGGCATCGCTTTCGACATTTTTATTCCTGGTTTTATATTTAGACGTGGTAAAACTAAGTGCATTTACGATATACGTATGTAATCCACAAACAACTGGTCGTTTTAAATCCCGAATTACGAATGCGGATGTGTATGTATATACCCCGTATTTCGCCTGGATTTTATTGATGTTTCGATCCCCGTTCTCTGTTAGTATTCTAAATAAGTACCTTGAAATAAATATATTCTACGGACAATTCGCTATGGACAATAAATAATAAAACTCGAGATAAGAATGAGAAAAGAAGAGCTATAATGGACTTTATTGTAAAGAGTAAAGAGGGATTATTGCTTGGCTTCATCTCGTTATTTAAATTCTGAAAACAAAATTCTAAGTTATCCGAAAATTTTAAAATTGCTAAACTTTATTACCGGCCAATTTTAGCTTTGAAAAAGTGATTTGCTACTGCTGCCACACGAAAAGAACGTTCAATTCGTGTAAGTTCAATAGAGAAATATCGCTAATTAGTAATAAACAGCACCCAGACTTACGCATCATTTGAAACTCTTGCGTAATATTGTATGCTGCATTAGTCAATTATTTATTGATGCAAGATGCTATTAAGGTTTTTGCTTAGTAAATACCTGAAATCTCGGATTTATTCGTTCCACCACTGACGACGCTGTCCTGGTCCTTTTGCGCATAATCAGGCACTAAGTTGAGTATCTCGAAATTAGATACTAATGATTTGTCCACTTTGTCAACGCCAATATCTTGTGAATATTTTTTGCCGGCCAGAGCGTCTGTACATATCGCCCTCAGTTCCCTGAAACAAAATAATTTTATAAGATAGGTAGAAAAACAAAAGGTACTCGGCATAAATAACGATAACAACTGACTAAGAAAATAAATGAAACGTTGAAATGTAGTAGGAAATCATTTTAAGTGTTCTACTAAATCTGTTCAAATGTGCGACATCTAACATATGACGAGAAATACTAAAGACATTGGCACACTCAGCACCACACAATGTATTTAGCAGAGTTCAAAAGATACGTTTCCGAAGTACACTGTCAACCGAACGATCGAATCATGTGATAAGAGCTCGTTAATTTATCTTGAAGCCCGCGAATAATGGTGGTAGTTGTGGAAGGTCTCCTTAAGGTTACAGGAAAGTCAGGTTAAGTACCATTAACAAAATGGAACAAAATCTTAAGAAGCATTCAATTTAGAATAAAAATATTCCACTTCTAATAGGGCCTCACACTAGTATCGAACAAGATATTACGATAAACATAAAAAAAAGATAAATGCCAAGCATGTTTCAAAAACACAAAAGCTTTCAAATTTTTTTAGAAACACAACGACATTTATTTTGTGTCCCTAGTATCACTGTAATAAACCACCCGTGTTTCAAACATCAAGAATGGATCAAGTAGTACGTAAAGCGGGAAGGAATATTCGCGCAACATATCTTTTGTAGAAGGCGAAGATAGAAGGATACTCTGGTAGACATCGCCCGTCTCGCACAGCTTTTCACCCAGTTGTATAACGGCTTTCTATAGCAGGAAGTATTACAAGGGAAAAAAGGGCGAAAAAGAAGAGCGCTACCGACGAAAATGCGTAAATCGCTGTCCTGGCGGTTGTGGCAAATTAGCATCGGAGAATTTGGAGAAAAATCTGGAATCCGGCAAACTAGTATTGCTCAAGTACTAAAACAGCAGTATCATCTATATCACATATTAATGCACTAAAATATCCATGGGATTGATTTTGATCATAATGTAGAATTTTGTGAATGGCTTCAGTAAAAAAATTCGAAATAATAATTTCTTTCTCAATGTACTATTTTGCCACGAATCCACGTTTACGAATTATGAATCGGTAAATAGAAAATAAAATGCACTGTTGCAGAGAACAGCAACGTCCATTGACAACGCTACAGCGACTACTAGATAGAACACGCACGAGATTCCTTTCCCTGCTTCTCCTACTGCTCCTCCTTAGCCTGCCCAATCTTTAAACTCGATTATTCTTTGTGAGATTCGATTAAAAAAATATGTATCGTAATGCCTCAGCAACACTGAAGATATGTAACAGAAGATTATAGATCCATACCTACAAAATAAAGAAAAATTGTTATTGGAAGTCCATCATTCGTTCATTGAAAAAGCTCAGTACAGAAGATACATTAAAATCTGAAATGTTACATTTAAAAAAAGGCATAATAGTTAATTGAAATTTAATTATATTAACCTGAAATATTATGAATTATGAAATTATGAAATGTATACTGTAACTGGCTATATTTGACAAATTTGGCCGCTTTATTTTTCAGAAAAGTCAATGTGTGTCAATTCGTGGTTAAATTCAACTTCAATTAGAAGATAAGTTTTAATTATGGAAAAGTACAACTTCAACATTTCAAACTCTTGTTAGTAAAAGTTGTTACAAACTCATCACAATTTTCTATTTTTGAACAAAATCCGCCGATTTGAAGAGTATTACGTGTTTTATCAACGAAGATCATCACAGAAAAGCGAATGCTCGTTTTTGAAGGTAGAGATAAAATATGTTGAATAAACAATTCTGCTTTCAGCCAAAAATTCTTCACAATGTTCTGCCTTATTGTTACCCAAGAAGTTTTTAAGCATAGTAACAAAAGTGTACCAAGCAGAAACCTTACAATCATGGCGTTTGGGAAGTTCAAGTCGTTAGTGGGCTTGGGATTTAAGGACCACCAAAAATTCCAGCCTTTATTTTTTCAAAACTTGTTTTGGGGAACGAATTACAAATATGTTTAAGCTGTCCCTTTTATTTATGTAAGGCTTTAACAGATTGTTTCACGAACCTTAGGTTTTTGTGAAGTGGAGGCGAAATGAACTTATCCCTGTCAAACAAAGATTTTCGCTTCACATATAGTCTCCTTTCTAAGCGATCATTTCTTTTTCGTTCAGTGATCTGGCTTTGTTCTACTATCTCATATACAGATAAAGCAAGGGTACGTGGTGTATCTGCTTTGCTGGCCAAGCAAAAAATTCACCCTTTTTAAACCAACGCAAACAGGCCATTAATGCTGTTAATACTATTATATATAAACTTAATATATATTTATATTTTCGTATTCTTCTTCGAGTGGGCAACTGAATGAATACATAGCGACTTTCATTATACAAGAGAACACCTTCCAATCTCCTTGCAGAACTATCAATAAAAAGTGTCTGATCTTTTGGTTCATATTTAGGTAAACCTATTTTTAAAAGTCCTAGAATGTCACAGCAATAAACACAAAAAACAAAATGTTGTTAATTTTCATTTTTAAAATATGGAAGGATTGCTAGCTGTCCTATTCTATAAGCTGTTATTGTAACTCCGCACTTAAGTATGTTCTTTTCTTTCAATCTCGATGCTGAACGGTCAGATTGTTTTGACAAATGATCAGAAGACAGAAGATTACATACCAAATCATTTAGCTCCTCATTGTAGGTTTGGTAAACTGTCCTCATATTCACAGTAAGCTATGAGTCCGACAGCAATTCAATATCTGACAACAAAAGTAGGGGCTACGATGTGTAAACTGGTATGTGGCAATGGTCGATTTGCTGACTGTAAATCAAGATATTCTCCTTTATGTTTCTTATAAAGATTAAAGGCTATCACACATACAACACAAAAATAACAAGACACTTTTTGTTGGCCTGTGATAACGAAGTATATACAATATAAGTACGAGGGAAGAAATCACCACAAGATCATCACAAGATATGGTGATATTTTACATCACCATATCATAACCACGAACGAAAGGATTTAGGAAACAGATGAACTATTTCTCAACATATGTTCCACTAACCGTCACTCCTTTATTCCAATATCCTTTTAATAAGCTTAGATCTTCAAAACATATCTTTCGGTAGATTATAAATTACGGAGATTTGCAAATGCTTTGGGTACTTCTCTGGATACTGCCTATAATGTGAGGCACAAGAAAGAAACTAGACCTGTCGTGTCTTCATCCAATACTCCGACAACTCTGTACAAATCAAGATTGATGGCCAAAACACCTGATCTGTCAGAGAGAATTAAAATGGAAGAAATACTTTACACGTTAGCATTTCTTCACTGTAACGTTTATTACATCTCTTAAGGTATAAGTTTAAAAAAGGTGATCTTTAGAGCTTTTATGGAGAAGAATGGTATATCCGCATTACGATTCCACTTCCAAGGAAATACTAGGAAACGTTGACAACTCCTTAAAAACATGTTTTTTTTAGTCAAAATCGGAATTTTTTCAAAAGGAAGTCAAACAAATTCGTCACAGGATGAAGATATAAAAAGTATCAGAAAACTCGAAACGCCGTGCATGAGTTTCTTTTAAATGCAACATACATCATTATACTACAGTACACAAGCCATAAAGAATGTTCAGGAAGGGAAACAAATAAGAGTCATCCAACGTTACTCGCAAAAAAGATGATCCTAGTCGCATCTGTTGAAAGAAGAGCGCATTTCCAAAAAGAGGAAACTTGAGGATAACCACAATTTGAAGAAGAGATTCTTCAGTAGAAGAGAGAAAAAAGTCGGTTGGATATACAACTTAAAAAAATTTCAATTAAATAAATTGTATTAATTACAATAAAATCTATGAAAATGTCGTTTCCTTTACTTTTTTTTTAGTTTTTCTTTGAATTGTGAAATTATGTACACTAATAACAAATTATACAAAAAAAAACAAACAACACTAATAACAAAAACAAAATGATAGAAAGATTTAAAAAGACATTTTGTAATCTATATACCATTTAATTCTTATATTGAATTATCAATTGGTTCCAGGTAATTTTCCTGTATCGCTAAATTATGTAGAAGTGTTGTAGCTATATCAATAATTTTAGATCTTTCTAATGATATCGTCATTCTTAATGATAAGATTGAAAATCTACGTTACCATACGTAGATTTTCAATGTACTGTTCTTCTTCAACGTACTGTTCTTTCAACAACGATTCTTATTCTTATTTCGGTTTCATTAAAAAGATATTCTACTGCTGTTTATGGCTATAACAGTAATATAAGGTAGATTCGTATGTCATATCCACTGTCTCCTAATAATAAATCATTTCTCCTGACTCAAATCTAGCTTTGACACGTGAATTATCAAAAATTATTTTATACTGGCTTCTTCCAGGCCATCTTGCTACAATATCGCGAATTTTCGACTGTTGGTTACAAACCACTTGGCAATTCCAGCAAAAGTAGCCTTTCCGAATCCTATATTCTTTTGCATTAGGGCCACCAGGTAATTGAATTCGTGCATGTGTACAGTCAATGGTACACAAAATATTTGAAAAACGAGCAATGCTGTAACATTTCACCAATTCCACTTATTGTCTCTCATCTGTGCGAGGAAAACAAATGTATCGATTGCATTGCCTAGCTTATTTCAGCTGTAACAACTTTGACTGATTGAAATGCAGAGGTTTTACGGACGCCTGCAAAATTACAAGCTGCAATTTTGTTACTGGTGTCAATAGATTGTAACGATGAGTTAATGATTATATTCGACCACGTAGTTTTTCAACAACCGGTAACGTGTCTCTTTCGACAGACAAAAACATGTGAGAAACTTTGCCTGAGAAAAAAATTCACTCTGAAACCAAATATTCTCATAGCCATAGTTCTACGTGTATAAATTAACACCTACAACTGTAATTACCTATTTTAAAAATTTTCATCATCGCCTTCATCAGAATCAAATAAGGGAATATCTTTATATACATTTTTAACAACAAGATATATAATATAAAAATATAATTTAAGTTTCTTTGTAAATAAAGGAATGTAAGTACAAACGTTAAACGTAAAATTATGATACCAGCGAAATATCAACAACTGATCAATAAAAAATAAAGATATACTACCACAAATGCTGCTCTCTTTCTCTCTCTCTCTATATATATATATATATAGATATAGAGATAATTTTAAATTTATACTTGGTGTATTGCTGTATTTGGTATATTAGCTGATTGTAGAACCGGCACTTTCTTAGTTTGGCCATTTAGAGCTAGGCGACTAGCAGGATTTCATCCCGCCGAGTCATCTCTCACGAACGCACGCACAGCTTATACAAATCTGTTAATGTTAATATCCAGCTAATATCTGGTTAATACTGTTCTTAGCTAATCGGGTTTTTTATACATTTTTTTCGTTTTTTAAATGAGAATCGTTTATAGTTAGTTTTTCTATTGTGTGTGTTTTTGCACAGAATCTGCCGAAGCTTTCATTTTCTTTTTTCTCAATCTCCTTTTGACGAAAATATTCAAATGTCTTCTTTTCTTCAGTACATTGCTGTATTTAACGCCACGTTTTCACTTTTAAATTTAACAGTAAAAAACGTCAAATGTTTCCAAAACTCGCAACCGATGCGTGATATCCACACAAATAAACAATTCAACAGCAATCAAATGAGGGTAATGAGAATACATTTAAGAGAGATTTATGTAAAGCTTTCATTGCGGGCATGTTCCCCTTTTCAAAATATAAAATGTTACTCTCTGCTGACGTAGCTACGTCAGTGAATCTGTTAATAATTGACTGCAAAAAATTGAATTGAATTGCTGCTTGTAAATGAAAGAAACGATACTTGAAAACACGTGACATTTATTTTACAATCTAGTCTCGTAGTACGTGAGTACATGGCAGAATTATATCTGTCCCTTTTTCTATTGTTAGAACCACTAGAATACGTATTCTAGACAGTAATACCAACTATAGTGGTTCTGAGTAGAGGAGGAATCATTTCTTACATTTCATTTGATTGCATGCAAAACATGTAAATAAGTGTAAACGCAAAAATTATGTGCGAAATTACTAATAAAGGCCTTGGCATTGTTTTCGATAACATGAATGTAAATCAAATAAATGAATCGCCTTTTATATCAGATTCAACACCATGTACTAAACTAAGAAGCTTCTAAAAGGAAAATATTCAAATATACTTCAAATCACCTGTCACGTCCATGCCGTCGAATATATCCAGGACGATTTACATAAATTAATAAGTTCAATAAAATGTGTACTTTAATTTAATTTATTTTATCATCTAAAATAGTATATTTATATAAATAAAAACTTCAAATTCTATCTTTGTCACCTTTACCCCCTTCACGGATTATTACAAAGTGATGCACGTGGTTGCAGTTTATTGTAAAAATACAAAATATACTGCAGATATAGGGCTTTCCTTAAAAGATAATTCATGTAGGTAAAAATGTCCCACAGGAACCTTCTTTAATAACACTGACCAACAAGATTTTTACCCTAAGTGAGTAACTGATGAAATTGAACAGCATATATAAAGTAAAAATGATTCGAAAAGAGGCAACATTGGCTTAGTTCCGGTTATAGAGAAAATGCCTTTATAATATGGCCGGTAATCTGGTTTATTGCAATAATGTTTGTAAACTTTCTGAAGCTTTTGGAATACGTCATGATCCCTGGTCTTGGAGATTATTCATAGACTCATCAAAAACCAGTCTGAAAGCAGTTTTGTTGCATAATGGTAACCATTATTCTTCTATTCCGATAGGTCATGTTGTTTCTGTGAAAGAAACTTACGAAAATCTGAACATTTTATTAGAAAAGATAAAGTAGAAAGACCAGTCCTGAAATATTTTTGCAGATTTTAAAGTAATTGCAATTATTTTGGATATGCAATCTGGTTACACCAAATACTGTTGCCGTTTATGTCTTTGCGACAGTCGTGACAAGGAAAAACATTACCATAAGCAAGAGGGGCAACTACGACAACAGTTTACACCAGGAAAAACAATGTACAACATCAGCCTCTAGTAGAAAAAGAAAAGATCATAATACCACCTCTCCACGTGAAACTTGGGCTCATGAGAAACTTTGTAAAGGCACTGGATCTCGAAGGTGAAGGTTTTAAATACCTTCGTGAAAAGTTTCCAAAATTAACACAATTAACTTATTATTTTATGACAAAATCAAAAGTTGAAATTTGTTGGTCAGTGTAATTAATCTAAATTTCTGTTGGTAACTGTTTTCATTGTTTTCCAACTTCCGTTACACTCATTGAAACACAAAATATTACTTTAGACCAAGAAATGCTAACAGGAAACGAAGTACTTAACAATTTAAACAAAGTTAAAACTCTCAACAATTAATTAAAGATAATCATCAATATTTATGCGGAAGGCTAAATATAGCATTACGTCAATCGTATGTTATTGAATCCTAGAAATTCAATAGATTTTCTCGATTGTATAGTATTCATTATCCTTCCTCAACAAAATGAAGAGGTGAAGAAATGATTGAGAGGTTTCATTATTTGATATTTGCGTAGTTTGCATAGAACTCAACAACTGTTTCTTACCACGCTCAAAATTCGTACGTCCAGATTAAATATTCTTAGATATTGAACTATTTGGCAATCCTTTTGAGACTGAATTAGCATCTAGTCTATATAAACAAAAACTATGGTTCTAGGGAATAAATGTCAAACATTTTGAATATAGAAATATATAAGAAATACTTAGAACATTAAATTTTAAGCTTCATCTATAACATTCTGTTCTTACACAAGATTAACCAGAAAATAATCTAGATCTAATTTCGGAGTTTGCATAAAATTCTGACGTGAATCTCTACCACCTTTCCTGAAATCGGCTTTAGGCACCGTTCAGAGAAGACATCTTTCTGTCTAACCCAAGATTGCAACACCAAAACACTGGTACGGAATCTTTCACGGCTTGTATATCCGAATTTGTGTGACGTATCTTTCCTTCTTCATGGAGATGTTCATAATATACGCACTGAAACCCAATATAACATAACATCGTCCGCAAGCTAAATTCTTATACTGATATTATTAATACATATACGAACAAGAAGATATCTCTATATAATCCTGATTTTCGCAGCAATTACTTTACATTGTCACATATGCTTACGCATTTTTATGTTAATACAAAATAGAACATTACGCCTAACACAAGTTAACAACCTGAAAAAAGTCTTTGTTATCTAACGTGCGACTTTTTCTGTGTGCGATGCTGTCTCCGAGAAAGTTTAACCTAAATCGCAAACGTCAATGTTTGATGTATGCGGCGGAACCTCCTGACGTATTGTTCTCGGTACAATGAAAGCGGGGCAAATTTACGACCGGTTCTTTCCCCCCGGAAAAACACGTCGAATACTTTGAAGGTACAAATCATTCGTATTAGACTTTTGTTCTACATCAGCGGTGATACTGTACAACTCGGTGATTGGAAAAAAGCTTTAGTGCGACGCAACTGTTAAACTTTTATTTCGTGAAAGCGACCAACGAGGTTTCAAAATTTAGAACCGTGGGTTATTGGCGGTTGGCGCCACAAATGGAGGCGAGTATAATATTGTCGACAATATTGAAAATAGGAATAGGAAAGGAAAATGAGGCAACTCATTTCTCGCTTTTTTTGCTCTCATTCTCCTAGCTTTGTCCTATTCAATGGGCAATTAAGATATAAAAGTACGCAGTTCAAATATCCATTTAATGTCGATAAAACTGCTTGGCAAATTAAACATAAAATGAAATTTGTCCTGTTTTTTCTTGGATCATAAACTTTGCCGGCAGAGAGTAGGCTACGTTAATGTTGATTACGCTAGAGAGAACTTTATGGAAAAATCGTTACAGCATCGTTCATATTCGCGTATTCAAAACTGCCTCGTAAACCGATATATCATTCTTTCTCTATCTTTGTCTAAGATCTCCGCGACTTCATTTGTTTTCCTTTTCTCGTATTCTGTTATTTGATTGGGCTTTCTTGGGTCTATCAAACTTGGCAAAATAATTCAACGAGGATATATTATACAACTGCGAAATTTGATGAAAATCAAGATGCAGATTTACAAATAATATAAAACGTATAAACACCGTTACTTTTACACTCTCTTATTGGACATCTTCAGGGTAGAGGTAACCGATATGAGTCGATACATCAGCATCATTCGGTTTAATTCTACATACATCGTTCCAATTCGATATATCGTTAAGGATATAATGTATTCGATATATCGGCGTATTTGCAAGCGACGTACAGAGAAAGTTCCCTGATTGAGAGGTTTATTAACCGTGTCGTAATTCTACTTGCTCTTTATTTAAACATAATTAACAATTTTTTGCAATTCTTTTTGCATTAATGGGATAAGTAACCTATCTATATTGTTCATTTACTCCAGTTTCCAATACTTCATCAGTAGAAATTACCTAGCTGTATTAAATTTTTCAGATGCTTTTTCTTTAGGTAGCTGCTGACTAGGGAATAGTAAATTGTAACGGTCTGAGATATAAAATGATATGGAATTTCAATTTCTGAAACTACTCCAAAGCAACGCAAACACTAAATCAACAACGAAATGGACTAAAGGGGAAGGAATAAATAAGAATTTACTTTTACAAAAAGTGTCAAAAGAACATTCGGACATTTGAGTAAAAACAAGTGTTCAACATTGTTTAAAGTAAGTGTAATGTTGTTAACATTGTGTAAGTGTAATAAAGAATGTTGCGTTTTAGTTGTTTTGTTATATTTACAAATTATTTACAATATTTTACTTAATTCGTAAGATAAAAATATTTTATTTTTGTGTAACATCAATGTCCATACGTACGTATAATATGGATATAGAGTCCTATTAGAGATGTATTTTTTGAAAGTAAATTCCCTACTTCAAGTTACAGTACACAGACTAAGGACTATTCAGTCCGGAAGGACCTATAGGTTAATGGAGCGGTAGAATTATGGATCAATAAACCGTGACGATTGATAGGAGGTTTAATTAATTGGGATTTTTACATATGCTAGGATTAGCCATCTTCGCGATTTATTATTGGGATGTTTGAAAATTTTTAGATCCGTGGATTTTTCTACTAGTAGTAATCGTAGTGAGTGTTGCTAGATGCAAGATGCGCGCGGAGTCAAATGGAATTTACTAACCAGTCTCCAGTCTATGCCAGTGCGGACACGGCTTCATCTAGCAACCGCGTACAATGCTCGTGCTCAGTAACAAGAGTGCTGACCGAGCGCTTTGTTTCATTGATGTACACATTACCGCCAAACATGGAATCTGGTATACACTAGGAGCTTCCCGAAGATTGCGGTCTTTTATGAAAAAGTAGTTTGAGAGTTGGAAAGAATTTTGTTAATGCTAATAACCAATGCGAAACTTGCGCCATCAAAAATCTGGCTAGCAGACGAGGAAGTGGCACGATGTTTGATAACCAAAACTTTAGGCGTAACATAATTATCTCTGCGTTAAGTAAAAATGATAAAGAACAAATAACTCTTACTAATATTTTGTTAGTCGGCAAGGCTATGAAACGTTGCAAGAATTTCACTAATTTTTATTCCCGTTCATTATCAATGTTCGCAATTAAGTTAGATAACGCGCAAATACTAACAACTTGCAATAAATAAACAAGTCGTGCATATGGTTATTTACCAAAGATACTACTTAAATTCACAATGTGTGTTATTAAAATTTGCGTAGAATTGTAGTATCTGAATGAAATTTAAGAGTAAGTCCATCCACAAAGTGTTAGGTAAAAACTCAGGTCGTTTATGTAGAAATCGATTATTTAAATGTCCAACAATTATATAGCCGGCTGCGTACAATATGCCAAGCCATCGTCTTCGTAGGGCTTCACTCGCAGTGAAAAATATATCATTAAGTAGAACGTCGCTGCGCTGAAATAACTGCCGCTTTTTGTGGAGAATTACACGTAATTTGCATGATAGTTGCAATAACTCGTTACTAATTGCTTTTTTCCAAATCGTTTCTGTTTTTTACATAGTGGGAGACCTTAATCGCAATGCGCGACAAGAATTAACCAACAAACCTCTGTTAGTAAGTCTGGTAAGCACAGATAAACAAAACCTAATATAGCTTGTTATTTCAAGGCCCGCTAATGGTTGCTTCTCGAACTAACCTCTTTTGCGGACGAACACGGACAAAAGTTCATCAATCCAGTCGCGTAGCAAGGGTGTTGCTTTGTTGTCATATAATATGTTGCTTCGTCTTTCACAATTGCAATTTGAGATTAGACGGTTGTAATCCGTACACGACATCATGATATTCACTACCTCCTTGGTATTGTTATTGAATGTAGTAGCCTAATCGCTTATGACACACGAACGCCTTCTAAGACGGATGATGTACGACTTTCACGAATGAAAAGAACGTAAGATATTGGTTGCCGGCGATTCATCATTTTCTATGAAGCGTAATATCTGCTCTCGCATAAAAGGGGATCTACAAAAAGTGCCAGAATTGCTAATACTTGATAGGCAAATATCTTAAGTGTATACTGTGTAATATTTCGCAGAATCTAACAATTTAGATGGAATAATATGGAAATAGACATTAAATTACGTAGAGTTTTGTAGCGCGTATGCTTCATTTTCTCCTTGAAGCTCTCCTTGAAGCTCAATTCTCCTCATTGAATAATGCTATGATTTTAATTGCTTAAATAAATCTCGAAGAAATAACAGTTTGTCATTAAGCTTCCACTAGAAAGACGCTACGTTGTAAAAGTGCTCTCTTAATTAAATTGTTAATTGATAAAGATTAATGATGCAAATGTTTGCTACAAATTTACAATTTGTATTAAAGTTAAGTAAGTTAAATTTGATATTAATCGATTGTCCTATACTCTGGACAGGAGCAAGATGAGTATTCATAAGCGTATGTACACAAGTTTACAAAAGTACTAATGAACAAAGGGAATTGTATAAATACTAAAGTGTATTAAAAGAATACACCGTATATGTCCAAATATTCGTATTTGTGATCATTGATAGAGACAACTTCTTGGAAGAATGGGAAACGCAGAACCCTATTTCGCCGTGAGAACAGAAACACATATATTAAATAGTGTAAGTCTGCGTAAATAATACATTTGCGAATTAATATAATAAATGCCCTTCTCTGGCTATATTGCAATACGGTTTCAGGTGCAGATGGTGTCTAGTAAACATACACCATCCGCACAAAGTTAAAAACTTCTAAGCTAGAAAATCAGTAACTCTTTAAATTATCTTTCAAATTTATATTATTAAATAATTTTCGATAACCTTGAGTACCAACATTGAGAAACAATGTATATGTTTTGTTATTCCAGCAAACTAAATCTTGTGAAATATATTTTAAGACTCCTTTGCTTGTACGCACCGCATACGATGTCATACAAAATTGGGATATATAAACCCCACAAATTTTCACTTCAATTCTGCGTGGTAAGTCAGCCCCAAAACTGGTTACAAGCTGAATAAGTCAAGAGAAAGATTACGCGTCACTCGGTATATGTATATTTTAAAACTTTCTAGTCGTTTATAGAAATTATAACAACGTTTATTTACTTTCAAGAATACCGATTTAGTTTTGAAGACGTCATTTGGTTAGTAATTCTTCATTTCATTATCAGCACATAAGAGCCTTTAAATTTAATCGTTTCTTTATTAATACACAAAAGTTTATCAATACGTAATCAGCATAAGTACAATCTCTAGCTTGCATTGCTATCACTTTTTTCCTTTCCATGTCAATTCGCAATGTTACTGGTGGAAAATACTTAGGATTTATTACAAATTCCATTTTTAACTCAATCATATAAAGATTAAATTGCATCGATAGTTTTAAGGCTATTAAATTAACACATAGGAGTACCTCAAGCTATATAAATATCTTGAGAATCGTCGGGTGTTGGCAGAGTAAAATAAGAGTAAAATATGAATGACACTTTCGAGGTGCTAGCAACAACGAAAATTTTTTAACATCGTAGATATACCATCGGCCCTTAGACAACTTACTCAGGTAATACAAATTCAATTTATGCTATCGATACAAACTCATACAATAAGTTAATTACGTTGATTAAGACCAAACTACACTTCCAAGGTAGCAGAACGTAAGATAGAAGAACGTAACATGACAGCGAGCGGCGCATTGCTATGGTCCGAAGCCGCGATAAATATTCACGAAGGCTGACGTCGAGAGGATTGATTAATGGCGATGGGTAGTTATAAGACGCATATGTGAGTTGTAGCGTCGAGCGTGTCAATTTAAACGACATAATCGTTGGTTTACATTAGCAGGATATTAGGCGTCGTAAGCGTGATGTGCCACTGAAATAATAAAATAACATGAAAAAAATGACCTATATTCTTATAATATGCGACAGGATGCAGACACAATAATTTTTCCAAAATTCTAATGGCAGAGCCTTGTTGACAAGCAGAAATATTAATATTATCATAAGTGTTTCAGCAAACATTTATGCTCTTATTAATCTTCCTCTTAACAATATGATTAAAAAAGCTAGGTAAGCTATATTTTTACACGGTACATACAATGATGGGTATTTTTTTTATATGGAAATTCTGCTACAATACACGCTTTCCTAAATATTCTAAAAACCACCGATTTTAGATGCATAATGAGTATGACACTTCCTTTTGTGAAAACAATTTAATAAGAACGAGAAAAATAAGTTGTCTTTAAATAAATTCAAGAAGTTAATAATTTCTTTTAAAGTAAATTTGACAGCTATTTTCAGTATAACCGGGAGTATCAGGTTACTTAGTTCAATGGTGGGGATAAAACATTGACAGGAATAATATGGGCAGATAAATCTATCCTCTAGCAAATTATTATGGAACTTAAAGGATATATTTGAGTAAAATTTGGTTTATCAAATATTTGTTTTTCAACGGCTCAAATGTTGAATCTGGCGTTTGCAGTAATTGTTGATAGATTCTTTATTTAATCCACCCTGATTTGAAGTCTTTCAGCCACCATAATATTCAACTGGACTTAATTCAGACTCGTACCAAATAGTATTTGCACGTACTGAAATACAGCAATAGCACTGCCAGTATAATGAGGTTGCCATATCTGACCAAAATACATACTTCCCGTCAGAGTGGTTTATATCTACTTTCTCTAATCTCTTTCTGAAGTGACCTTTGTAAGAAATTGCAACCAACACCAACAACTTCCGTTGAAATTTTCTATCTTCTGTAAATTATCTTACAATCCACTTCTTTGTATTTTTTGCATTAATAACGCAATATTACATATATCGAGGGTAAGAAATGATTTGTCGTATATGTGAAAGAAAATCAACATTGTATTTTGATGTTTAACATATACTATATATTTAAGCATCCCACGTGTGTAACCACTGCGTTCTTTCAAATGGTTTAAGATTATGAAAAATGAACTTTGAGGCGATTTTAACTCACTATTTAATACTTACCTTACGGGATGCGATGATTAAATTTAGCACCATTTTTTAATGGAATCCTAAAAAATATAAAATATAATCCAGGGCTTAGGAATAAACGATGGATATTTCTCGCTTTAAGTCTTCCGATAATAACTACTACATGTAAGTTTCTGGATTGGTAAGGAGTCTGATAAGAAGTTAGTGAAGACTGATTAAAGATTTTACTACCGTTTCCAAAGGGTGAGCTCTGTGAGTCTAGACACTGAGAAGAAGATTGGCACTACGGCGGGAAAGGGAACTCCAGAAGAACCTCAGCCATCGACATCCAAACATTAAAAAAATTGCCCTGAAGATTATACAAATTAATCTTTGAAAACTCAAGGAATGGTGTCTCAAATATGAACTCTTAGTTAATTAATAAAAAACAATGTTGGTCGCATTTGCCAACGTAGTGAAACTTACCGACATTAGACTGTTTGAAGAAGAGTTACAATTAGCCTAGGAGGTGAAGTATCTGGCTGTCGCCTTTAATGCGAAACTGGACTGGAACAATCACTAAAGATGAGAGATTCGTGTCTTGTCAACTGTCAGGGAAACCAATAGACAATGTGAACTCCCTCTTATTAATCGAATAAACGCGAATCTGTCTAGCCGCTGCACACACCCTCTGCATTGCTCATCTCAACTAACCACTTATCCAAAATAGCGAACAGGGCTACGCGGTCTTTCTTACAAACGCCTACAAATTTTAATACCGAATAAAAAGTAGTAGTTTCAACAAAAGTGGTAATCCAGTCAGAGCACAGGTGCTGGTATTTGCGGATTAAGCCCTAGGCAAGGTCAAGCAAGTCAAAACTAAACTGTAAAGTAGTAAAGACAGTAAAGAACTGTCCCTCAATAGGTTGGCACATGATAATGTGATATGTTTGACCTGGACAATATATGAGCCAAAGAACTAGCCAAGGAAGGTTGTAGAAATGACTCATAGAGTCAGAACTCACGTATGGAATGACAAGGATTTCAGTAGTTTTCTGTAAATCAAGTTAGACGCAACGAAAGAAAAATTAAGACCATTACCGGGTTGGTGTCGGGACACTACCGTCTGAAAAAGCATTTATTTAACATAGGTTGAGTGAGCGAACCTCGATGAAGAAAAATTAAAGGAAGAAACGGATTTTCATGTAACCTGCACTTGAGATGAAATAGGTACTTAGACCATAGCATTTCGGAAAGGATTTATTGGACCCTTTGAAAGTACTCAAGTGTCCTTTAGGCTAGGTAATGCGACCGAGCAGGTAGAATTCCATCCAAGCCTATAAACAAAAAACAAACAGTCATCGATATATCCAGCAAACAGATTGACCCAACCACAATGAGGGTACTGAACAAAATCATTAAATTTGCTCAAACTGCCAACAGGATACCGACGATGGATACAGTAATAACGATAGAAGTAGCCTCACGCAAAATCCAACCAAATGAGTTGGCAGAAGAATACAGATGAAAAGCTAGATCGGCAATAGAAAGTGTGAAATGAAAAAATATTATCCATTCTAACGAAGGCAGAATTCAACAGCCTGAAACAATTCAAGGCGGACAGATCGTTGAAGATCCTATCCTAACTAATTTTCATTTTTTCATGAAATATAAAATCACTCTGCATACAACCTCCACAACTACATAAATATTTAATAAATAGGTATACAAAAAAGACGGAAGAATATATATCAATAGAGTCATAGCTCCATTATTTTCAATAACGCTAGCTAGGCGTCTTGGCATTGAATTTATAACATTTTGAACATAATTAATATCAGTTTGGTCCCATGATTCTTGTATGGAATGTAATAATTCCTCTCTATTTCTAGGCCTGAAATTTCTTTTGTAAATAGATTTAGTTAATGGTCCCCATAAATTTTCGATGGGGTTTAAGTCTGGGCTATTTGAAGGCCATCTCAAAATATTTATATTATTTGCTTCAAGCCATTCGCGAGCTACACCTGAGATGTGAATGGAGGAATTGTCATGCCGGAAAACAAATTCTTCTGGTTCTAGATAGAGTATCCGTACACAGGGAAGCATTATGCTTTCTAAAGTGCTTGTATAAACAGGACCAGTTAGTCGATTTTCAATATCATAAGATACACTAGGACCACGGTAACTAATCCAGGCCCATATATGAACTGAAGAACGTCCACTTCTTGTTACTGGATGAATATATCTTTCATTATATCTCGTTTTTACTGGTCTATATATACGAATAGGACCATCGTAATAACTTTGAAAACTTTCTCATCAGAAAATATAACATTTCTCTACATCTGGGGATCCATGTTTACATAATCGAGACTAAACTGCATCCTGAGATTTTTATTATCCTCGTTCAAATAGCTTTTCCTAGATGCGGTACAATTTTATAATTCACTATTTTTAATTCGTCGAAAAGCTGTTCTTATAGATGCCGAAAAATTCACTTTTTCAACAGCATCTAATGGTGTCCTGAATGGTTTGTTTCTTAAATAATTAGATAACGTTTCATTTTCCTGCTTAGTGGTAACTGGTCGCCTTTCCCGAACCTCGTTTTCTACTTAAATTTTGTTCCTGCCTTCACATCATTTTAATTCTAAAAATCGTATTTTTATTCACTGCTGGCACTTTGACACTTTTCGTATGAAGTAACCATCTTCCAAACATTCTAAAACGCGATATCCTGTCTGCATATCAATATGTCGTGGCATTTGTGTAAAAGTCGTATTACTTTTGCACTGTACTACTACTGTTGTATTGACACTGACAATGACAAATTAAATCAATCCGTATCAAACAGCTTAAAAAAATATAAAATTATCGCTCGTCTCGTTTTTTATGGCAAGCGAGTGTAGATAACTAACACCTTGAAGAGAAACGGATATCCCAAACTAGAGTAGCAGTACAAGACCAACGCCGACCCATTCTAACGTGGATCCAACAAAAACAGACACAGTACCAACCCAAGCAGACACTGTGTGCATCACTGCCATCCGATATGTCAGAGGGCTGTCAGGAACACTCAGACGGATAGGCAACAAATACAAAGTCAAGACTGCTATAAAAATAACGAACACCTCCCGGTCGATATTAACAAAAACCAAACCGAACAATGTGAATCAAAGAACGAAGAACTGTGTATACCAAATTCCACGTGAATGTGGTATGTTCTTACATAAGAGAAACCCCTAGAAGTGAGGATTAAAGAACACAAGAAACAGGTTCGCCTAGAGGAAACGAATAGATCAAGTTTGGCTCAACATGCTAGAGAAGAAGATCATAGAATTGACTGAGATAGCGCATCAATTGTGAATAAAGACCATCAAACCAGAAGGATGCTTAAGGAAACAGCTTGCATGACTATAACGCCAAATGCCATTAGCACTCCCAGCATAGAAATCAAAGGAATCTGTTTTAATTATTGTTTAAGGTGTTTAAGAAGCGTTTTAATGAAGTTTGAAAACGTTTTAAACAAAAATACATATTTGTGAAGGTATGTCTACAGATGCGTAAAGATCTCCCGAAGATTATTTTAATAATACAAATGTAACATAATGGAACGCTCGTTTCCTGATTATAGACATATTTTTTCCTCACAGCACATGTTTTCCAGAAATTGTGGGAAGATACCTGAACCGAATTTCTCCAGTATATCAATTCACGGAGAACACTCTGTGTCGTGATTGATGATGCGATCGTGATCGATATATTATCGATTTTATTATACATACAACGGTGCCATAATGTGTATTACTCTTATTTCCCGTATGTTTACGTATATTGCTTTAATAGCAGAAAACCGGATGCATATGTCATTTTTCCAGATAGAGTAAATACCCAGTTTAATGTGCAAAACTAAAGATTCGCGCATATATATTACGGATCACACACCCGCGTCTACTCCCATACCGACGCCTGTGAGGAGCACGGAAAGTGGCAAACTTTAGTTCTCAGACACAATTGAGTATAATACGTCTGCTGACTAACCACGAAATGACGTAAAAACGTTCTCTCGCCAAAATGATAATCGCTAAGTACATAAATATTTCTTCATGGACCGTTTGATTCGTGTAATACTGTATATATTTTTACATGGGTATTACTGTAGTTGTTTAAAGCGTATGACTATGTCTTGAGCCTATGACTATGTTTTGACGTTAAATGTCGCAACCTGTATTCGGAGCTCCAGAAAGCTGCTCCAGTTAATCTACTTTATATACACATAAAACGAAAAGGTCAATAATCACCTAATCACAAAATTCTGCAAATTTTTAGACCAAAATGTATATGCGCATAGAAAGAGTATAGTAATTTCTAAATATGTGTAAATATATATCTGCAGTAACTTGTTTCAGATATTTCACTTAATATTAACAAGACAACACATGCAATAATATAGCATAATTTATAGTCAAATACTGAATTCTGAATCAACTTACATAAAGTTTAGAATGATTGTAGGTGTAAGCAATTACAGATATTGAAAATATAAAGTAATGTAATACTGGGGCAAATCGAAATCACCACACCACAACAAAGCGTAATCATTGGCACATATACAGGGCGATTCTTTAATATTGCGAAAAATTTCAGGGACAGGTTCTTTACGTAAAAATAAGAAAAATTGTCGCTTCGTTTCCGAGATACAGAGCGTTCATTTTTTTGTTACTTACTTTCAATAATTGTTATTTCAAAAGTCCTTTAAGTATACGATTCGGGTATGTGTCTTAATAGATGTCTCATCAAATTATCTTGTCGTGTTCAAACAAAATAACCTGGGAACTTGGAATGCTTACCAACTGTCAATAATTGGTTTTTGCCAATAGTTGATTACTGTTTGTCACATTGTGAGTGTAGGAGTGAGCAAAAATAACTATTGGTTTGTTGTTTGTTGTTATTGTTTGTTATAAAACTGATATTTCTCTTAAAAGAATGAATTACACAAATAATGAATTGTGCGATATGCATTTTGTTTATGGTCTTGCCGAAAGTAATTCGTTGAGGGTTAGGCTCACTGGAGAAGCTTATCGCAATTTTCTTGAAAAAGAGTTGCGGATACTATTGGAAGACGTCCCGTATCAATTAAGACTCCAAATGTTTTATGCACGATGGCACTCTAGCTCATTTTAGTTTAATTGCGCGACAATATTTGGATGCAGTGTACCCAAATCGTTGGGTAGATCGACACAACCCTGACTTCCGCGGTCTCCTGACCTAAATCCATTGGATTTTTTCTCTGGGTCTACTTCCAAAATCTGGTTTATTCGTGTCGCAATACAATTGGAGGTAGTCATTTTCAACAACTTTTATAACTTTACTTCTTCACTGGTGTCCATTAATTCCACCAACTTAATTTTTTCATTCCAATAATTCTTGCCTCACTGTGCATTAACACTTAAAATAAGTAAATGCAGAAGTTATTAAAATTATTATTTTGTAACATTTTGTATTATGTTATTTTTAATTTTGTATTTTGTATTATGTTATTAATGATACAACAAATGGCTTCTGTTATTAAATATAAAGTAATCAATTTTCAAATAAATCGGTTAAAGGACTTTTGAAATAGCAATTATTAAAAAAAATGAACGCCCTGTACCTCGGAAACAAAGCGTCTCTGGACACGTGCTAATGGAAACTCCTTTTCTTATTTTTATCTAAAGAACCTGTCCATAAAATTTTTCGCAGTATTAAGGAATCAGCCTGTATATCACACGTAAACGCTTTCGGAATGCTCGGATATTTATGGATTTAATTTCATTGTCAACATGGCTATACCCATTGTAGATATTAAAAGATAATGATCGTTTAAACAGAGATAATTTAAATGTAGGAGGTGATGGAAGATTTCCGATCCTTCACTGTGACAAAACAAAGGCTTCATAGAATTTGGTTTTAATTTTGCAATCTAAGAAGAATCGATATGAGTAAAGTTTCGTCAAATTTAAATTTGCATTGTTAATATACTTATTCATTTATTCGCAGTATCTAAAGCTGTTATCAACGATCAACCCGAAATTCCTTGAAGACTTCACAATAGGTATTGGAATGTTATTAACGACAAAGTTAATGAAGCTCTCGAAATTCTCGGCTTACTGAAAAAAATTACTTGCGATTTTGTAGGCTTCAAATGTAAATTATAACCTAACAGTAGTGTAGAGCAGTGTAGAGTACATCCAGTGTAGAGAATATCCAACTCAGTGTTCATATTGGATACTGCCGTGCGCCAATTACAAGATTTAAATGTTAAGTACGACGATAAACAACGCCTACAATACATTTAAATTTGTTTAAGTTATATTTAACCAAAGTTGTTCTATTAAATTCATAGTATGCATTCTGATAGCTGCATTAAATTCCACATAAAAACAAATCCCACCGACGGGCGCCTCCCTGTATATATCAATTTTATTAAATTATATTATTATATTATTTTATATTATATTATATTAGATTTCATCAAGGCTTTTATTTCATTAGGATTTGGAAATAGCGATCTTGCATTGATGTGGGCCAACTCAATACACACTGATGGCTCATACTAGGATTACAAACCCAACATTTTTCAGTAAAATAAAAAGAGACAAAAAAAATCGGTTACAAGCTACAGTATGTAACGTAACAAAAGGGTATTTGCCCTGAAGAACGACAAAAAAAAAAGAAACAAAAAGAAAAAAATAGCGGATGTTCGTCTTTACATAAAATTTAAACGTCCTTCTACTTGGTATCTTCACAATGTCGCTCGATAACTCGATTTTGTACTTTACACCATTCATCTTGCAGAACATGATACAATGGCTAGTCCAAACGGACTTCGGAGACATAAGTTTGTTTAGTTCCTTTAATAACAATCCTTTCTTCTTGGTCAAATCCTCCTTAATAGCCACGATAGAGCCTATTAGATTGCTTTTGCTACTAAAAATCTGTTTCTTAATTACACGGGAATTAAAGTGTACGATTATCGGCCTTATTCCATTTTCTCTGCCTCTCAGTCGGTGTGAGACATCATTGTCTTTGGGATGACACAATTTTTGACACAATGATAGCTGTGTCTCCTCCATTTTCTTCTTGTACTCTATAAAATCGTAAATTGTTCAAACGAGGGTATTGTTCGAAGTGTTCTATTCTGTTGTTAGCCTCGACAAGATCGTTGTGATAGATCCTTGACAATTTTCTCCAACAACGAAGACAAATACTCACTAATTTTCGAACAAATTTTTGATATAAATTCATCAGAATGGATTAATTTTCCAATTATCTTCTGTACAATGAGATTTTCATCAAGTAGATTATTTGAAGGCATGCTACGTAGCTTGTAATCTGACATATCTCGAAATAAATACTATGTGGCACTATGCGGAACCAGCACAAATACACGTCCAGTCAAACCAAGAGCACATAACAGAATCCACAAAAAGTCCATATCAAAGTATATCAAACATGTCAAACTGTTTTATGGAGCAAATCCTCATATTCTGACATGTACTTACAATTAAAGATACACTTCTATCTATTTCGTAAACGTACTAGTTATACCATCTTCATTTAGACCTTACCCAAATTTATACAATATTCGTAATTAGGCTTCCGGAATCAGATTTTGAACCGCCTGGAACCCGCCCTGTAATCATGTACCAAAATTAACAATGATTAAACTTTGCATATCACGACTGGACTAGGCGTCGCATGGATCGCTCTCTAATTTAAACTTCGAATAAGAGTAGAGGCTAATACGAAAGTATGCAAATTAGTGAGGGAAAGACAGAAAAAGGTGTTTTGGCCGCGTACAAAATCCTCAGTTAGCTTTTCAACGAGAGATTTCATCCCAGCGATCACATGCCTTGCGCGCCTCATTCAGCAGATAGCAGTAATTTAGATGGAGAGAATTGGAATTTAATTTCATGTTGTTTTACGCAAATAACATGCTAAATGCCTAAAGTCGTCCATTAATTCATCTATAGGTTTATATGGTAAACGGAATTTGGTTTGATGTGTATATATGAATGGGAAATTACTGTGATTTATGTATTGGTAACCGAATTATTATTATTATACGTATAGAGATAGAAATATTCATAGAGTAGGTTACTTGTGTTTGTGTTCTTGTTCCAATGAATAAAATCCATTCGACCACTTAAGTACAACAACAGTATTTTTCAATTATGCGGCATGTCATTATTTCTTTTTTCGTTTTGATTTTAATTTTGTGCTGGCACGTTTATATGTACATCTTTTTTTCTTTTGCATTAAAAACACACCTTAGCTTCAGAATTCTTAAATAGAATATTTAACGAAATAAACTTTAAATGGTGGACATCGTCAATCAGAATGGTACAGTGTATATATTTTGCTAGCTAAAATACAGCATTTCTTGCACTTTTTTCAAATATTTAAATTATACATATTAAATAAGTCTGTACACTGAGCTTGAAATTTTAAATCAACAGCCTAAAATGGTCATCGTGTTTATGCTTTGCTAGCTGTTGTTACGGCGATCAAACTGTGTTAACACCAGAAATCATTTGGATGAAATTTCAAAGTACGAAACCTGCTTTTGGTTGAAAGTAGCTACTTGGGCACAAGTTCCGCATCAATAGCAACGGCAGTACCTTATGCTTAACTGTTTCATAATAATCAAGCAATACTAACACTTGGATGCGATATCCAAATGCAGGATTTGTCCCCAACTGTAGATACCTGATTTTACTTTCAAAATTATACAAATTAAAAGGTTAAGGACATAAAATTTCCTATTACTATCCATAATATTTCCTATACAATATGAAATTTAATCTCATAAAAATTTACTCTAAAATGTTTTTGCAGGAGTTTTTAGAAAGAAATTATGAATATATCGAAACCTTTTAAACCAATGTAATCTTTCTTCTTTCAGGGACAAATCTAAGACGTAACAATATGCACGGTATTTCAATTAAAATAACCAAGGAAGTTTCTGGGTTGCTTCTCATCGATTAGCCTATATGGACACCTATATATAAAGAATGGTAGAGTAAAATCGCTTTCGGAATACATCCGGGCATAGACGAACATTTGGCCGTTGCCTGTATTTTTAAAAGTGTGTTTCTATTAGTGTGTTTCATTCGAAAGTCAGTTTTTTTCCTAAACTATTTGGAATATAGTATTATTATCTCGATAAATATTACAGAAGACGAACAAAGGATTTTCCTAAAATTACAATTGGTGCATCGGATTAGATTGTATTCGTCTGCTTCGGCAAAGTAAAAATAAAAACGTATAAATCTCTGCAGTACTTCCAAAAGAAAAAGCTTTAGAAGTTGAACAATTAGTATCTGTCGGTTTTATAGCTTCAAATGGATGGTTGGATAGGTTTTGCAAAAGATAGCTAATAAATTTTAAATCCGTTTGTATGGAAGCAGGTCGGGCAAATTTTCGAAAATGGGTGATTAATAAACTAATTCCAAAATTTTCAGACAATTCTGTAATAATTTTAAGTAATGCTAGATACCACAATATTGTATCTATAAGGTACCTCAATTCAAACAGCAGGATGTCAGGTGTGATAAAGTGGATTAACAAGAGAGGCATACATTACGAGTCTGATTTCATTAAAGCGGAACTATATAAATTAATTAGCATTAAGAAACCTAACCATATAAAACTATAGTATAAACACTGTATTAGCGAAACAGACACACCTTTTAAAGTTACCACTCTATCCAAGTTGCAATTAAGATAGGTAATGTTGAGGAACTAGCAAAACAAGAATTCTCAAAAATTTCGGCAGAAGAGTAATGTGTGTAAACATGTATAGTATATGGTATGTACAGAATGAATATATTAGAAAATGACATACTATGGAGGAATATTTTGAAGAATTATTACAAATTTCGATAGTAATTCAGAAATGGTTATATTTGATTTTTCTTCGGATGAAGATTAATTCTATAGAAACAAAATCATTTTCATTGTGCGTTGGGTTGAAGTAAATTATTCACAACTCTATTCTTATTATGAACTCATTTTCTAGAGTTAGATAAATAATTTCATGATGTAAATAACTTACATGTTTCGTATCGATAGTATCGTTAGGATAGTTCGGCATTTAAAATTCTTGTTTCCTTTTTGAAGAGCCGATTTGCGAAATTGAACCGGAATATATAGTGCGTTTATGAAATTGAATTTCATTGTAAATGAATATTATGTAATATTCTGTTGCATGCTATACATATGTGAAACAATATAATGCCTTACCGGGTACAAAATTTAAATTTTAGATGTCCGCATTAATGCTATACGTCTAAAATGTTAGAGGTGGTCAATAATCACCTTGTTTGTTGTTTTGCGAAAGCTATTTTATTCTATAACCGACGATATTCTACAATGCCACCTCTTTAACATTTTTTGATGAAACCTCAATATGGCGCCTCAGAGACTGTAAGTTGGGAAAGGCTTTTTAGGGGGTTGGGAAATTTGCGCTGAATTTATTTTATCTCAAAATATTTGGACATAGTTGTGACTTACGACTATGCTGCAAGAAGATACCGGTTTGGTTATTTTAAATCAAACACGATTTTTTAATATGCATACAGAACTCTTAATAAAAGTTTCCATTAGTTATTATGCCCATGCTGCGGAAATTAGTTTAAAAGTACGGCCAAAATTTTCAAGAATTTAAATTAAACTTTAAATAAGGTATTATCAAAAGCGGAATCTTGTTAACGATAAAAAGAGCACTTACGTAATTAAAAAAAAAGAAGAAAACTCTACCTTTTATACGCCGATTGAAATGACGTATGTTGTTTGGGGTATGGGCAGCAGTATTGCGTATAGAATTTACGATCCATGACGGTTAATTCTCCACAATTTTCTATAGCTAATTTGTAGAAAAGAGTTCTTTGCGAATGATTTCAGTTTAGCATATCATAAGAGAAGTGGTTCAAGTGACTGGAAATTTTATGAATTTCTGAGTGGATAGTGTTCTTGTTGGTCCAATGATTCAGAATCTAGGTAGATGACGGCCTCTACAATACGTGCCGCCAATGGTTTTGTAGAGTTTCTCATGTTGTCCAATGCATTCTCAAAAGATCACGAAGCTAGTCAGCAATAACACCGACAGGAAAGTTCTCACGAAGTTGAACATTACATATACACGTTAAACAAAGCGCACTCTGGCCATCGAGTACTTTCAGTAGTATTCATAAATACCTATAAGGCGATACAAAACGTCACTTTAGAATAATCAGTCTAATAATATATATATTATTAGACTGATAATATATATTATCAGTCATGATAATATATATTATATATAATTATATAGTCACTTTAGACTGATTATTCTAAAGTGACGTATATAATAATAAGAAGAAGAAATAATGTATGTAACTCAGTTTTTTTTCTTAGACATTGATCTTTAGAAACGTGAGCTTTATAGCTTAGTGTGCCGAATTTCGACTACATGCTATGCTATATGCATATGCTTTTTTTTCTGCTTGAAAACTCTAATCAAGCGTTTGGTATGCATTTAGGTCTTGTTGTACAAATGTTCGTCTTGCGGCTATCTTTGTCGCTCTTTACAACTCTCTTTATGGTTTTGAAAATTATATTGTGATAATAGAGAGTGTCCGCGAACTTCCGGCGCAGTTAAAGCTGAGTCATCTCCCTGCTACAGTACTCAGCTTCTAAGGTAACGAAGTTCGACCTAGAGAATATTCAGCCAAGGTATGGTGCTTAACAAAAATTGAGACATTTAAAATGCTTTATAATAAATAGAGGGCCTGAACGCAAATAGGATGTTGCTGACATTTCTAAGCGATGATTATACATCGCAGTACAATTATACAGTGATATAACTTCAAAGAGGCTAGCTGTCATCAGTGTTGTAGTCACTTCTTATTAACTAAATTTACTGTGTAGGAATATCGGATATGAGGGTCCATTTGTTGGTAGGAAGCCCGATACCTAAAGAAAAGAATCCTGTTTTGAGCCAAATATCTTTGGGCCGTAGAAATAAGAGAGTTAATATGGAAGGTTAATATAAGTCCAGCTACCGACAAGCGTGGGGAAGACTTACATTAACTGACAACACATTTATATATGTTAATTCATTTTCAAGAACCATTAACATAGGAAAATTCAACGGTATGTTCCAGGGGATATGTTGGTTGAAAATTGGTTAACAATATAAATTACATATCTCTCTTATTGTTTCATCAAAATTCTCAGTAACATCTAACGTTATAGTGTCGCACGTGTTCAATTGTTCTCGTAGAACACAAAGTATCGTAAGCACTTGCGACCATCAGTAATACTACATCAAAACAGTTCGTTTCCAAAATCATATTGAATGAGTATATATTTTAAATCATTAGAAATAAATTATGATAGAATTCAATTAAATTAAACCGTTGGTAACCGATACTAAGAAAATTTGTAGATTATAAAAGACTGAATGTCGAGAGAAAAAATAAGTGATTGTGCAAAGGATAATTATAAAAGTGACTTTTTTGAATTAAAGTGGGATATAAGGTTAGTGAATATATCATTCCTCAATTTACATTATAAAAAGTATTCTCTAAAAGAAATTTCCATTTGCCAAAAGGGTGCCGAAATACATTCCTGGATTTACGACCCTAAACTTTAATAAATTTAACAAATACATTACAATGCAGATAAAATAGGGAATTGGATCTATCAACATCCTAATTAACATCGTTAGTTAAGTGGTAAGCAGAATTGCGTTTCTCCGTTTCGGAGTTGAAAATTTCTGTAAACAGCGAATAAAATATCCGTTTGGGTGTTAACCTTTTTTTCGCAGTAAAAAATCATAATTCCGGTGTGAATATCCTCAACAAAAAATCCTTAGATTTTGAATTAGAACATTTACCCTAACGGTAAGGAGTGTCGGTGTTACGTTTAGTGAGAATAATCTCCAAACGGTTACTTCTTAGTTTATCGTTTTCCTCTGTGGATTAGAACTTATCGGTTAGATGTTAAAACATGCGTGAAATGTGCTTGTATAGATATTAAAATTTGCCAATAAATTTTTGAGTTTGATGCTAAATGTTTTAGCTGTAGTGGAAAATCAAATTCAATCGCGGTGTACAATACTTGTATTCAAATGTAAAAAAAAAGAGTTGCAGAGAATAGCGATCCTTGCCGTGACGGGCATATTTAGGAAAAACACAACAACCGAAGGTATAGTAACGATAATTAGAAGTAGATAGGATGTAAACAACGAAAAACAATTGAATATTGATACTATTTAACTTATGACAAAGTTGCGATCCAACAGGTTGACCTGGATGGACCTTACTATGTATCCAAATTTAGTATCCACATATTGGAAATCAGCTTGGTTTCCTGGCGTTCTGAGGTGTTGAGGTGCTGAGGTCGAGGGAAATATGTTGGAGGAGTGTTGGAGCAGTTCGCTAATGGTCGGAGAATCAGACAAGAATAATAACCCCGTACACAGCAAAACACTTTGGGGAGCACCATCGGAGAGAGAATGCTCACAACTTGCAAGATGCATCAAGAACCATTAGGCGTTTGCTAAATCCAGGCCGGTTCATCTTACAGTGGGATATCGAGAACCGCAGCTCTTACTTTCATAAGCATCTGTTTATCTGTTAATCAAACGAAGCAGCAGGTACCCGGTACACAGGAGAGGCATAGGTATAAAGTGCTTTAGTGAGAACTTGAAGCAATGCGTGCCAGGTGGCTGTTTGCTAAAACTAAAAACTTAAGGCTCAAACATATGGAATTGTGAAATAAGGAAAGCCAAGTGGAGAACTTGGCGTAGCTTCTGTGAAGGCATTGACATCATTGACAAAGTCATCGATAAAGAACATGTAAATGAACTCGGGTACTTTCAGAAAACTGCTAGTAACTTTACAGAGAATTCTAGAGGGGCTTTAGAGATATTGTTCAATACTCATTTTTCAGCCTCCCTCAAAAAGGCATAACGTTATCCTTCGAATACTTGAGCGTTTATACAATGCGAGCTATAGCTTCAAGTCCACTGCTGTGGAAAGACGTTAATGTGGAACTTATTCCTAAAAGAGGAACTTACAGACTTATCACTCTTTCCTCATTAAAGGAATGAATAAGGTACTACACCAGTACCTAATGAACGAAGTGCTTATAACAAATCCGTTTCTTTGACAACACCTCCTTCAGTAGAATTGAAAAAGCGATCTCTGAAGGTTTTCACACGTTGTCTACAAAATGGATTAAAGTCATTAAAGCTTCAAATTTGATGAAAGAGCAACGCTGCAATCGCAAACAAGAACACTTAGAAGATCTCTTACAAAATCTGACTTCCGCGGATACGAGCGGTATATACAAATGATGTCAAAGTAATAACCTGCGCATTAACTAGAAAAAGATTTCAATCGTTCCATTCACAGAAAAGTCTGTTTAAAAGCACTCTCTATCGAAGGCAAAACGAATAGCATCAGCGATGAAGTTAAATACTTAAAAAGGGAATTTGCATTCGCCAAAGGACTAACATGGAAAGAAGCCAGGAAGAAAAGCATTAGGCAGTCATAGAAAGTTACCCTATTTTTGCAGTAAAATACAAATGTATATGAAATATATACTTTTTGAAATTTTCGATTGTTTTTATCATTAATCTTGTTAGCGTACTCTGTATGGCAAACGATAATTTAAAAAGTGGCTAGACTTATATAAATTTAATTTAGAATTAGGATGTGTGAGGTTGATTCCTGCATTTTGGATTTTTAATTAATACGAAAAAGTACTTTCGTACTGATTTAGGTCGTAAATGGTCCATTCTGTGGATCTCAATATGTTCAAAATTGGAGATTTCTTAAAATTTAGTATTAACGTTTTATACCATAAAATTTCTTGCGTATGTCCCAAACATGTATTAATACACATGATTTTTTATCTTGTTGCTACTACTGGGACTGCTAATCTGTCAAATTCTTCAGTTTATGGTTTTCCAAACAGCGATAGTTGAAGTTTCTGGTGGAACATGCTATAGAGTCAAATAAATTGCGGTCGTCGGTATTGGGCACCCGGCTAGCAACGCAAGAAATCGAAGGTCTGTCTACTTACTCCGTTTTATCACCTTGCTCCTTTAGCGAACCTAAAGTTATAAGGCATAGAAATCCTCTGGAATGAAAAGATACTTGTGGAACAATTTGAATCATGGTCACCGTTGAGAAATCGGTCCAGTCGCTAGCTAAATTAATCACCTAACTCTACAACATCCTCGACAAAAGAAAAGCGATTGCATAGCATCTGCCTTATAAGTTACGATTCAGCACGTCGAGGTGCGCTAGACAGCGCTGGAATAAGAAGTGGTGCGAGAGTAATGAACTTCTTCTCCTTCGCTATGCTCTATCGTTTTCGTCGTTTATTTGCGTCAGAGCTCCTTCTTGAGAGAAATGGTAAGGATGCTATTAGTCGACGAAGAAAATCTGGTCGGGACATCTTCTCGCATAAACGACATGCAAAAAAAAATTCTAAAAAAAGGAGGACGAAGGACATTCCATGACGTTTAATTACATACCCTCAATTTATGGCATCCCGTCGGTAATTTTTTCTTTACCAACTCAATTTCATTAATGCATCTCAATTAGTGTATCTAACAGATATGGTATTGTTCTAGACTTTGAAACACTTAATATTACTTAAAAGAATAGAACAGATGAACCAGCTGTCTTCGCCAATTTTACAGATTTTGCTAATCATTGCTTTAAAAGGTTTTCCAAATCCTGGAAGGATGTGAAGACGCATTTTTATACGCTCCTTTATATATTTTGCGTCGTTTACATAAAGGAAATTAACATTTGGTATCGTAGGTCAAGATAAACGAGGAGGTAACTGACATAATTCTATATTTATTCCAAAGAATGCTACCGATTTCGTGCGATAGATACATTTTCAGACAACACTTTTGTAAAACATGTACAATTTTTGCTTGACTATAGAGATATCATTCGAACCTGGTAGCATTCTTTAGATTAAATGTACAATTTTGTGAGTTAATACGTACCTCTTTTGCTTCGATCTACTATTATGAGTAACCTACATAGTCACCATGGAAAGTTTTAACATTTAAAAATTTTCTACTATCGGAATCACTAAAAAATAACTTAATTTGCAAGAAATATTTCATTTAATCGGATGTTAGTAATCAACGCTATTTGCTTATAAACCTGCCAAGAACACCGATATAAGCAATTTTTTAAATGAATCTGTTAATGATAGTTGACGTTTTTGGTCTAATGGATTTAGGTTTTGAAGCTACAAACCTTGTGTAACAATTCCTTAATAAAGTATTCGTTCGAATAATTCGAATAATATGCATTGCCCAATATCAAAATTTGTGGAGTTTCCTACCAGCTGTATGATTCCTGCTAACACTTATATTTGATATTACGAAGTCGTGTAATACGAAGATTTTTGATCCAATGAGCGCGTATGTTTCAACAGACTCCCCCGGCGAGAATTATAGAACTAAGCAGCTTATAACTACATAACAACTATATATTCCGCAACTTCCAGTAATAGAGCTACTTGGGACACCGCGCCTACGTCGTAACATCCCTAACTAAGTCCTGTTACGTTTGTAGTCGTAGAAAGTTGAAGTCTAATTACTAAGTAAGGTAATTATCGATTCTTGCATGCTAAAATGTAATATTATCGACTTCTTGTGTATAATTGTGTGTAAAGTGTAATTGAATACATTTCAATAAATAATTATTGAAAACATAAGAAGAATAATCGATACTTTCCGATTTTAAAGGAAATAGTAAAAGTAAACGCTCCTACAATTCAAACTCAACAGCCAACATTGTTAGTTCGATTACTATTGTAGAATGTTACGTTACCCTTCATTTCCTTATCTATTCTGGTGTATAGTAATACAGTGTGAGTTACGCAGATGTGTAATAAATAACCGACAACATAGGACAGGAAATTAAAATGTCAAGTTAGTTATATGAACTGAATTGGAGATATACAATTCGCCTAAGCGATTTTGTTATCTTGTGAAATGTACGTATGAAATAAAGCAAATTTAATACTGTATAATTTCTAAAAACTTTTCTAATTTCAAAACATATGACAAGTTGTGATATACTGTTGTAAATATGTAAATAGTTCCAGAAGCATCTAATTCTCGCGGCGAAGTTTCACTCTTAATTAATATCTGGTTTTCTAATTTTATATTATGCCCGAGTTCGTTTATCTATTGTACTACACTTGACGTTTCTATTCTACCATATGTATATGATCTGATATGCTCCTGAAACCCGGAAGTTATTGTTCTTTTCATTTGATCAATATAGGCTTTGTTAAAGGACATTTTGGACAATATTTACGTAAAGTTTTAATTTTACGGTTATTGCAACCATTTTATCATATTTTGTGTTGCTATAATTTTTGAGAAATTTTCCACATTTCTTTGTTTTTTTTATCTTTCAATAAGTATTTTAAAAACATACCCAGCTCCCTTACTTTCCCTAGTACGTTTCTTCTTACACTTCAAGAGGGATCGCTTCGAGCAATCATCCTGGATAATTACGATAACTTCTCTGATTGGTCAACTTGAGTTTTATTATCGCAAAAGCTATTTTATTCTACTACTCTAGAATTATTAATTTTTGCATTTTCCCATTTTGCTATTTCAAAGTTTTGACTTTGAAATTGGGTATGTACAATTTGTGCATTAAGGAAGGTTTTATGTAAATTTTTGTGCCTTTATTCCATTTACGGTTATTTACCCCGTTCGTCAAAATAATGATGGTGGGATTGAAAACCACATTGCGATAACGGACAGCGTCCGATGAGGATTTCGTAGATTTCTGGCGTAATTGACGTCGAATCAATGTCCCGCTAGAATATCCAGATTTGGAATTATCGAAGTCGGGTATATCCACCGGATCAGATACTTCCTTTCTAGTATATTTTAAATAATTGTTATTAACAGTTTAATAAGTTTTTATTTACGTATCTCTCCACCTTCTGTACCTCAGTGATATGAACTACTTAAGGTGAGCATTCATATAACTCTGTTGACCTATACAACTTCCCTGGATCATAGCCTCGGTTCGCCCAGGGAAGAGTATTCGTTAGTTCTGGCGTTAGGCCACCTAGGTTACAAGGTGCCATTCGTTAGAATTTGCTATGCTTCCTTTTGCTTCCTTTTACATTTCCACTTGAGCGACTGTCTCCGATAGGTAACAATGGCCACAGGTTTTTCCCAAAAAACTGGAAATAGATATACTACTACTACTAGTATATCTGTTGGTGTTTTCTTCCTTTTAATAGTGGTTAGAACTAGATAGGTTCTAACCTCTGTTGATAGCGCAGAATGGTCACGACTAGTTTCTTAATGAATAGATTAGTAAGTCTCTTTTAAGTGAAAGTAGGTACAATAAACAACTTAAAACCATAAAAATGTAGCTAATGTAACAATGGTTACTCTTTTATAGATATCTGATGATATCATTTGATTTCATCAGATTTGGTAGAATGCAACTTTATTTAGTTTGACAATATCTTGTCGATTCTTTTTATTTTGGCCTTTCTGTGATTTACAAGCTATTGTTTGATAGCGCAAACTCACTTAACAGCAGACCGAGTAATCTTGAAAGCTAGGGTAACATGTTATTGCTAGCATAGCTTTCAATTCACATAGACAGCGAAAAGTAACAAATCGTTGTAAATATAGTTTCGCTGTATTATATATATTTCTACGAGTCTTTTAAACTATTCGGTTCAGATTTTTGTAATATACATATGTTATTATCTGCATTTAATTTTTTCCCCAGTATGTGTATTTTTTTCTCAACCTTTTTATAAATATCGGTACTTATGAAAGTTAGGAAAGTCTTTGCACATACATCTAAATTTAGGGGGAAGAACGATTGACTGTTTTCTTAGTTTAATTGCTGATCATGTCTATTATTCTAGTACTGTACAGTACATTTTAATGCTTGACTACTCCTTGCTGTAAAAATAGAAAAATTGATGTAGAGAAGCCAATAGAACAAATGCGGTAATAGCCCGCACTTTATGATCTCAGCATTGATAAATACAAAAATTCTAAATGCAGGGAACGGATTTGGAAGAAAATTGCAGAGGATTTGCATATATACCTTTATCATGGTGTATTTATTAACAATTGAAATAAAGGTAAATATATTTAGTTAAGACATCCATTGACATAAATGTACTCTCTTGCATATTTTGTATTAAAGCTATGCCCCTATATCTTGCCATTCGACTCGACCTGCTGGAGAAACAAAGTACGACTTCAGTAAATCTCTAACTCTGAATACCGCATCTGCTGCTCTTCCTCTAGTAGGTCCTAATCTTCGCAAATTTTCTGATGTCTTGTGGCTTGTACTAATATCTACTTCTGGTGAATATAAGGGCATCCTTCAGGTTGCCTTACAAAATTATATAGTACACAAGTAGTTAATACAATAATGGAAAGGTTTTCAGATGTGGCCTGCAATCGCCTTATATACATATATGCGAAACTTTTGCTGAAGGATTCCAAAGGCATTTTTTGAGACTCTCCTTGCACGGCACAAACGATAGTTATAGATTGTTTTCTCATTATCTAAATTTGATTTCGGATATGGGTGCATTAGATAGGTTTTAAGAGGGAAGCTTTCATCACCAATAATTAATAATGGCAATTCAATATCAGAACCAGGCAGCTTCTTATCTTTCGGTATACTCAGTGATCCATTTTCCAGAGGCCTTCCGAAGTTTGAGTTAGACAATATGCCTGCGTCAAAGTTTTTTCCATAGACCCCTACATCAACTGCAATAAAATTGTACTGAGCATCTAGTAAAGCGGGAATAACTAAAGAAAACGTCTTTTTGTAATTCCAGTAAAGATTTTCACTTTTTTTAGGGGTTTGTATTGCGCAATGCTTCCCGTCTAATGCTCCGATGCAGTTAGTAAATTCCCACAGCTTCCAAAAGTTGTCTACAATTGCACTCCATTCATGTTCAACAGGGACTGGCATAATCTTTTCTAAAAGACAGTTAACAATTGTTCGGCATGTATGATGGATAATCGATTGAACAGTTGACCGACCCAATCTAAAGCTGAATGAAATTGTCTTAAAGGAATCTCCAGTAGCAAGAAACCTGCAACCAAACGATATGTATATATGAATTTCCTACAATCTATATAAAAAGTAATCGTGAGTTCCATTAATTTTACGAAAGGATATAAGTCGTTCCTCTGCATTTACACTTATTCGAATCACGCGATCAATTTCGCAGAACCTTAAAGAAAAGGAAAACTTCAACGGGTATGGCTGCTGATACCGTGGGACAATACAAATATGAAGATATGTTGCACTGAAAATGATAATGAATGTAGTTTGCGAAAGACTCAAGAAAGTGATATGTTTAATGGAAACAGTGAAGTGAACAAAGAAACTTCAAGTAATGATGATAACACGTCTATTACCGATAATACAAAAAAGAACACGTTCGTTAAGCCCACGCAGCCAAAAAGGAATGTTTATACTAGCACATTCAACAACAGTTCCTTATCTCAGCTTATGTCTTACATATTATATGAAAAAAAAAAATTAAAAACGGAAGGAATCTTCGTCCGCGAACCTTTACCCAGCTGATGCATTTCTAAATAGAATCTCGCGTACTTTGAAAGTTCTGAATCCCTTGCTTTTAAACGAAGGAAAAACTAACATTTTTGGCATTGTCCAAGAACTCGAAAGAAAACAAATAATAGAAAACCAATCAAGTGTCATGGTACCGCTTCATGCGTCGTCATTAGATCTCCAATTATCTCAAACAACACATATATCTCCCATTTATTAATATTAAACAAATTCAGCGTAATTTGTATTAAATAATGTACTGCAGATATAAAAAGTAGGTAACTCACCTCAAACGTACTGCTAATCGCTGTTTAGGTTCAATTGCAGGTCTCCAAAATTTATCTTTTGTTTAATTGATTTTCTACTTTTTTCAATATATCGTGAAATGTTGCCTGGGTCATTTTAAAATATTCATAGAGTTTTCTTTCGTCGTCCATTAAATGTGGATATAATGTTATAAATTCTCCTTCTGTAGATCTACTTTTCCAGGCGTTATCAACCCATATTTTCCTTTTCTTCGATATTTTACCTGATCTAAATTTCTTCTAATGCCAATGCCACGAGAGCTAAATCAGCAATCGTAAAATTTGAAAACATGTTCATTTAGATACTGATGAAAAAATACACAGTAACGCAGTAAAGCAAAAGTCAGTAAACTACTATGAACATCGATCACAACAGACGTGGCCCGTAACAGTGTGACTTCGATGTCTACGAGATGAAAGCTATACGAATCTCGTACAGCTCACATCTCGTCAATGTCCTGTGCTCGTCTCGTCTATGTGTGGCCGTACCTTAAATCTGAAAGTTGGGAGAGTATTCCATAGGAACTCAGATTTACCTATACTAATTGTAAATAAACTGTGTATTAGCGCAAATCTAATTACCGATATACTTGTAATGTATATATTACATTTAAAATTTACTCCATTAGCTAGTGGCAATGTTGAAAGAACGTTTTCTTTTTTTTTCTTTTCTTTTAAAGAAATATTAACAACAAGAAGACTCAACATCACGGCTGAAAACGTGGAACAATCGCTTCTAGTAAAGGTTAATTTAACCATTTTTTCTCTAAATTAAAATGTTAATGTTATTTTAGGACGAGTGAGTCATAGACTAGTTTCGTGTAATACACGACTTTGGAATTAAATACTAATTTAATCTAATGGATCGTAAAGAATGTGGTTGGCAAAAATCTAGAGCAGTTAATGATTTGATCACATACAGGGTAGCGTTAAAGTTGTACATCGAAGTCGTTAGCTTTAAATTAGAGAGTTAGAGTTGCCATCTCGAATTTAAAGCTGTACTATATTAAACCTTAGTCAGTTTCTTTTTTTTTTCGAGAGCGACCAATGCAGTATGTATCCCCTAAAGAAAGCGGTAAAAAATTTTAGCCGCTAAGAAAATCTCAATCTATTTATTTTGCCCCAAAGGACAAAACTCCCAAGGTGGCAACTCTGCTTATTTCCTACAATGAGCGCGAACAGACCATACTATCAGTACACATTAAAATCCCTAATTTAAAAGCTCAAATCATTTTTTGTTATTTATTATTATTATTTGTTCCCTACATATTTCATTTATTGGTTGCCACTTTCTTCCTTGTCTTAGTATATGTGACCGACGAGATATATTACATAAACTATAAGGACACAATATGAACTAAAACATGTCTCGTTTAATTAAATTATTATAATATACTTGAAGTAAAGCATCATTCATCTCATTCTCTCCCTTTCAAAGAAAAATAATTTCCGAGAGTTCCTTCACCTCTTCTTCATCTTTCTATATCCACCAAATTTCTCTCAGAATTTCAATCAAACCACATAGGGACTATCGCGGCATTTCACGAGGACGAGACTGAAATATTCGAGAGGGAAAATCGCTAGAAAGAAGGAAGAAGTTGCATCCGTCTTAGGTAGAGATTCAACCAGTCAACACTTACATATTCCGCTTCTACCGCTTCGATATTCAGCGCTAAAATCCGGCTTGAACTACTAAGGTGTTCGTTGCATTCGAGAACGTCCATCTCTCTGGATTGCTAGGTAGCCACAGCGAATTTCTTACTTGTCTGTCTATACTCTCTAAAACTACGGAGAAGGCTACTTAGCAAACAGTCTACGAGGTATGAATCGAAGACGGAAGCTCTCGTTAATACTAGACGCGCCTTTAGTAACAACCGTTTAATATGAAATTGAAATCTACATATTAATTTATATTTCAGCTTGTCATTTATTACTAGAAATATCAATGGTTATTTCTTAAAGTATAAATCGTAATAAAAAGTCATTTTTATAAGTTAATAGCATTATTGAGATATGTTTTTGTTTAATAAAATTTTCTGTGCGATCACTTTCTTTCTCGATACAAATGTTACCATTGTTCACACATTCCTGCAAATTATATGACAAAAATATTAATTTTTAAGGCTTGAGCCTAATGAATAGGAGAATAGAAGAGAATTGTTAACACATCGATTGCGATGTAATGTCACAAAATCTGAATGTGTTGGTGTTCAAAATGATATTGAAATCAACAACACATTATGTAAGCTGCTTTCGGTAAGTACGGTACTTAACTTTGCCAGAACTTGTAAAAACGAAACTCAACCAGCTAGGTATGTCAATTGTTGTATATTTTGTTTTGACCGTTTCAGGAACGTAGATATGTATATGATACTAGAAAAAGAATTTTGTTTTCTTCAAGTTTTCTACTGTTTAATTGCATGTTGCTGCACGTTTTGTCATATGAAGCAATGCCGGTGGCTCCTCGATTTTTTTCTAGTTCATCATTTGACGTGGACTGACGTTTTTAGGCTGGCTATTTCTCCATTGAACTCAACCTTTATCATGTGTTTACAAAGAAAGTCTAGTTCGAAACTGTTCTTTCAGTTCTTTAACATGTATCCATGCGATGTTATATCTGTTCATCGTTTGGCTATCGGCATTTCTTTTATCTAATCTGCTGACGTGCGGCATAAAATAGTCTCACAATGTTACAGACCTCTTCGACACTCCGCCTTTGCTAATTCACGTTCTGTACTAGTTGATAGTCGTACGAAATGTTCATCATCATTGATTGCTGTTCGGCCATTTTTTTTTGCTCTTAAACCAGTTATAATTTTAAATTCAAGACAATGTATTGTTTCCTGGGACCGCCTTTAACATTTTATATACATCTGCATGTTTACGGGATTTAAAACAGAACTTATAGATATGGAACCCCGCAAAGAGAAATGGTAAAAACAAGCAGAATCACCGATTTACATATTACGTATAATTCCACATAGCGATGTTGACTTAAAACCCTGTTAATTCGTTCATGCGCATGATTAAAGTTTCCGTAACTCCTTTGAGCAGTATGCGTTCTGGTCTGGTGAACCGTATTTATCGTTATTCCGGTTGTGCATATTGTAATCTGCCCCAAACTCCCAAACTCCTTGTGTTACTTACAATTAGTAAAATAAAATAAAAACTTGTCATGGGTATGTGACGTGTTAAGAAAATTTTAGGTTTTATATTTCTTTGGTAATTCTAGCGGATATACAAAATCATTTTTTAACTATATTTCCACAGTTCTTGTAATAATGGTAGTTGATACTATATGTTTCGGCACAGGAATTGGAAACTTTGGAACCACACTGGCTCCAAAAAAAAAACACTCCTAAATTGTTGCAGTATTCCGTTAAAATTTTATAGGTGTACTTTTGAAGATCAACTTGATCGAATGTTTGTACTGCATTGGTCTAGTTTGTTTTCCAGCATTTACAAGAGCAAGATATTCCGCACATGTTTTCACGCTGACACTTTACAATTCGATAGTTGTAATCCAAACGTACAAAATAAGCGAAATGTGTGAAGTATGTTTCAAGCCATCGTGACAGATGCCTGACAAATGAGGGCGCGCATCTAATAAACAATTAGCCTCCTTCCAGTGCAACGAGAGTCCACCCCCGAGAAGATTTTCTTTTAAAGCTAACTGATTGTCAGCACAAACTTCAGTCGATAACGTAGCGCAGTAGTGATGGAACATTATTGGTCCTAGAACAGCATTACAGATAGTTTACTGACGAGTAGGAATCCCAAAGTTACCGGTTTTTATCACGGTTATCTTCAACACGTGAACATAAGTGCGCTAGACGAACCTTACTTTCCTATTGTTGAATTATATCTATAAGTGGTGTAAGATTTCTGACATTAATAAGCATTTTCTTACATTATTTAGATAATGGTATTGTATTACAAGAGAAGTTCTTACAGTTAAGAAATCTGTTGGGGGCATTTCACTTCAAGCACTTTTAGACATTTAAGGCAGGAAAGGCCTTTCTTTAAGGCAAAATTTATACGAGAGAAAACGGAAAAGACCTTCAAAATGGAAAATTCTCATGTTCTAGAATAAAATAGTTTTTGTGATCAAACATTACGGACCAATCGAAAATTGCTTAAAAGCAACATGGCACGATCTCTATTGCGAAGAAGGGGAAAATGGACTGCAAAAATTAGTATCTTAAGAAATTTTGAAAAAATAAAATGGACAAAGACACTTATACAAAATCTTCCCGAGAATTATCGAAGCAGTAAAGGAGGTTAAAAATGCTGCAAAATTCGGTTAAATAGAATTCTAATAACTCTTTTCTTCTAATAACTCTTTTTTTCTAATAACTAAGAATTCTAATAATAATTCGCACGACGCGTGATAGGTTGCCTAGCCATAAGACATATTGCATATGTATCGGAAGAAAAAGTACGCAAGATAAACAAAATTACAAGCTGATTCAAAAGATAAAGAACATTTGCGCGTAACAGTTTGTAACTTGCATTTTTTTTTTGTAAATTTTAATGCTTTTGTAAATTGTAACCATCTCAACCACTGTTTCTCTTATTTATTAGAAATTTCACATCTCATATGTAAGTAGATTTAAATAGTATTTGTTAGTTTTATTTAAATTATAGACAACAACTTTAGTTTTTGTTTTATTGTAAGATGTAACAAATAGAAAAATACATAGTTATTGCTTTACCGCTTTATGCCCAGGGACAACTTCTGACAGACAGAGAGTACTTGATTAGTAGCGTCTCTATATAACTAATAATAAGACTAAAAGTACCTAGTCTAACTGTATTGTTGATTTAGTTGTTCTTCTTTAATGAAATATAAATAAAATATACTCATTGTTAGTAATTCTTAAAAAGGAAAACCTCTTATTTTTCGATTGTCTGCAATTCCAATCTTTCACTTTTGTCCTAACGTGTGTATTAATCATACAAACTGTTACTATTTCTAAATATTCAATACAAGATTTTTGAGAATTTAGTTTGAAGGAATATTCTTGTGCACTAGCTACATTTATGTAGTGTATGTACAGCAATGTGTGTTAGGACTTTCACTCGTTCCGCACATGGTTTGGTAAGAGCGAGAGGCGTACGAGTTCTGTGTAGTTCTTTTGTTGGTTGAATCCTGCATTACATGATGTCTTATCTGGATAATTACGGTTTAAGGTATCAACGTTATACCAGGTCTGTGAGAATTCTTCATTCATTTTTGCCTGTTGGAACGTTCAAATGCATTAGATGTACCATCTTCCTTAATTTTTTAATTATTAGAATTGCTAAAGCAATATAAAATCTAGAATTCAAGTGAATTTCAATTCTGAATTTCAAGTGTCAGATGTTGCACAATGAAGAATCTATGGAGAAAATAGGATTCTCAGCTGTTATATTTAAATAGGTCGCACATACCTGCCAATTGCCGCAACTTCAAGTTTAATCGAAAATCTTATGATTTGAAGGGTACTCGGAGTCTTGAAGATAAGGAAGAAAAAATTCTTTGGAGGGCTTTAAATATTCTACCGACTTCTCGGACAATTAATTAAATTTTGGAAGTTTACTTTTTTGTTTTGAAGTTAGTGTTGTCCATGTTACTTGAAACGTGAAAGTACTGCTATTATTACTGCTAATATTATATAATTATCCATAAAATTTACTCTCCCACAAAAAATGCTAATTTATAGTTATCCTTGTTTTATTGTTAATGTTTTTATGGCGACAAATCTTCAACTGTTGGAATCCTTCGCCAGAAAGAACAGGGGCTTTATAGTAACTCATAGTTAAGTATATTAAAAACACCTAGTGCGTCAGAAACGTCAAGAACGCTTTAGGAATATATTTAGTTACAGATACTGAAATTGGTCTAAGTAACTTTACATACCAAGATATCAGGCAATGAAAAGACAGATCGATTAGCAAAGAGCGGCAATATATTCCCATCCTTCCCATCCCTTGGAATCCCTTTGGGGATGGATAAAACGGAGACTAAAATACACCAACGGCACGAGGAACATTAGAGAGAAGAACCAATGTATTCGAAGGCATTCTTGATAGAGCCTTCAAAAGAAATCGGATTGCCAGACATGGGCAAATCTGATGTTAGATTGTGAACCGGCACCGCAACTAGTCGCTGTCAACTAAACCGTAAGTAAAATAATATTCTAATTTTCACACCAAAAATTTGTCACTCATATAGCAATAGGTTCCGTAGTTTGATATGATATCAATGATTACAATATATAATTTAGAAATTCAACTTACTTAATGTGAGTAGTATTACGTAGTTAGAGAAATATGATAGTAAATGTCGACGATATACACATTAAAAATAGATGATTGGATTCATTCTATTTTCTTTTACGGATTAAATAGGTTGTACCCTCATATGTGAGAAAGAGGTACGAGAAGAAGCTACCAGCACTGATTCGCCTGTCAAACTTGGAACTAACTATAAGCACATAATTTATAAGTAATCGCTGCAGTAAGGACGCTATCCAATAATACCGCTACAGTATAGTCAGGCCTACTCAGTGGTTGATTTATTAGGACTTTCCCCTACTAGTGCCCCCATTTAGAGAAAGATGCATGGAACCTTTAAAACGTCTACTGCGGTTTCGCTTTGAAAACACATCTTTTGTCGGATATGTGCAACGCTACGGTACTTTGCCTTGTAATCCAATAATTAAATAATACATAATTTCGTCAGAACTAGATTGAAAATCAAGCACCAATTAAGTGACACCCACATTCACCAGATTTGTCTTCTGTAAATATGCCTTAGAATACAATAATAACAGAAATTTTAATAGAAATAATAGTTTTAGGTAATGTTTCGAGTCGTCGCAAATAACCGTATTTGCAAAGAACTGGAGTAGGATTTCCAAAGATAAAGTGAAAGAAATGCTGTAAAGGGCCATTCATACAACGCTGGGTGTTATATGAACGATATCTTATCAATTTACTTAGACCGTTTTATCATTACTTTCCCAGTAACGTATAGGCAATTAACAATTTCGAACTCTAACGTTTCGCGTCAAAAACTCCTCGTTTAATTTAATAAATTACCTACATTACCATGAAAACATCTCGATATTTTACGGAAAAAAAATAGGGGTTTAGATGCGCATATCGAGGCGACCTCGTTTTAGAAAATTGATCGAAACGGATGAGAAATGACGGACTGTGAGGAGTCGACGTCTAGGTCGATGACGCTTGCAAAACACAAAAATTGAAAGGAAAAAACCTTATCGTCGCTAATGTATTAGAGGGCGGTCTCGTAGATCAACGAGTTTAAGCGAATACTTTTTGCTTGTCACGACGAGAAAATATTTTTTTGCGTTTCGTCCCGATAGGCAACGAATAGAAAGACTATTCGCTGTTATACGGTTGATACGGAGGTTATATATTTGACAATTTAATTTTAAACATTTTCCAGCAATACTATACATATTTGGTCATTCTGTCCTTCTACTTTTTAGAGGTGTTTTGAGTTGCTTGTAGGATATCGAAGAATAGTCGTATCAACTTCTTTCTCAAACGAAACTTTCATCCTTTATTAAGCCTATAAATAGCCAAAAGTCGCACGTCTCAAGAACTTGCTCTAAATTTTTCATGCAAAAGAAAAATACTTTCTATAAGTCCAGATATTCAATGTTTATTCAACTTTTGGAGTAGAATGATGGAATCAATAGAAGAAGTCCTCAATTTACGACAGCACGCGAATGGATGTGAATTATGTCAAAACTAAGATTAGATCTAAATGGAACAATAAACATTTAAGATATAAAAAGGAATTGGTTTCCGTGTACATACACTAAAGGTTGCAAATCTACCGTTGATGGCAATCACTAGTGCTTATTTTGGACTAAAATTTTTGCTCGTCAGTAAATATGTAATTTCTTACAAGCGAGCTCGAAACACAAGTCACCAATAAATATCAGTATATTATAATATACGATATTAATTTCAACTTTGTTTAAATGTAAGTTAAATGAAAGGTACAAAGAAGTATCACATTTGTTTTTTGAGTTAAATGTATACAAATTTGGTTTTCAACATTTTTTAGTTGTTCGATTTTGGTCTGTTAAAATTTCGAGATACAATAAAACAACACAATAATAGTTCTAAATGTAGAATTACTATAAAATGACAAATTACATTTGAAAAAAATCGTCTGACTATTAGATGGAAGAATATACATAAGGATACTGGATTATGATAGTAACTACTGCAATTATGTATTGAATACCGTGTAAGACTTTGGTAAAATGAATACAGTAGTGAGGATTAATTAATTACCCATTCTTTACTTTTCTTCCATATGTTAAGAATTTTCATTTATTTTCGTTTGATTGGCAGCGGCATGACCACCGTTAATTTTTTTATGAACCCACATTGTTTACTTTAAGTAAATTGTAGCCTTAGAAGGCTCCCCTAACCCAATGCAACAAAGTTTTTGTGTCCCTGGAATTCTGGAGTTCGACAATCAGGCGATACGTAGCCTGTATTGCTGCTAAAGGGGGATATTTCTAGCAATTACCTTAACGATGCAGCATTGCACATTTAACGAATTGTGTTAATAACAAATTACATGCAATAATATATTTGTTAGATATTTTAGATAAAAATTCTTAACAATTTGTAAATTTAAAATTTGCGTATAACCTTTTAAGGAAGCTTGTTTGGACACATGTTTATAGTAACTTCACGTTGGTAGTTTCGCCGAGCAATTCAGATACATTCTGCATACTAAGATTTTAAACAATTCCGGATATTTTTCGTAGACTTAATTACTATGTCGTTTACAAGCGAGACGAGAAGGAAACAACAAAAACAGGGAAAAGGTAAATGTGGTATACTTATTTTATTTATTTATATATTCATTGTTTTATCCTAATTTTGTCCTAATAATGCTGTGTCAAACGATTACGGAAACTACACTAACTGCAATTAAAAATGCACTGTCCATAATTCGTTGGAGTGTTCCATTAAAATTATACAATTGCATTTATGAAGGTCGCTTAAACAATTATTTATCATATTGCATTGGTCTAGTTTGTTTTCCAAGATTTACAAGAGCCAGATCTTCCGCACATGTTTTTACAGGATAGTTGCAATCGAAATGTACATGTAGAATGATGCGATATAACACGACAGAGATGACACCCACGATTGAAATGATATGACCATAACATTATATTCATTACATCGTACAGTTCAGGCCTCTCCATTCGAACCGACCCAAATTGCTGTACGCATTTCTTTTTTTATATTTAATTTGCTATTGACATTTTAGTTTTATTCCTTAACGAATCTAACTAGATTTCTTGCTAGATACTTTCAAAATTATGTAGACACAATCTTCTATTGTATTCAAGAGATGGTGTATCATCAAGTTAACTTTTAATTATTCTAGATATAATTTTGACCTTTTTAAATTTGTCACTCTTCGCAACAGTCAATTACTTTGGTTACTTATATTATCTGATAACAATAATAGTAATAAGCTAGCTTTGAACAACTTCGCCTTTAGTGTTAGGAAAACTGATTTATAATGAAAGTTACTTTTAGTAAGAAATAATTATATACATTGCCACACGTTACCGCTTACACACAAATATAAATATAAATAACTTTAGAACTATTTAGACTAAGGAGGTGACATATTCCTACTCTTGAGTGATATTTGATCTGATTCAAAAATAGATCTTCAAATTTCTGTCAGATATTCGGAATTCAAAAAATTTTTACTAAAAGAAAAAGACAATTTGTTTTTAAGATAATACCGTTGTATTCATTCTTTGTATCATATTTGCGAATGTTTAATTCAAATTTATTTATTTTCATGCGAACAAACTTCGGAAAACCATATGTGCTTCTAGATGACGATGCGTATATGTGTAATCTTTCGATTCATATTCTCGACTTGTATTTCTTCCACCGTACGTCATTAAAAAGAAGCTTCCACGTCATCACCCGGAGTGGTATATAAACCATTTGGAAATTCTATTCGATAGGAGTCTATTCCTGTCCTTCCGTATCGTTGACGGTGCTTGACACCGACCTAGGCGGAACTCCTCCGTATTGTTGCCTCTGCTTGACACTGACCTAAGCAGAACTCTTCCCCGTAACCGTGTTATTCATTCTTTTTGCAGAGTTAAATTCAATCTTATTTAATTCATGTTAAAGATAACCGAATTTTTTAACACGTTGATTTTTCATATATCTTTCGTACGTAGAAATGTATCCGAACGTATTTTCCGAATTCCGTTTAATTTCATTGATCGAAATTCCTTACTTGCTTCCTACATAAGATTATCACCGACTTTAAAGTTTGAATTCTGTTTGATTTTATTTCTCTGAAGTTATTTATTTGTTTTCTTTTGTAAATAACACAATTATTTTTTTAAGCTTACTTACCTCTTTTATTTTCGGCGAACCCTGGACATAATTGCTACCCAAATGTTGACTTGTCAATGAACGCATCAGCATCATGACACACTACTCATTTTAATGTAATAATTAGCAAAATGAATTTAAAACTTCACGAGGTAATTGCCATATAAGCAAGATATGACAGCTAAAAAATGCTGTATCCTGTAAGCATCAAGCTCCCAGTTCACATCTCCACTAATCGAAAACGTTTGGTACAGGGTAAATTGGTTGTTGGAAGTTCACCTGAGTGATTCTGCTAAAGAAGCGACATGTTCAACACAAATTACACTTTGCTAAAGAACACTTAAATTGGATCTAGAGAACTAAGGAAATATGAAGACCTAGGAGAACGGAATAGAATCTAAAGTACACTATGTTAGTACAATGAATGACTACTATGACAAGAAACCATGCTCTTTTCATAGAGGTCCATTAATTGTTATTCGTCTAGTGTTTGTCGAAAGTGATGTTTGTAGCCAAATCATTCGATAGTATGAATCACGATATTCTTCCTATTAAACACAACAATTTAGAGCTCCCCTATAAATTTATTAAAAATTTTCGGATTCTATTTATTCAATAGATGCCAACTGCTTCTTTATGGTACATGTAGAATATGTACTTCATTTTTATCTACACTCGGTATTCCACGGAAGTAATTGGGTTACCTTTCATTTCCAATATTTTTGAAGCACTGCTTTGTTAACACATAATGGTACTGAATCTCGAATTTTGCTTGTATCGTCACGAAATTAATGTCGTTGCTGGTATTATAAAACTTATTAGGGTCAGAGCACTACTTGATGATGGTAGCCAACATTGTTTAGCACAATCTTTTTATTCAAGCGCACGAAATTTCTTCTGGTACAATTTTAATTAATAACGTAGCTAATATTTCCTTCAGTCTTGCTGTAGGAACTATAATGGAGAACTTGCTACGCCTTCCTGTCAAAAGGAAAAGGGAGCGGAGAGAAAAAAAAGGAGATCCGAAGTTACTTACCAATAAAAAAAATTTAGACGTCCGGTGAAATTCAAGAAAAAGTAAACATTTGTGCCCGCTACCTCAGTCGGCGACGGCCTTAGGCCGCATTTACTTTAAAAGAGAATCTGGCCCCCGCTGCAAAAACCCCATAGTTAAGGAAGGCGCCATCCACTCAATACACAAATGATTAATGCAGATCCCGGTCGTGGGCGTCTGTGGTTCGTCGCCAAAAAGTCGTAAATAGCACTTTCGTTTAGGTAAACCTTTTTTTTAAGAGTTTATTAGAAAATAAAAGAAAAATGAAAAAAAAAACAGTTAATAGTTGATTTAATAAGATTTTTCGTTCAACTAATGTATATTTCTCAAATACGATAAGTATTCTACAGATCCATAAAGTACATTTGTCTATGTGACAAGATCTTGTCAACTTCATAATTTTAGATCTAGATATTTCAGATAGAAGTTTAATAAAATAAGAAAAAGAAAATAAGTCTAAAATAAAAGAAATATTTTAATCTTGCAATTAAAAGAGAATAATATATAAAAAGAAAAATTTACCTTGTTAAATTATAGTGATTTTTTTGATTCTTTTTTCTCTTGTCACCTGCCTCCTCGCCTTGTGTCAGTAACGAAGAAGATGGAGTACTTATCTATGGGATAATCTTGAAGTGAAGTAACTCTCGTAACTCGTCTCGGTAGATTACGCCCCTAGTGGATTAAGTTTTCGGGATTTGGCGGAAATAAGCCTTCCTCAAGAACATCAAATTAGGACTTGGTTAATTCATGTCCTCAAAAGTTTAATAGGACAGTTCTTGGTTTAATTACGCCTACCATAAGAACTTTACTTGTGGTTCCGGTAGTAATTTCCCTCGATAAGAAGGGAAAATTGGTCCGCAAGACGAAGATTTTCACGGAAAAGGAAAAGCACAAGTATATGCCTAATCCTAGATTGGAATTCTTCCGAGGTGAAGTTTAGGTCTTCAGTGAAGTTTAGAAGCCAAGCCGTAAAAAAATATGGATAACTGTGTTTGATACTAAAGTCTACTAAACTTCGTAACTATTTACATACTACAACTAACTGCGTTGATATACAACCACAAAATATATTCCACACCCGACAGAATTTCGTGATATATCCAATTAGTAAGATATCTTAACGGAAAAGAGAGCTTCAAAATTGATAACTCTAACGTTCTAGAATAAAAATTGTGATCAACCATCACATGCACGGACCAATCGGAAAAACTATCATAAATGTCTTAAAATAGAACATGGTACGACCTCTACTGCGAAGATGGGAAAATAGACCGCGAAAATTATTACGTTAAGAAATTTAGGTAAATAAAGGAAAAAGGGGACAAAGATACTTATGTAGAATCTTCCCGAGAATTATCGAAGCAGTAAATGTAGTAAAACTGCTATAAAGCTCGGCCAAATAGAATTTTAATAACGATAATTCGCACGGTGCGTAATGGGTTGTCTAGCTATAAAAAAATTGGAATGATTTGGAACGAAAAGTTTGCAAGATAAACGAAATACAGAATGGCTGCAAAAACTGCATGTAATAAACTATCTTGAGCAATTTTATAAATAAAATTACAATTGAATTGCTGCCATACGTTGTGAATAATTACAATATATAAACTTCTTCCAGTATCTTCTTGGCAGACTCTAAGTATTATAACCCGCGACCAATAGACATTCTCATTTGTGCTGATCTATTTTTCGGTTTAATTAATATAATAGCAAGACAAATTGTTACTTCAGGAAATTTGGTTTAGGAGAATAAAGTTGGATGACCAACAGCCATAAGACCTGCATCCACAATGGAAAAAAATGTCAGTTCAGTGTTTTGCACATGCAAGCATTATAAATACCAATATAATTGCTTAAACCATGTTTCATCAAATCCATAGAGATTCATAGTTTTTGTGATGCCTTCATTAGAGCTTACGGTATATGTACCTACTCCAGAGTTTTGTATTCAGATCATTCAATCACCAGCAAACTAATACGTTCTAAGTCGAGAGTTGCTTTTTTGAAAGTGATCACGCTCCCAAGGTTTGCTTCTGGCTAAATTAACTCATCGAATCCTTAAATATGATTTTTTTCAATGTCTTCAAAGTGAAATACATTTGGGACCAGTCGAATATGCGAAATTCACGAGTTTACTGGCAACGACAATTAGTTGCATAATAGAACAAAAGCGATCCTTTTGATGCTCTATCGCGGGGAACGGATCCATCTTCCCTTGAAAACAATGCAATTTGATTGAAAGGACCTTATTAGCTACAAGATTACGACATACAGTTTATTACTCAGCGCGAATTAATTGGTTTAGATTAAGTGGCGCCAGAAAAAATTTCATGACAACCTGTTACTCAAACCATAAACTTTCCAATTCAGCATTTCTCAAATTTCTGAAGACCGCAACGACAAGCTGTTTATTGTTTTGCGATTTATAAATAAATTTCAATCTACCAAACCTAAACTTCAAGGTTCTTTATTTGAAGAGCTAGAAATTGGAAAGTTACCAAATAAGATGCCCTTAAATTCAAACACATTAACAAATTTAAATCCGTTTTTAGGTTATTTCGCCTTATTTCGTTTTAACAGTAGATTATGATGACAACAGATCATTTTTTCGATAATTTTGTTTAATATCATCATGTCGTTGTCACAGAACTGTTAGTCAAACGTGTCATGTTTTATTACATGCCGGGCCACAAGCTGTTATTGTTATCCGATCTCGTTAACTAATTTCTCTATATGAATCATTGAAATCTTTCTGTAAGTATTTAGATGTTTCATTTCGCCCAGCGGTAAACCTACTGTTATCTAAAGCAATTACAAAAATGTTCAAAATCTCAATAACCATTTACGAGAACACGACAGGAAATGCCTAGAATGAATAGCCGAAACGAATAACGCTAACATAGATTTCTAGTTCCCATTCAGAATTTGAGATGCACATGTTAAATGCAGACGTTAAATCCGCCAAATTTCACATCAAACGTGCGATTGGTAACAATATTCTTACTTATGAGGAATTAACTAGTTACTTTAAACTCAAGACGACTATGCGCCATTTCTAACAATTCAAATTATCTCAATGTTTTAACTCCAGGTAATTTTCTTATCAATTCATTTTTACCAGCCTCCCCTAAAAAAATAACATAGACTGAAATTTTGGCAACGCTGTTCTCAAATTCACAAAATCGCCCAGAATAGACCAAAGTACACCCAAATATTCAGGAGGACTCAATTGTATTGTGTAAAACAACGTTTCTCCTCCATAGTAGCCTCTTGGTCGAGTTGTCAACCTCTTCCCTAGCAACAACGGTGAGGTTCGCATTGTAGAAATTAAAACTCATAAGGGAACGTTTACTTGTCCCATTAACAAAATTTGCTCATTACCATTTACTTAAATTGTAACTCTGCAACAATTGATGCAATGAGAAGAAACTCATTAACATTCATCGAGTATAGCATTGCGTATGCACGCCAACTAGTGCATCTGCATTTCGTTTTCATTTATTTAAATTGTTACTGTTTTCAAAATATACAACACAAGTAGTTGCAATTGTTATGCTTTGCATCCACTGGAGAACCAGCGCGCCAATTTCCTTCAATTATCATACAGTTTCAGTTAAAAATTCGATGCGTTAGGAATTTGTGTATGGTTATAGATTTACTGAGAAGCTAATCGAATCGCATTCATCGTTCTGTTATATTAATCATAATAATATAACAGATAATCATATAATAACAATGTAATCATATATTAGTATATAATATACGATTATATTAATTAATATAATTAAATGATTTAAAAATATTAATGTCTATTAAGAACTGGAATGGCATTATTGATTATACAGCGTAAACTTAATATGATCACTGATTGGTTTGTCTCCTCAAAGCTGCTGGTCAATGTGAACAAGTGCTGTTACATGTCATTTACTAGGAAATTTAACTCAATTCCTTCTACTTACTCCATCAACAGTCAAGCACTTTTGAGAGTTAATGAATTTTGCGATCTTGGAGTTATTTTTGATAGCCGCTGGAGCTTTGAGCCGCATATAGACCACCTTTCTATTTCCACATCGAAAGCTTTCGACTTCGTAATGCGCACCTGCAGATACTTTGACAATATATCTCTTTTCAAAACTTTATTTTATATCTTTGTTATAAGTAAACTCGAATATGCTTCACCTCTTTGGTCACCTCACTATATCTATTTACAATTCCAAATTGAGAAGATTCAGCGGAGATTTCTCAAATTCCTAGCGTTCAAAATTGACGGAATATATCCAGTGCGGAACATCGATTATGGCGCTCTTCTTGATCGCCATGGAATGCACACCGCGGCTTCTCGTCGGGAGCGACAGAGTGCACGTTTTGCCTGGAAGTTGATGCGTAGTGTCCTTGATTGTTCCGACTTGCTTTCTTTCTTGGATTTTGTAGTTCCTCGGTTATCTTCACGTTCTTCTCCTACTTTCTCTTTTTCTGTACCTCGAACAAATCTGTCATCCTTTTCTCCCATCACTTCTATGTGTCGCATAACAGACACACTCTATAATGATATAGTTTTTAGTAAAATTAATGAGCTTTGAGTTTCTTTCCTTTACTTTTTTTTTTTATTTTGTATTCAATTACTATTCATCTATCGATCTATATTCTATCGATGTACAAAAAAGTTTATTATTGTTGCCAATTGCCATTGACGTCTTTGTGTTTTCTCTTAAGTAATTTTGAGAAATCTCGTGTAGAATTGATGGTATTTTTAATTTCTAGTTCATTATTTACATCTAATAAATAAATTGTTTTCATTCACTGTATAGTAAAACAACAGGCTATGCACGCAGAACATGCCAGAAAGGAGTAAGTAAAATTAAAATATGGCAGCACAAGGACTAACGGAAATAACGAAACTAAAGGACAGGGACAACTTTAAAGCATGGACGTTTCCAATTGACGGTGTACTACTAACATTATAGCACTTAATACCTCACTTAAGGAGTATAACATGCATTAGTAAACACCCTTGCTAAATGGAATATTTGCAAGAGAAACATTCGAACCTCGAAAGTGAATAGGTTATCGTCAACAGAAAAAGAGTAAGGCACCGTTTATGAGCGAGAATGACACAGTCTTACGAGAGATGAAATCTGAATGAACAGTAGACCCTGGCTCTACATCACATCTAACCAAGGATAAGCAAACATATAATTCTGCAATTAAAGCTGCAAAAAGAGATAATGCAGTTGTTGCACAAGGACATTTCCTTTCCAGTGATAGGTAAGCACATACAACAGCATATTAAATAATATACTAGTTTCAGATCTTACTAACAATCTTCTGTTTGTTAACGCTGTGACTGAGCTCGAAAATGAGGTAAAATTCACAAAAAATAAGGAGGATGAAACAGTCGAAGATAAAAAAGAAAATAAGCAATAAAACGGAATCATCAAGAAAGTAGGAAAAATATGAAAGAAATGACAATGATACTACAGTTGAAAGTGTGGACGGTTTATGACACAAGAAACGATTGTTAGCATTGTCAGAAGGAATGGTATTAAATAAAGAAATTGAGGATTTACAAGGAAAATGCTTACAAACGAAGCAAACAAGACAGCCGTTTAAAACAAAAAAAAAAGATCAATTACATAGACCCCCTAACTCATACATTCTGACTTTCGCGGCCCTATTGATCCAGCGACATATAAATATCTCTACACAATAAAACTGCAGAAGCTAAATGGAATTTGAAAGTTTCTAGTTTTAGATGTGACAACGCAGGAGAATACACGATTTCACGTCCCTCCACAATTAAACGGAAAGGCGAAGCGGTTAAACCGAACATTAATTTACAAAATTTAATTAACAAAAGTGGACAAGAAATTTTGGGGAGAAACAATAGGATTTGCTATCTCTATGCAACCGTAGTCCTTCCATATTGAATTGAAACACTCCGCATGAGAAATGGACAGGCAAAAAACCAGACCTATTAAAAATAACAATTTTTGTATGTGAGACTCACTCAAGGAAAACTTAAGAAGTCAAACAGTAGAAGTAAAAAAAATAGTTGTAATTGAATATATCACAAATGATTAGATATTATGAAACTTTTAAGAAAAAACAGTTAAAGTGCATGGACATGTGATGTTCAATAAAAATAAAGAAATGATAGAGGCACCTCACTAGACAACGATTGCGATGATAAATAGGCAGTCAATACTTTACAAATGTTCGAATAAAAAGCATAAACAGATGCGAAACAAAAAAGATGAGGAAATGATAAAAAAACAACAAGACGACAGGACGACACGAGGACTTTAAAAAGGATGCTGAAATATTGGAACAGTCAAGAAAACCACAAAGAGAAACTCGAGCAAAATTACCAAAACGATTGGAAGGCTATACTTTATGGGATAGCAACATGGCATGACAATAAAGAGAACTGGACCAAAGCTTTTAAAGAAAAAAGAGAGCACTAGATAGAAACAAAACATATACATTAGCAGATAAGACGGAAACAGGTAACAAACGTCCAACAAATAGGTTTCAAAGTAAGTAATCGCGGTAGACATAAGGTCAGATATCGCGAAATAGAAAATCAATTGATGATCTCAGATTAAAGTACGCCTGTTATTTTAAACACATTTCATTTTGAAAAACTGTAGCATGTTCTACGCGAAAACTGTCAAAACACCAATTCAACAATAAGTGATACCTCAGTTAATAAGCCCAATGGTTCATTTGCATTTAGAAGAGTGATCGGTACATTTATTATATTTAACGAACAAAACGCACATGTCATATACGACTCGCGTTTTGTCTACTCTCGGGAAAACCAATAGGCATCTCGAACCCTCTCTAATGAAGCAAATAAACACGTGCCTGTCTAGTCGTTGCAATTTCATCTGCCTTTGTTCTCTCTATTTACAAATAGAGATGGCAAAAGCAGGTAGAATTATTCCTTTTTTGTAGCGATTAGATAGATTTGTGTATATTCGCTTCATGGGAATGGATTCGTATTGCTTACTAGTGTCCAGTAAGTCCATTCGCCCTTGTCCTCCCTATTTATAAATGTTTAAACGCCTGCAGTGACTCAGTTTATGCAGGCCTATAGCCGGTTACAGCGGTTTTATGTAGTCGTATGTGATCCTGCAGAAACGAGTGCCTTCGCCGTAGTGTACAGTTCGGTTAGTAGTAATCTTAAAAATAATGTCTGTAACCGATGTTGTTGCATGGCTTCTATTGCTAACTCAGTCAAACACCTACGGCGAGGTCTTGTATTTGGAAAGTGCTTGTTCTGTGTCGTTCGCATTACATTCGTACTCTTGGGTTTTACTTTTGTCTATGCGCACCATAGGAAATCAGGATTCCTGTCTATAACGGCACATAATTTATCGGTAGTTAACCTTCCTACATTATCTGTCGGTTTTCCTAAAGACGCTTTGAAGTCATCTAGTATATTTGGTGCTTCATGTAATGAAAGCCTGGTGTTCTTTGATTTGGAAATAGTATCTAAAAGAAATGAATAATTTTTGGAAATTTGCTCTATTTGAGTATAGATTCGGTATCTGAAACCAGCCGCTAGCTTTCTGAAATGGTTTGGCCTTCTTGTGAATTTAAATTTAAGATACAAGGTTTAATAACGTGCAAAAATTTTTTATAATATAAAACAGCTTAAAGTCACGTTCCCCATTCTCGTCAATACTGGCTATGGTGGCTGAGAAATGCCGGGATAAGCCTGTTCAGACTCACCAATGCGTTTCCGAGAATTAATAAAAACTTTTTTGGCAGAAACCGTTAATCTACTTCTGGATAACTGTTTCCAATAAACTCAGCTACAAGATGGCATGCATGGAGCAAACAAGTTACATGAACCAATTGAAGGATTAAGAAATTGGTTAAGAAATCTATTAACACTCGTCGAACATAACAAAGCACGCTATCGATTTGCCATCATTAATACAACCTGTTAATCATATACATACTAACCGTACGAGTATGAATCCCAACTTTGGTCACGTCCGATTGCTTTCATAATATAACCTCGCCGTCAATGGATGCGCACTTTTTGTTTGTTAAATTGGGTGCATAATTTTCTACGGAAGAGCTTCGATCAGTTGATATTCAAGACTCCAAACAATTATAGCCTTCTCCACCAGAGAGACAGAATTCATTACAGACGTCACGTGCAACTTAAATATGAAAATCAAGGTGTAATGTGCAAAATCAAAAACAAGACGATAGATAGGGAAAGTAGACGCATTGATGTACAGCTTTAAATTTAATTTATTGTCTAAGAAACGAGCAAATTGTCAATGTTGTGACCAAACCAGAAAAACTGTTAGAGAAAAGCATAAATGTGTACAACGTTGTTAATGTGGAAATTAGAAGAGGATGTAAAAATAATAAGTTTTTTAAGTTGGTAAAAGCCCTCTCTGTAACGGAAGTAGTATATAAGTTTTCGTTTAGCTAATTTTGACAGATCTTGTGTAGAATTGTTGTGGATTGCTATATATTGTAATGTTACAAATAAACGTCCATGAGATTAGCTGTCATCAGTACCACCCTCACATCTTTTCTGGTTATTTCACTTTGCCAACCTATCGAGATTAAAGGTTCCTCTAGTGATAGAAAGCCAAATAAATAAAAGGAAATTCCTTTTCTGGCCAATTATCCTTAAGACATAGTGTAGTAGGGCGCGTCGCGCCAACGACGGTAATGTGAAATCGAAAATAAAGCGAACTTTTGTTGTAACAATGACATTTCGTCATTCAAATAAGCAGCGACACACTTATTAAAATATAGAATGAACTATATTTCTACTAGATAATCCCGCAATGATACTTCCTAAAGGCATGCTAATCAAGTTTAAAAATCGGCATGAAAATCATTGTGTTATCAATATGTTTTTTTTATAATAAAGTATCCATGCTTGACAAATGAAATCAGGTAAGGATACAATAAATCTCTGGAAATAAATTTTTTCTTCGATAATTTTCAATTACTATCAGTAACGATCGCGAGAAATGTTTTTACATTAATTTCTCCAATTAAAGTTAAAGAACGTACGCACGCATTTCGTAATGCGTAATACTTTTGGCTCCGCTGTATAACTTGTGTTACAAAATAACAACGTTAAAGCTCTGTTTCAAATGCGCTAAAATTTATAGTTGATTTTTGAAAACTTTCCGAGCAACTCTAGGGATGATATAGTCTTTAGTTGTAGCACTTGTAACGTTTACGTTCAATCTAGTGCTCCGTGTAGCTAGCGTAATTAAGTTAGATAAGCTCGCCCGTATCAGTCGTCGATGATTATTTATTACATACAGTCGTTTCGAATTTCTGTTATTCTCTCAAACTGAATTTTTAGCCTCACTATTAAATAAAGTAGAGGAGAATCCGGGTAACCTGATTTAAAATCTCGTCACCGGAAAAGTATAATTTATTTTATCGTTCTATCCTAAAATCCATTACGGTTGGAGAGAAGCAAGTGCTTTCCGTTGCTTCATACTTATTCTGGATATCTCTGTGTAACACGCAAAAGTAAAAGAGGATTTCCCGTTTTTATTTTCACCTATAAAGCACAAAAACCTCACACACGGAGACAACATGAACCAATAAACTTAAGAGACAATTAAACGGAAATACCAAGATTGGATTCGCCTTCGTACATATATATATGTGCCAGTTTCAATTGTGTTCCCAAGAAAAGGTTAGTAAAAGCCAATTTCGTGGAGTTAGGTAAAACGAGTGCATAAAAGAGATGCTTTCGTCGGGAATTAATCAAGAAATTGAATGGATTTTACGGTAAATCGACGTGGAAACTTTTCAAGTTTATCCGTCTAAATACCTCTATTCAAGAGATGGTGATAAACAGAAACGCACTATTTGAATAAAGTTTATTAGCAAAGATTTCATTTATAGCACAAGGGGAATGTGCATATTATCCGGCACATTCCTATGAGGACTGTTTAATAAGAATACGTTCAAACCGCGCAGCCGCAGCTTCATCGCCATTAGCTATTTATGTTAATTGTTTAAGCACCAGTGACGTGCCTGTCGAAATCAGTTACTGTTCCCTTCTTTTTATATATTCTGATTAAATTGATACATCTCTCATAAATCTCTCTCATTTATTACACAACAAGCATTAATTAATTGTAGGTTGCTGGAGAGCAGTAGTCAACGTGAGGTGTACATACCGGGTAAGATCGGAGGTCTAGTAATATGAAGTTAATGATATGACACAATTGAACAAGATAGGTAAATTATTTTTTAAATTAGTTGAATGAAGTCGTTCGTAAAAGGTTCATTGTTATGTAAAATAATAACGTAATAAATAATAACGTACTTCACAAATTTGCCACCGGAATAAATACTTTTCTTCTGCTTGGCTTTTGCTTGTAGTCTTGTCTGTGCTTGACTTCCATATATTTGTGAGGAGGATATCTTTAACATTCTTAGAATGTTTAAGGATCTCTCCGTGATCAGCTGCTTCTCGCTCAGTTAGTATTGCTTTTAGCGTGATTTACACGTCCAGTTACCGTACTAACTGTGGCCTACCATCCTTCTCGTTTAGTCTTCGATTAACCATGACACGAACCAAACACGGTAGACGTTTAGTTTTAAAAGCACAAAGAGTTTAGAAGCAAATTGACTTTAATTGAAGTGGAGCATCTAAAAATGCAGCAATGTAGCTGTTCTATTTAAACGCAGCCGAAACTGAACATCAAAATTTGTCTCCAAATGATTTTCTCTATTCTGCTAGAGAAAACAATTATAACATTCTATATATCGACTGTGGCCAAAATTTCTTCAGCAACGTCGCCGAATATCTACATTACCACGTGCTGTTTTTAGCCAAAATTTTGTGATATTTTTCTTAACTTTTGAAAGGCCCTTGGTTTCTTTTTCACTCACCAAACACTGCACTTTTGTCATTTTCTGTACGATAGTTTTTGATTATTTATACGCGCATGAAATTTATTTGTATCTTGCCTACCACATTAGCAACATTCATAAAATGTCTGTAATAATCTCAAATTATTATTATTTTCTTAATAAAATTGATTTATACTTGCAAGAATAATAAAAACAACATTCAATTCAATTTGCATAAAAGTAATGTAACAGACGTTAGATATGATTAAATAAGGCAAGTGAAAATTAATTTTATTGCTTACCGTCTTTGAAAGAAACTGAAATCCGGTGATTTTGTGCACAACATTCATTAATGTTTGGTTGCTATGGTGTAGTAATTGTTCCATATCTTATATTCATATATTATATTTGTTCTGCGAAATATGGGAATATTCACCAATGGTAAAACTGACAAGACAAAATTTGTGTAAAATTAGTAATTGTTTTTTAATCTGGACACAAAACTTTCTATTGCAAGCGACATATCATATGTTTGCGGGCTCTTGAACCATAACGCTTTTTTGTTGTGTAGAAGTTATTAAGCGGGTTTCGCTTCCTGGACGATTTTATCAAATTAAGCCCCTCCGAGTTGTTGCGACTCATTAACAATGAAATATGTTTTCTTGTAATGGGTCGCGAAAAACTGCCTTCGTCAACCAAAAAAAAAGGAGGAAAACGGTGAAAGAAAAACATAACAATAAGACATGTATATTTCGAGTTTACGTTAGTTCGGATGGAAAACACAAAAGTAAAATATAAGGACTGGTACGCCATAAATAAGCACGTTCCACTCGAGCATCGAAATCCTTCGTAAGTGTACAGGATTTATTGCATAAACCTACAGAGCAGATTGGAGGAAATTACAAGATATACACGTACGCCATCGGTCGGTGGCATTATGAATTATTCGAAATTTTGTCAACTTTTTTGCTACCGCAATGCCATGGCATTTACGAATTTATGTAGCGATATAAAACGGGTTTGGAATTCGCGAAATTTTTATCCCTATAGTTGTAAGGAAAATAAAAATTTTGTATGTACGTATACTGCGGAGTAGGTAGCATATGAATGAATTTAAGTTACAATTTCTACTTTGAATGATGTTGGGCAAGTTGCCAAGATTAAAGTAACCAAACAAAAACTGTTGTGCTCTCTCACTGAATACACAATTAGACAAAATGGAGTAGGTTTCTTGTTATAAAAACCGGACAGAAATATTAAGATTTTCTTCTAACCGTTGTAACTATTTGGTAACATGGTATTTATGATGGAAAATTTATTCAAAGGTAATTTAGGTGCTTCAATACAACGTTTGGTCGCTGATGAACGTCAGATAGTAGAATTCCATACAAGAATGGAAAGTTCTATGTAGAGTTTATAATTATCCTCATAGTGCAAGTCAATAGTGAGAACTACTCGTTCTAACATTCGTTGTCTTGGTTACCATAAAGTTGGTTCATTTTGCTCATAACAAAGTGATGGCTTTTTATACAAAAATGTTGCTAAAGTAGATGCTGCTATTATCGCAAAAAGCCAAAATGTAAATGCCAGCACGTGGTGAAAGTTATATATTTCAACTTTGAACAAGCAAATTACTTGTTATCGGTATTCACGCCGAACAAATACAACATACAGAAATGCATGCGTTGTTGCACATCAATGATGATCGAATCATGATTCTGCTACGTTCGATCGTGCGTTCATCAAAACAATTTATATACATATAGCCGTCAAATGACGTTTCCTTGCCAAATTACGTCAAAGCAAATTCAGTTGTATTTCGTAACCTCGGCGAAATAGCCAATGGCGAACAGTTCTCAGGGGGAAACTGCCGCGGCGAATTGGAGGCAGTCAAACGACTGTAGCGAATCGTCCCATCTCTCTTAAACCACTATCCTGGCCGTTACCGCCACCGCCACCGCGCCATCTGTCCAGTGCTTCAATTAGTTGGACAAATCTTTGTTGCGAATAGTCGATTCTTTGATGCAATCCGTTTTCTAGACCCTATAGTAAATTAATACCAGAACTACAACAATGGAGATGCCAGATTTCCTACCACATTCTATTAATGCTTTTTTCTGTAGGGATCAACGGGCTTCCTAATATTGCGCCATCGATAAATTTTATTATGAGCTAATGAGCTTCGCGTCGTAAATAACCCGGAGCATTTTACAAAAACCGAACGTCAGTCGAGGTAAAGTAATTAAGAGTAACAACAATAGGAAGACGTTGGCATCGTCGCTATTGTGGTGCCGAAGAAGCGCATCGAAGGAGGAAGAATAGAAGCGTTTCAAATGATGCGCAAAACGAAATAACAAAGAGGTGATAAATAGGCTCAATGGCGAGAATTATGAGGGGTATGCGAATATAATTTGCCCCAAATTACGTCCCGCTGAAGTAAAGGGGTGACGCCGCGGCGCTGCCAATTTAAATAATTACGTCACATAATCAGACGAACCGTGAAATAAAATATTGGAGCTGTGAAGGTATGAATGAAAGCTAATTACAACCCGTAGTATCGCATAAACGGTACCGTTTAGAAAATAATAATTGCTATCGGTTCTAGGTTATTTAAATCTAATTAACGTCTTCATAACGTAGAGAACGCCAAACAAGATTGTTTATAAAACCGAGTTCTTAGCTTAAACGAATTCCTTTAGAAGATTTTGATGAAGGATTATGTTGCCCAGCAAGGTGCTTTAGCATACTGAATGAACGAATAGTCGTTATATTAGGCATACTTTGTTTTTGAAAAAATACATTTCTTGACTAAGCTAAATTCATTGATTTAATATTTTTTCAAAGTACAGTTTTGGAACCTGTAGGATTTGTTTAGAATAAATACAAACGTCATACGTTTCAGCGGTCAGCTATATTGTTGCATAAACTGACTACAGACTGCGCATCATTTTTAACTAGGTCGGTGCACGCACTTGCGCAATTATGTCAAACACTACAATATATATTATATAGAACCTACATAAAATTTGATATAAAACTAAATCCAATAAAAAATTTAAAGTGCCTCTTTTCTTTTTTTTTGTATTCTAGCTTTATTACTACTATTTCTTCTAATATGCAACGGATGAAAGCATTGAGAGCGTACTATGTAAAAGCACCGTGAGTCTACATTTTAACTGCTAAGAATATTTTTTTACATTAACATTACAATTACTGTTTGCAGTAATTGTATGTTCCATCAAATATCATTCCGCAACGATATACGCAATAATAATACAAAACGCAAAAATAATAGTTCAACGACGGCGAATAGAGGAATCAGTTATAGATATAGACATATATCTATAACTATATCAGCTATATACATATATATAGCTGATATACAGATAGATATATAGATATATATCTACAACTGATCTCTATACACATAATGCTTCACTACAAACAAAAAAAAAACGTAAATTTGCCATAGCGGGAATTTAAAACAATAAATTAAACGTTAATAGATATGTATCTTTGCAACGTTAATAATTTTATGATCACAATTGGTAACTCGCATATCCGCAGATCATAATGAACAGAATTTATAGACGCTTGTATTTTAATCTGTTTTATACTTTGTGTATTGGAGATGTGTACTGTATGTTCTGTTTGACGGCTCCATGAATCATTATATTTACAGAACGAATAAATTATTACTGCCACGATTGTTGATATATGATCCCGGAACTTTGACGACTCGCAAATTTTTACAATTTTCATCATTAATACGAATAGAAAGAAATGTAAATTATATATCTGTAAATGCGCCACCTACACCCATAGAAGTACTTTCTTGAATCAAGCAGTTCTGACTTCAGACAAGTAGACGGCACGTTCGTATACACGCAAGAATGCTCAAACTTCATAGAAATATGCGACATTCTTGGAAATTCAAATAAATAAACTCTTACGGCAAGTAAATAACGTTTATGGACAAATATTAGATTCCCTTGTGCCAAGAAACTTTATATTTCATTTAAACATTTCTCATTATTGTAATTTTCGAACATATTTCAAACAAGAAATGATCTTTTTGTATGAAATACGAAGGTATACTAGCTACAAGAATACCTATTCTCTTTACAAGAAATCCTATATTCGGTATCATTATTTTAAATAATTAAATCAATAAAATTACTTACTTGTACAGAATCCACTGTGTATTTGAATGGGATAGGTAAGTTTATTTGTGGTTAATAAATTTGTGTACTTCGATTTTATGCACAAGTCAACTAAATAAGAGCTCGTAAAATTCCTAAATCGACTAAAATGGAGGTGTTTTACCATTTTCGTTAATTTTTTGGTTTCACAAGTTTCATTACATTGACTATATTCATATAACGTATAAAATCAAAAGTGCAATGGTAGAATTTTTGTAAACGCAAACCATGCTAGTGCTGTTTGTAGGTGCTATATTTCTTCAGCGTTCTTGAAGAGTATATGGACGCAAAGGTTCAACTTTACACTAGAAGGAATTAAAATAAAAATATGGTAAATCTCAATTAATACACAACAAATATTCCATTAAAAAAGTTATTCCATTTGGTTACCAGTTGTAATCCACAGTTTGAATATAAAAGATCAAAGTCTATATTTATCTACAACACGTAAATAATTCTGAATTCAATTTAAAGATAAATATTTTACTTACGAGATACTTTCGCTCTAGTATCTTACAATATCGACCAATTTTTAAAATAGTCTTGCAGATTAAGAGACTTGTCACATTTTCGGATATGATATTTTTCATTTATCTACTATATGGTTCGTTTCTAGTTTTTGGCCAAAAATAAGCGCTCTCAACACTATCTGAAATATTTAGATGAATCTTCTAAAACGATTATTACCTATTAAAGCATATTTTCTCGTGTTTAGGTGCTATTTCATTTCCTTGTTAAAGAATAGCTACTTTACCACTTTATTAATCCATTTATCGAGAACGCATAAATGCGCCGTTAAATTCAACAGCTACACTAGGTATACGACCATCATTTATATCTACATTTAGCATGCTGTTATTTTTGGATACTTCTTTTACATACCATCCTTAGTATCACCGTTAGGTTCTGTTTCTTTTTGATTTTCTTCGTCTTTCGCCACTGAGAAAAACAAGATTTTTGTCAACTAATTTTCCCCTTGGTCATATGTGCTTTTCTTAACACTCTCTGCTTTTCGTATTGCTGGTATATAGTATGTAAGGGCAATTTCATTGGGAAATAGGTTAATCTTTTATGCTAATATATTGTACTCAGAATGTTTTAGCCGGTCAAAAGAACAGAAAATGTAGAAAGATATTACGTCTTTGGAAGATTTACTCAACCGTTGTCTCTCAACCGTATTCTTGTTTTATGTAAAATAACATAATGTTTGTAATTACTACTGGTTAAATGATCATTGCTCAAAATACACTGTCAACATTATCTATTACAAGACTGTACTACCAGTAAATACTCAATTTCCAAACGCTACAAGAATGTGCTGATATGGCCCGTATTGCACAAGTTCATAAAGGCAATAGTTCATAAATAAAATGGACACAGTTGAAAGAACAAAACAACAAATAATCTTGTAAATGGTGCATTTCATATTTAGACTTAATAAAAAAAAAAAACGTTAATACCTTTATCAATAGCACTGCTTATATTAGGTTCGAATTTAGACCATACAAAATGTCCATTATGGTGTATTCTAATATACAACTCTTGCTCTTCAAGCATGCTACTAAAATAATACTGTAATTATTTTATTCAATTTTTCAAATCTTATCAAATGAATCTGTCTCGTATAAAGTATAAATAATAAATATAGAGTAATATATATACATATCTCGCAGAATTGATACCAGGACCAAAGGACAGTGCAGACGTTCACTAAACGTGCTTGATGAATGCCCACTTTAAGGCGCCTGCGTTATATCACTCCACCAAAAGAATTTAGCTATAAGCCATTCAATTTTCTTTTTAGAATTTTAGAAAATATTTACTTGACCAAAGTAAAATTTCAATAACATTCTTTATTATAACCAAACAATGGAATTACTTATAGTTAATATATTTTTTTAATTTCAAATACAGAGTGGTGCAGGGGAACGGGAAATTTTGAAATAACGTCATTTCCACGAATAAATTCATAAAACTAGTAATTTATTAACGAAAGTGCATGTATGCAGCATGCCATTTATGTTTTTACAATCAAAATGTCCAAAAGTGTCTCTTTACTTTTTAAAGATGACATCGGAAAGTTGTCCTCCCATTCGGCGTTCACACTCTAACAGGCTGTTATGAAAACTCTGGAATGCGCGGTGGAATGGCAGTGATTTCTTGTTGAATGTTCTCCTTCAGTTAATGGATTGTTGCAGGTCGTGTTTAAGATACCCCCACAGGAAGAAGTCGCACACACTAAGATCAGAGGATCTCGCAGGCCATTCAATGTCACCGTTACGTGAAATAATGCGTCTTCCGAGCAATTGACGAACTGCTGCCATCGAATGGCGAGCAATGTGTGACATGGCTCCGTCCTGCTGAAACCACATGTTTTCCATGTTAAGATTAAGCTCGTACAGTCTCGGTGTAAAGAATGTTTGAAGCATTTCAACATATCAAACATATGGTGTAACTCGCAAGGATTGTTCTGGGCCCAATAACGAAAATTCTGTTTGTTTACGAAACCGTTCAGGTGGAAATGGGCTTCATCTGATATCCATATGTCACCAACGAAATTCGCGTCCTCGTTAATTTTAGCCAATATCTGCCTACTAAACTCCATACGTGACGCTGGGTCTCGTTCATGTAATTGTTGCACAATCTGCAACTTATAAGGATGGAAATGTAATTCGTGCAGTATTCTTTGTAAGCTTCATCTCTTAATCCCTAGCGTAGGTGCATGCTGTCGAACGGAGCGGCGAGGACTTCTCTCGATTGCAGCTCTAACAGCCCCAATGTTCTCTGGGGTATGTACCGTTCGAATGCCACCTGGAGCTTTCTTTTTCAAGACAGATCCTGTTTCTTCAAAATTACGCACCCACGTTGTGATCGCATGCGCAGATGGGACACGTCCATGACCTCGAAGCTGGTAACGCTGTCGAAATATTCTCTGCGCGGCAGTCACACTATCACCATTTTTATAAAACGCTCTCACAGCTACTGCACGTTCCGCACCAGTCCAACGATCCATGATTACTAAATGGCAATGCGTTCACAACAATTGTGCTGTAACGTTCAAAATTTCCCGTTCCCCTGCGCCACCCTGTACATATTTTTTTGATTGTAGTAAACATGTTCAAGAAAACATATTTTCTTGTTCCAAGAAAACAGTTCTATGTGTGTACATGCATAGGAAACTAGTGTAGATGAAATCTTTTTTATTACCTATACCAATGTCCTCCACCCTTGCAGAGTAACGATTGAATGAAGGAGGGCAGAATAAAGTTCCATAATTGATGGTAGTGAACGTAAAATTTTCTGAAGGAGATATAGAAAGAACAACACAGTGCTATACGTGGAACATGCATATTTATCAATGCATATTTATCACTATATCTAGCATATTATAAATTGTCGTCAATATACTGTAATACAAAAAAAATAACATTAATGAGGTTAGTAGTCATCAACATCATATTTACTTCTCTTTGCTTTTGTTTCTCGAATTTATCATTGTACACCTATCGGATATGAAGGTCGATTTTTTGGTAGAAAGCCCGATTGCTAGAGAAAGATTAGTGCATTTTGTCGAATATCTATGGGGTGTAGAAATAATAAAATTAATATTAAGATTAATATAATCTAGCCAACGACAATCGTTGGGAAGACTAACTACTTCTATCTGTCATTCTTGTTCTCGTAAATTAATATAAAAAATTTCTACAGCAAATTCTAGTGCATTCAGTCGTCGTAAAAGTTATCGCTGTCATTTAAATGTCTTTTGGTTCGTTTCATCTAAATTCCCAGTGCAATTTAACGTTGTAGTGTTACATGTGTTCAATAGGGACATCAAATAACATAGAATCACAGCATTAGTTACGTCCCTGCGCTATGATATTATGTTAGAAGTGATTTCTTAACATTGATTACTAAAAGATACTCTAAATTTTCTGCCATGAGATATGTTCGGTTACTTGTTAGAACATCTTTAAATCCAGAAAAGCTTCTTTCCACATCACAACTTGAGACAGGAAAATGGTGAAAATGAAACTTATATGTATTCCTTTCTTACTATTGACAATTATTGCTGCTACTCTATCAGCATTTTCTCTTTCTATTATCTTTCTGGTTATTAAATAAGGCTTTATTGACGATCTGTATGTAAAGCACCAACAATGACGTGAACTATGCTTCGCTCTAATTCATACATCAGTTTTAATTTTAGTTAGTTATATAGATATATTCCAAAGGCGTAGAGATACTAGGGTTGCCTTAATTTCGAAACCGGCAAAGAACATATACACTCATCCAAAATTATTTAGGCGAGTTATTCTGACATCCTTCATGTTGAAGCTTCTGAGGAAAGTACTTCACCTGCATATTAAAGATCGGGCACTTCCTGAATCTCCTTGAAACCCTCCGCTATAGGTATACCGAAAAGAGAAATCCGGACCGACTGCCTGCATAATTTGGAGGGAACACTTGAAAGGGAACTACCGAAAAACGAGTTGTCTTTACAGTATTCTTAGATATAGCAGCTGTCAGTCGACCTGCCTCTTAGGTGACCGGAATATAGGCAAAAAGTATCAGTATGAGGACCACTAGAAGATGCCCTCAATGGGAAGTACTGTTAGCTCTGTTGTAGGTCACCTTCTTAGGTCTTTAATTAACCAATGAATACGGGCCTAGTATTCTGCTGATATTGTTATTGCGCCCAAATGAAAATCCTCCGTAATAGTAGCAACTATCATGCGTGGAATGGAGGAATGGTACCTTAAAGCAGGATTCTCAGTTAATCCGCAATAACAGAGTTCATTGCATTTACCAACAAAAGGAAACTCACTGTGGCAGTATCAAACGAGTTACAATTAACCAAGAAAACGAAGTACCAGGGTACGAAACGAAGTACCCTTGATACAAAACTGAACCGGAATAACCGCTTACCTAAAGTAACGGACAGCGTGAGGCAACTGTTCTGGCATTGCAAAGGATTATTGGTGAAACCTGGAGAATAAAACCGGAGGTGAGGCCACGATTACCTAGGGAACAGTAGCTTAGTGAAAAAGGACATGTGTATTCATGACAGTGAGACCACTTGCTGCTATCCATCAGCAGTACTTGCTGCTGAGAATTATTAGATCAATAAACAGCACAAGAATCACTTCTTTAGAGGCCATAGTGGGTCTAGCTCCGCTGGACTTCTGATACTTCTGTTGAGTAATTTACGAATAGATCGAAATCCGGTTATCCAGACATAGGAACCGGTGTTTGTGGATTGAGTTCTAGACAGAAGATATTCTTAAGCCTAAGAAAGCAGGGAATGGTTTTCTAGGCAGAACTACTGGTAATTACAAACTGTGCTCAAGTCATCGTAAAGGGAGGTTACACGAGAAGGAGATAAACTTGATAACTGGTAGTCAAGCAGCTATCAGACCAATATAATGAAATACATTTACCACAACTATTGAACCGTACGAAGCAAGGAAGTATCGAAAAATCTTCTTTGTATAGATTCAATTTGCGTTGGTGCGAGTAATTCAGATGGAAAACCACATCAATGCTGCGTAAGAGTATAAAATAAAGGAAATAATGCGTAAATCCCTGCAGTTGTGGTAAATAGCTTGATAGATACTATAGCACTACGATATCAATTATGAATTATGTGATTGGAAAATAATAGAAAAGAAACAAAGACTACGCCTAGATTTTTAACCGAAGTAGAAACCGGCAGCAATCAACAGCCTGCTGTCGTCTAAAGGTAATCATGGTTATGTAATATATAATTTATTAATTTCATATCAATCATAGACACAGTCAATGTCCCATTGATACAATTTGCTGTCGATAACAGTATCAATACTAGAGAATAGCTTAACATCATCCGCGTATATCAATATTTCGCATTCAATGGTATTAGCTAGTAAATATCATTTATGAAAAAAAAGGAATAGATCCTTTAAGATCGAATAAGAACAACAAAGAACGTCATGCTGTTGAAAATCCAAACAAGTTTATTTTTCGAAGAAAAATGTAATATAATGGTCTATTTGACCGAAAACTGTTGGAAGTTCAAGTAGATAGCGTGAACTTAGCTTTTGTTGTCTATTGTCCCTGGCACAAATTGAGAAAAACAGGCTAAATTAATAAATTGATAGCATCAAATATGAACAGTTCTTGAACACAACAAATTCGTGCTAATTTTCAGACATATGGAAATATAGAATTGTTTAAAGCGAGGTTATGTCCTCGTGTATTTTGAACAAGTAACCAAAACTACAGTATCGTTCGGTAAGCTAATGATATGAATTTCTTTACCTGGGATCTAACACAATTAAACAGTTCGTGAAAATATTGAGTTTTGTGACTGGTTTTATGCATGTTGATTTCGAGGTTAAACCAAGAATAAACTCAAAAAGATGATAGTTTACTGCTGGTTTAAATTTAAATATAGCTATACAAAAACTCGTACAGATTGTCATAAAATATAAGGTAAGCCTCATGCACATCGTTAGCAGATTCTAGAACAGTCCAGACAGTTGAAAATAATGTACTTTATAACAACAGTAAATTAGTTTTGTTAATTCAGAAGTCGATTCATATTAAATTACCTCAATCCTTCTTGAAGTGAAGTGGCAAGAAAATTGCTAAAATAACGATGTACTTGTTTTCGTCCTACTCCCATTATGGAACCTGATAATTTGTGTAGTATCAGTGACTAGATGCTTAGATTTGCTCAAAATAAAATAGCGACATTCCTACAAGTTTCCCTAGTAGAACAGAAACAAACAGAACACGATTTCCAATATTTTCGGCGGTTTCTGATTGCTTGTGGGACATCGAATAGAAAGCCAACAATATTTGTTGTCTCACGTAGGGAGAGGAATCAATTTGTCGAAGGAAACATCGTGAATTGACGACCCGAAACAAAAACGAATGAGACCAAGTAAATGTACAACATAAAATTTATTGTGTGCGTGGTACAGATAAGTAGCAGAATTTATAACTCGAGATTACGGCGTTGGATAGTTGGGAAAGACCAGCGAGTGGAACAACGGTAGGTGGCGGCCGAGAAGCTTTATTGTGACTCGGTGCCTTTAATCAAGGTTGACGGCAATAAAACAAACCCTAGCGGTCACGAATTTGATAGATGTCGTATGTAACACGCAGAAAACATCGCTCTGGTTTTATCTCTATGTGAACTCGGTCGAAATATCGATATCTTTCAGAAGTAACGGTGCTGCATTAAACAGCGGTGCCGATACGCTTTTTCTTTTAAATTACTTCCCCTGTAAGAAAAAGAAAACGTAGGACATGACTTGGATTAGTTTTGTAGATAGGATTTAAATAATACACGTCCAATCAAATTTTCCATAGACAAAAACAAAAATAAGTTAGTTCTCCCCAGAATTTTTATAACATGTTAATATCTCAAAAATATTATTCTGTATGCAAACTCATTTTGATTTAATCATTAATAATCGGAGATCTCCAGCGTCAAAGTTGCTTTTAGCAAGAAAATATTTAAATTTTGATATATAAAACATATCTTTGTGTTTATAATTCAATTTCCGTGCCAATTGTCTTATATATTTGTATTTATACTTATTGTTCATATCTTTTGTGTACAGTTATTGACTTAAATGATGGCGACAACAAATTCTTTATGTAAATATTTAATTACATCTGCTAGTGGGATATCATCCACATAATCTTCAAACTGGTCTAAACGGTACATCAAATACATTCAAATTTGCATTTGAATATATTTGATGTGCCGTCATAAAAATATGAATCCAAAGTAATACGCTTTATAATTCCATTCCAAACAATGATTGGGAAACGAATTTAGAAATTCGTATCAAATTCTTCACGTTGCTGTTATTTAACACAGCGTTAATAAACAATTTGAAATTATCTGACCAATTATCAGGTTAGAGCTGAAACTTAGAATACAAGGAAAAGAAATATCTTCTAGCACTGAGTCTAAAGTTTAAAATGGTTCATATAATACATTATACAACACTATCACCTGGAAAAATTCTTATTTCTATTATATTGTTTTTTTTTTTATGAGCAAAGGTATTGTTATCGTCGTTTGTTGGAGGACCACAAGTTATTAATTAAGCAACTTTAAAATAGCAAAACGTAACTAATGTTATGGTTACTTCTTCGCAAACTTTTGTATTACATTTATCACACACATAATAATAACATAATAAAAGACAAACACACAAAAGGAATTCCTCTTTTCACTCTGAAACAAGCCCCGTTGTTTATTAGCCGCCTTACAAGGTGTGCATGTAGAAGGTTGTCTCATAATATTGGTTCTTGTGAATAAAAGAATGAAGCTATTATCACATCTTGAATTTAATAGTAGCACAAGGAAGTTTATTTCTCATCATCACGATGTGATGATGAGAAATGTAGAAAATAACATTCAATTTTCATACTAGGTTGATAGGGATCTCCAGATGAATTTGGATTTTGTGATTGTTGTATGTACATAAAATTTTAGTTAAAATTAGATACGAGTATTCATTTTTCGTCGCTGATTTCTCTAATATTGTTATTATTAAACGAAATAATGAACATATTTTACTACTAACGTTAAATGCGGTTTAACTAATTCAACATCATACTTTAAGTTATATACCGGATTGAAGAATTCTGTAAGGCTGTAATGCATAAGCACTTTGGCAATATTTTCCCGTTATGACATAAAGGCGGAAGTCCTACGATACATTCTGTCTAATTGTCGTGAGAAGGCTCTACTTTATACTACATATATATATACACCCAAGCTATTTATTTAATTGATTATTGTCTATTTAGAAGTTTTACACCTTTTTTTATTTTTGATCTATTTTAGCAACCGTCTATATGCAGAGAAAATTAATGAAGAAATATTTAACTCATCGGGATTAGTATTCCATGGATGCCAACATTTGTAATTATAATAACGTGAAAAATTGTTTTCTCCAAAGTAAAAGTTAATTTTTACGGTTGATAGAACCGAGAATGTCGCGTGAACACTCTTTCGGCAATTTAAATCAAAATAAGTTGAGAATAAAGTCCTACAAAAAAAATATATTAACAGCCACAGCTAACCTCAAATTTTAATGTTACTCCCTCCATTCCTTTATTCCGTCAAGGAATACCGTCAATTACGATGCACTTTTCAAGTAAACTCTACAACTAATTTCTATAAGCAACTGAAATGTATTTTCTTTAAAAATATCACGTCGCAGCGTGTTCGCGATCTAAAGACTAACCTTTTAATATTTATAATACCACCAACTGTTCGATGTGGACATTTACTACTGCAATAGTTATCGCATAAAACTTAAGTTGGCAGTACGTCACAATAGAGTTAAGTAGGCAGGGAAAAAGCCAGAGAGAAGATAGAGTTGGGAAGTTGCGAAAAAGATATATGTGTGCAACAGCAACGCTAACTAAGTTCCCGGAGGAATGCTATGCCTCAGAAGTGAGATTAAGAAAAAATAAGAAGGACTCATTGAAGAAGAGACCGGCAGATAGAGCAGTTGAAGTTAAGTTGTTACAAAAGATATTCAGAAGAAATGAATAGTGCAGGGAGTGATGAAGTAAGCGATGAATATCGTATAATACGGGAAATTGTAAGTGCGACACCGCCAGCAGACCATGTACAATTGTATTCAAACGATGTAACCGAAGTCATCGACGAAGGTATACGAATCTTTGAAGTAATTCGCTTAGTACAGATGATGCTAATAGATATAGTGCTAGAAAGAGTGTTAATCAGGTTAATGATGTCACTAATAATTACCAAGTAATGATGCATCTTACAAAGAGTATACTTACATTTGGTGGAGGGCTTAGAGCTGGAGAGTGGATTAACAAATTAAAAAATATCCAAACCATACACAAATGGTCAGAAGCATTCTCTTTAGAGATTGCAAGATCTAATTTAGTTGAAGACGCACATGGATGGTAGTGCAGGAGGGAAAGTAGTGTTGATTGCGGATTTTTCTACTGTATTGGAATGTGAATTGAATTTGGATTTTCGAGAAACTAAGGAACAAAGCTTGATAGGACTTTTCGATGAAAAGTTATGTTCAACGATGTTAACGAAAACCCATATTGATACTGATGAACTTAAGCATCGTCAGCGCTAGTCAATGGAGCTACCTCGAAAAGGGCTCTTGAGAAATCCCAAAATTATAATCCTAGCAGAGAAATAAGTGTAACGATTAACGTGGCGAAAATAAGTGATTGAAATGTCTAGAGACGTAGTGTATATCATTTTGAATGTTACGACTACGGCCTGGATGGTTGTACAAAGAAAGGTGTCTAAATAAAATGACGCAAGAACAAATTAGATTTGCAGCCCATATTGAAACCAAGAGCAGTTTCACGGTGAAACCCGTTTAGTTGCGTGGAAGATATTTTGTAGATGCACTCATAGACACTGGCAACTCTGCGTGCTCTATTTGGCAGAAATTTAGAAAATCGATTAATGTAAATAGCGAGAGGAAAGAATGTGTTATACATCGAGTAGAAGGTACGCTGGAAATGATGTGCGATGAAGTGGTTACAATGAATATGAGAACAAAAGGTAGGCATGGTTGAAAGGAATTCCTGCCGTCGATATTGTGATTATAAGAACGTGGTTAAATACACCGCACATAGCCTTTATTAGAAAGGATGACTATTCAAAGTAGAAATTTCTTTCGGGTTTTGTCGTGTAATTAATACTTTTCTTGACGTTTCGCTGACTATGCAGTCAGCAGGAGATTTCTAAAGACCGATGTTGTTGTCTCTTGCTCCTGGTTATATATCCCATTTCTGTTGCTTCGCTGATCGGTACCATTCCGCTCTACTGATTCAAGAACGTTCCATTCCGCTGAGTCGCGGCGTTCGTTATATGACGACTCCCTAGTGCTAACTTTCATGCGTTGTTGATCCTGGGTCCGTCTTTGCGATTGAAATTGTTGGCATATTTCATTATTTCTAATGATTCGCGTATTATCCTCGGCTAGTAGAGGCTGGTCCTGGCTAAGATCTTAACGTCTCTGTAGATTATGCAGCGGTCTCCTTGTTGGTGCAGGTGTTCTGCTACTGCAGATTTTTCAATATGCCTAAGGCGCGCATCTCTTTCGTGTTCCTTTACTCTGCACCCAATTCTCCGTCCTGTTTGACCGATGTAGCTTTTTCCACATTGGCATTTCAGCTCGTATATGCCTTTTGTTCGTAGTTTTGGTAACACGGAAGTAGCTGCTCAATTTTGATCACCACGACCACTCAAGGTTTGGATACACTAACGAAAATCCGTTCTATTCGATGTAGCTCGGACTATGAATAAATCTATTAGTGAAATCGGCGAACGTATACAATAAATTCATTTTGTTTTAAAATAGAAAAATTGAAGAAAACAGGTCCTTATTTTCCCACAAAATTCCGTATTACAAATGTCAAGCGATGGGTATAGAATATGCAAATCTGCAGGCCAGCTAAAGGAAAATCTGCGCCTAATTACATCGGCAGTATTATTTAAAATATTGGGAGTTATTTTATTTAAAAAAATGTTTCTTAACTAGTGGTACAAATTAATTTTTTTAAATTTATTACTAAAGCTAACAGAATTTAAATGTAATTAATTGAAACAAAGTTCAATTAATTGAATCTAATTCAAAGAATTAATTGAAAAATAATTCATAATTCTAGTAAAAAACCAGAAAATTATTCTTTTTGTACTTACAATTTATAGACATATTAGATTTTGTTAAAAGTCATATAGAAAGTAAATATGATACAACTATGCACACATCAATCGTGACTGGACTTGTAACAAATGTGAGACTAATCGAAATCGATGTGTAAAATGGAGATTTCTAACAGCTTAAACTGTATTGCGCCGTATAAAGAACCGTTAGAAATTAATAGTATTGTATGTTTTTATTTTATTTTATATTAAACCTTTATTAAAATTTATCGCTCTGAAAAAAGCCTAGAAATCATCCTTAAGCAAAGAAGCTACCTTATAGGAGAAGGGCTGAGTATAAGCCATGGGAATGTAGGATTTTTGCACATCCATTGTTGCAACCGCAAACGATTTAGGTAAACTACGCTCTAGATCATATTAGTAACATTCTGTTTAAAGATCCATATTACAAACGGTTTGTAATGATTATCTAAAGAAATTACTTTTTGTTTCTATTTCAAGAGTAAATTTCATTAAATTATGTAAATTATTAATGATCCATTACATTAATAATTATAGTATTAATTACATTAATAATTAAAGTCACTTAAGTCAACGTTAGTACCCGACCCTGTAATAAGAATGACGTCTGCATATCCAGAATACGATTTTATATAGCAAGAATAGGAAATATTACCTTGAACATAAGTCGACTCGAAGTGGTGTATGCAAACATCAGCTACGATGGGTGAGATTGGAGAACCCATAGGTATGCTATGAGGTAAATTATATAATTTGGAGGAAACGTTGCTCTAAATTGATACTCACTAGTGCTGATACTCACTAGATCTAGCAAACCTGTCATCTAAAACATTGGTCAAGATCTGAATCTACATTCGTGACACCAGATGAAAAAAAAATTTACAGGGATTGTATTTGGCCCGATGAATGTGCCGCTTCAGAAAATATGTACAAAACAAGACGGTTTATTAGATTAAGAAGTTTCTTCAAAAGAATTGTCATAATAGCAATAAATATAACTTAATTAACACAAATTACGTGGAAGAAAGAACAAGTGTATTTTGCAAAAAATTTTCAACTCCTAGACAAAGCGAATACATCATTCAGTGTTCTTGCGAGGTGATCGTGACTAACTGTAGCGCATCAGCTTACCTTAACGTAAATAAAATAAAGAATGTTAAAATCTTAAGAAAGTTTTGTTTACTAAGAAATAAAAAGTAAACTGGATAGTAAAGTGACTCATGTCGATGCACTAAGTGGCGCGCTAGTAAACATCAATGAACTGATGATTGACACACAGACAATATATATCGTGACTCAAGAAAATGAAGTAGCAGTGTTCCAGAACAATGACGACGAACGGAAGAACATAATCGGTGCTGTAAACCGAAATATTAGTGCATATGATGACTGAGCCTGCAGGAACTAGACTAAAGGACTAGAAACTAGACAGACTCGTGCTTATTCGTCTCATGGGAACGGGTTCGTGTAGCGTACTAATTTCCTCGAGAGTCAACAAAACAGAAGTCTGTCTAGTCTCCACTGAAGCCGCACTGAAAGTGTATTCGTTTCTGTAGGCCTAATAATGACTATGTGTTAGTGAGCGAAGTATTATACAAGGAGAAAGACGGTAATATGTTATTTGTAGCGGAAACTATTATGGGTCAACGATTGTGATTTAATGGGATATGGAGGGGTTGGTCGGACAGTGTTAACATCACTATTTTGTAGGCATCAGTATTTTCTCTCTAAGCGTACTGTGCGTAAGCAGCCGGGAGAATTACTTTTAGTACCATTAGAGAATATATGTTTCAGTAACCATGTGGATCATTTACGTCCATTTGTTACCACATCAAGAGGAAACCAGATTACTAAACGGTCCGACGAAGTATACAATTCTAGAAGTCGTAAAAACCACGAGAACTGAAACGACCATTAAGGTATCGGAGGATTTTGTAAACACCATTGTGACATTCCATGGCCAATGGATAAGTAGAACGGGTAAAAACGTCATGTACAGGAGACCCGGACACGAGACTATAGAAGTTGGTAAAGTATCTGAGAAAGAGGTCTGAATAGCTCAATTTTGCCAAAAGTTGATTGAGTTGACTAAATAACACTTTTTTCGACGTTATTCAACATCATACTAGATAAACTTATTTCGTATATCTTGGGATAAATAATGTTACGCACAATTTTTGCGTCCATCCTGTATCATTAAGTTTTTATACAAGGGTTATTATCTTATTTACAGTTTCGATAATTCTCGGGAAGATTCTGCATAGATGTCTCAGTTTCAATTATTCATCATTGCTAAAATATAATTTTTCACAGTCAATTTTTCGTACATATAACAATAGAGGTTGTTACATGTTGGATATATTTTTCGATATCTTTTCCAACTTAGCCATGAAATATTACAAAAGCTATTTTTATTCTATAACATTAAGTTAGCCAATTTTAAGCTCTCTTTTCCGTAAAATCCGGCACGAGTTGGGTGTATTCTCTGTGGGGAATAATTTATTTTGTGCCTTAAATAAGGTTTAACGCTAAATTTGGTGTAACAACTAATTTTCTATTGTGTTAGGACTCTAATTTAAAAACTAGGTATGTACTTCGTTTTCCATTGTACAAATTTTCGTCTTTTTTTTGCGTCGGTTATTTTCTCCGAGTTCTCTTGGTGGTTTGAATCACGGAGTACGTGACAATCACTGACTTCGGTCCTAGACAACTCTGCGAGTCTTTGTATCGGCGGAGTTCGAGGCTACGCTCCGTAAAGAAAACCAAGTATGGTACGATTTTCTACTTTTACTGACAAACAGATAAAGGTATGGCCACACATCGACGAGACGTGCACGTAACGATTGTCGCACGAAACTCGCACGACGTCCGTCTTTTTATATTATCACGGGTCTAAACGCGATTAGCTTTACACTAACGCAACGAGTACGACCCAGACACGGCACGTGTACGCATCGCGTCAACGACAATGGGTCGACTAGTTTTGCTTAATTTTTGTCGTGCGTGTTACAATGTTGTGTTGTAAACCTTACCACCGTTGCGTCATATTTGGATATACATTGATCGCAACAAACCAGCGTGGCCCGTAACAGTGTGACTTCGATGTCTACAAGACGAAAGCTATACGAATCTCGTACGGCTCACATTTCGTCAACGTCCTGTGCTCCTCTTGTCGATGTGTGGCTATACCTTTAATAACACTACTCGCTTTACCAAATCAAGAATTTATACCATCCATCGTTGGCGTACCGTATCTCCTATAATATAAAATGTTGAAATAAAGTATCTATTAAAATCCGTATATCTAGGATAGCCGACGGTCGTTATTTGCCAGTGTGTAAAGTTGTCTAGTCCCCGCGCTGATGGCAGCCCTATTCGTTATATACCGAAAGAGAAGATCCTAACTTGCAACAGTTACCTAATTTCATTTACTTTTGCAGGCGTTGTTAAGTATATGGAGTTATTCGCTACTACGCTGTTGACGGTAAGGATAGATCTACATCTTCGAACTACATGGCTATGCGGTTCGATTTCAACGTTACCCTTGTGACATATATTTCACCATCAATTAGGATAAAACGGCGGTATGAAAAATATATTTTGTTTTTTCTCTATATTTCAGTAGTTATTCTTTTTTCTATAATTAAAGAATGAAAACATAGCTACTAGATGATACGCAATAGAGATAAATTAATTTAAAACGATGAATATAATGCTACATCTTCCAGTTAAAATCAAGGGTCAAAATCAAAGTAACTAAAGGGGGAGAGCTGCGAAATAGCGTTTTTTAACTAATTGTAAGCCGCTCTGGTGATGTTGAAAGAATAAACTTTCGAAGCCGTTTTGCTCAGTCGACGAAGGTCATGGGTCGCAATGAAAATTGTTGGTGCCCGCAGCAGAAGCCGCCTTATTGGAAGAGGCCACCTACTGAGTTCGCCTAGCTCTGGGAGTGGGAATCCGAGGCACATTTCCAAGAAATTGCACTGAAAATTTGACGGCAACTCTACCTATTCAATTTCTCAGCCTAGTACAAATTACAATTTAGAAATTAAAATTTTAATCTCTACGATTTTTAATAATTTTTCCTTTCAATTTGATGTTTTTATGAAAATATATGATTCGATTCTTCCCCCTCCAAGATTTTGATGGTTTACATTATTTCATTAATATAGATGTTGCCTCCTTTTTAATACAAATGAAATGTAATAAAGAAAGCATTATACAATTACACATATTGAAACTAAACGTATTCCGAGTTTGAATGTATTTCCGAGTGGGTGAAGCGTTGAGTTTTTATTTTAACCAAAACGACATAACACGGTTTAAACCCAGAACACGTTTAGTTTCAACTGACTCTGGCCGTGGAAGCCTACGTTTTTAATACGCCTATTTCGAGACGTGTTTAAAAATAATAACAAATTTTACTTTACAAAAGTCGACTATGTACAGTCAAAACGAAAGCTAAATTACGCTACTAAATTTTGTTGTTGTTTTGTTAATTTTAAATCAATATAGAAACGATTAAATAAATTAGTGAAAACTTTGAATTATAGAAGGTGCGGTAGCCCAAGGGTGGATGGTATATTTTCGTGATTTGGTCTAACGTGCAGTGTTACTTATCTGTTTGTCGATAACGATGGAACGTAGCTTCGGGTTCCTCTGACACAAAGCCTTGCAGAGGTGTTTAGGATCGATTTCCGTGATTGCCACGTGGATTTTCAAACCACTAAGAGAACTCTAATATCGGGGAAGGTAACCGTAAAACGAAAATTTGTGCAAAAGGAAACTAAGTACCTAATACCTAATTTTAAATTGGTCCTCAAACAATAGAAAATTAGTTGTTACACCAAGTAGAGCGAAATGTCAAAGTTTAGCACTCCAAGCCGTAGAAATCAATATCAATTTAATTCCTTAATATAAAATTTTGCCATAAACCTTACTTAATGAGTTTTTCCATGTAGAAATAATTTAAATACATTCAATTCGTGTCGGATCTTGCGGAAAAGAAGGCTTTAAGAATGGCAAACTTTATGTTCTAGAAACAAAAACAGAAATAGCTTTCTAATACTATATTGCGCAATCGGAGAAGTTATCGAGAAATATATCCAACATGTAACGACCTCTATTGATATGTATGGAACATTGACTGTGGAAAATTACATTTATGTAGAATCTTTCCGAGAATTATCAAAACGTAAAATAAGGTGGCAGCAATATTCAATAAATAAAAACTTAATATAAATAATTCCGACTGTGCGAAACGGGTTGCCCAAGTACGGATCATTTTATTATTTATATTAATATTTTCCTCTCTATTACTCTGGATTCGATCATTAGTGTTGGCAATTTTTAGCTACCAGTGACTTCATTCAAATTGTTATGGTGTAACTGTTGGACAACATATTTCCATAAAATAATTTGTAAAATATACTTTAAATGTTGCTGTAGTAAGAATGATGGTATTAGCCATCTGAACCGTGAACGTAGATGGTTGGCAAGTTAAATGCAAGTGTGATAAACGGTCTCCTGCAACTACATGCTGATAATGTCAAATAGCGCATAGCCCTATCAGATATAGTAAAATGTAATAAAAAGGAATTAATAGAGTTAACAAAAAAGGTGTGAAAGAACATTAAACTTTATACTACCTGTGCTCTAGTTTTCCTGAGAAATCTGCTTGAAGCTCCATTACCAGGGATAATCGTTATTATTATAAATTTCGGCGCTGTGTCATTAGGTACTCCTAAAGATAAAAAACTAAAATCATATCTGAATTTATATTAATTCAATGATTCTTCTTCTAATAATCATCCATGAATATCATAACTGATTACAATGGCAAACAAAATTCAACTTTTGGTTTGGTTTCGTTTGGTTTCAAAGATTTCATCATTTACTATTTCTCGTATCTGAGGTCCAATAAAAATACCTTCTTTCAGTGTTAATTTTGGAAACTTTTCACGAAGGTATTTAAAACCTTCACCTTCGAGGCCCAGTGCCTTCACAAAGATTTTCATGAGCCCAAGTTTCATGTGGAGGGGTGGCATTGTGATCTTTTCTTTTTCTACTAGAGGCTGATGTACATTGTCTTTTCCTTGTATAAACTGTTGTCGTAGTGGCTACTCTTGCTTATGGTAATGTTAATAAAAAGTAGCAGTATTTGGTGTAACCAGATTGCATACTCAAAATAATTGCTATCTTCTCTGATAGAATATTCAGATTTTCGTAAGTTTCTTTCATAGAAACAGCATGACCTATCGGAATAGAAGGATAATGGTTTCCATTATGCAACAAAACTGCTTTTACGCTGGTCTTTGATGAGTCTATGAATAATCTCCAAGAACTGGAATCATCATCATGGGATATCATGATGTATTCCAAAAGCTTCAGAGCTAAGCCAATGTTGCCGCTTTCCGAATCACTTTTACTTTATTTATGCTGTTCAATTTCATCAGTTACTAACTTAGGGTAAAAACCTTGTTGGTCTTGTTAGATTAGATTGTTCTTTCTTTTACAATTAGCATTAGTAAAGGCATTGTGTGTGTGAAATACTCAATGTTTTTGATACCCAAATTAAAAAAAACTTTTTCTATGCTTTTTCCTTTATTGAATTATTGTCGCATTTTTAGCATGTTCTGTCTCAAATTACTGTCTAGTAATTTGCGGTTCGCGGCGGCGGCGTAAACAGGAGGACACAGTCAACGCTACCATTTCCTAGTGTATACTAATTGGAATTGACCTCTGTCTGCGACAATCCTAAGCGATTGCCGTGCGTGTGCAAACGTATCAAACAAAACGGACTTAAAGGTTGTGCAGTCGCCACGAGTGATGGCAAGGGGTGGGAGCAAGTTCGCGCAGCAGTAGATATTTACCATTGGTTGTATATAAAATTTCATTGTATCATTGGCGTAACGATTAATATTTAATAATGCTTCCTTAATATTTCGTATAATGCTTTTATGAAAACAGAAAATCTATGGACAGTACGTTTGCTGTTATTTATTTGTATTAATTTATTCACCGAAGATGTTATCCCAACAAATTATAATTTTTATAAGGATATTTTAGTGACATAATAAGCATTCGAAAATCTTAACAACAGTCAGAATCTCCTTAATTATTTGTTTTAAAGCAACATTAAAGATGATAATAACACAGGAGGAATATTATTTAATGGGTTTATTAGACTTAAAGACTATAACATAAAATATATGAAAACAGGATAATTATGAAGATGTAACCGTGAAGTAAATACAGTAAACTTTAATGTTTTCCGCACTAAAACGTCGTCGTCGACACTGCCATGTACTACCCTCATTATTTACATTAATAATTAAGTGTATGGTCGTTTCATCAACTAAAGTTTCTAATTGCAATTATTTATTTTCGATATCGACAGCGTTTTTCTCAAACTTGTGATATTTTCTGAAAACACCAGTCTATCTAGTCTCTGCAAAAAGGTAATAATTTCATCCGCGTTTGTTGAAACCCATGTTTCCATTGGCGAGCACTATTACGAATTTGGATTATTTTATTTTTAAATAGACTTTTCGTGCTTTCATGGCTTCATATTTGGAAGATCTATGACTGCTATGAATGTATGTGTCATCTATATAAACAATAGATCAATTCTGGTCGCGATGATATTTGATTTTTTATAAGTAATCAATTTGTAATGCTCGCATATCAATTCGTTCTATTGAAACACTTCTTCTATTCTGTATGCATCCAAACTTAGGTCTCAAATCCGTTAAAATTTTTCTTAACGATATGTTTTTCCATTATAACTCTTCCCGTTTTTTTCTTCTGCCGTAGAGCCGATAACTTAACACGTGATTCATCTGATCTATGAAAGTTATATATCATATCGCGCACTATACCTAATCGGTATTCTGGTAAGCTACTGACATTCCTTTGTTTCGGTGTTTGACTTAAAAATTTTATTTCACCTGAGTTTTTCGCCATATGTCTTTCCTGAACAATTACCTCTATTATTCGCAGCAGTTGCTTCAGACCTTAACTATTTTGCTTCACTTGCGTTTACTGACGTGTTTTTACTGTTGAGCACTTAACGTTTTATTTTGTTTCATTTTATTTTATAACTTTAACTATTTTTATTAATTCTGTAAAAGTAATACTTTGCTTACGTCTATTTTGTGATAAATTAAATGTTTCACTTCAAAATTATATAATTCGTATTCAGCATCATTTAAACTTAGACATGTACGCATTCTATAAAAAATTCGCTTGTGGATAACGCAGCACTTAGACCCGCACTAATGCTGGTATCTCATTTTTCCGCTTATACATGGGGACAGCAGCTCGGAACAAGACACTAGAGGTGGTGTATCAAATAAGAACGCGAGGGTCTGGGTAGCGGTGAGTTATATAGCATCCTTTTGCGGTAGTGATCGGCTATTAACTGCTGTCGCCCAACCAGATGTTCAGGCTCCGGTAGGGTTTTTGGTTAGATATTGAACGTTTGAATGCGTACAAAAAGAACCGAATTATGAAATCCATGTGTATATGAATTTTTTGTCAAAGGAATGATTTATTTAATAAATGTATTTTGTTTGTCTGCCTACTGTGTTTAATTTTAAGAGCAACGGATTAAGCGAATAAACATATAAGAATTACATATAAGCAATTGGTCCTTTTTCCTTACAAGAAATATACACCGAAGCAGACGACTAGCGATTCTTCAAATTAGGAGAACATTTAACAGTGACAGTGACATTTACTTTTAGAAAACCAATCACACGCATTAAAAACGACTTTTGGCTTTTTGGGGGTTTGCCATTTTATGGTCTCCTAAGACATCTTACGCGCTTTTAGAAACACTTACAATGCATTTCTACTTCTCGCCATCACTCGTGGCGACTGCAATTACACTATTATGTTTTCGAACATACATACGTACCAAGTTACCTGTCTGCACACAGATTAAAATCTTATCTTTATAATTGACTTCTAGGTTTAGTGCCAAATCTATACTCGTCCAAATAAACACACTATTGATTATCTATTCTTGCTTTATTTCGTTCCGTGCTATATAGCACTAAGGGAAATATAAATATGTACTAAGATTTAATTCTAAGTTATGTTCTTTTTCTCAAAATTATGTGTTACTTTAACGATTTTACATTATATTTTAATCGTTTTAAGCTAATTCTTTTAGTCAACACTTCAAATATTATACTAAATAATTATTTTGTTAGTAACGCTAAGGCATTTTCAATAACAAATATCTCTATTTCTTTTTCTCACTCTAAAGGTTCATCCCCAATTAGACACGCGCTAGCGATAAAAAGTGTTATATGTAGCCTTACAAAATATCTTTGCAGAGTAATACTTTCCAGAACATTTTATGTCATAAAGTTAAATGCATCTGTACGTTCTCTCTATGCTTTTTGTTGTTTTGATAAGTAGAACAATAATAAGTTAAATTAATAAAATTCAGACGTGTTCTTATTTCAGTCTACAGATAGCTAAAAAAGACTAAATCCGCAACAACAGATTAAGCATAATTATTCTGAAAATTATAAGAACTCGCATTCCTGAAATATCAAAATGCTGCAGTTGCTGCTTTTATGTGATTTTCCGCCCTAAAAAAGCATTCATATTTAAGTTCCATACTTTTGACATTGATACACATGATTTTCCCTACTCTTAAAACTTGTTCTTCAGCGTGGGAAATAGATACTGATGCTTTTGGCTGTGTTCGGTATTTCAACTGCTTTTGTTACATAACACTGTGCTGGATTGTTACGTTAGTATATTATGGTGAAAGATATCGTTAATTGAAAAAGCTTGACTTGAATTAAAAGCAGCTTACGTGATCACGAACTCCTTGGAATCAGTGAAGAAATAAGTATGTATAAGTACTTACTTTTTACGCACATATTTTACTGTTATGTTGTCTTGTACTTCTAATATATTTGTGTAATTTCTTATATGAGGTTATTATTTGCTAGCATAGAAAATACGAAATATTACATATATTCAAGTATTCTTTTGATTTGTTAGCGCATCTAAAGTCAACGACGTAAAATAAACGTTTTTAACTTTTATGTCCGTCATTTTATCGCCGAAAAAGGGCATAAATATTGCAAGCGATAACACTGAACAGCGCGCCGGGCGACTGAAATGGTAAAACTTTCACGTCAACCTTCTTTTTCAAACGTAAAATGTTGCCTATTTATTTCTTATTTTATCTGACTTTATATCCAGAGAGATAAGATAGAGCATTCCCGAAAGAGATACATGCAATCGCTAGCATATTTAAGAAAATAGATTTTTTTTATAGTACAATAAAAAATTATCAATGAAGTTAACAATTTTGCATGGTTTTTTGTCGGTTTGTATGTAAATTATTTTAACAGGAACACCTATCACTATACACAAGATATTTTGGACATAATTTATGAATAAAATAACAAACTGAATTCGGCAGTAATTGGGTCACATATTAGGATTATATCTCGTAATATATGTAGTTTGTGACCCGTAGCCTAAAATGAGTAATGAGACTATCTGGCACCCAGGCATGATGTTGCGACGTTCTCCTTTAGTTCAGTTGAGTCTCTCATTTGATAGATGAAGTTAGAAATAGTGCAGTTGGATGTAATTCTTTCAGTATTGCTATGTTGAGGCTGAGTTGTCCATACCCTGTTTCTCATATCGCACGAGTACTTACCGCTTCCTTAAATTCCATACTCAATGTTACGGAATTTAAAGACCTGTACATTGTTAGTAAAGAGGACAAGGGTAGATAAAATTACTACTTTTTTGCAGAGATTAAACAGATTCGTGTTTTGACGACTCTCGTGGACACCAGTAGGCAACACGAATCCATTCTCATGAGGCGAATAGACACGAGTCTATTAGTCGCTGCAAAAAGGCAATAATTCCAGCTGCCTTTGTCATCTCTGCTTATTAGTATTTTATTCCCGATTCTCAATTTGGATTCATGGACTACTGCACTCTTAAATGTTATCGACATAATCTCTAGTACTGACAAGGTAATGGTCACGGTTTTAGTCTAGCTTCATTATAGTATGGTTTTCGACACATTGTATCATAATTTACTTCTTTGCCATTTTGCAATTTCATTATTTAAGTCTTATCTGAGTGGTAGGATCCAGGCTGTTCGTTGTTATGCTTAGAAAGTCATTGTTGTTTTCTATGTATACGTCCTAGTTTCGCCAATATATCCAATATCTGCATATATTGTATTAGTTCATTTAAACCTGAAGAGGGCTGCACTGCTTTAGTTCTTGTACTGTGGGATCTTGATACTATTTATGCAACCTCTGCACGGCATTTGTTAATCATAAATCCTACTAAATACATTATCGCATTTGTTGGAAAGAACTTAGCACATTATATAATAATTATGTAATTCTTCTTATGCATTTTCATTTTGTAGTGATATATTATCTATTTATTTAATAAAATTTCTTTCCGCACTGATGTCCACCATTTGAACTTCATTATAAGAATCTGCTGACTCCAGCGAGTCATCACACACCTCTCTTCGAAAGATGTTTTTCTTATTGAATCGTGAAGGTACATATATAGTAACTTGCCGGTGAGTTTCAGATCTTATTCGTTACGATCCGTCAGGTATCAGTTCAGACAGTATTTACTTAAATATTGAACAGGAATTAGTTTTTCTTTGTATTTACTTTTGTTTACCCTGTTCTACATTTTGTATTTGCTACTAGTGCTCAGAACTAACAAATTTATTTGTAGTAACGGTTGCTATAGTTCGAAATGTTTACTTTCAGTTTTGTTATTGTTTTTCTTTTGTTACAGGCAGATTCTATTTTTATTTCTATTTTTGTATGGAAGACTAAAGGCTCAACGATAACTTATAAGTTGTCAAGTGAACCCTGTGATTTTCCAGTATTCCGCATTTTCTTTATGCTATTTTTTTGTCTTTTTCTGCAAGTTTCTTTTTATAAATTATAACTGCGCATGGAGGATTATTATTATTATTACATCTGCAAAAATAGGGCAAGCTTTTTAAAGCTTGCGATATTCGAGTTACCTTCATTTACAAGATTCAATTTCGAATTTATCTTACTATTATTTAAATTTTCCCAAAAGTATTTTTCTTGCTACTGCCCTATTACCTAGAAGTAAAACACTAGTTTAATAATATTAATGTTTACACTTATATGGTATACTAAAGTGGAAATTAAATCTGAACACAATTGATTTTTAAAATGTACGGATCCACAATCAAGCCAATAATCGTTACATTTGCAAAGCTAATCGAATAAATAAACAGTAGCTCAGCTTCGGAGGCTAATGCCAACGAGTAAACAACACAAAACGAGAAAACGCACAAACATCCAATGTTTGCCAGCTTTAACTTCTACATATTTACATTAGCGGAACAACGTAAAAGTCGTAATTTATGTTATTACTCTCTGCGTAGTTGAAATTTAATACTACATAATCGGACAGAAGAACCCTTTAATAATAGCATGAATATTATTTTCGTTGAAAATAATTAGTTAATGGATGGGGAAATATGTTTAAAAAAATCAATAACAGTACAGTTGCCAAGATCGTTAGAGCTTAATAGTTTTGTCTTCCTTAAAACTTGTGCTTAACTAATTTAGTACTAAGATTATTTGTGGAATTTCATTGTCAAGTACATTGTTTAATACCCTAATATTTGTTGATAAAGTATATTACAACACGTTTGAACATTGATCTTTTAAAGAGTGAAGGTCGTATATTAAGCTTCTTATAAGTAGACTTATTGGTTTAAAAATTACATACATTATTAGAATCAGTTATAACTTCTGACGATAATAATATCAATTATTGTTTTAGTACGGATAATTGTAGAAATTGTTCTCCAAGCGTTAAACTAATAACCCTGTTATACAATGTAATGCATGTAGAGTTATAACGAAAGGAAAAGCGCGTTGCATTAAGGTATTGTGTAATCTTTGCAACCAGAACACAATGCAATTAAGTGACATACAGGCCCTCGTTACCTTTATTAGGACCGAATTCTGTTCAGTATTGGAAAAAATTAAATGACAAACTATCAGCGTCTAAGAAAGATATTGAAGCGCAATTGTAGTCTCAAGCACCTAAAACTAATTTTGAAGAAGTGGCCGAAGAGATCATCCAGAGACAAGTGAGAAATTGCAATATTATTATCTTCGGTGTGTTTGAACAGTCATATGAATTAAATAAAGGCGATTTAGTTACAACAGACAGAGTCGAATTATCGTTGGTTCTTAAACCTATACAACTTCTGTTGAAGGTAATGATATAAGACCGTGGCAATTGGGTCACTACAACAGTTCCGTTTCTGTGAAACCACGCTGAATGAAACTAGTTCTGGCAAGTGAGTCGGATGTGCATTCCATCATACGTGAATATAAATTTGTATAAAATTGTGAATATAAAACTGTAAATATAGACATATCTCAATTTCATTTGACAAAAGACCCAACTTCAAGCACATAAAGATCTGAAAGATCAGCTGAAGTCGAGAATTGATGGAGAAAAAGTGGGTCTAATAATTAAGCACATTCATGATATACCGAATATCATTCGTTTAGACTAGTTAGTCAGCTCAAGTACAACATTTGCATTTACTATAAAAATGCCAGAAAACCTAACTATAAAATTAACGTATTTTTCAGTAATGCGTCAGCTTGTAAATGCGACATTATGTGGCATCACGAAGGTATAGCTTACTAGAGATGTCGCTGCGACTTAGCTTGACCTAGCAATAACACCGTATTCGGAAAGCATGGGAATTTACAAGCAGTAGGCTTGGTGTAAGGAGGTGGTATACTTTAACGTAAATAACGCTTTTTTAATGAGTGGCGCAAATTTAAAGATTTTTGGAGATTTGGCGCCAGAAATAGATATAGTTGCGTCTACATCACCATTAGCCAGCGGACTTCAGCTAGTAGTTTTTGTAACATATGTTCCATCTTCCATAACTTTTGGTAAATATCAATACTTCCTAGCATTGATCGAAACAGTAGACCTATCACTTGTAAAGATATAATTATAATAGGTGAATTTTAATATTGCATATATCAATGATGATCTCAACGATTGCAATGTTGTAATGTTGAATTTTTTAATTTAAATAAGTATAGTGAAGTTTATAATTCTAATTACCACTTACTGGATTTAGTATTATCCAATTTGCATTGCGTTGTGGAAAGAAAACTTTTTTCATTCGTCGATGGTATAATTTACATAAAAGAGTGTTTGATTAAGTCGAACATTGCGTGTTTCTCTGCAAGCTGCGCACTATTAGTGTCGTCGCTGTTAGATTTCCTAGAAAAGATATAGGTCAATATTCTTCACCTAGATAACTCCTAGCTTCTGCGTTTATTTGTTTAAAATTACTATCTCGGTTCCTAGAATTGAAACACGTTACCAATGTCTATTTTGCTCTCTAAGAAATAGAACTAATGTCATACTTAGGTTTCCGGTTGTCGTTATGCATGCACAGCGCTTATAATGATATTTCTCATATGCGATATACATTATCAAATTTTCGACAACTAAGAGAGGTTTATAGAATCGTTCTCAATTGTCAAAATCAGATTGTCTTGACGGTCTCAGTGGTTGAGTATAGGCTTTCACGACCGTAATCCATAGTAGAAATTTCTTTCAGGTGTTGTCGTCTAATTAATATTTTACTTGACATTTCGCTATTAATGCTGTCAGCTTCTTTAGAAGATTTCTAAAGACAGTCTTTAGTCAGACGTTAGAGTCATGAGAAGCATCAGAAGGGCATATTCATCAGATGGACTCTCAAAGAAAAATCAGATAAATTGCTGTCTATAACTTTGATATTAGAATGTCGACGGGAACAATAATTGGTCACAGTCCACTAGTAAAGCACAGAATGGGACTACTCTCGAAAGCAATATGTAGAGAATGCCTTGAGGAGAAGGACAGTTTTCTGGGCTTCATAAGCCACTTTCAAGCATACAGTAACATAAGATGCGGCTCAGGAGCACAAGAGGTACACTGAGGAAAACCCTCAAATACAGAGATAAAGACTTTTTAAAAGAAGTAAAAATAGCCGATAATAAAGTGAATTCCACATGTTCTTCTGGTTACTGTATAAAACGCCACGTTCTTTGTTATTCTCATATTCGTGCAAATCATGAGCATCGGTGTAAGTGTCGACCCATCGGAAAAATAAATTAGACAAGGGAAGGGAGTAAAATACCAGAGTAACAGCGTACTTCGTTAATATTTCCTTACGTTCTTGGTTGGCGTGAGCGTAATATAGTGAGTGGTACGTACTACGGCGTGTTGGTATTTCTAATTTGTAGCCGGACGAGAGCCTTCCAGAACTTACTCGAAAAGGGCGATATGAAGTATTTAATGCATCAGGATACTGAGATCGTCGTCGGGGATGTTTTTCATTTTATCACACAGAAATTAAAGAAGAAAGCAGATATGCGTAAATAGATACTCTATTGTTAATATCGAATATACATTTAATTTTGGTGGAATAAAAATACTTACGAGGCACGTGTTTCCCAAATATCTTGTTCGAAGCGAAGTTATTTGTTTTGTGAAAAGAGTCTGGAGGCCCGATAGTAAGAAGAGCCTAGCAGAGCGCTGTGCATTCAAGTCACACCAGGCCTAACCTGTAAATTTCCCTTCGATTGACAGACGGCTACATTAGTATCATGAAGAATATTGGGGCGAAGAATAACGTGTATTCGAAGAAAAATCGGAGGAATTGTTAGCTAACAATAGAATATCGACATAAACCGTAATTGGTCACCGACCACTTTAAAAATATCTACATAATGATAGTATATAGAGGATGCAGTAGAGAATAGGACGCTCCTCGACACTTCATAAACCACTTTGGTGCATACAACATCATAAGATATAGTGGCTCAGAGGCATCAAAAGAAAAATTCCGGACCTTTCAAAGGCTACAGAATTTCTACGAGATTTAAATATTATTCAGAGGACACAGTATGTTGCCTAAACGCTGTGCAAGTATACCACTTTGAGACCATCTTGTTGTCGCATTATCATGCCACAGCGTGAACGACAAGGTGAACAATTATACCTATCATCAAACTGCCAGCGCCTTCGCGAGCTTCAAATGAAGTGGCGCTACCTACTGCTCTTCTACCTTTGAATATCAGTCCAGTAGTAATCTGTAGAAATTACCATAGATTACAGCATATATGGTGAAGAACGAACAGTAAAAACAATATTCAACACTAAAACACATATATTTACAACCGCTCGTCTAGCCGTCTTAAAAATGGAATACTAATTTAATGTAAAACCAACACTACATGATAATACAAATTTATAACACTACCGCTATATGAAACGTACACTACTGCTTTTTAGTTATAGTGTACTTTGGGTTATTTTCAAGTGGATTTGACAATATCTTGCAGTCTTTGTATGCTAGTACAATTTTGTGTTTATCATTTTGTCATCTTGTCATCTTCTTTTCTACTTTTTTGTTTTTATACTTTTCTTAGTTGAGTTCGATTTTTAAAATATACGGAATAATAACTTTTATATGACTAACCAAAATATGATTTGTAAAATCTTGCCTCAAACGTTATTTCTCTTTATTGTTTCCCTTTTATTTATTTTCTTTGTTCTCACAAATATGTAAATTCTTATTATTAGCATTGATTGTAAAACGACGATTGAAGGAGCAAGTGCGCTTACTCCTTAAGATTCTTCTAATAATGTCTCTGTATAGCTTACAACAGAGCTGGTTTTTATAGACAATTATATATGCACAATACAGCGCTACCTATAGTTTTTATAATTATACGTGTTCTTGGCGCAAATTGTTATGAAAAATTGGTTAAAAAAAGTTTAAAAATGTCTAACAATATATCTGACAACACATGACTATGGAATTTATATGTTATGCAACTTTGTATTTCAAAATATTTTACCGATACGTCACACCAAGTTTCTTACAGTGTGATAGCTTCCAAAAACGATACAGGGAACAGATTGAAAGAGTGAACTGAGGAGAGGGGTTATTTCTCAATTTCAATGTATTGTACTCCAACTTTTTTACTTTCCCACTAAATATTTCAGAATAACGAGATGTGTACCATGTTCACTTTTATGTGTGCTTAACTGTGTGAAGGTAGAAAATCAATTCACAAAGAAAAGGCGAAGCCGAAGAAGAAGCAAAACAGCCGATAATAAAGCGAACTGCACATGTCTTTTTGGTTATTGTATAAAACGCGACGTACTTGGTTATTTCGACTATGTATACTCTCACACAACCGTGAGCCATGCCATCGGAGTCGATTCGTCGGAAAAGTAAATTAGACAAAGCAGGGGAGTGTAATGACAGAGTAACTGAGTACTTTGTTAATATTTACTTGCGTTCGTCCATTGACTGGAGGATAATATGTGTTATAGTGTAAATCAATTTTGAATAATAGCTGTACAACGCCATTTGTTGATGAAAAAAGAAAAGAGAGAAAACAGCAACCAACGTCAACGCCAATTTTAGTGTTCAGTCATATCTCAGTTAATAAATAGTTGAAAAAGTCAAATGTATGTGTATTGCTGTTATCCAGATTAAACCAGCAGCATATGCAGAGTCCACTCTATCGAAACAATATATATATAGTGAGTAGTACGTACTACGTCGTGCTGATATTTTTAATTTGTCGCCGGACGAGAGCATTAGACAGATGTTATCGTATAGAAATTAAAGAAGAAAGGAGGTAGATACATTCTCTGTTGTTAAGATTGAACTTACATTCAATTTAGATGTAATAACAATACTTGCGAGGCACTTCTTTTAAAAACATTGTTTATTTGGAGGCAAGTTATTTGTTTTGTAAAGCGAGCCTGGTGAGCTAGTGTTAAGAAAGCCCAAACAGAGTTGAGTGCTGTGCATTTAAGTCAAACTAGTGTCAGCTGACAGATTTTTCCGGTGAATTCCATACGATCCAAGTAGCTAATATTAATGTTATACACACCATTTCCAAGTTAGAAGCTTCCTACGATTATAATAATTTCCTTGTTTATGGAACGTCTAATCTAAAGACTATAGTGATCCCACTGCAAAATTTCTAGTCTTCAAGTTTATAACTTGAAGAATTGACAGCACTGGTTTACATGCTTACATGTTTCTTTCTTTGAGTTTTTGAAATTTAAAAGATTTAATTGAGTTGAATTTTCTGGTTTATTTGACCAAATAGTAAAGTTTTTTATCTATCAACTTGTATGTCCCATCTCAAAATTTTGTGTTGAAAGCTGCACCCAATTTATAACCAAATATTTCTTTCTTCGAATCTCATTCTGTAGGTAACAATTTTTATTTTTGGTTTCAAAATATTGTTGAAATTTGTTTATTTACATCTCGCTTTTGTTCAATCTATATTCATATCTATTTCATTTAAACTAAATAATAGCTTTGATGACTACGAAATCCCCTGAAAATGCCTTTCATTCCTATATTCACAATGTCGAACTTATGGAACGCAGATTTCGTGGACTTTAATGATTTATGCTATCAAATTTATGAAACAAAGTTCAGCTAAATTCAGTTCAAAACCGGTAGTAATAGAAGCTACCAGTTACATTCAAAAGATTATTATATTTATAACTAAAACGAAGCTACCACTACGGATAGGCGTTATATAAGGAACCTAGCGCAATAAGGCAAAGCACAACTGGATGTATGTATATAAAGGAACTAGCGTAGAGATGAACTTTACGAAATATAATAGCTGTCAGACTATTTCTGAAATTCAAATAGCAAAATCCATTCACAGCATAAAACTTGATTCGTCATTGTCACTTGTATGGAGAGCAATAGCGCGGAGCATATATGCACAGTGCATAGCGTATAGAATATAACACGAGGACGTCTGACTGGCCGTTATTCATATTGCACTGACAACTTCTGCTACCATCATTCCGACCGAAGGACTCCAAGGATAATGATAAACGTTACAAATTATCTCGCGAAGATGTGATTTATATAGGGAAGACGCATTTAAGATAACAAAATACCTCGCACTACTACAAGGTGCGTTAATAAATATGGACCCGATTAAGTGAGAATTCATGTGATCCATATATGTATGTGTATATGTACTTGAGAGATACGGTACAGTTCTTTTATATAACAGGAACTGAAGAGATATGCGAACTCTATTTTATTTCAAAGACATCTAAGAAAGTGAGCATACAGGCAAAGCCCAATGCTCGACACCTTCTCGGATTTTTTTAAAGTAATAATAGGGTTCATAAGATAGAAATTCGATACTGCTAACTAAAATCTAATGACAAGTTTCCAGCTTGTGCTCGACCATTGTAGAATCGGATATCTGCAGCAAGCTGGTGTAACGTTTGTGTTCCATCACACGTGTGATCGACTACTTTGTTTTCCCGACGTACACACTATCACAAGAACAAAGGATTCGGTAAACATCATGCCAGCACCTAATCTCAACGTACTCAAAACATGCTTGAACTGACGAAATTTGAATCAAATCTATGATTGAGGTAAGCTGTTTTACGCTACTTAAATTTTATTGGACAAAGACAGCTCGAATTAGAAAAAGGCTTTCCCATTCGGACACTTTTCGAATATATAATATCTTATATGTTTTCAGTTGAATTCTTAATCAACTGAAATTTCCTTTCTTTTAACATACCATAGTACAACCTGTGGTATGACATTCAAGTTTCAGTTCGTTCTAAAGTCTAGGTTTTGATATTAGAGTGTACCGGCAATTGCTCAATGCCAATACTTTTATTCTGTGACTACTTATAGGAAAGTGCTACATTAAAGACAAATTCCAAAGACGTGAGAGAATGGAGGAAAGACGAGTAATTTAGCCGTTTCCCCAGGATCATTGTTAAATGGAGGTAACTAATGTTACCTCCATTCGAAGAGGGAGTGTGAGGCGGAGACGAAGCTATAAAAACCACCAGAGAAAAGAAAGGAGTCAGAACGTTACCAGAAGTTGATTGAGTGGATTGAACAGCACTTTACGCGGTGCTAATGACAATTACCTTCGACGCAATTAACGAATTTAAAGGAAGTTTCGATCGAGACATATTCCTGTGGTGAGGTATTTATACTACTCTGGGCATCTGCCATGAGTTCCATACGAGAGATACACACTATCTGACTTATATGAAAGGAACATTTTCATATAGTAACTGATGGTCATGATAGTGAAATTAGTAAACAGTATATCTTGAAGCGAATAAGGAAGTTGTACACACACTTCAACGCAATATCATCGCGATAATTCTTACAAATTTTAAGTAAAATTCCAAGTAATTTACAAGTTGAGAAACCGATTTTATATACGAGGAGAAGATAGCTGACGTAAAGGATCGCTTACGAAAACCCGGGGAAAAAATGGGGATCTAAATTATGCATCACTAGCCGCCACGAAAAGGAGGGACAAGAAATCATAATAAGAAACGGTAACAGGGCACAGCGCGCTAGAACAGCAGAACGATTCACTTGAGACAAAAATTACCCGAAAACTAGTAAGATTATTCTATGTGAAATAATTTGCCAGTTAGTTTTTATCACGTAATAACGAAAGGTGTAAATGGATCAGTATTAGTGGTAGTAGGTGTGTTTTCGAAAAATATGTTGCTTTTTATCCGAAATTTATTCAATCGCTCTCCTGACCTGGGCTTTTCATTACTTTGAAATTGCTTTGAGCTTAAAAGTAGAAAACAGGAATAAAGTGAAAAAGTTTATGTTCAATAGGTTCATAGTTGTGTACACAAAGTGTCGTTAATCTCAGGCTTCGTACGGTTGAAAATTAAAATTTATTGTTCAATTAATGGTTGCGGCTAATGCAATAGAATAAATTCGATGTGCCCATTACTATAAATAATACCATTAACCATTAAACGTAACATTTTCCAGATGCTCCCATTAAAAACAATTCAAGTTCAACGTTTATTGAAACAAATTAGCAGCGACAAATACCAGTAACTACATTCGTTGATGAGAAGTATTATTATTTGATTATGGTTAGCAACACTAAGTGTGTACTAAATGTACTACAGCGTTGTAATTTAATTTAAAATTTATAAAAGTAATAATAGTTATTTTTGTAAATAAGGATGATACGGAAACATTCCAGTGTCTCCTAATTCATGCGAAGTCATTTTGTAATTGTGCATCTTGCTCACACTGAAACTTGCGAAAGGTTCAATGAATTTTAGAAGGTTTTGGGAAGAAAATCTGGTGTAATGTTTTAACGGAATTAATCCTAAGAAATTTTCGACATTTTACAAAAATCTACGGAAAGTGATGGTCGTGAATTTGGAAATGTTCCTGGACACCCTTCCACAAAGTTATTAAATGAACGTTTTTATGATGAAAAATCAAAATAACTAACCTTAAATGTTCGATCTTTTTCTCTGCATACACACTATGTTTATGTGCTTTTTCAATATTCTATACTTAATATATGTATTTTTTAAATTCTGGCTTGAAATATTTCAACAACCACAATAAACTTGGAGGAACTTGAGATACAGGATGTCTGGATGATAGTTAGGCATGAAGTCACAAATAAAATTTGCTTTTTATTTGTAATATAACACTGGGTAGCAACTATATCCAAAATTCATAACAATAAAAAAACATACAATTGTATATTCACCGAATTATTCAAAGAATGGTTACAAAATCATTACCCTAATTATAAATTGCCTCCTCTTTTTAGTTAAAGTTCTCTGAATTTTCGATGATTAGCGGTTCGTTACATACATAAACTCATAAAAACTAAGCGCTAGACGACGTGTAGCTTGAATTTTAGGCATTCTTAGCTAAACAAAAATCGATTTCTAGGAATAAATTTGTGAAAGTGATATTTATTTTATCAAATGGTTTATTTTTATAAAATGGGTTTTCATTTGGTTAATGGTGTCGTCCTTTAGAATAAAATCGTGAATTTTTGGAGTATATAGCTAATGAACTCCGTTGAAGCAGTTTGCCTAGCTTCTGTTTGATTGCTTTTCCTATTCAACGTATAATAACATTTATATTTATTCCAGGCATGGTGCGCAACTGTAAAATTCATTGTTTACATAAACCATAAACCGTAGAATGGGAAAACTCGAACGAACGTTACATCTTGTGTAATATACAATTAAACATACTAATAGATAATCGACCTAACCCTCGGTTATAGAAATAGTCCGTAGTGGTCACGAGGAAAATGCGAGACCGATGAAAACAATGCTTTTCGGAAAAGTTATTCCTGTTAAGCTTCATTAATCGCTATCTAGACCTCTTGGAGAAAATATGGAAATAGTTTGTACGGCAAGCAACATCTTCGTAGTTTGCGGTAAGCTGAAGCCATTTTTCGATTTCTTTCCTTAAAGTTGAATAAAAGCGCGCGCTCTGGAACCCAATGCGATAAATAGAAGTTATGTCAGACTGAACTACTAAAATCCGCGGGAAGAAAACCTAAATTCTTATATAATAAAAGATGAAGCTTCGTCTTATCGTCGATCTTCCTTTTACTAATGGGTAAATGGAAAAGAAAGTAGCCTAAACGGGAACGAGCATCAATGTAACAGAAAGAATCCATCCGCGCTCTGAATCTCGACATGAAGCCCTATGCTCATATGTGGTTCACTGAAACACTGATGGAATGCAAAGGATCCCAAAAAGCACTATTACACAAAGTAATTCAGATCATCGGTTGCCTAAGAGCTGTCCCATTCAGATTCGGCACAAACGCCGTATTATTAGTGGAATACGGAAATACGGACATGCAAAGAATCCTATGGTAATATAAATCATTCATATTGTCTGTCGTCTATGTGGCTGGTTACTAGCAAATACAAAATCAGAGCCGAACAAAGAGACGCTGAACCGAATGGAACCGAGCAGAAGCGAATTTAGGCGAAGGTGATCGAGTAGGATTGAACAAAGCGGATGTGACTAAATGGAACCGAGCACGCCGTATTATTAGCGAAATACGGAAATACGGAGATGCAATGAATCATATGGTAACAAAAATCATTCATATTGTCGGTCGTCCAAGTAGATAGTTACCAGCAAAAACAAATTCGAGGCCGAACAAAGAGACACCTAACCGAATGGAACCGAACACGCCGTATGAAGCTGATGAAACATAAGCTAATGCAGATGAATGGAAGCTGACAAATTAATAGGTAGCCGAATTAAATCGAATTCGACCGAATATAGGCAAATATAGTGGAACGGACATGAATAGAAGCAAACAACCGAATTACTTAACGGAAATTAATATGCCCGAGCAGGGCCGTTTAAAGTGAAATATAGCCAAATCCTAAATGTCCAAATGGACCTGTTCATAATCGAATATATTTCAACGGAACCGAACAAAATCGAGTATAGCTGAACGAAACCAAACAAGATCAAATATAGCTGAATGGAATTGAACAAAATCAAATACTGTCGAATAGAACCGAGTATATATAAGCGCAACCGAATCTAATTGAACAGTTATAACCATAGCCAAACGCATCCTACCGATGTAGAAAATAACTAAATGCACTCTTACGACACTGATTTAGACTACAAAACCAAGCGAGAATAAGCGAACTCAATGAATTATTTTCCGATCAATCCTAGAAGTATACACAATACTTCCAGGTATAAATAATTTTTTCTCCTTTCTTTAATTGCCTAAACACGACGCTGCCTCGCTGGTTCTAGAAACGACCGTCAGAACGCAACAACATGGTCGCTCAAGAAATACATACGGAACTACTTTCAATATCTGTTCAATGTCTGTTCAATAACTTTGAGTGCCACTTACTGAAGGGGAGAATGCGTAAATATGCGTGATAGAGTTGAACGCTGTTTAATACTATAAATACACAAATAATTTAATAAAATTGGTATATGTAGTTTTTTAGGGTTAAGATTATCATATTCATATCGTCTTTCACGATAAATGGCTATTAAAAGTATCTCTCAAAATAAAGCATATTTTTGAAAATTTGATAAAAGATAATTTAAAGGATGCATATCATAGATGTGAAAGTCATAATTTTTAAGGTATAAATTTTTTCTCAAAAAAAAACTGCCAATCCCAGAGTTTAACTTAATAATAAATATCTTCTATTCACTATTAATCAATTTAAAACCAATTTTGAGCTCTCAATTGGCAACATAAATTCCTCTGTATGGCTAGAAATACTATGGATAGGATTCCAAAAACCTAGTCCACATCCTGAGATATTTAACTAAGAAGAATTGGAATTCTTTTAAATAGTTAGACTTTGAGAACGTTTGCATATTCTACTCTAAAAATTATAGTAAAACACACCTGATTTTCTCAAAATTATGAAATAAATTATTTTTTACCAATAAACAACCAGAAATGGCAGGGTTAGCTTTGTTTTGCTCAAATTAATGATAAAAAAAAACAACTGTACTCCGATTGTCTGAGAATCTATGAACCGAAATTTTCGAAAGAAAGGATGTGCAGTCCTAAAAATAAACATTATATTAACACTAGCCCACATTTAACAAGATCATAAAACTTCCTAAAAAAATTTAGTTTCATTTTGAGGTATAAAGCAATAAGCTATACATACCAAATTTATGTAAATGGTACTAAATATTCAAATTCAGTATAAACTACAGTAATGGTTTAAGTTAGAGCGAAGTGTAAGCATGTATACATGAGGTTGCACATCAATTAACGATGGATGAGGAAGTTGGGATCTAAGGCATGACTGCTCAGGTTTCATGGCCCAACTCCCCTTAACTCGGAATCATATAAGGGTATTTGTGCGCCACTTACCCTCAGAAAATCTTAGAGAAGCAGGTGAGGACAGCCTTTGCCAGCACTAACAAAGTGAAAGGCTCAAAGGATAGCAAATTCTGTGCACCACGCCTGCAATTGGATAAGAGTTCGTTTGAACATCTATATGAACATTTTTTAAATGTATACGGTTTTTTTACGGTTCAGTTTACGACTTTTATCCTAATTTCTTATACTTGTCTTTTAATTTAAGTTATTGCTGCTACTTAAACATTTACTTAGAGCCCATTAAATAGTTTCAATTTTACTTTAGCAACAGCATATAGAATCTTTATTGGATATACCGTATGCAAGCTAATCTTTTATTCAAATTAAACTTAAAAATTTGCAGTTCTTATACCTTGTTACGAAGTAAAGATATCTATAAAACTAAGTAAAAACAATGCTAATCTTATCTTTTTAGACGAATACGTTAGTGCTTTAAACAATCCGTACACTATACTCTTAGTTTCCATCATACTAAATAAATCAAGGACCGTTATATTTGTAATAAAATACTTTATTCATGCTGATATTTCGTGTTATCGGCATGAATAATTAAGTATTTTATGAGTACAACTTTCAAACTCATTTGTATTTTGAGGAAATTTTTCGCTAGTTTTGGCTTATAATGTTGGCGAGATTCAAAAGAAAATGTGATTGAATCAGTACAATCTAAAAACATTTTGTGTATATATAATTCTTGTATATTTGCGAAGTTTATATGTATCTCGTATCTCCGATTGGGATTATAAATTATAAAATATTCTTATAGGTAAAAGGTGTAAATTTAGGTTTTAATCGCGCTTTCCCCATTTTAAACCTCAGTGCGTCGTGAAACTAATAAACGCGTTCAGTGGGGGTATGTTACTTTAATTGGTGTAATAATTGTGACATTAATATTGTTGTGTTTTAGATGTGGTTACTATTTGTGTCAAAACCGCAGTGGCCTCATATTATGGAGGCGAAGCAGTGCGGTTATTATAAAATATGGCCCATAATAAAGTATTTTCTCGTGTTACCGCGAAAAAGATCGGGTATTTGGAAACAAAACATTTCGTGGAAAGAACACAGGTAATTAAAGCAGCATATTTATAAATTGAATTAATTTATAGCATTATATTTAGTACCAATGCTTATCTAAAACTCCAGATATTTTACTCAATTTCAGAAATCCTTTTCTAATGTATTGCTAACGTACTATTTAACATCAAAATCATTAATAATTTTCCTCTTCAGTTCCTCTTCAGCGGTTAACCGACTGTAGAACAAACTCTATGTTGAAATTATTCAAAGAAATGTATGGTTTACAAAAAAACTACCTACCTAAAACTACCCACCTTGTAATGGAATAATAGAGAGGTGGCACCCACATTTACGTATATTTTGTCGCAGCATGTCGCTTACGATCAGTGAAACTGAAAATAGTAGATTACATATAGATTTACGGCGTAGCAAACAGCTACTCAGTGCTGTAGGAGAATCGTCCTATTTTATCTTGGATGGATGAGAAATGAAGACACAGTTGAACGACTTCACAACTCTAACATGGACTAGACACGACGCAAATAACAGCTACGCTGCGGAAAGGTGCCAACATACTGTACTAGAGGAACCCAAATTTCAAGTGTACTGTCTAGATGAAGGTAATGTAAAATTAACAGAGCCATTTAGTTTAATGATGTAAATACGGTCAAGCGATTACGAGTGGCAGGCTGGTTATTTATTATAATATGTGTTAATAGGTTTCCGCGGTCTTATATTTCTTTATTTATTAATCAACGCAATTTTAGATCACCCAGTTCGCCTGCAACGTCAAACAATAATAATAATAGTCATAATTTGCTTCTTACACGTATAACCGAAGTACAAGAAATACGCCAAATAAAAATCAAATACGATAAAAGGAAAAAATAAAGTAAACCGTTTATAAATTAGTGATTGCTCCAGCTATTGTTTTAAAATAACTAAAGTGTTCATCCCAGAACTCCGAAATTTTCTTATAATTGTTGCACATTACAATCATGACTTAACTAAAACATTTGTTCTAATATTTGGACATTTAAACATATATTCATAACGTGTTGCTAATCTAGGAACATAAATTTGATTCTACTGATCGATTGAAGAATCACTTTTATATAATGAGACAAAATCTAGTCTGGATAACATAACATCATTAGTCCTCATCGTAGTAGTCCTCATTCAGAGTAAACACCATCAATTTTGAATAACAAGTACTTTGAGAAGTGCCTTTGTACGAATTCAAGATTATTTACATGAGTTTTGTAAATTGTATTATAAATATTACTATTAAAATAATCATCAAATGCATTCATTATGTTTTGTGTGGTGTTCAACTTCGATATTAATATAGGTCATAATGCCTGGAATTACCTAGGCCATGATACTTAATGTGACCACGGTTGCTGCTTATAAACTACTACAGCTGTTTTTTTTTCTTTTTTTGTTTTCTTTTTTTTTTTCGTTTTTCCTTTTTCTTTGTTCAACGGTGTAGTCTATAGTTAAAATCCAGAAGGCGATTATTAACATTAGATATTTTATTATATTGATGTAGTTAAAAAAATTCTTGAAAGTTATGCAACATATAGTTTTGGGGTTATAAATATCAAGATTGTACCGGGAAATATTAGTCACCTAATATAATAATATTCTTAGTAGTTGTAATGTTTAGTAAATTTTAATGTTTGGTATGACTATTCTAACTATTTTAACACTATCTAAATTATTTTCTGTTGTAAACATATTGCTATTAACAGTCTTGCTGGCTGCAAGATCCGCTTCGCTCTAAAAGCACTATAGTGACGGTGACAAAGCGCTAGAAACATCAGCACTTAACCAAGTCTACGTTAGGCACAGAACATCAAAATCACAAGCTGATAGATGGTTACAGATAATGTTAATTTTGTAATTAAGTTTTCAAACGCTTTAGTAAAGACATGGTTGTAATTGATTTTAGTATTAAAGATACTTGAATGTTATCCGCTGCTAAACGTACATTGCTCTCAAATTCCGAAGATTGCTCTGGGACTCATTTGTTTTTAACGCGATATCCGTTTGTATCACGTATGTATTATAAAAGTTTATGTTTTGTATACTACATGAAGAACTGGTAAGTTCTTGATGTAGCTTAGCTTGCTTGAGCGCCTTGATTACCAAGAAGTTGGTTTGCTTTGCCATATCTGGGATGGAGATACGGATTGCTGGCCAAGACGTTTCAGGATCTGTAGTACTAAAGAATGGAAACAACCGTACAAAACCAATGGAAGTTTGTTTGCAGAAAGCAAGCAGAAAGCATCTTTGAAGCCGTTGACAATTGTCCATGACGAACAACATAGTCCAGGAGCACAATAGGCACGTAAGTTTGCATCCCAAGTAAAACACAATGTCAATTTTTGTCTTTTCAGTTTAGAAGCTAGTTGAATATATTAAACTGTTTTAGAACGGAGCAATATTACTAATGCAATTTTAATTCCTGTTTAATCGTTTGATAACTTGATAATGTTGCGACAGTTGTCAAGGAAATTATGTCAGTAAGAAACTATATTTTGCGGTAGTTAAGGGCAAGTACTTCTGTGATAATTCTTCGCAATACAAAAACAATTACAGAACGATACGAACTGACTTGACCATTTTGTACAACACTACGGGTGTGTATTCAAAAAGAAATTTCAATTGTAGGAAAAGAAAAGTGTAGTCGGTGATTAGCTTTGGTAGAGTCAATAGCTAGATACTAAGCAAACTAACTCGTTGCGGTTTAGATGTAATCAATTTAATATTAAGTATTAAAAATAAAGATATTAGAGCTAGTAATTTTATTGCAACATACAAATTTAGTGCATCGTTCGACCACATGAGGAGGAAACCTGTGAATTTAGCACGCAAGTATACAAACAGTATGTAAGTCGATATAATATTATTAATTTTTCAGCTGTAACTTTAGAATACGTGGCGATAATGCTCTGTCTATAACCAACTTTCGACCTAAACTTGACAATAATGAGGTATATTCCATAAAAGCAAGTTGCATATCGCAATCCAAACTGTTTAATTTTCCAATATTGTTCTTGCAAATTCCAATACCACGTTCAGCCCGGCCATCTGACCTGGTGTAAAGTGGACTAAAGTTTAGTATTTCAAAACCCCATGTCTTCCTCTTTTCACAACTCTTTACTCTTGTCTGCTAGACGAGATACACCACGAGTTGAGAACAGACTTTTTAGTTATTTCTAATACAGCTTTAAAATTTTGAGAAACTACTTCAAGCTAACTACTATGATGGTCTATGATTATTAAATAATTACATTCGCCATATGTTGCTATGCAGGGTTATTTGTAGACCTTATTGTCGACAACGACGTGTCGAGTAAACATCGATATAATGTCGAATGTCGAAAACGTCAATAAAACGCTTTTTGAAGTTATGTTTAGCGTTTCACGACTATTGATGTAGTACACCACTGTAAAAATTAATGGTAATTTTGATAAATTGAGGCTTCAGTTAGTTAAAGAGAATGGTCAAGGCACCAAACAGTGACGCTCTGGCTAAGTTTATATCTAGCTGCAATTTACCGTTTAGACTAAGAGAGCCAACATTATCCCCATGCAAACATAATCTCCCATGCAAAAATGATTTTCAATAGAAGTAGGCCTAGCGCTAGTCTACTTGATAAATGTTACAACGATTGTATAAATCAAGTTACCAGTCAAGACACGCTGGTGCACTCATCGTGAGACATTTAAATCATTTTTTAGCAATTTGGATTACATGAAACAAGCGCTGCTGTTACAAGGAAGAAAATTAAAAACGTTGTAATGGAATCTACTTTTGACGACGATTTTGTTCAAGATGTTCAATCGCAAGTCTGGATTCAAGAACCAATTTGCGACCTTGCTAAGATTTGTCAAAAATTAGAAATTAGGATGCAGTTAATTTAAGGTGGCTTTTAGCCAACAAACATTCATGATTCTTTCTTCAAAAGTCTTCAAGAAAGAGCTGTTGATGTTTACAGTTTAGTAGCTCTCATTCTGTTTGTAACAACGGTAATCTATAACCAGACCATAATTAAAACATCTGCGAGTTTTTAATTAAGCATCTTAATAGTAGCGGAATAAATGACAGGGATACATACGAAAAGAAAACAGGAATCTTCAAGTAACTTCTTCGTAAAAATGCAACATAATTTGGAAATCTTAATACTACAGTTGTTGAAAACTCCTGCAGCTTCAACTCAACCTGGACGACTATTTTCTAATTGAGGCCACATTCATACGCTTCTTAGAAATCTCTTACAATTTGATACATCTAAAAAATTAGTACATGTTTGCCTTACGTTGACAGATAGAATTGAAGATAGTAGGAAACTTTGATTATTCGGATAATTATTTTGAAATTTATGATCCAGAGGATGTCTGACATGCAAACGTCCAATAAATGAAATTAAACGTTAGAAAGTATGAAGAAATTTTAATTGACGTGACATTATCCACACGTCGGCACGGCGCCGCACAACGCTGTTAATATGCCAGCTGCAGCTTTAATGAATAGAATATTTCGCATTTAATGTTATATTCAAAGTTCTACATTTAGAGTTCTACATTTTGTCATTTTACGCGAGAAAATATTTTCCTGGCTCTGGCTTACGTATTCTAAAATGACCTGTAAGTAATTTAATCAACTTCAAAAATCGAATAATTTTGAAAGAACTAGAAACTTAAAATTGTTTAAAATAAGATCGTCAAGCATGGTTCTTGTTATTTTACTGTTCAAATTCGCAATAGTTTAATTGCCTTCCTAACCACACGAAACCTAAACATGCATAAGCATCTAATTCGTGCGGCGAAGTTACGTTTTCAAACAATTTCAGTTTCGTTTTCCAATTTAATATTACGCACGGTTTCGTTTATGTGTTGTACTATAGCTGACAATTCTAGTCTACCACATTGGTAAAACCTATTCTGTTCCTTAAATGTGGTGCTCATCGCTGTCGTTTGACCAACGATAGGTGATAACGATAGGCACTTTTATTTAAGATAATGATTTTCACTGTCTAGTAAATTGTAATTTCAGTAAAAGTTCGCATTTCCTTTATATTCAAAATACAGCACTTACCTGGCCAAAAATAAAGAAAAATTCCTTGTACTAGCATCAGAAGGCCGCCAACAACTTGTCGACATTTGCGTCCTCTGTAGGACATCCACTAGCCAGATCGGAATATTAGCTAAAGTTCTTTCCAAAGCGGCCACCAGTAATCTAACTGCGCCCTTAACGAGATGCCTGTCGACTCGCACCGGTAACGGCCTCAGACTCAGCAGTCCATGCGGTAAAACGACTTTTTCCCCGCTGGTTTTATTCGCAATGACCGCATTATCGCTATTGAGGTGCGTGGTGTCGAAAAAAATATCCCTACGCGAACGAACGACATTGGAACGATGATTTTCGCGATAATCCGTATTTCGACTATGACTATAACGACTGTTCGAGTTGAAGAACAAAAAATGATCGTTTTTTAGTATTGACTTAAACTGCATATCACTGATGTCGTTGCGAAAATGGTTTTCGCGTATAAAACGCGCATATTGAGCACTTCTCTTCTCGATTCTTTCGATCTCGCGAGCCGCATCTGTTACTTCAACCGTATAATTCTTTTGTTTTATGTTGCTGCCGCCTGTGTTGATCCACAGCCAAACGAAATGACCGTCAAGCATATTGAGACGCTTCGCGTATTCTAAGATCTTTCCGCCAGTGTTATGGTCAGTCAAAAGGATTACAACTCCCCTCGTCGATCTGGAAATGTCCGCCAATTTCCTGAAAAACAAGAAAGAAAAAATGGGCAAAAGGTCGAGATAAAATATATAGATGGATATGTACGAGAGGTCAACAGTAAAACCTTGCGTAATTCTGATGCTGTGCCATTTGAGATCGATACGTCCTGGACGCGACATATAAAGGGTAATATTTCTCATTTGACAAATGTATCCAAACTATAACGTCCCTGTTTTCGGTTATTTACTACTTTACTGACCTTTTTTGACTACTTTCGCTGAATTTCTTAACGTGATGGAATTTAGTAAGTAATGTTATTTATGTTCTATAAACCAGGAAACGAAGAATATTTGTGCAAACATATTCAAACAGAGCATTAAAGGCCGTTACTTTTTGATATCTCTATTTTTGGAAATGAACGCCATTAGTTTGACAAGGCTAGTAGTTTGCAAATATTATAAATGGCAATAATAATAAATCGGTTTGTTGTTACAAGATTGATAATCTTTATAATAAAGCACTAGCAACTTTTAATGACTATTTGGGTAGGAGATCAGATAAACTTTTCACTGTATTATATATGTAGGTTAGAGTTAGGAACATGTTATTTCTTAAGTTGGTTAGAATACAGTGTTGCCGAATAGACCAATTAAAACCTAGCCGTCTTTGAATATACATAACATGGCGCCGCTAAAACAGTAAAAAGGAAAAGAAAAATCGAACAAAACCAAAAATAAACAGTAATGATGGAAAAGTACTAGAACCGATTCATTTAAAAGCAAACGTGATAGAAAACTGGCGCACTATTTGAAATTTATGCTGCAACGGTTGAAGTGGATAAAAAGGGAAGACAAAATCAATGTGCGCAACTGTTTCATCAGCTAGCAGAACGAAAATTTAGTATTCATTAATTTTAGCGTTTGAACTATTAAAAACAGTAATTTGTAAAAAAATCTTTAAAATATAACGATTTTGTTAGAGACATAAACTTAGCATTTAATATGAAGGGAAGTCTTACATATGTATATATATGTAGGTTAGAGTTAGAAACTTATTATTTTTTAAGTTGGTTAGAATATAGTGTAATATAAAACGTCCTCGAATATACATTACCCAGTGTACGTTTAGATTTAAATCTGTACTGTGGATTTGTCACGTTAACATTTCATAAAGTACATACGGTACAATTTAAATAATTTTAACTTTGTGACATATTTTCATCTAATATAGTTCTGGCTGAAATCGGTCGAATTTATTTTTAAATAAAGAACTTGAAAGAAAGGGGGTCGTGTTTGAGTTTTTCTATTTTTAGCAACCCTTTGAGTTATGAATTATTTTAGCTGTTATGATAAATACATAAATAAAGCAAATGAAAACAAATATTGGAATATACGTTGAAGTACCTTCAAAGTAAATGCTAAATGAATTTCCCTTTTACTTCACTACAGTTCCGAAGGCTAGAAAATATTGCTTCTTTGAAATCTTTCAACATTACAGAAAAAAAAAAGAAATCAGGTCATGTATCCGCTATTTTAAACTATTTGAACCATTCAACTTTTTTCAACCCATTTCAACCTTATGGAACTATATCAAGTGAGCCGATAGCCACTTGATAGCTTCCCTCCTAAGGAAAGTCGCATCTAAATATCCCAAATATTGATTGCGTGGTGCAAAGATACGTCATTTTGCTGGAAACTAATCAAGTTGTATGGTAGGTTAACCGCCTCTTAATTGGGATTTCTGGAAATTTATTTTTTGCAGTTGCTGAGTGTGTATGCAGCGAGTATTCTCTGGGGCCTAATGCCTACAATACTGCTCTATGAAGAGAAAACGATATGTTTAAACAAATTCGTATTTTCGCCCTGTATTCTAATTATGTTCTTGCAGAAGAGTATCCTCGATCAAAATGGTTTTTTTCTTTGCGATATCTACCTTGTAAGAGTAATACTTTACTACTACTAGTGTGTGCATAAATTGGTTGAGGTTCGGTTTTTTAGTGCCTTAATAAGTGCTTGTGTTGGATATCTGTCGATACAGATATCTGCAATTTTGAATTTAGACGACTTCTTATTCCTATTGTTTCGTTACATTTACAGTTACATATACAGTTTCTTTTTGATTTCAGATTCTGTATTTAACATTTCTTCATTGATATTCTCCAATTAAAAGTACATTTGACAACGTTGTAGGACAATGAGTTTGTATTCTAATTTGATTTCGATAAAATTATTACTGTCAAATTTTGAATTTACCTGAATCAGTTCTTCCTTGGTGCACAATTTTATGCAAGCTCTGCTAATTTTCATGATTTCTCGGATTTTCTATCATTCTTGCATTAGTGTTTTGTTTATTTGTAATGGATCTTACAATTAATGAATATGCCGATATGTACATGGTATGCAGTTTCTATAATGGAAACGCTAACATGGCAGAACGGGAATATGGCGTACGTTTCCCAAACCGAAGACATCCGACAGGAAACGCATTTCAACGACTACGTGAAACTGGTTCGTTTAATAAAAGAAAACTGTTAACCCTGATCGACATGGACAAAGGCGTACAATACAACTGAAAGAGCAAATTCTAGACTGCATGAAGATCCCTTTGTCAGCACCCAACAATTGGCGTCTACATTCATATTCTCAGTAATAGGATCGGTCTTTTTGTTCTACGAGGAAACCTTCTTTATCCACACAATATAACTAAAGTGCAGTCACTGTATCAAAACGATAACATACATCGCTTAAATTTTTGTCATAGAATCTTAAGTAGGATTCAAAAAAATTACGACTGTTTAAGAAGTGTTCTTTGAACAGACGAGTCTATGTTTACCAGATATGAATGTACTCAATACCCATAGTTTTCACCATTGGACAGATAAAAATTCTCATGCTTTTTGGGAATACGGTCACCAAAGAAAGTTTTCTGTTTGGCTGAGCATGATAAATCACCGGGTCGGGTCGTTGGTACAATCTATCTGCTAAGCTGTCTTAATCCCGACGGATACTCCTGCTCATTTTGCTCGTAATGCGAAACAGTGGTTGGATATACATACAAGATCTCTCGATCTTAATTCTTTATACCTTTCCGTTTGGGGTTTCATTGATAAGAATGTTTACGAAACACCTCCACAAGATCCTGATTAAGTTAGAGGAGTAATTAACGTGGCAGTATTAGAAATTACTCCGAAAAGGCTGGAATGAGTGATACAGATAATGCCTCGTAGATTGCAACTCTGCTTACAAACAAACGAGTATCAATTTGAACAAATGTGTTGGTTGTTGGTAGTAGTATCACTAATTCGTTATAAGAAATTCGTTCGAAAAATCGAAACTATTAACTTTGTTTTAATACGCATCACTTTCATATTTTCCAATTTGTCATTTGTAATTCCCGTTTGTCAGTTTTAACAAATATTGGACCTGCTATTACAGTAGTATGCAATTACAGTATTACCAAATGTATGTTACTTCCAAGTGGTCCCTGAAGACGTTTAAAGTATGGTACGACATTTTAGCATTTAGATTTTCGATTTAAAATCGAACTAAGTATATCTCTACGTGTAGTTCTTGCGAAAGTTTATATACACGTTGTATATGGTATTTATTATTGGAAATAATAAAGGCATGCGAAATTATTTTTTGCAGCGACTAGATAGACTCGTGTCTATTCGCCTCATGAGAATGGATTCATGTTGCCTACTGGTGCCCATGAGAGTCGACAAAACACGACACTAGTCTCTGCAATAAAGTAATAATGTCATCCGTCTTTGTTCATATTTATTATATTTACTGAACAGAAAGGTATGAGAGTACTTCAGTAATTCGTAGGATAGAAAAGCAAAGTATCTTCTGTAGATTTTTATTATTCAACCTAATCTTCATCTAATTCCAAACGTTCCTCCAGCACTTTAATCCTCCTAAAAGTAGAATTTCGAAAGGCTTTCAAAATAGGCGTCCGTTTGGGCGACATCCCGTTCTGCGTGAACCGTTGCTTGCCGAGTTATTTAAATTTGGTAATAAACAGAAGTCTCTGCGGACCCAATCGGTGAATACGGTGGATGTTGTACTAATTCAAACTTCAACTTCATAATTTTGGCCCGTGATTTTTTTGATAAAAGAGACTCTTTTTCTTTTCCAAATGAGCACATTTTCCTCTCGATTTCTTCGCTCAACCGGACCAACGACGACGCTTAATACTTTCCAGTTATTGTTTGTCCGTCTTCCGAGTAATCGGTATAGATGATTCCACGTGCATCAAAAAAAAAACCGAAGCTACTATTTTTCCAGCCGATTTCACCATCTTCGCCTTCCTCCAAGCCCGATCACCACTGTTTTGACTGTTCGTTTGCCTCCAGAGTGAAGTAGTTCATCTATACAAGAATGCGACGGAAAAGCATTTAAATGGCTTCAGAGTCGATCGCAGAATTGTGTTTATGCTGCACAAATAGGAAATGTGGCACCCATCTTGCCGAGTTTTTTTTCACATCCAACTTTTCGTACAAAATTGAAAACTCTCTTTCTTGAAATACGCCTGTAGCCTCAACTAATTGACGCACTTTGATTCATTGATCGTCATATGGTGGATTTTGTCAATCAGTTTGGGGGTAGTCACATCCACTGGAACGATGTTCATCTTTTCTGGATGTACGGCCACGTTTAAAATCATTTATTCCATAGTAGACAATTGCTAATACAGGAGCAGATGTTCCAAAAACTTAATCCAACTCAGCTTTGATCCAACGCTTCAAACACACTTTTTTTCTATTTCTCTAGATAAACAGAGATTCTTTGTTTAAAGCGACAATAAAAAATGGTACTTTATGATGGATATCTGAGACTGAGACTTTGACATCTGTTTAATGACTAATGATCCCTACTAGAAACAAAACATGTTCGATAGTGGGAGCACCCTTTTTTAGAACTGTAACATTATTTTAAGTTATTAGGCTATTGGATACCAAAACGTTACCAATTTTTATTTTTCATGTGCTGCTAAATGAATAATTTTGAATAAGTGTAACAGCTTCAATTCATCATCGAAAATGCCACAGTAATCGCAAAATTAAAACTGGGCTGATGTTCAAACTTCTATATCAGTAAGGTGAAAAGCAAGAATTCTCTTGTTTGGTAAATATACAACACTTCCAACAATCTATGATATAGCCAAGAAGATAGTATACGTCGAACAATGTGTTGGTCGTGGATCTGTAAAGAGCCTTTAGAATAAGTAGCTGGACACATTTGTACTATTATGAAAAAGCATAGTCCCAATCGTCTTGTCGTTGAGCTTACATTTTATGTTTTGGCAACCATACATATTATCCGATTGCTCAGAAAGTTCCCAAAAATTGATATTTTTATTTGATGCTGTTGCTGGATGGAAAATTAATGAAATCGGATAATAGCATACAGTTAAGCGTGCCAGCTTCTCAGGGTAAGACGTATCCCATTTTAATAATCTTCAATTAATGAAATATGAAGAATTGCTTCACTAATTATTGTCTTACTTGATACCACAAACTTTTTATACAGGTTGTCCAGTTTATCATAACATCGCTTCTTGAACATTTAAATTGACGATAACAATGAGGTAACACCGCTTGAGATGGTAAGTGATTTTTACAATTATGAGCAACTATTTATTCAATTATTTACTTTCTGCTATTGTAATTACTAACAGTATTACAACTATATTTATGCATACATATAGATGTTAATTTCATTATTAATTTATAACACGCATACAAAAAGTGCGCAAACATATTACGAGGTTGGTATTGTCACTAACATAACCGGATTCTGTGTCCGGCGCCGCTGGTATAAGTAGAGTACTACTAGCTTTAGTTGTAGCACAGAAAATGCGGATCCTTTGACGTTCTGCACAGTTTATTGGCGCTTTCGCGTTTCCAACGTTTATTCTTACTTAATTCTCGTATTTCTTTTGCTAAAGGTTATTTTCGGAACCATAGTGAGATAAACCATTTAGATTGTAGTAAGTTTGGAGATATTAAAAAAGTAAATGCCTAAAACATGTTTTTGTAGGTTACGATTCGTGATAACTAATAGGTGACTTTTTTTTGTTGACAAGAATTGGTTTGTCGTTTGTTAGAGTATTTCGAGAAAAGAAAAATAGAAGGCCTTTAATATGCGTTGATGAAATTTGGAGGGTAAATTACAATTACAATTATTGAATATATATATATATATATATATATATATATATTAAGCATGCAATACGGCACAGGGAGTTAAAATGGATGCTTATAAAATAATTTAGGAGATGTGCAAGAGAATAATAAGTTAGTTTGCACAATAAAATTCCAGTTCTAGTTTAATATATTTCTTTATAGAAAAGCATGTGAGAGTATGTGTTACAAGAAATTGGTACATGCAAATACATATTTTACATACTTAAAAAAGAACGATATTATATATTGACTTCGAATTGCGTTTAATTTGATGTTGGTATAAATAAGACACCTTAACGTTCCTTTTCAACATATTATTTTTTCGATTTGGAAATAGATGCCTTTCAATGTAAGAAAAATATTAGAGTTATACTTTATTTATTTAAACAAAATGCCCATATTTAATAATAAACTCAGGTTATTCAGTTCTATTTTGTAATTACAAATAAAGTGATACATTATTACGAAACTTCTGTTAAATAATACTGTTGTCCCGAGGTTTGTGTTGTAAACTCAACCTTGTTTAAAATAATTACAAATATTTTCAGTTATAAAGAAAAGAATTAAAATATCCATAATCTTAAAAACATTATCTGTTATCTTCCTACAATTTATTGCAAACACGATATGAATCTGTTTCAGAGGCTGCATACGTTATAAATAACGATAACCTAACTTCAAAGAAAGATTTATGATTTGTAATGTACCTTGCAAATGCTCTCAACGTAGGTACAATTACAGCAACACGTCGAGTATATAACGTAAACAATGATATGAGGAACGGCTTTGTAAGTCCTATTTGCTTTGTGGAGTTGTGTGTAGTCCGCGGTATGCGGCTAACCAAAAGTGAATAAAAAGTAACTCTTTCTTTTGCCACGAGTGTGTGCAAATATTTAATCCCCTCGTAATGCTTACATATAAGACCAAAGGCACGTATGTATGTATATTCGTATGTCAAGTTAGTTCGGATGTATTATATGGTAGAGTTAGGAGGCTCAGTGAGTGCCAATAGGCAAATTATGCGTAATAGATAGAACAAATAGATTGCTAGTTACTTTCTTTAATGTTGGATTTTTCTGAAGTTCGTGCTTTGAGCTCTTCGATCTATAAAAATACTGAACATGGTCTTTTGAGAACAGCTTTATAGATAACATAAATTAGTACCCATTGTAACTTTTTGATAGGTAATTGCAACTAACAAATTGTTTCCTTTCTCGTGATATTGACCATTACAAGTAACTAAAAGGAAACCATAAAACGTCTAATTGCAAGATAAGAAAAATATGAACAACTAAGAGCCTCTAATTGCACGTAGGATGACATTTCTCCACCGTCCCTAGGGTTTCAGAGTGATTTATTTGGGTAAGATAACGCTAAATCGGATAATAAAATATACGAGATCTCAGGTGAAATTAGCTAGTTCGAAATGCCTTATCCGTTATCTAATCTAGAGTGTGTGATTTAGATTTGCGGGCAAATGAACGTAGTTTCAAAACATATAATTCAATAAGCTCATTCCGCTTTAGTGAATTATGTTAGAAATTATCATCGTCGATTCCGAATACCTCCTATTACTGCCTCTTGTAAAAGCGAAACGTACAAAAACCAAACATTGTGCAGGTGTAGGCGTTGTATTGCGCGTAGGTGCATGAAGTACAAAAAGGGTAATTCAACGAAATGTATGTCAGTGAATTGATTTTTGAGTGAATTGCTTTTCGAAGAATTGTCTTTTTGGTGAATTGCGTTCGGCGAATTATTTCCTATGATACTTCGGGCTGCCGTAGCGAAGTATACAACTGTTACTTGTTTTTATTCCACGAAAATCAAATTATGCAAAGCGCGTCTTACTTCTAAATCATCGAGTGATTCGACGGCTAGCTATCTTTATCAAAATACTACCAAATTCTACATATATATAAGTACTATAGCCACATCATTGCTTTGTTTTTTTCGTTACGTTTAAAGCTGATTACCTTTAGAAGTTGTCTCATCAAATTTATGCACAACAACTACATATGTTGTTATATTGCATCTTGTCATTAGCTATCGTAAAGTGTAAGACTTCAATAGGGCCATGAAAGACTAATCAAAGAAAAACCAAAAAAAGTTGAAAAACATTTTTAGTTATCTATTCACATATGAATTTGAAATTTTAAAATTACAATCACGACCGGTTATTGAAGATGTAAGCAACGCGCCTGAAATTTTTGAAGAACGAAATTATTATATAGAGGATATTTCAGGGCACTCGCTGATTATAAGTTTTAAGGATGTTATACATAAATAAAAAACATTTTATGTAAAAATACAATAGTATACTTTTAATAAGCTTAAAGCCATACACTGCAAGTCAATAACTCGTATTTGAAAAAATTGTCGTAAAGTCAACGGTTTTTAGGATATTTATGATTATAATAAAATTTTAGCATCTGTACCGCTTTTGTTGAAATTAAATATTTGAAAATGTAATGAATATTAATGTATTTACTTTTATGGAACGGAAAGGTTCGCCTTATTATTATCGTTACTAAACTTTATGCAAATGGTTCATAAATTATTTTCAAATATACAAGGTAGTTTCAATAAATGCATGTTCGAGCGGTGGTACATATAAGCGGTTTAATTAAAATAAACAAAATTGTCATTACTACACAGGCAGGCATCCCACTCCTTTGGCTGTTGACGGGACCCTGTCAAAACTGCCTGCTGGACTTCAGCGTCCGACTAGAATCGTCATTCCTTGAATGCCTTCCTCAACGGTCCAAACACAGGGTGACAGATTCGGGCTGTAAGGAGGGTGCTCTAATACCTCGCACCCCATCCGCGCTATCTGTGACGTGATGATGTTAGCGATATGCGGAAAGGGGATCACCCCTTCCGTAGGCATCCCAGAACGTTTGTTCTTTATGGCTGAACGCGAACGAGTCAAAGTTTCACTGTATCGGACAGCATTGATGTTTCATTGGTTTGGGGTTTCATTGATAAGAATGTTTACGAAACACCTCCACAAGATCCTGATTAAGTTAGAGGAGTAATTAACGTGGCAGTATTAGAAATTACTCCGAAAAGGCTGGAATGAGTGATACAGATAATGCCTCGTAGATTGCAACTCTGCTTACAAACAAACGAGTATCAATTTGAACAAATGTGTTGGTTGTTGGTAGTAGTATCACTAATTCGTTATAAGAAATTCGTTCGAAAAATCGAAACTATTAACTTTGTTTTAATACGCATCACTTTCATATTTTCCAATTTGTCATTTGTAATTCCCGTTTGTCAGTTTTAACAAATATTGGACCTGCTATTACAGTAGTATGCAATTACAGTATTACCAAATGTATGTTACTTCCAAGTGGTCCCTGAAGACGTTTAAAGTATGGTACGACATTTTAGCATTTAGATTTTCGATTTAAAATCGAACTAAGTATATCTCTACGTGTAGTTCTTGCGAAAGTTTATATACACGTTGTATATGGTATTTATTATTGGAAATAATAAAGGCATGCGAAATTATTTTTTGCAGCGACTAGATAGACTCGTGTCTATTCGCCTCATGAGAATGGATTCATGTTGCCTACTGGTGCCCATGAGAGTCGACAAAACACGACACTAGTCTCTGCAATAAAGTAATAATGTCATCCGTCTTTGTTCATATTTATTATATTTACTGAACAGAAAGGTATGAGAGTACTTCAGTAATTCGTAGGATAGAAAAGCAAAGTATCTTCTGTAGATTTTTATTATTCAACCTAATCTTCATCTAATTCCAAACGTTCCTCCAGCACTTTAATCCTCCTAAAAGTAGAATTTCGAAAGGCTTTCAAAATAGGCGTCCGTTTGGGCGACATCCCGTTCTGCGTGAACCGTTGCTTGCCGAGTTATTTAAATTTGGTAATAAACAGAAGTCTCTGCGGACCCAATCGGTGAATACGGTGGATGTTGTACTAATTCAAACTTCAACTTCATAATTTTGGCCCGTGATTTTTTTGATAAAAGAGACTCTTTTTCTTTTCCAAATGAGCACATTTTCCTCTCGATTTCTTCGCTCAACCGGACCAACGACGACGCTTAATACTTTCCAGTTATTGTTTGTCCGTCTTCCGAGTAATCGGTATAGATGATTCCACGTGCATCAAAAAAAAAAAACCGAAGCTACTATTTTTCCGGCCGATTTCACCATCTTCGCCTTCCTCCAAGCCCGATCACCACTGTTTTGACTGTTCGTTTGCCTCCAGAGTGAAGTAGTTCATCTATACAAGAATGCGACGGAAAAGCATTTAAATGGCTTCAGAGTCGATCGCAGAATTGTGTTTATGCTGCACAAATAGGAAATGTGGCACCCATCTTGCCGAGTTTTTTTTCACATCCAACTTTTCGTACAAAATTGAAAACTCTCTTTCTTGAAATACGCCTGTAGCCTCAACTAATTGACGCACTTTGATTCATTGATCGTCATATGGTGGATTTTGTCAATCAGTTTGGGGGTAGTCACATCCACTGGAACGATGTTCATCTTGCAGCAAATGAACGTAGTTTCAAAACATATAATTCAATAAGCTCATTCCGCTTTAGTGAATTATGTTAGAAATTATCATCGTCGATTCCGAATACCTCCTATTACTGCCTCTTGTAAAAGCGAAACGTACAAAAACCAAACATTGTGCAGGTGTAGGCGTTGTATTGCGCGTAGGTGCATGAAGTACAAAAAGGGTAATTCAACGAAATGTATGTCAGTGAATTGATTTTTGAGTGAATTGCTTTTCGAAGAATTGTCTTTTTGGTGAATTGCGTTCGGCGAATTATTTCCTATGATACTTCGGGCTGCCGTAGCGAAGTATACAACTGTTACTTGTTTTTATTCCACGAAAATCAAATTATGCAAAGCGCGTCTTACTTCTAAATCATCGAGTGATTCGACGGCTAGCTATCTTTATCAAAATACTACCAAATTCTACATATATATAAGTACTATAGCCACATCATTGCTTTGTTTTTTTCGTTACGTTTAAAGCTGATTACCTTTAGAAGTTGTCTCATCAAATTTATGCACAACAACTACATATGTTGTTATATTGCATCTTGTCATTAGCTATCGTAAAGTGTAAGACTTCAATAGGGCCATGAAAGACTAATCAAAGAAAAACCAAAAAAAGTTGAAAAACATTTTTAGTTATCTATTCACATATGAATTTGAAATTTTAAAATTACAATCACGACCGGTTATTGAAGATGTAAGCAACGCGCCTGAAATTTTTGAAGAACGAAATTATTATATAGAGGATATTTCAGGGCACTCGCTGATTATAAGTTTTAAGGATGTTATACATAAATAAAAAACATTTTATGTAAAAATACAATAGTATACTTTTAATAAGCTTAAAGCCATACACTGCAAGTCAATAACTCGTATTTGAAAAAATTGTCGTAAAGTCAACGGTTTTTAGGATATTTATGATTATAATAAAATTTTAGCATCTGTACCGCTTTTGTTGAAATTAAATATTTGAAAATGTAATGAATATTAATGTATTTACTTTTATGGAACGGAAAGGTTCGCCTTATTATTATCGTTACTAAACTTTATGCAAATGGTTCATAAATTATTTTCAAATATACAAGGTAGTTTCAATAAATGCATGTTCGAGCGGTGGTACATATAAGCGGTTTAATTAAAATAAACAAAATTGTCATTACTACACAGGCAGGCATCCCACTCCTTTGGCTGTTGACGGGACCCTGTCAAAACTGCCTGCTGGACTTCAGCGTCCGACTAGAATCGTCATTCCTTGAATGCCTTCCTCAACGGTCCAAACACAGGGTGACAGATTCGGGCTGTAAGGAGGGTGCTCTAATACCTCGCACCCCATCCGCGCTATCTGTGACGTGATGATGTTGATGCGATGGACAGCATCTGGATCTGTGAAGGGGATCACCCCTTCCGTAGGCATCCCAGAACGTTTGTTCTTTATGGCTGAACGCGAACGAGTCAAAGTTTCACTGTATCGGACAGCATTGATGTTAACATCAGAGTTTTTATATTCAAGAAGTCATTACTTCTCGACCATTCTTGATCATTGTCCACGGCGATCGAAAAAGCAGGTAAGCATCTTTGCCAGCGGACGGAAACGGTCGAGGTTCGAATTTCTGGTGCCTTGGAGACGATGTTTCAAATGTGATGTTTCACATAATGGTGACACCAACTTTCGTCACCAACAAAAATGCGGTGCAAGAAGGAATCTCCTTCTTCACGGTACCGCTGAAGATGCTGCAGTGAAAGACCCATGTGGTTGGCTTTGTATTCTTCAGTCTATTGACGCGGTATACACCTTTCGGTATCCAACCACATAAATTACAGCATGGACTGTTCCCACGCTAATATCAAAACGATCTACCAATTCTCTAACACGAATCCGCGTATTTTCCACAACGGCTGCTCCCACAGCAGTAACATTGGCATCACTCTCGCATGTCGAGGTGCGCCCGACCTTGGCAAATCCGCTGTCGATTGTCGTCCATTACTAAACTTCCCACGCCATTCCACGACTGTGGTTTTCCAAGGATACTGTTTACCATAAACATCTTGCATTCTCCGATAAATTTGAACAGGTGTGTTGCACTCAGCGTTTAAAAACTGTATTACTGCTCGGTGATCGGTCTTGGATGCTCCAGCGATACGACCATAGTGCTATAGTGAAAGGCGCACAACGACTGCGTATTCTACGAATATCACGAGTCAACTGCCATAGTAGACACCTGCATTATAGGTGGCCGTCTTATGCAACTTTCTACGGTTATAGCAAGACTAACATTCGTGCTACAGTACTCGAACGTGTATTTATTGAATCTACCTCGCAGATGCATATTTTCAAGCTGAAAACGCCCATTTTTTGAAGTGGATATAGCTACAGTATTGTATGGACTGTTAGTTGTTATTGTAGAGTCTAATATATCTAATTTTAATAACTTTCAAGATATTGATGATTTTTTCTTAAAACTGCATATAATGGGTTAAGATTTTACAATATGTGCTACGAAATTGAATGGTATTAAATTACCTGAATTTTTAGCATCAATAACTGTCAAACGCAGCGACTTTTCAAATAAAAATTACTATATCACTCATTGCATGGCATACTATTGTCAAATATTAACTGATAGTATGCAGTATTAAAAAGATAAAAGTTGATATCTTGAAAACTACTAGAAAAAGGTATATCAAAGTCTAATATGAATTTATGAGAAACTTACTTTCCAACTCAATAGCATAGTTAAAGATACCACGGTCAGTTTGGAGATATCCATTTTTGGAAACAGTTTATAAATAGCCACTATAAAATTTAGTAACAAGAACGGTAAGATATGATACGCATGACCTTCCATTTCGTTCCGCAAAAGTAAACATATAAATCTCCATTACATTCGCAAATGTTTCATTTAAACAAGAGCGTCCAAATGTCAAAATAAATATTTAGTGGAAGGCGCTCTAATACATATGATGTGTATAATTAAGCTGATACAAAATATACCACTGTAAAATAAGAAAGTTGGTAATTGGTCTAACCGGAAGTAATTAGGCAAAGATATTTTAAATTAATGTGTCTGATGCTATACCTACTTACATCAAAATTTCAGATTTTCATTCACAAAAACTTCCAACTAACAAGCTTCAAGATGCTTTGTATATTTTACATTCGAAATCAACTGCATAACAGCTCGCTTGTGAAAACATTAAAATCATTGCGGCAATCGTTTTTGTTTTCTTTTAGACAAAATCAAAATTGAACACAGAAATTGTTAACGCATGCCACAGCTTTTTAAAAAACACTTTATAAACATTTTAAATTTATGACATATTCACCTTTGGTTTTGTTTGCCGAAAAGCAAAAGAAGCTATGCTGTGCGGATAAATTGTCTAAAATTAGTTAAATAGGTTCAAGATCACACATAGAATAAATAATAATACAACGAACTCTAACATGTAAGCAGCTGTCTCACATTCAAGCTTATACGAACCTTTTATTACGTGAGGACAGTAAACTAGAGTAATCAGGTAATATACAGGTTGTTCAAAGTTATTGGCACATCGTTATTAACGTAGCTATTGTGGAAAACACGAAATTATGGGTAACCTCTACATCACACAAGTTGTGGTTTTTGAAATTCGTTTTCAACTTGTCACCGAATGGTTAGTAGTATGAGTAGTCGGTAGTATCATCAGTAGAGATGACAAAGGCAGGTAGAATTATTCCCTTTTTACAGCGACTAAATAAACACGGGTCTGTTCGCTTCATGACAAGGATTTGTGTTGCCTACTAATGTCCCCGAGAGTTTACAAAACACGAGTCTGTCTAATCTCTGCAAAAAGATAATGATTTCATCCGCCTCTGTCCTCTCTAGTCATCAGTCACCGTTTGAGAATGTGGATCATTCGTATCTCTGAAACTTTTGCGTTGTTTACCGTATTAAGTTACAATCTTTGCTATCATAATTGAATTTAGCTGTTACTGTTGCTGCCACATCGGTTAAATTACCAATGTTGTATCATATTTGGATTTTTAAATGGAGCACTTTGTATGCTTTAATCATAAATCGATTGTTCTATAGTAATCATTATGGTGTTAAAGAATCAAGTATGCGGATGTTCTTCGCCGATTACAATTTCATAATCGGAAGCTGGACCGGAAGCTATCAACCTTAGGAACATTTTAATTTTATAGAAAAAATACCAAATAAATGCAAAATATGTTTGTACGTAACAATCATCTAGATGCGCTGAGGATTCTTCAAACAATTTGTGATTTTCTTGATCAATTGAGTGCACTTTTAATAGAGAACAATGAAGAAGAAAAATAAGAAAAATGTAAGACGAATGTAATGGCGAATAGAAGAAAGTCCTACAATTTAATTTGATCACAACTACGCCTGTGTTAGTTAACGCCACATTCTCCAAATCTTCATTCGGAAAGTAACCGTAATACATTCTCTCCCGATCGCCACCACTTCAACTACCTAAAAAGTTTAATCGTTCTCTTGAGCGAATTGGCTGCCAAAATATGGCGACCTCGACCGAAACCGGAATAATATCTTCACGCGACGTCGAACTTTGATGTTACGTGCGACCTTGAACGGTTACTTTGGCAACGACGCTTGACGCGATACGAAAACAAAGCGTTAATGGAGCGTACGATCTGAAGGGGGATTGTGTTTGCCAAAAACTTGCTGATGCGAAAATAGCGCATTTGTGTGTGCGTATGAGCTGGAACGGGACGGGACACCGTGGACGCCGGGCCAGTAACTATGGCCAACCGTTAGCTCTCCTTAAGTGTTTACGTATTTATATTTTGGCGAATTTGTTAATATCGCATCGCGTTAATATCGCGAATGACGTAAGAAACGGTTGCTTGACGTAGAAGACTTTAAAAAAATATAGGGTTAGTGGATAGATCTGTGTTATAGAAAGTTGAAGTATCGAAACGAAGGAGAAATGAAACGTAAAAGCTTTTCGAAGTAGTTGCCATTAATTACACAACCTGCAAATTTTCATTTCCATTAAAAAAAAAAGAAATTCACTGACATACTTTTGTTGTCCAAATTCAAACCGGAACATCACGGCCAAGTTTGGTAGCTTACACACATTTGTTTAACAAGTAATTGCAAAATTCCGAAAATTGATTCAGATTATTAATCAGTTGCCGCATTTAGTTCTATTTTTGACCTTCAAGCATATAGTCCACAGTTTTGTTAATTCTGGGGTTAGAAATCAGTGAGTCAGTAAAGAAAAAACAAAAGCCAATTCTTTTCTCTAATATTTTACAAATACTACGTTACGTTGGATACTCTCCATTTTTTCCAAATAATCTGAAAAATACTGTTTCGCCTGGCAATTAGGGCTTTCGATTTTACTTTTGACTTTCACGTATTTCTTCTGTGATTTTGTTAATTTTGGCTTTAAAGATTAGATCTCAACAAAAACCGATCCTCTTCTCTAGCATTTTGCTACTGCTACGTTTCGTTGGTTGTTGGGTTAACATGAAATTTAATTTTTGCTTTCTTGTTAATTGTCGTTTATTTCAAAATTACTTATGCTCTGCACTAAACATAACATAACTTATACTAAGTGTTCTATTTAAAAAAATATATGTTTCAATTGTTTAAAAAAACATCCTGTACGATAACATAAAGATGTTCGATCGGACACTTCCACAGCAACGTCTGTGCAGCGCACGGAAAGTGGTGAACTGTATTGATTAATGAACTAAAACTGCTGTAACAGCGACCGTACGGAATTCTTATAAAATAATAGTTAGAGAGGCCACCTTTGTGTACACGCCAGAACAGTACTTTTCTGCAAGTTTCATATTAGTATACATATTATATACATACTATATTACTATACTACTCATTAGAGTTTAACGCAAGCATATATCGGGATAGACCAATAATAATTTATTATTTATGTACAGATACAACAAGATTGTCGAAAAGATTAGAGCTTTGAGTATGTTTCCAGATTTGTCTCGCTGAATTGCATTCGTTACGATGAAAGAATGTTCTTATATCTTGAGAATCACCGTTCGACGGATGTAAGACACGCATAATTAAAATATTCTTTATAAATAGATAATGGATCAGATGCACCACCGCCAATTTGTATTAATTTGGTAAAATCAGAATCTTTGCTTGTAACTTCCTCGAACTTTTCCACAACACACATACTCAGTACATCACTAGTAGCACCTAGCATGTATCGCTTGCAATTTACACTGACTTCGTCATCAAAACGTAGTATTTTGAAATTTTTCATCGCCTCAAATAACCTGGCGTAATTATTGTAAACAGTTATTAAATTTATTTCAGAAACAGAAGTATCTTGAAATCTTATTTGGCTTTCCTTAATAGTTGCAGCTTCGTCGGAATTAAACTGTAAAACTATTTTTATTTATTTTTTATTATTAAACTATTTTTATTTTATTTTTATTCGCTCGCAAGATTTCGAATTATAAAGGACTGCATTCAACTATCATCCCCAATGTATGAGAATCGGCTTTGATAGTTCGGGAATACCGAGGCACCGACTATCAAGCTCCCTTCTTCGCGCACACATGCTAGATACCTGCGTAACATTGTCCGAGACGATAGCTTCTAGTTAGAACTGTATTTATACCAGAAGTCGTGAAAAAGTTTTTATCCAGTAGGCAAAGTTGCATAGAAACAGGACAACAAATCAATGATCATCTTTTCAATTTGTGTGCTGTATACTATTGATATGCTTTACAAAATTCTTAGCATCATAATAATATAAATTTGGAAATTTACCAATATATTTGTTTAAATTTTTAAGCGATGGTCGCCTTTTGCGGTTTCATACGCTCGATAAATTAAACAAACGGCATTTAACTAACTCGCGTGTAGACCTAAGATGAACTAACACAGAACGTGACTTCTTCGCTTTCTGCGTTGTGCGTGATGTTACATCACGCCTATGGTTCTGTCTAATAACACTGACCAACAAGATTTTACCCTAAGTTAATAACTGATGAAATTGAACGGCATATATAGAGCAAAAATGATTCGAAAAACGGCAACATTGGTTTAGCTCTGGTTATAGACAAAATGCAGGTAGAGACTTTTTCACAGCAGACATGAAAATTTTGTTGATTTTTATAGTATGGCCGATAATCTGGTCTACTGCAATAATGTTTATAAACTTTCTGAAGCTTTTGGAATACATCATGATTCCAGTTCTTGGAAATTATTTATAGACTCATTAAAGACCAGTCTACAAGCAGGTTTGTTGCATAATGGAAACCATTATCCTTCTATTTCGATAGGTCATGCTGTTTCTATGAAAGAAACTTAGGAAAATCTGAAAACTTTACTAGAAAAGATAAAGTACAAAAACTATTCCTGGAATATTTGTGCAGATTTTAAAGTAATTGCAATTATTTTGGGTATGCAATCTGGTTACGCCAAATATTGTTGCTTTTTATGTCTTTGGGGCAATCGTGACAGAGAAAAACATTACCACAAGCAAGAGTGGCCACTACGACAACAGTTTATACCAGGAGAAGGCAATGTACAACATCAGCTTCTAGTAGAAAAAGAAAAAATCATACTACCATCTCTCCACGTGAAACTTGAGCTCATGAAGAACTTTGTAAACGCAATGGATCTCGAAGGTGAAGGTTTTAAATACCTTCGTGAAAAGTTTCCAAAATTAACACAAGGGGAACTGAAAGAAGGTATTTTTGTTGGACCTCAGGTACGAGAAACAGTAAACGATGAAATCTTTAAAACCAAATTAACAGCGAAGGAAAAAACAGCTTGGCTCTCCATGGTACAAGTTTTCACGAATTTTTTGGGAAACAAAAAAGCTGATAACTATAAAACCTTAGTAATGGATATATTACAGGCATTTCACGCTGCTGGCTGTAATATGTCCCTTAAAGTGCGCATTCTACATTCTTACTTGGATTTTTGTCCGGAAAATATGGGTGACCTTAGCGAAGAACACGGCGAGCGCTTCCACCAAGGCATCTTGGGAATGGGAAAGCGGTATCAGGGGAAATGGAATCCTGTTATGTTAGTAGATTACTGTTGGATGTTAACAAGAGATGCTGTAGATATTGTTTATAAGCGACGGAGCAGTATTACTTCACATTTCTAATTTTAACTTGAAATATACATGAAATTATGATTCAATCTAAAAATCTTTTCATTGAAATATGAAAAAAATCGAGCTAACTTGACCTTTTATTAATATATATGTTTATATGTTTTCTATTGAAATTAGTATAAATTATTTTATGGCAAAATCAAAATGTGAAATTTGTTGGCCAGTGTAATGACTAAAAGAGATGAAATTTTTGAGTGTTACAAACGTATTTCTTTCTTTGAAAAGCGAATAACTCAAAAACCGTTCATTTTAAGTATAGGATGTATATGGTGTATGCGGTGGCTTATTTTTTATCAGGGGATCCATCATTCGATTCTAAACAACTTTGAATCCCAACATAAATAAATAGATACATTATACATACACTGCACAAATAAAATTGCCGTGCCCCGTATTTAACTTCTGATGTAATTATTGTTGCAGGAATACTATTACCTCACACAGCATTTTTATCGGAAATCTGACAATGTTTCATGTCCACCTTCAGGAAAGTATTACGAAAACTAATATTCACCAATTTAAATTTAACTCATGTGATACAGTTTTGTTTGAGGCGTCATCATCGTTTAAACTATCTCAATTTTTAAAAATGCAAAACTCTTCCCTAAATTAGAGCCAAGTACTGCGCTTTTCTATACTGGATGATTAGTCGACCCATAAGAAGAAGTTAATAACATCAGGAGTGATGTCATTAGCAGGAAGTGATGTTTGATTCTAGGTGTGTCGTACAGCCAAATATCATTTCCATTCCATATTATAATTTTAAACAAAATTCGGTGATGTGTGTTGAAATAAAAGGGGTTCAGCCAAGTGAAGAGAATTTCCATATCTACTGCGGTTATATTCGAAACTGATTGCTAGACGTTCGAGAAGTCGGCGTTTAAATTTTGAAAATTGAAACATTTTGAACGTACGGTTTTAATACAAAATAATAACACTGTGTCTTAGAATATCCAAAACCTTGAAGAAGAGATTCGCTAGTTAAATTTCACTAAAGATAAGCAAATCTTGAATCTCATCTGCATCATAATAAAACTTTATAACGATATCTGTTATAACGATAACCGTCGGAGAACCTTCTATTTGCTCCAATAAAACTCTAAATACGCGCTTACGTATCTACCATTGCAGATGTAGGTAGATATCCACCCCTGGTACATTCTGCTAATGTACGATAATGTAGCCATTAAATTTGGGCAAACGGTGGAATTCCTCAGCGCTAATGAAAGAAGTTAGGTTGAACACGTCGAGGGCTTACCGTTGAAAAGGGTATGCCAGCGCCCCGCATATCTTATGATCGGCCGAGAAAGGGCGTTGTCATAATGGCCCATACCAACTGTTGTAATTACCATAACACGAAGAGAAGTGAAATCTATTGCGAGGCGACATTGTTAATCCCTGTCCTGGTCAGATCTGACCAGGCCAGATTCTATAGTAACGGATGGAGTTCGGATTTGCAAAATCAGCGGGCGTAAATGAATAATTTTGAATACGTCAAGTTTAACATAGAGAGGATTTTAGACAATTTTCGTGCGCTACTGGAAATGCTAACGTATAAATGTTTAATCTTTTTATCAGTATCTGGGAAAGGTACGGCACGGTATCCAATATTCTTCTGACTATTAATGTGTCTTACAAGTACGATTGAAGTAAGACAAACCTAGATAAGGTGATGTGAGATTTAACTAACAATTTGCATTCCTTTTAATTTTATTGTTCTGATCTGTTATTATAAGAGCGTGAAACATTTAACTAAACTGAATCGTAGTGTTCAGATTTCACAAATTATTACCATAACCATAAACATAGCATGATAACATTAACTATTATGACAAAAACAACGCAAGAAACAGCAATTTATTCTTTGCAGCAGCATAATGAAGAATATAAGGGCTCTTTCGGAAGAATCTTATTCGATAAATATAGTATATATTCAACCAACGATGTGAAATTGTAAACAAATTAATTTAGAAAATACCGCTATTCAGTATATATTATGTGAAAGGGATTTCACTACAGCAATAAACATTTACAAATAAATTCTATAGCGTTTGTGGAATAAGTGAATAGGTACAATGTTACAAATTTCATATGTAAATCAGGCATTCTAAAGGAGTTCTATGGGGCAATGTCCATTAAAAATTTAATTCTCCACGTGATCTTAATTGTGTTTGTTATGGCGAATATTCCACTTCCTTTATCAGAAAATCGTCTTAGGAGTAAGGTTGAAGTAGAACATATTTCCATAGAACGTTCTGAAAAGGTCTTTTTATTTGTACAAGTAGTTAAAAAAACACATTTGACTGAATTGAGTTCACTCAATAAATTAATCTTATACATAATTGGGATATATTGAGCGTAATAAATGGCAGACTAGAGTTTATAATAAGACAGATAAATATCGTCTTGCTGTAGTTCACCTTAAGCTTAGTTATGAGTGACAAAGTAAGCTTGTTGGATGAAGTATGCGTCTCGTTTAACCCAAGTTCAAATTAATAAAAAGAAAACAGAACGTATTTTGTTGATAACGGTGAATGTGCCACAATTTTGGCTTAATATTAGATTCATTGAGTTTTTCAAATTTAATATTACGTTCAACAAAATATTTTTTATTTCCCTCTTGCCTAAAATGCAATTTGGTTTCTAGATAGTAACAGGAATGTAAGTATTAGACAAATGATATGGTAAAGCTTTTATTAAAAAAGGTATCTGTTGTTAACTTCTTCCGCATTTTGCTGTGTATCAAAACTTTCGCTCGACGTTTCGCCATTCATGTTGACGGCTTCTTCAGGATAACAGAACTGATTCTCCGTTATTTAACATTCTTCTTATATATACTGTTGTTGCATTTGATCCCGAATTTTCCCCGCCACTGAAAGTCGCGATTCTGGATAGTAGACTCTTTCATGTGCAGCTAAGGGAGTGTTTTTCTTTTCTGTTTACGGTTTTGCTCTTTGTCTATTTCTATGGCTTTCCTAGAGAGTCTCTTTTCCGTAGTTCTTGATAACAGCTGGAAACTTACGCAGTGTTAAGTGTCTATTGTTTCTTAAACACTAGAATTTGAAATATGTATTTGGTATTTTGTTTCTGCTAATACTTTTGTTCAGCTTCGTTGGTACATACAAATGTATGATAAACAGCATAACATTCTCCGTTTCTTTTAGGTATGACTGGCCACTGCTAAGTATAATATAGCACTACCTGACATTATTTAGAATTACTATAATTTACATTGCAATTAAAATTCAGCCATTGTGGCATTTTGGTGCACAAAATTTCCTCATCAAAAGTCCTCATCGGATTTGCAAACGAATATTGGCAAACGATATTGTTAAGGACTTAACATTTTATTTTGTTTTATTTTATGTTATAACTTCAACCGTTTTCATTTATTTTGTAAAAGTAATATTTTTGTTTATGTCCAATTTATGATAAATTAAATGTATCATTTGTTTTGCTTTATATAAATTCATACAATTTCTATCCGGCATAATTTAAACTTAGACGTGTACGCATTCAATGTAAAAATAAATTTAATTTCTCAAAAAGTTTGTAAAAAATATAAAATTCGTCAATGTTCTAATTTAAAACTACTAGCCATTTGTTATATCTGTTTGATGTTGCTATTGCTAATGCGCGTATCGGATCGAGCGCTAGGCAGGAAATCTCCGCCAGTAACAACACATACGCACAAAGCATCCAAACTTCGTCGGAAATCGAACTTACGAACTGACACGACTGCCTGCCGTTGCTCTTTCGCCTGTGAGGCACGCAACGCTCGAACCCGCACCATCGTTGGTTTCTGATTTTTCCGCTTATACATGGGGACAGCAGGTCGGAGCACGATACTAGAACATGCTATCAAATAAGAACGCGAGCGTCTGAGTAGCCGTGTGTTATAGCATATTTTATAGCATCTTTTTGCTGTAGTGATCGGCTATTTGCTGCTGTCGCCCAACTAGACGTTCATGCTCTGGTAGGATTTGGTGTTGGCCCTAGCATTAGGTATTTCATTTTTGGTCAAGGGAATTGTTTATTTAATAAATATATTTTGTATATCTACGTACTATGTTTAATTTTAATCCTTTCGCCTCACAAGAAAGATACACCGAAGCAGACGACTAGGAGCATTGTTCTTCAAACTAGGATAACAGATATGTTAGTGTACCTTATTATACATCTGCGAAAATTGCATATTCCTAACAATTTTCCAAACAAATTTTCCTTGCATCACAATGTATTTACGCATGCGAAAACAATATAACATTAAGGAGAAATTAAGAAATCCAAGCTCAGTTTCAAAGCATTCCTAATGCAATCAATATGAAACTGAATCTACTAACGCAGACGAAAGGAGTAATGGCAGAACTTGTCAACTCATGTGTCCGATTTTTTTTCCGAATTTGATCTTCTAGGAATAGATAATTCCTGCTGCAGACCCCTGTTTGTCGATTATTGCTCGAGTGCCTAAGTGTTGAGAAGTAGTAAAAAAAATATAAAAAAAGATTAGTCATACGCTGTTACGAAATTCCAACGATGCTACTAAAAATACTGACGTAATCATAGAGACATAGAGGTGAGTTCTTGTAGCAAGATGAAATTTCATGTGCAATTGTTCATTTAAAAGGACAAGTCGTTATACAGCCTATCATTAATTAGCAAATTATTGAAAGAATATTAGAAAAATTGCTCACTTACGCCATTACAACTGTTAAATGGCCAATAGATCCAAACATGGAAAAAATCGTAGTATCTCTTACCTAAATTCACAAGTTTATAAACCATAAACCATAACATATTCAAAGCATTATCCTGGATAGAAAAAGCTTGAATATCGCTGCTATAATAATTCATGGTGAATGTCAGATACACGTCCAGTTATTACGCAATTTCAGTCGGAATATTTCATTAACGGACCCTGTTTGACTATTTAGGCTTTACGCGAACACCAAATTTAATGCACTTGGTAGTAGCATAATTAATAATCCCTTAAAATCGATATTCGCAAAAAGCTTAACTACCGCATCTATACATTTAGCGACGCCGTACACATATTATAAAAGCTTTTTAAAAACCTAATCTTCCGCAAGCGTTTTCCGATATTTTACTAATAACGCTACCAAGCGGTGCAAAGTTAAACTTTTTTCCAAACGACAATTTCGAAAGCCTTTATTGCGGTCACAAATTCTCTTAACGGCGGCGAAACTAATACTTTTTAACTATACAACAATCACCATAAAATATACAGTGTATAAAAGAGTTTTTATATATCCCTAATTGTTTTATAACAAAGGGCAGTTTGAGAATGATCAAAATCGATTTTTTACTACAATTTTCGAGGAACGTATCAGCTTTATTTTATTGCCATGTGTTTGGTTCAAGTTTCTACTAATTCTTTGCGCTTCTTTCGCTTGGAAGTTGGCTTTAATTTTACCAGCACTTATAAAAAGAGAAAAATTATTTGGTTTGAAAATACACACCTGATTCCTTCCTTTCATTTATGTTACCTACCGTATCGAAATGATTGTACCTGTCGAATGTGAGTTTATTAACGAGACTTCGGTCAGACGTCAGACGTCAAAAAATAACGTCGCGAAAATACGCCAGATGGGAAGAATGTCGTGTCAAAATTGCAGTCGGAAGGAGCATCGAGAACGGTTTTCGAGATGATCCTGCATTGTTTTGAGCCCATCATCGGTTTTTTTATATTTCGGTTTTTGTTAAGGTTAAGTTATAGCTAGCGTAATAAGGTTCCTGTCGTAAACGGGATAAGTGGGTTATTGTTTAATATTAATAACGTTGGTAGCGGTACCATTAATCGTCATATACGATATTTATAAAATGGACACAGGAAGAGAAAGATATCATTCGGTAATTAGACGATAACCTCTACTTCTCTACTCTCTACTTCTTCTACTGTCCGAAAGCGATTTAAAGCGATTAAAGATCTGGATGTACATATGTCAAGTATTTCAAACGTTATCTGTAATAAAAATGTTCCATGAATTAAAGTGAGACTGTTGTCCATTCGAAGCACTTCAGAGGGAGTCCAGCGCAGAGCATGTTTCTTTGTTACGAAGGACAGCTGTTACCATGGAGGATTCATCAATAATATGCTATCCTTAACCACAATGGAAAACGATAGCTTATATTGACTGCTAAATGTTGAGCTACGATTAGTTATATTATTGCGACGCAATTTTTAAACTATTTTAAGTAGATTTTTTACTACTTTTTGATGTTTCTAAGAATTGTTTCGCAATTCCAATAACAGAAACAGCTGATGGATTCATATCCAATGTGCTGCCACTGTTGCAAGATACATTGACATTTTAGACATTTAAAATGCTTTGGAATAAACAGTCTTTTACTTATTACTTATAGATATATACAGCGTTGAAATGTATGTTTGATATTAAGGAGATTTATATTACATAGTTTTTGTTTTAAAATACTGGAGGACTAGGTATCGAAAATACAGCTATCTGTAGTAAGTGTTTGTATTGACATGTTGCTTTATGGACTATTGATATGTTAACATGTTTCTGCCTGCCCGGCGTCATTAGCATGGTTTCAAGAATATTTTTTTTATCTCTACGTATCGCTGTTGCCTCACAGTTAATGCCACAACTTTCACGACAAAGTCGACACATCTCGGCACCCTCTGGTGCCAAAGAAACGCATGCCTGCCGTTTAGAAAGCAGCGATATTAACTGAGTACTGTTTCCCCAAGTCAGATTCCAGTCAGAGAACTCTTCGAGGTATGATTTGCTCCGCACCACATAAGCTAAATTATTCCTGACGGCCGTTTAGAGGATGCGTGAGATCCCCATTCTTAATCGATGACCGAATGATGCGAGACACTTTTGAATCTAACACGCCTGTTCTATGCCTACTTTTGAGAAAAAAATGAAAAAATATATTTTTTTTAGGACGGAGCATAAAAGATATGCAGCCTTACCCCCATAAGTCAAATAATACAATAATAGCTCGTTCTCTCTATTCAACAAATTTGTGCTGCTTCTTATGTAAGTAGTTTTGTAGGCGTGTAATTCCGTAAGCGATGAATTTATCTATAGTTTCTCTTCCTTCTGATCACATTAAAAAAATCTTGCCGAAATTCAAAATTTTTTAGGGGGCTATAAAAGTGTCAAAGTAGAATCGTTGTCTACCGTGTATTCTAATGTATTTAATATGAACAAATATTCATCTCTTATAACTAACAAAAAATAAATAAACCAGATAGAATAAGATAACTATTCTACCTGGCACATTTATTTTTCCAGAAGCTACAAAGTAGTGCAATTTTTGGATAAACTTCCAATTTTCTGAGACATTTCCTTCAAAATATAATTCTGAAGAAAACATTGAATCCATTTCGTTGTTTAAAACTTTTTGTCTCTCTAGTTAATTCATGTAATTTCTTTTAATGCGCTGCCACCATGCTATGCACGTTCGAACGAATGTTCCGTTTCAATAAACTATTTTCTATGTCACGAAGAATTGTTCATTATAGTTGTCACAGTTTGAGTTTGGACGAGCAAAGTCTCCATATCGCGCTGTAATAATAACGAGGAATCAACGCAGTTCTGTTTAACGACGACCCAACGATCATAATTTGTCTACTAACTCGTACGTAGTATGTTGTACATACTCAGTATTTTTAATCGGTAGTTTTTGATGGTGTGTTCTTAGTGCCATTATAATCATGCCGAGCAATAGAAAATCTCCTATGACTCCTGTGTATGTATATCTCCTATGTAGAATAAAAACAAAATTATTTATTAAATCATCAGTGTAAAGTTAAAACGAATTCAAAAATAAGTTAACAAAGAATACGTCCATAAGTGGACCAAAACAAAACAAAATTTCCAAAATATTGCTCTCTAATAATAAAACACTATCCTGTTTAGAAAGCTGAATAGACTGTTTTGAGAACAGACATGATTCACCTTGTAAAAACCATGGACAAGATATAAGTGTTTCTGCTAAAATAACAAAAGACTGTCGTGACAACGTTTGATCGGGAATAAGGAGAGATTTATTCCAAATGCGGTTGAAGCTGGTTTCTTTTATAAAATAAAAATTAAAAAATCAAAACATTGGACTTTCAAAAAGAAAAATACCACAGAGTCAATGTTACATCATAACGGGTACTGAGGAAATAGTTGCTGTCGAAAAGTTGTCGAAAAGTCACTAACAGTAGTGTTACCAGTTAATTATACCAGAATTGGAAGAAGAGCAGGAAGAACCAAAAAGAAACAACAGCTTAATGCAATGAAATGTCAAAGAAAAGTTTGATTTTATATAAAAAAGAATTTGAATGGTTCAGCATGTACTGGACACATTGTTTTACACCAGAGCGATCGTTATAGGAGGACCGAACTGTATTTGTTCACAAAAATAATAGTTAGGACACTAAAAACTAAAGTAATTTAATTGTGGTATCTTATAACTTTGAAATGAACAGGTTTCCTTTCTGTATGTTAGTCGGCTCTGAGAGAGCTTATATCCTAGTGGTAATGTAAAATATCGACACAGTTGGCATAGCGTTATGCTTATACATACACATGTATGTATGAGCGGCTACTACGATTTGCTAGCGTCGCTCTGGCGTTTAACGGAGGCTGTGTGCTTGTCGAGATAAACGAATGGCGTACAATTGCGTGAAAAATGTGGAACATTAAAAGTGAAGGAATTACTATTGTATATTTAATTAAACTTTGTGTAGAGTTTTAATACGTTTCAAGATTGATATTCGCAAGTAAAGGAGAGAATTATAGAGCAGATTAGAAAAACACGTCCTACTATATTCAAAAACAGCAATTTATTAGGATATGTTTTTAATACGAAAAATCAAAGCAAAAAGTTTAATAACAGTAACAGACAAAGCTAAGGAAAAAAAAAGATAAATTTCAGTGTAAACTAAAATATCCTTGTAAACAGAACACTCGGAACGCCTTGAACATAATTTTAAATAAATAAAAGAAGAAAGGACAATACCTAAGAAAGCTCAAATATTTATGCCAACTTAATTTTCAGAACTATTAATGAAGCCGATAGATTCTAAAGCATTTCGAGCGTTACACTATTACTACAATCGATTGTTTGGCGCAGTTCATCCAGATTATTGTCTCGTTGTTGATTGTAGGTGCAAATTTGCTAATTAGTTTAACCCTCGGAAAAGAAATCTAAAGGGGCGAGATTTGGGAATTTTGGTGGCCACGAAATTGCACCATCAGTACGAATTATACAGTTGGTGGAACCGGACATTTTTAATGTTCAAACTAAGGGCTCAAACAGCTGCTATTTATTTATTTACATTTAATTTTCATGGGTCTTGAGTTCGGCGCGATTGAAAAGGATTTGATTTTCTCTTGAACAATACCCTGGGGACATTGAATTATAACATCCTCGTAAAAAATTTTGTCGGTAAATAAAATATTTTCAATAAAATTATCATTTTCTGCGATTCTCTAAATTATATTTTCACAATAATCGACTCTTCTTAATTATCTAATCTAAATTTATAAAATCCAGAAAAGGAAACTAGTAACAAGTAAAAGACGCTTGAGTAGCGCTGTATTAAGTTCGATAAGTTATCAATATCCAACAGGTCCTAGCTGCGAATCAACGCCGTTACGAGCATATTGTACTAGTAACTAGGCATAGTGTAGAAAAATTCTTCGGATGATCGTTGACACTTTTTATTGCACTGTATATGTTCTATGTGTATATACTTTTATACGATAATATATCTTCTAATCTTTCACATTCAAAAATTGGATTACATCAATATATATCTTATAGGGCATTTTGTCACATTTTAAAATTTTGAACACGTATGATAAAAATGTTATCTTACACGAACAACTAGTTTTTTGCATATTATTGTTTCAGTATCCTTAAAAAAATTAAACATATTTTATGCAAAAATGCGGTTTTCTTGTATTGTTTGGGTCTTAATGGAAAGAAACTGCAGCCCAGTTTCGGAACATAGCAACATCTATTCCAATCCGTCCGCAGATTGCTTCAATTACAGCATAAATCCTACGGTAAAATTACATTTTGCGGTTCCAGAAAAAGTGGAAACACCTGCCTAGACGCTGAAAACAAACCACGAATCTCTCGTTTGCACGAACGAATGACTCACGGGTGAGCGGCTGACTCCTGGAAATTCGCTTTACATTTTTCATTTCCATCAGCAGGCAACGACAACTTTTCACGTCAACATGAAATATCATGTTTTAAATGAGTGCGCCGCGCACTGAAACGTAGATGCAATCTTTCCACAAATGAGACGTGGTGCGTACAGTATTGTGCAGATATTTTATTATTAATTGCATTCTATTTGCTAAGTAATCCTTTTTTTCTCTCCCTTATTCATACAATGCTGCAGAAACTCTCTCGCATTGCGCATATTCAAACAATGGAATTTTTCAGGAAATTCTGTTTTTGATCAATCATCAATAGACGCATAACTCATCACGTTTTGTGCAATTGGGATGTCTACCTTATTTTTATTGATCATATTGTCCGTAGCCAACTCTATAGTACAACCTGGTCGCCCCTCATCAAAGAATGATATTCCGCTACGCTTAAATTTTCTAAATCAGTATCTGATGGTGGTTGCCGAAGCCATAAGTTACATCAGCTTCTTTTTCATATTTGTACGGGTTTGATTGAATTGAATCACTAACCAGTATTATTATTTTTCGATGATTCAACAAATCCATAAGTTTGCTTACTTTCGACAGCTCTCAAAACAACACTACTCGACGAACTTCTTTGAAATGTTGACGTTTACTAAGGAATAACACTCACAGCCGGTAATGCAGATTTTGATACAAAAACACAAATTATCCATTGAAATATTTTTGCGGGGCACAGAGGACCTCAAACTTAATACAACCTACCGCTATCTGCGTAAATATCTCAAAAGCTATGGGAGTAAGATTACCTTTGAACTGTCTTCAACCTACAATCAAATGTGAAGTCAGTAATTTTCCTCCGGCTTTCGGGTGTTGTCGCGTGCTTGATCTTTAAGTTGACGTTTCGCTGTCAGCTTCTTCAGAGGATTTTTAAAGGCTGGTTGTTGTCTCTATACTCTATTTCTGTTTCGCTTTGCTGATCCATAATTTTTTTGCTTCGTTGAACCAGAACCATTCAGCTCCGATTAATCGTGTCGTTGGCCATATGGCGACTCGGCAGTGCTAACTTCCATGTGTTGCTGATTTTGCATTCATCTTTGCGATTAAAGTTGTTGGTATTCTTCACTATTCCTATCGATTCGCGTATTATCCTCAGGTAGTAGTGGCTAGTCCTTACTAATACCTTAACGTCGCCCTACGTTATGCGGTAGGTGCATGCAACATCTCATTACCATTCATAACAGAAGAGATTCCTCATTAACACATTGAAAGAGTGGAGAAAATCAGTGACGAACATCGCAGAGATAGTGACATACAATACGTCAAAAAAAAACGCTTTGTAGAAAAACTGCTGCAGTAGAAAAGATATAAGGAAACCAGGAGAGCAGAAAAAGGTGAAGACCGACAACAACCAGCAGGATACGCATATCTTCCATCCATAGCCGGAATCACTGACAGGTTGAAAAATATGCCAGGAAAAAAGAATACCACCAAACAATTCAACACAGCGACCAAAATCGACCAGCTGTTCCCTTCCAACAAGGACGTGTTACCGAAACTACAAGCAAAATGCCAGTACGGGGAGAGGTACATCTGCCAAATAGGACGGAGTATTCGGTGCAAAGTAACCTACTGCGACGTTAAGGTATTTACCAGAAGCAGCCACTTCTACTATAAATAATTAAAAATACCAACAACTTCAATCGCGAAAACATGCAAATGTTAGTACTGTCCAGTCGTATATATATTATATAACGAGAAACAAGACACAGCGACACCAGTTTTTAGAAATCTTTTAAAGAAGCTAACAGCATGATCAGCGAAACGTCTAGTCAAACATCACAACATAGATTAAGGTCGTGAAAACCTGCACTCAACTATTCCTTCCGGCTACTACCAGTTTGCGGGTAACTTTCAAATTATTTTTACTTGCTAATAATTATAAGGATACATCGAATTTATATTTGCAGTTTGTCAGGAAAAAATGCGATTATATGTAGCAACTAAATCAAAAAACTACCTACAGAACAATTTTAAGCCCAATAATTTAATTGAATGTTTACTACAACTGCAGCAGTTGATTTATGCTGCATTGTACACAACGAAGTATCTAAAAAGTAAAAGCTCATGAGATTTTCAAAGTGTCGAAGCCGTTCGTCGATGTATCCGATTTTGCATCAGACATACATGAATAAATCGAACTAAGGAACCTCCACGATGATAGCAGTTAACAGAGCTAAAGATAACAAAATTCTCTCTATACTTGAAATCCAACATTTAAACGCGATACTATTGATGTTCATTTTCCTGGAGTTGTGAACATATTGATTTTTTTTGTTCGTTGGTAATAAATTCTGAACCTCGAACATTCGAACAATGTCCCGGAATGTCAGGAATCTATTCAGCTCCATTATTTGGAAGAATTTTGAAAGAAACCACTAGAATCCGCATTATAAATTTTGACTTGTATCGATTCTAGGTAACGCGATCCACTTGGTTAACAAGACTCTAGTCTGGGGAACGTATTTAGCCAACATCGGTGTTACTATATTACATTTTCAATGTGTTTTAAATAAAACGTATGATCAACAAAGCAATGAAGTGGAAACATATCACAATCATAACATCAAAACGAGAACGACGACGTTGAATAATAGTGTTTAACAATAAAATTATAAATTGAATTATTTCTGTGCGAAGTTAAGATACCTGTATGAATTCAAATCTTTCAAACTGGTATTAGCAAGGACAAGACTACTGACGTTAAGTAGGGGAACAGTGAAATCTGTCTAAAGTACTTTTTAATATTTCACATGGTTTCAGAGAAATCAGCGCAAACGCGAAAACATGAGAATAGGCTACTTAAAAAAATTACCATTGTTCCTGTACTGAATTGGTCTGTAAACTTCCATTTTATTTAAATGGAAAAATAGCACTTATAGGTGTTCTGTTATTAACACATCTTTGACGGAGTCCGATGTCCATTAAATAACTTGCTGTTTGTGTTTCTTCAAGTATTTCGTATATATGCGACTATCTCTACTAGAAGTTGAAACGAGTATGAAATTGTTTTACATATTCTAGGTAGACATTATTCAGAATAACCACCCTCTTCAATCAATGTCTTTTTCTTATGCTACACGAAATGCTAAAAGAGGCCTATCTTAATTCATTCCGAAATGTATCCTATACCTATACCGAAACATCAGCAACTCCAAAGACACTATATCAAAATCTGCTTCATGATATTTTTGCTAACGCGCCGGTAGGTCTTTTTACACACTTCTAGTGGTCATGTGTTAACCACTAAATTATAATGATATCAAATTAGTGTTGTAGTTCAGACGATTTTTACATGAATCTCTTCCCAACTACACAGTGGACATCAGTATTGGCATAGGTAAACCATAAAATCACACGTAACGGCCGCGTGCAATTTTACGTTCAGTACACTAAAAGCAAACTATCAACTGTGAAAAGAGTTCCTCCACCATGTCCTTAATTCAGCTTGACAATCGAAAATTTGCCATTAAATACGCTCTGAGGTCGTTATTGCACTAAAAGGAGCTTAAAAAAGGAGGGAAAATCCCTTTGTCACCGAATTAAAGGCTTTCCGGCTTCCATTATCTTTCCATCCGGTTTCTACTTACCTAAAACTGTAAAGCGAAAAACATACCACTCCAAGGCAACCGAAGACGTCTCTAGGATCTCACGCATATTTTGACAGGTTTGACTGGGTTGGAAAATGGTGGAGTCGAACGTAAGCCGAATGCTGACTTAATTAATGTAATTAAGAGAATAGGACGAGGAAAAGGAGGAGCAGACGAAGAATGCAGACTGGCGAGAAATGGGATCCTAGAATTAAGTAAATTCGGGGTTATATAAAAGATGTTTGCCAGTCGATCTTTAATTAAGATCGAAAACTTTGCTTGTTGGACTAGTTTTAATATTATTGTTACGCTTGGCAAGGACTCCGATTTCGATTTATTTAGTTGGTAGTACGTACGGAATATATGTCGAAAACTGCCCGAAATTTATTTGTGGAAGCTTGGTTGAATTGAATATGGATTACGTAACGGTTTAAGGAGAATGGGTGAAAAATCACTTGTACTTCGTAAGTACTTAAATTACTAATTACAATACTACAAGCACATTTAAAAAGTACTACTAATCTTACTAAATTAACGGATCCCGTTACATACAGAATTGATTTAATTTATGTCAAAATTTTTATTCAATATTTATAATTACGTTATTTATTTTCAATCTTGTAGCCATCAACTATCAATCAATCATAACTGTTGAATTATTCGTTGTGAAACAAAAGAAATATATATCCTTTTAATGTAGGAGAAAGTATTAATGATGCTTGCTTTTCTTTTTTTGCATAGCGCTATTTTGCAACATTACATTACTATTCCGTTAAGTTGCAGACGAGCAGTATGCATTAAAGTTTTTGTAGATCGATTTTGCTTAGAAATACTATAATTAAAAAACGTTGGAAAGGTTGGAAGGTTTGAAAAAATTGGAAGATTATATGTTAATGTTTGTCCAAGAACTAGTAACTTTAATGTTCTAAATTAGAACTTGTGATAAAACGGTCAATAAAAACGTAGGCTTATACACCCAGAGTCAGTTGAAACTAAAGGTGTTCCGGGTTGAAACTATGTCATGTGAACCATGCCAGAGACAAAAATCAACTGGTTATTGTTAGTCGTTGATTTCCTCATCTTGCATGGTTTACCTGCTGAGTTATCTGCTTCCCCCTCAGTTAGTTTCGCCTCTGGTGTGGTTTACACGTTGAGTTACCGTGCTAACTGTTGCCTACCTTTCCCTCCCCCCATACGATTGTGAGCGAAAGGACAAGTTTTCATTTTAACAAAAAACAATATGACACGGTTCAAAACGGCCAATGTTGGGCTGCCATTAACATCTTCATTGAAAGTCTTCGCCGATCGCATCTTAGCCTAGTTCTGAAAATTTATAGCAGGCAGTAAACAACAAATTATTTTTAAATTCATGTTACTTCCATTACATGAATTTAACACGAAACCGCTACTACCGCTGGACTACCCTCCAAATATTTTCTGTTTGTACGCATTCCTCTAAATTGCTCAGAAAAAGCACTAGATTCTGCTCACGCAGTAAGGTATATTTCCAATGTTTTTGAAAGAGACCACACGCATAACATTCAGAAAATCAATTCAAATGACTTGAATGGTGAAACTCCCAATATCGAAACATGTCATCGTAACAGAAAAACAAACCTCACCGAATACCTACAACAATCTTAATTAACAAATTTGATCAAATTCCGCTCGCTAAATCGAATAAGTAACTACAAGACTATAACGACTATGAGAGATCAAGCAAGCCCACGACCAAAAGTAATCACATAATTGCTTGTTACTTTAAGAAGCTGCGCCGTACAATTGCTTAATTAGAATTCCACCGGCACTTAGAGAAGGAGATTTAAACGAAGGAAATGAGCGATACCGAGGCATTGAATAGTAGATACCTATATATATACCTATATATTTCCCTACGTAATAAGAACTACTATATATCACTGTGTTTGTCTCTGTTTCTTAGAGTAATAACTAGATAATTAGGTCTGAATTGTCTGTGTGGCCGTATTTTGTACGTGGAAAGTTCATTCCGTTCACCGTTAACATAGTTTTCTACAGGATGCACCTGAAATACGATTCAACGCAATATTTCAGGAAGTAAATAGAGTCACAGAAATGTGAACTCAATTTCCAATAAAATAAACAATAATTGCTTCTATTCATGTTACTAAAATGATAGTTTTCACTTCATGTAGTACACACTTTGGAATAATGAAACTTTTGAATGATTTGAGGCTGTATCTTGCACCTCTTATCCATACATATTAAAATAATGTTTCAAATGTTTTTTTCTACCGAGTTCTATTGGATTCGGGTACGAGGAATGTTCACTAACACAGCTATACTCTTAAAGCTATTGCTTTACTAAAATCATCAATTATTGTTTGAACTCAACTACTAATGATTTTTCCTTCAGTGGCTTTCTTAAAATGGAGAAAGTAGTTTTTCTACGGAGAAAGCAACGCAGATGAGATATTCGAATTTCGCCGAGGAAGACGCGATACTAGCTAAGGCTACGACGGCGATCATATAAAACAATACAGAATTAAATGACTTCAATCCGAGATGATGAGAGGAATTTGAAAGTAGTATTGAAGAACCAGCACTCCTGAACGAGAACATCAATCTTTCGGGAGTTTTCAAGGAACCTTCCAACGTAATCAGCAGAATGCTAGATTTAAGAAATCTCGGCAGCCAACGCAGCAAGAGATATTTCTATGTTAAACTGCGTTCGTGGAATTTGCCATTCAACCAAACGACATTATTGGAAAAACCATTAAAAATATACAGGCTTGAATGGGTTCTACCTTGAATTTGTTTTGAATCGATTTCGTTAGTCTACTCAAAACTATTGTATAGAAAAAATCAAATTGAAGTATTTATCTCGATTGGTATTGCAAATGCTTACTATATACATAAAAAACCACATAAAATAATAATGTAGAAACATTACGACTGAAAGATCACATATGTTGTTCCACAGTAAAAATTTCAAGTTTTTAAAGAAGAGAAAATATTTATTTTCTACTCCTTTGAACAACAACAACCTAACATATTGATCACACGAGCCGATTACTAGTAAAGACACGATAGTAAAGATACGAAAAACATTGAAATTTGGTATACATTCGGAATTGATAGGTGTGGCTTCATTTGTCCAGTTCCCGGTTATCCTAGATTATAAACTTGATGCATGCATCTAATTTGAAAATTTATTCAGTTAGTACTATTATAGTAGTATTATAGTAATTATTATATTTGCCTGTATTGACATATTAAATTCAATTCAAAATACTATCAAAGCACAATTGATTGAAGATTTAACAATTTCGCAAATGATAAATGAAACATACAAAATCAGTGCCAGATAATTCAGATGTCAGGTTAGAAAATATTAAGAAACTGTTTGAAACATTTGAAGCAATACAAACTAAACTAGAAATCTTGAAATGAAAGAAAGAGGAAACATTTCGCATAGAAGTAGACGTCATTAGCAAAGCTAGGTCAATTGTTGGAATACAAACACAAGATAACATTAGTCGGTCTCTATCTAATATAATACTTTACTAGCTCCAACTGAAAACTCAAATGAGCAAATATTTAAAAATTCTATTATTTAAAATCCTGTTTGCAAAATGAAGTATTACGTTTAATTCAAACGTACGAAATATCTTCAAATAACTGTATTTTTACATGGAATTTACTTATTAAACGAACGTATTATTATAACTAGCAATTTAAAACAGCTGTTTGAATTACCTTCATTTACAAAAAATTCCTCGCTTTCATTAAGAAATTTTACGGACTCTATTACTATTATCATAATAGCATTAGAAAAGATGGATTTGTCTACAAAACAATGAAATGTTATCTTAATTATATTTAACTACATCAAAGCTCGATAACGTAACAAATCTTGAATGGGAAAGTTCTTTACAGTAGTAAAAATATATTTTCTGGTCTTTCGAACAACACTCACTTTCAACAGTGGTACATACATGAATCCTTGATACGACGCAAAAATGTAAATGTTATTTAAAAAGATATTATTGTTTCTTATATAAAATGTAGTCCGGTTTGTAAGTAGTCTAACAAAAACAGCACTTCGTACAACAACGGTGCAGAGTACAACAGCCCAGAAGAAGTTCCAGCTAATTGAGAGCAAAACATCGGCATTCTCATACAATTACGACGCGGTTTCAACCCGGCAACCTAGATTCTTAAAAAAATGACCATTTCATTTTTGAGATAAATGCTTAACAAATCCTTCGTCACAACGTTACCAAGGACGGCTTAACCCTATCTCGCAATGATGTCAACTGAGTTCCATATACAGCTTATGTATACTTATTATAATTAGTGATGATGTGCTAGTTAGACATTGTGAATTGCTAAATGTAAAAATAGCCAGAAAAGTGTCACATGTTATCATTTTCTTGAAGACTATCAAGAAACAAGGAGTTTGAAGCTGTTTAAAAACAAATTGCCAGTCAAATATACTAATTTCATTTCTGTGATGCAACGCTTTCCAGTCAAAAAGAGAGAAAGGAAAAATAAAAAAAAGGCGGAAAGACAAATTGGAGTTCCGTAGTTATCTACCAATAAAAATAATTATGCTTCTATATCTGGTGAGGTTTAAAATATAGTATATATATACAGTCAGTACAGTATATATATATACAGGGTTACCTGTAAATAGCACGTAAGCTACCGAAATCTGAAGACCTATCAATGTGTTACTGAAAATTTAAAAAGAAATTTATTTGTAACATATACATTTTGTTCAAATTTTAGGGCCCAAAATGCAGGTAAAGCCGGTCCATATCTTTGTTTCTCCTATATTATACAAATACCGCTGATGAATCAAAGTTAACCCAGATGCAAATAAAAAGCGATAAAGCATTGTAGATGCTATGAATAGTGAATAGTCTATTGAAATGCATTAGTCTGTCGTACAGCTGATGTCGAAGTGTTTATGTGTTTACATTGAATATGCCGATAACCATATGATTTGCGTTCTTAATGTTTAAAGTTAATGCATCCGAAATGTCGGGTTTTGAGTTATTTGTAGTTATACATTCTTTTTCTTTTTATGAAATTTGTGGTGGTCCTAAGAAGGACCGATCTAGGCGAAACAGGACAAAATAATTTATTAATGTAAAAAATGTTCGAAATGTCCACCGTGAGCTCTAATACAGGCATCAATTCGGCGACGAAAGTTATTATGCACACGAGTAAAATTTACGTTGAAACCACTCGCAGAAGGCAAGACGGCGAGGATAATCTAATTCCGTTAATCTTTGCACGCTCTGGATGTGATACGAATGAAGTAAATTATTTTTCAAAATTTGATGCACCGTCGTTTGGGACACATTTACTTGCCGGGCTAAAGTTGTAGTACTTATGCCTGGTTCCGCCTCAACGACGTTTTAAAATATGCTCTTCTGCTTGCCGAACTCTACGTGATATATGACGGCCACGACCTTCGAAACGCGGAATTACTGATCTTGTTTCTCGAAGTCGATACACGGTTCTCACAATTGTCTCGGATGATGGATGCCGCCGATTGGGAAACCGTTCCGCGTACAAATTTTCTGCCGCAAGACTATTTTGTCCTGTTTCGCCATAAATCAAAATCATATCGGTGTATTCGATATTCGTATAGGATGCCATTGCAATTGCGTGTAATGACGGTGAATGCTATGTGCATACTAAATGGATATCCGAACGCTGCTTCAGCGACTGCCGGTGATTCCCATATGTTAACTAAGACAGAGTCGGACTCGAATAAAGAAAAATCATTTTCTCGTTACTACGTGCACATAGAACCATAATATTTTGTATTTAGGCATTACTCATGCGTTTCTTTCACCTAATTTTTTTTTCGTACTATATCCGAATAAGACTGTATATATATATATATATATATATATATATATATATATACAGTCACACATATGTGAGAACCGTGTATCGACTTCGAGAAACAGGATCAGTAATTCCACGTTTCGAAGATCGTGGCCGTCATATATCACGTAGAGTTCGGCAAGCAGAAGAGCATATTTTAAACATCGTTGAGGCGGAACCAGGCATAAGTACTACAACTTTAGCCCGGCAAGTAAATGTGTCCCAAACGACGGTGCATCGAATTTTGAAAAATAATTTACTTCATTCGTATCACATCCAGAGCGTGCAAAGATTAACGGAATTAGATTATCCTCGCCGTCTTACCTTCTGCGAGTGGTTTTAACGCACCGAAGTTCGTCAACCACGTCTTGCGTCAGTAATTCTCTTTACCGACGAATCCACGTTTACAAGAGATGGTATTTTGAATTACCATAATATTCACCACTGGGCAGACGAAAACCCACACGAGATACACCAAGGCGCCTCGCAAGTTAGGATATCTGTCAATGTTTGGGCGGGTTTAGTAGGCGATTACCTACTTGGACCACATGTGCTCCCACAACGATTAAATACAGAATCCTATTTACAGTTCCTCCGAGACGAATTACCCGAGTATTTGGATGAGATACCACTAGCGATACGGCAACAATTGTGGTTTATGCATGACGGAGCACCCGCGCATAGTAGTCGAGTAATTCAAGCATTTTTGAACCAAAGATTTCCACAATGGATTGGACGTGGAAGTCGTACTCCATGGCCACCTCGTAGTCCCGATCTAAATCCATTAGACTTTTTTCTGTGAGGATACATGAAAAGCTTGGTATATGATCGTCGCCCTGATATTGAAAATGTCGAAGATCTGCGAAATCGCATTTATGTTGCAGCTCAACGCATTCGCGAAGACATGGTAAATTTTACTCGTGTGCATATTAACTTTCGTCGCCGAATTGATGCCTGTATTAAAGCTCACGGTGGATATTTCGAACATTTTTTACATTAATAAATTATTTTGTCCTGTTTCGCCTAGATCGGTCCTTGTTAGGACCACCACAAATTTCATAAAAAGAAAAAGAATGTATAACTACAAATAACTTAAAACCCGACATTTCGGGTATATATCATATACTTGAAATGTATTATAAAAAAATAGAATAAAAAATAGTAAAATGAAAAGTCGTTTTAATAGAATAATACTATTGTCCAAACAAATTTTGAAAATATAAATATATACCTTAAATATGGTAAGTAAACTTCATTACAATAATAAATAAAGAATTGGTTTGATTATTTGTCAACATCCTGAGAAGTTCACACTTGGATAAGTAATTTTAAGATGGAAAATTTTAGTTGCAATATGTTAATAAACAAAAATAGTCAGTTTGTATCATTTGAATTATTTGAACCATAGACTAGTAATATATCAATTATATAGAATGTGAGTATATAT